>JAODKM010000008.1:16538741-16553108 GCA_026780845.1 Petrocephalus sullivani | reverse complement strand
AGGGGCTGGGTTGGGGCGCGGAGGCCGGGGGGGGTTGGGGCGGGCGGGGGGGGGGGGGGGGGGGGGCTGCCTCTGGGTACGGCTCTGATGAGGCTTTAGCTCTGGCCGAACCTTCTGCAAATGGATGAGTCATTGGCGTTCCTTAAGGCCTCAGTTCCTCCACAGTTCCTCTCCCCCCAGGTGACCTGCTAATAAAATGGAATGGCTCAGGGGGGGCCCAGCTGAGCACAATCAATGCCGGTGTTAAAAATGCATTCAAAACGATTGATCTTTACGCTCTGCCTGTCAATATTGTTTTGCACTGTGGCCCAGAGGCCAGTACACAGGTGTGGAGAGGCTTGACCAGGGTGGGACGGAAAGTTTTGGGGGGTTAGGCCAAGCCTCTCAGAGGGAGGTAGATCTGGAGATCTTCAGGGGCCTGGACCTTGAGGTGGGTGGTGTGAGGCAGCTCGTGGTCCCTCTGATTAATGTGCTGGACGTTAAGCAGTGTTCTTAAGCAGTGCCCTGTGTAGGGGGCGACGTGTGTGTGTGTGTGTGTGTGTGTGTGTTTGTGCCCGCTTCAGTGTTACGGGGTACCTTGTATAAATTAACTTATAATATGGAGGCCCTTCATAGCCATAAATCACCCAATTACTCCTGCTACCAGCTGCATCGGGCACAGTGCCAGCAGCGGCCGGCTGGCCGTCCTGCCGACGAGGCTCCCCGGATCGCGCTGCCGCACGAGGGCGGGGTGGGGGGGGCTGCTGAAATGTAGAGGGAGTGTGGAAAAAAAAATAAAAGAGCATAAACAGACCCAACAGAGCAAGAGTGAAAGTATGCAGCCCCCCCCCCCCCGGCTCAGCCCGCATCTGACTGCCCAGAGCCCCCAGAGAGCTGATTAAGAGAGCAGGGCTATGGATGGTGGGGCTGCCAGGGCAGGATGGATGGTGGGGGCAGGGTGGCGGTGGCACTGCTGGACAGGCTGAAATGTGGGTGTGTGGCGGGCGGGGGCTGGGGGGGCACAGTGGGGACACTCCAGGATGATGGAGTGCATGAGGTCTCAGGCAGACATTCCTCCAGCCTCCCCCCTCCCCATGTTGCCTGCTGGAGTGAGGACGTGTAGGCTGTCTGTATCAGAGAGCTTATTGGGCCCCTGGGGGTCGGGGTGGGGGTGTGTATTTGGATCTTCCTCCAGCAGCGTCGAATGCTGCAAGGGAGAAGATGGGAATTTGTGCGCCGTCTCACGACAGCGAATTCAAATTAGCGTCTGCGTTTTAATGACTGTGCCGTTCTCGCCTTTAAACGTCGCGTGCCTCTGTTTGCTATTGATAACTGCCTAACTGGATGCATTGTTCCCGGTTTTGTGTCCTAATTGTATTGTTCTGCTCAAGGTGAATTTTTCCTGCAGTGTTTCTGTTTCGTTTCTCTTTTCCTCTCCCCCCAGTCTTTGTGTTTCCAAGTAACATCACACATGAAAGCGGTTCATCATAAATGATTCAGCGCGGGGCTGATATCGGATTTGTCTTTGAACAGTCTGAGCGCTCGGTTAAATAGGTCCCCTTTGTTTGAAGTCACTGCGAGACATAAAAACAACAAATGTTTGGAGTAAATTGAATTAAAATGCATGGCTGGGGTCGTGTGAGGCCAGCTTGTGGAAAGGGCAGCCTTGGACGGGGGGCCGCCGTCGCTGATCGATACCCCCGACTTCCTGTTTCTGTTTGCCTTGTCTGGCTCCAAGGCCCACTGCGCAATTTGGACGGTGGATGTCAATACAGGAAATGAGTTTTCGCTGGGCTCAGGTATATATTTTGTCGAGATTTTAGTTTTAAAACGGTAGAAGGGATAAAAGGGTTTGCTCAGAAAGTCCCGACACACACACAGGAGCATTCTCGATTTTTTTTTTTTGTTGCCTCGGATACTTTTGAAGGACGAGACCGAGACGGAGGCCGACAATCTGGGGCTCTGGTGGAATGTGGCTGCAGGTGGGGGGAGCGGTTGCCATTGCCCAGAGAATAAGATCGATCAGTTCATAAACACCCCCCCCCCCCGACTGCTCAGTCAACAGGATCGCGTGTGCATGCATGTGTATGCGTGTAGGTGCGTGTAGGTCCGCGTGTGGATGCAGTTTGAGGATGAGGCGAGTTCAGCAGCAGCAGCTTTTATCTTTAATGGACTGAAGATCTGGTTTAAAACTTTGGAGGCGCAGATCAATATTAAATTATGTCCCCGTGCTCATAACTCTCCGCACTCTCAACAATGTAGAGAGACAAGGTCAGTGGCGGATAAATAGCAGGCCGGCTGGCTAATGATCTATCATTCTGGACAAGTGCAGGCACCCCGGAGCTGTGCGGCTGACAAGATCATTAATAAAACCTGCTGGGAGTGTGATCGATCCCTCTGATGGATGATCAGAGCCACAAATACTGTAAAGTACCTGTGCGTCGTGTCCGGCCACGGGCGGGGCGGGGGGGAACGGGAGCACCTAGTGGCCGCCGTCAGAAATGCACTTTGAAAGACAAAATGTTTTCTTATACCTGACAGGTTTTGAAACACATCTTTATTTCCAAGTTGGGACTTTAGTGTCCTGCCGTAATTTGGAGCATTAGGTTTGATCTCACTGTAATATAGGTCAGGCTGCCCTTTGAAATGATTGTTGTTCATTGATTAGAAAAAAAAAGATGAGGCAGGAATCCTGCCTGAGATCAGCGAGCCCGGGGCGTATCTGACTCGGCACGCCGTCACTGAGGCGTGTCCTGGTGTTTAATCTCGATCCGCTGCCCTCCATCCTCGCTTCGCCGATCCCTTGGGAGGGACGGGCCGCGTGCTCTTTCTGCTTGGATGCGTAGCGCAGTGTCTCCCCATTGATCTGTGCCCCCCCCATCCCACCTCACCTCACCATCCATCCTGGATATTGATTATCTTTTGCGGACGGGTCGGACAGATGGGCTCTCCTTCAGTATCTTGATGCAGGTCCTCCAGGTGTGTGTGTCAGGATGGGTCAAAATCTAAAACTCCCATTATTATGGGTCGATTTGGTGGTGGGGGGGGGGCATGGGGCTGGCTGGCAGTTGTTTATTGAGACTTTATCCTAGGTGTGGATGCATTCGTGAAAGACTGAGTAAGATGGAACATCCCAGGGAGATAATCCTTTTCTCGTGGACATCAGAGATTTGTGGGGTGGGGCTGAGGATTTGCACGGGTACCCTGTCCGCGCTGGGGGCCCCAGCGTTTGGCTTGCGGCTGTCCCAGGCGCTCGCTCGTCCATCAGCCTGGATCCGCACACCACACTTAATTACCAAGCTGACATTTAAACAAGACCAGCGCTGTTTCACAACAGAGGGCACTGGCCCGGGATTTAAAAGTAAAGAATTGTCGAGAGGTAAAAGGCATCCTAATGCCTCGTTAATGGGCGGCGGTATTAATTATTCAGGCCTGCCCATTTTATCTGTGCCTTAAGAGGGCACCTGAGAGGGGGAGAGGGGGAGAATCTGCAACACTGTATGCTGGCTGGGTGATGACTGCTGCTCTGTATGCCTGCCTCATCTGGACCAGTGTCTTGTCCAATGGAAGGAGGGACTTTAATGCAGAATTCTTACAGTTTTTACATTTTACATTTTATTCAGATGCATGAAATAATGCTATACTGGCTGGCTTTTCGCTGGTCGGTTTCAGGTTAAGGTCAGCCCCCTTCCCCACCTTCCAGTTGTCATTGAAGTGCTCCTGTGCGAGCATCCTGGAATCAGTCTGGTGTCAGAGATGGGGAGATGTGGTCACCACGAGGCGTCGCGGCCCTGCCTCTGTGCCGGGGCGGGGCGGGGCGGGCGGGGAGCTGAGTGCCTCCTGCCATCCCACTCGCCCTTGTCCATCAGCACCCGTGCCGTGATGCCACTGCATTCATAAGTGTTGGAGAGCAATTAAAATGGCTTTTTGGCCCAGTGCCAGCGCCTGTGATCAGCGGTAATGACAGGGTGGGTGGCACAAAGCTGCCCCCCCCCCGCTAATTGATTTGACTTGATGTAGTTTTCCTCTTTTTTACCAGCAGTCAGACACAAAGAACACACACGCTTGCCTGTGTGCACACACTCACACACACTCTCACACACACTCTCTCACGCACTCTCTCACACACAAACATGCACTCTCACACTCACATACTCTCTCACGCACTCTCTCTCACACACACACTCCTATCACAGTGAGGAATGTCCATTCATTTCTATGGGAAAAACCCTAATCCCAGTCACCACACCCTTAACCCCAACCCAGTCCGAACCTCTGGTCCTCACAAGTATAGCAAAAGCTGTAGACACACACACACACACGCATGCCTCCATCTGCTGGCAGGGAACATCTGCGCCTCTGCACCCCTGCCACGGAGGGTTATAGTCAGGGTTAGGTGTTCAGTCGAGTGGCCTGTCGAGGGGGTGGCTTGTGGGCACAATATCCAGGCTGGCTCCCCAGCTTTGGTGGGGGTATATTTATATATGTATACTATCCCATTTAAAGGCTTGTGCATATTTATTTATTGGAGGGGGGGGGCTGATTCATAAAAGGTGATTTCTGCACATGTGCCCCATTTTGGGTCAGTGGACCCCCTTGTATTGTCCAGTTCCATGGCGACGATTCGCCTGGCCTGTCAGGCCCAAAAGACATGGATGGGGCCAACCACGGGGAGAGCGATGGTGACAGACGTTGCCCCAGACGGCGCTCCTGGTCCTGTTTTCCCCCCCCCCCCCCCCCCCACCCTGGCCGTTCACCTGTGTATGCTGAGCCCGTCTCTGGAGCATTTATCATCTTTAGACCCGGACGCTCATCGCCAGGCCGCTAAGGGGAGCATCCCCCTAACAAATCGGCCAGTCAGGGGCGAGATGGGCGGGCTTTTCGTTTCAGGGCGCAGGCGCTGGAGGGGGACGCACAGCGCATCGGGGGAGACAGGCGCTAAGGAGGACAGGCCTTAAATAAGAAGCCTTAAGGAAAGCGGTACGACTGATGCAGTGCTGGCAGAGGGACTGAGCTCTGCTCTCCTAGTTATCTTAGCCTAGCCTAGTTACCTTCCCCTGTACTTTGCTCTGTCTTAGACTAATACTGCATTAAGCTGCAGGTCAGACTAGAACTAGCTCATACCACCCACCTTTATCCAGCCCTGCATTTGTTTAATGATTTTCCTGTTTCCTTTTGCTCGGACAAAAATACTGTGTAAAAATAACAAGCATCCCTGCCGATTTGCTGGTGATGCAGTCGGCCACCTTCGGAGCGCAGTGTGCATCCAGCCCTGCAGGGGGCGATCTCAGGCCACGGTGCCACTGGCGTGATTGCTGTGCTGATTGACAAACAGCTTGATGCCCACCCAGTGTGGGAATGACAGCAGGTCTTCAGTACCTCCTCAGTTAGGCCATGCTTTGAATAAACTGCCCTAATCAACTATTCTTTTACTTCTTTTGTATATTAGCTTTTTCCCTACTGGATAGCATTACTGTTTTTGGCAGCGCAAGTTAAATAAATGGACCAGAGTGTGACTTTAATGTAGGAGCTGGAAATGACAAACGGGAATTATTTTTTATGTCTTCCACCCTGCTCTTGGGGTATTTATTGGGAGAGAAAAAAAATGTATTCTCTCCCAGCCCCCTGCCCCCCTCTCTAAAAAATCCCTAGAGGCGGGTCAGCCAGGCCTGCAGAGAGGTTGGGGGCTGCTTGCCCCCGCACACCCCCAACATATGCAGGCTGACAAGCTGACATTGCCGCTGGAGTGAGCGGTGCGGCCCTGCCGCCGCTGACGTGCCGCGCTCTGACAGGCGATGGTGCCGATTAGCCTCACCGTGCCGGCAGCTGTCATCTCTAAACGCTCGGCGCTGCTCCCTCCTTGCCGTGAGGGCAAAGGGAGGAAGAAGAGGAAGCGTGACCCCCATGGCGCCCTCGTCCGTGCCTTTTTTTGATGTAAGTTATCATGTCGTAAATGCAAATTGCTCGGGTTTTGAGGATTCAGCTGTAAAAATGGAGAATTCGCCTTCATCCGATTGTTACCCCATTCTCAGCACCACTCTTAATAAGGGGATCTTGAAATAACACCAAGGTCGTTGCCAGCATTCTTATGTCACAGGAGTTTGTTCACTGGGCTGCACAGACTGCAGAAATGAGCTGATGAGATGGTGAAGCTCACAGCATTTCCATTTGGGTGTGTTTTCCATCCATCCATCTTCTACCCAGCCATTCAGAGCCAGGCTGCATTGGCCGAGAGCCTCTCACAGGCAGCCCAAAGTGTAGAATCTGTGCCATCATTGGCTGCCTTCCCCGTATTGCTCCTGTAGTTACGTTTCTGGTGAGGCCTGAGTCAGGCTATGGCACGGGGCTCATGGCCACGCCGTACCGGCAGCCTCACAAAGCGCACACATTCTCATGCGTGGTACACTCTTAAAACAGAAGGTTCCATATTGAACCTTTAAGGGGATACATATATGGCATCCTGAAAAGGTTCTATATAGAACCATTTAATATATGCTCACATGCGTAAAATAGAACCTTTTTGAAACCAATGGTTCTTTTTCCTAAGGTTAGAACCCCTATGGTTCTATATAGCACCCCCAAGAACCCTTTTTTCTAAGAGTGTAGGCAATTCCGAAACAAGTCTTAAGACTTTTGGGACCAAACTGGAAGAGCCGGAGAGGAAACCCAATGGAAATGGGCAGAATGGGCAGACTGGGCAGAATGGGCAGACTGGGCAGACTGGGCAGACTCCACACACAGGACCCGAACCCCCAAGCCTGCCTGTTTGTTAAATGAAGCTCTTGCTTTAACAGCCTCTATTCCCGCATAGAGTATCTCCAAGCCCCCCCCCCCTCCCCCCAAATGACTTTTGCTGGCTAGGGGGGGTGTTCTTTGCCTGGTTTTCATAGGGGGGGGCACGTGGAGTACTGCTCTCAGCACCCCAGATTCGGTAGAGATCGATTCAGTGAGAAAAAGCCATTATCTCTGTGCAAGGTCAAAGTGGTGAGTCAGCACCACGAAGCTGCCATGTGGCCCTTTCTGAAGAAGACCGTGATCAGGGGTCTTCGCCGTGCTGGGGGGCTCCGTGATCTTTGCGGTTTTGTCCCGATGCTGGCGTGCTTCAGAACTCCCGAAATACACACCTGTATATGCGAGACAGTCTTTTTTTGTTTACTGATCCCGACTTTTTAAAGAGACGCGGCACGTACTTCCCTACCGCTGCACCACCTGCGTTTTTCCGGCTCCCCGGTGTCCCCAAAGGCAGCTTGCGCCACACGGATCTGTGGGCCGTGGCTGCAAAGCCGGGCTGTGATGGGAGAGACATCATGAAGATTCTGATCAGTGTCTGTTTGTGTCTCACCGACGGCTTTGGTTCCCCGTCTCGCAGATAGTTAAGACGACTTGACGGATAAATGCTCCCGGGACAGATTTTAAATATCCTGTACAGATTTTTGTATGTATCAATTTAATACTGATGTCTCGCCAGAACAAGGTGTGTTTTATGCTTGGATGCATTCAAAGCATTTATCCCAGACCAGCGCTGTGCATTTCTAGAACATTAAACTTTCTGTTTATGCTTTTACGGGAGCTGGCGCTCGGCATTTTCAGGAAAGCCAAAATTATTCTATTTAGATGTAAAAGACAAAAACAGCATCCCCTGAAATAAAATGCACCAATAAATCTATTTGCCATGAAGTAAATATAGGTCTCTAGCATGCCCTCCCCTCAAAGCGGCAGCCCTCTGAAGGTGGTGCTCTACTGCCCCCTGGTGGCGCTGGCTCAAGTTTCCCCTTTCTGGGACGCAAATCCCTCATCGGTTGTTTTGTTTTTTGTTTCCCAGCAAATACTGTGGTGTTATTACCGAGATGTATGTGATATGAGTGCATTGGAAATTGCCTGTAATGTCTTTGGCACCAAGGGATTTAGGCTGGAGACATGCACCTTGCTGTATACAGTCAGGAAGGCACAGACAGCAGTGAGTTTCTGTTATGCCATAAATACCTACCAACAGCTTTGGAAGCATCTTTCTCCACAGATTCAGGTTCCACCGATGCAGCAGAGAGTCGGCTCGGGCCTCCTGGTACCGTAGTAGCAGGGAGGGTTACGACAGCCTGGCCATCATCACCCCGGTGTGGCCATAATGAGAAAGAGAGCTGATGTAATAGGCACCCGTCTGCGGCCAGGCTGTTCTCCCTATTAGCACCTCCGGGGGGCGCTAGGCATGCTGGCAGCAGGCACAGCAGCGAGGGGCAGAGGAGTGACAATCAGCCCAGGGAATGAGCAACCTGCAGTCAGTTGGGTTGTTTTTTGAAGCATATACAGTCTTATTGCGAGTATCCACTATGGCCCCTTAAGCCTTGCTGGTCCAGGCACTCTGAAGTCACTTATTTATATGATATAATATTTAAAATAGCTAAGTGCTGTCTATCACTCTCAGATCTGTAACACTCGCTGGCCACTTTATAGGGTAACCAGGCAGATTCATTTCCTTACCCACTTCATGCGAGGTCTGCGCTTGGGAGATGCTGCTCTGCTGTTGTGCTGAGCTGCTGTCCCTGCATTTGTGGCCTTCCTGTCAGCTTTGATGAGTCTTGCCATTCTCCTCTGACCTCTGCCATTAACAAGGCATTTTCGGGCAAACGGCACTGCCCAAGCTCGATTTTTTTTGTTAGTTTTGTTCATTGCAGTATCCTCTGTAAACTCTAGACGCTGTAGTATGGGGAAAATCCCAGGAGGACTGCTGTTTATGAGATGCTGGAACCAGCAGGTCTGGTGACAATCACGCCGCATTCGAGACTGCTTAGATCACATACCCCTGCCATTCTAGCGCTCAGCCAGACTGCAAGCGAACCTCCTAACCCGTCTGCATGCTGAACGTATTCAGTTGCAGCCACATGATTCCCTGTTTGGGGGGAGAAGGCTGTCTGCATTAACCTGTGAGTGCATCTAATAAACTGGCCCCCAAGTATTTGCACTGAGTGAGCATACTTGCGGGGTGCGTATGCATCGGAAATCTAATGAATGGTTTTAATTTGTGATGTTAACTCTTGGGAGCATCTGAGATTCATTGAAACCGGTAGCTGCCTGTAGTGGGCAGTCACATCTCCTTCTTAAAGGAAATGTACCCCCCACCCCCCTGGCACACGCTGTCCTGCTCTTCCCATCACTGTGGAATGTGGGGGCTGGCAGTACTGAGCAGGGTGTGGTGCTGCTTTTAGGCGTGGGGGGGGGGGGTTACCCATGCCAGCTGCCCCGCCGTGTCACACGGGTAGGTGCCGCGTCATTGATGGGACCTGGACACCAGCTTCCCAGCGAACCCCGGGTCACATTGCCGTAGCGACGCTGCAGCTTCGACGTGAATTAAAATTCGATAGCGAAAATGGTATCTTCATAGCTTTTGAAAAACAACCTTTGGCAGATATCTTATATTACAGCTTTTAGGGTATTATGCAAGAGGGCCGGGCATTTCATAGATATTATCCAGCCCTCGCCGGCGTGGCGATTAGGTCAGAGGCCTCCACTTCACCTGCTTCCCCTCGTCTCCTGGGCTGTTGTTGAATGGCTAGCTGTAGAGTAATCTGCAGTGACCTTTGACCTCCACTGACGTCCCCCCCAGTGGACAGTTCTGGGGGTGCTGCAATAGGTGAGGCCTCGTTTGGCAGCAGAAGTTTTCTGAGCACACAGCGACTTCTAAATGCCATGCAACCACTGGTATCGCTTTAAAAATCCCCAAAAATGAGGGCTGTCATCTTTTTTTTTTTTTGGGAAATGGGGATCCTATAATTCAGCTTGGAGTGCCGAGCACCCTGATCCTGATGCTGTCCCGGCCCCGCTATCAGAGAGGGGGTGGGGTTCCGTAGGACCGCCGGGAGCAGCTGCTCCCTGTCTCTCCCTGCATTCGGCCCCCCACCCCACTCCTAGCCCTGAGCCGGTGTGTGGACACCAGGCTAGGGTTTCACCCCCCTGCACACGGTCCAGCACACATGTGCTGTCACTCATTGCCCGTCTCCCAGCCCAGGGGGAGAGAGAGAATGCGCTGCTGAGCGGGGTCGTGAGCGACCGCCTCACATGCTCCACTCCGTGACTCCGTCCTGCCAGGGGTCCCCCGCGCTACCCCACCAAGCTGGTGGTCTAGGCTACTTCAGGCGTGTCGGCGGTGCGAGGGAGAGGAAGATGGCCCCCCAGGTGTTGCTGGGGCTCTGTGTGCTGGTGGTTATCGCGGTTCAGGTAAGAGAGCATCGCTGGACCGGCCACCTTGGCTTTCTGGTGTGGGGGGATTTATCTTATTGGGATTTATCTTCTCTGAACTGAACTGGCATATGCCTTCCCCAAGGAATATGGCGGAAATATTTAATTAATCTAATTAACAATCACCTAAAAAACACCCAGCAAAGCCTTTGTAAGTGTTCCACTTTTTATTACAAATTTTTCTCATATCTTGCTAGCAAATCCAAGTAGGCTGTTATGAAAAAAGTCCTCAGAAGTATGAATATGGTGTTAGACGATGGCCTCGGGAATGTAATGAGGCTGCTAGCAGCTAATTAAATTGCTGTTCGAAGGTGGGAATGGCTTTGATTCGTGTCCAGTCCGTTCTGAATAAAAGTTTAGAGGAGAAGCTGTGGTTATTTGATGTGTGCTGGGTGGAGTAGGAGTCCCGAAGAGACTCTAAAACAGACTCCCTCGAGACAAATCAACATTCGGTATCCCTGAGACGAATGAAGGGCCCTTTTCCAGCTGCTAACCATATTCCATGCCGGGTAAACATTGGAAATACGCAGCCTAAACACTCAGTAATTATTAATGAATATACAGTAATGAATATTCTTGATTAATTAGCCAAACACCACGTAAAGCTTATGTTGGATTTTGTTTTATAATTGGGGGGATGACAAACACGACAGCATGTCATCAACACCATTATAAAACTTTCTATCTGTGTTGATTATGAAAACAGAAACATTCAAAGGTAATTGCAAATGTAATCAATTACTCTCGTCTGTTTATGAGGCTAATGCCACACAGACGTCGTGCTGAAATATGTGGCCTTCAGCTGCCTTTAATGAAAAGACCTGCCGGAGTGGTACATAATGAGAGAACGAACCAGGGGGGAAGTCATGATGGACACCATCGTTTCTGAGAAACGTACAGGACAAATAGTTACGCTTAACAAAATGGAACCAGAGCCAGTCTTGCATGTGGAGCGATTCATCCACTCTGACTCGAGCTGTTAGTCTTGGAATGCATTGTGTGGGATTCTAGATAGAGGCAGACTCCTTTGTGAAATAGCAGTCGCCTTCCGATGAATTAAGTATTTCTTCCCTGGGAGCTGGAATTGCTAAAAGAACATCGAGGCCTTCTACATGTCGCATGAATGGTGGATGGGAATGTAATGTTATATTGTCATTATGTCATATGCATGCACAGACATCACTAGCTGAATGGTCACATGTCCAGCTGACACACCTACACTTACAAGCGAGCCGAATCTCTTAGATCAGGGTAGTTTTACATTAGTAAGTGAAGGTCCCGGCTTTCAAAGTTTTGATTGGAATAAAACAATTTGTGCTCTCTCACATTTGATTGGAGGTGCCCCTTTGAGGGATTTTCCGGAACGGATGAGTGACAGGACTTTGCAAGAAACCCACAACCCATTCCAAAAGTCACAGGAGTCACAGAAACACGTGCTTTTTGTAAAGGAAGCCTTTGCGTTTCCAGCATGGGCGGTTTGGCGGTCAGTGCAGGCATGAAGGCAGGCAGCTGTTCCCACAGTGATGCCTCAGTACATGTGTTGTTTGTCCGGTTTGTAATCCCAACAGGGTGAGCAAGGAGACTGTTGCTCCCAAGCCGTGAAATCAGGGATAAATGCAGCTGTAAGGACCCCTCTGTGTACAGTGAAGGATCGCCTGTTGGAAACCATCACTCAGTCTGGACAGGGCATGCCCTACTCACATACATTCCCACTCCTCTGGGCTTTGGGGGTCCTGAGAGCACCTTGGCCTGTTTTAAGCAGCTCAGCTGTGCCGTCCACAATTAGTGCCTGTTTTTTTTTTTTCATATTGTGCTCTTTTTCCTTCATTTTTAAAATGCCATTATATTTAATCTCTTTCTCTAAATGTCCCTTCTGGCCTGTTACTTTCTGCAGGCAGAATTTCCGTTTTCATCTGTTCTGTCCAAGAGAGCTGTTACAGTCTGCATTTCGGGTTGGAATGCTTTCATCTCGCGGGTCTGCATCGTAATCGCTGACCTTGGGCCGTCCATCGCTCAATAGCCAGGCAGCGTACAATCTCTTCCCACAATTGTCCCCACAAAGCTGCCATTGAATCCAGGAGAAAATAAATGTCTGTTACCAAGGCTAATTGAATAAAAGGCTGCAGGTTGCATCTAAATTAATAGTTGGGGGCCCATATTCCAGACCATTATTCTGACTTTGCATGGGCACAGGTGATGGAATGGCATTTCTCAGCACATGGACGCTAACTTATGCTGTGCTCCGCACTCTAAACTGAAGTGCTTGCATGTTAGTAGGTTGAAAGCTGCCTTGTGCTTAGCTCTTGTGCTGGATGTTCAGGCCTGTGTTTCATGTCCCGATCGCCTGGTGTTTTTCTCTCTCAGACACATACAGCCACTCCCACAGACAGGCACAATTTTTAACAAATTTTGTGGTGTCCCACACAGGGCTGAAAATGAAGTTTGCTCCCTCGCCTGAGGCGAGTAATTTAGAGGTAGAACTGAACAACGGCAAGCCAGGTGGTATTTTTTATTGAAGTAGCCCAGTCAGCTGGTAGCAGAAACTCAGCCCCTGGTCCCGCATTCTCACAGAGTTTGGGGGGACACCTGCAGCACAGGCCTTTATAGATATATAAAATGTCTGTATGGCTATAAATATATATATATATATATATATATAAGAAATATTATTTCATAGCAAAACAAATGAATTTTATAAATATCACCCGATCCATAAATTGTACAGCTGGCACCCAAACATATCATTCGTGTTCCATCATTTTTAATTCCCGTTCATCCACTTGGGGGCCCCCAACCCATGTCAGTTTTGCCCCCCCAGAGACATTAATCCTCTGCTGCATCCACCTTTCTTTCCCTCCATCCACCCATCCATGGTCCAGCCGCCCGCCCACACAGGCTTGTGGCTCGCTGTGGCATTTAGTAGCGTGTAATTAGTAATTAATCTCATCGAGGCTACAGACTGCGGACAGAACAGGCGGCTTTTCAGAGCTGCCTTGTGTGGAGTGATGGTGAGCTTGTGTCTATAAGACCACCCATCATTGGCCTGTACTGGTTTATGTGACCGGAATGAGTCTCTGGACCTCACATATGCATTTTCTCTTATCCCCACTACACATTTCTAAGCCTTATTGCTGTTCCCAGACCAGTTCTTATCTTGGAGGACTCCAGGCAGGGTTGGTTTTACTCAAAAGACTTCCTTTTACAAGCGAGTGGAATGTGTGAATGGGCCGAAGACTTGAGGTGTTACCGCGGTTTTATTCGGAACTGGCACCCAGAGGAGGGAGTCATATAACCCAGGATGGTACGACCCGCTGTGGGCGTATGCAGTCACAACTCCCTGAGTGGGAGTCATGTGACTCAAGATGGTACGACCCGCTGTGGGCGTATGCAGTCACAACTCCCTGAGTGGGAGTCATGTGACCCAGGATGGTATGACCCACTGTGGGCGTCTGCGGTCACCACTCCCTGAGTGGGAGTCATGTGACCCAGGATGGTATGACCCGCTGTAGGTGTCAGTGGTCACCACTCCCTTAGTGGGAGTCATGTGACCCAGGATGGTATAACCCGCTCTGGGCGTCCACGGTCACCACTCCCTTAGTGGGAGTCATGTGACCCAGGATGGTATAACCCACTGTGGGCGTCTGCGGTCACCACTCCCTGAGTGGGAGTCATGTGACCCAGGATGGTATGACCCGCTGTGGGCGTCTGCGGTCACCACTCCCTGAGTGGGAGTCATGTGACCCAGGATGGTATGACCCACTGTGGGTGTCTGTGGTCACCACTCCCTGAGTGGGAGTCATGTGACCCAGGATGGTATAACCCGCTCTGGGCGTCCACGGTCACCACTCCCTTAGTGGGAGTCATGTGACCCAGGATGGTATAACCCACTGTGGGCGTCTGCGGTCACCACTCCCTGAGTGGGAGTCATGTGACCCAGGATGGTATGACCCGCTGTGGGCGTCTGCGGTCACCACTCCCTGAGTGGGAGTCATGTGACCCAGGATGGTATGACCCACTGTGGGTGTCTGTGGTCACCACTCCCTGAGAGGGAGTCATGTGACCCAGGATGGTATGACCCGCCGTGGGCGTCTGCGGTCACCACTCCCTGAGTGGGAGTCATGTGACCCAGGATGGTATGACCCGCTGTAGGTGTCAGTG
>JAODKM010000008.1:16469754-16532073 GCA_026780845.1 Petrocephalus sullivani | reverse complement strand
TTTAGAGCTCTTTTAGAGTTAAAATACTGGAAGAAACTTTTAACGTCATCCTTAGCCTCCAATGCAATCTTCCTTTCATTAGAAACCCTCCATAATATAGCTCAGAATTATTCTTAAATTGGATTCTAGCCCTCCTTCCCCACCCCCCGCCAACCCTCACCAGGCAGCTAGAAGATGGACGGATGGATGGATAAATGGACACTGTCCTACTAAGATGAATTATCTTGTTTGGTGGTACCTTTCACTAAAATGTTGCAGTTGTTTCACAAATATGATCAAAGACAGTATGAGTCCAGCTGCAGGTAGGCTATACAACTGCAGACTCACTCGCCATTGGGGGGGGCGCCATGTCTGATTTTGAGCAGGATCTCACAGGACACCCATTGTCTTTTCTCTGATCTACACCCAGCCGCTGGACTATGAGGTAACCCGGCAGCACCGGCTGGTTCTGACAGCCCAGAACGAGGCCCCGCTCAGCCACAAAGCCCCCCGCCTGCCCGTGAGCAGTGCCACAGTGACGGTCACCGTGCTCAACGAGAACGAGGGCCCACACTTCCTCGAAAACCCCATCTGGGTGGAGGTGCCCGAGTCCGTCGTGGCCGGCACAGTACTGACCGTCGCCAAGGCTTCCGACCCAGAGAACGACAGATTCAGGTGAGCTTTTGGTCCCCAAGAGCAAACCCTCCAGGGCACAATCTGCAAAGCTGCCAGAACCATGATTCTTAATCTCTTTCAAAGGTTTTACATGGAATATGATCCTGAGAAGTGGCTCAGAATACATCCAGTGAGTGGAGAGATTGTGGCCACAAAGACCTTCGACCCACGATCTGCCAGCGTCAAGCATGGCATCTATCATGCCGTCATCAAGGTGTCAGACACAGGTGTGGGGGCGTGGTTATCCTCTCATTTCTGATTGGTGGGGCTTATGCAGTGTTTTTCAACTGGCATGTGCTGTCACTACTAGTGCATACAAACTACTAGTGTATACACAAATATAGACAGATAGATAGATAGATATTGCAGGTTTACAGTAGCACAATGGACAGATTTACACAATAAAAAGACATTTAGATATATAATAAATAATAATAAATAGTTACAATATCGAGAAACAATGCAAAGAATGTCAGGGAAAGCACTGCAGTATATGAGTAGTATTGTACAGCAGATTGTGCAGTGAGCGAGTGAATGTTCTGCTCCATTCAGGTGCTGGGTCGTTACCCCAGGCACAAAAGTGATTATAAAGTCTAACAGCCAAAGTTAGGAATGACCTCATATGGTGCTCCTCCTGCGCTGATTGGCCGAGATGACCGGCAGAGAGTCACTGTCATTGTCCAGAAGAGCCTGCAGTTTTCTGAGCATCCTCCGTGGAAGACAGCCGCCTTCCTTAGCTGCTTAGCTAATGGCGGCTTCTGACTGACGCCGCTGATGGCTGTCTTCACTGCAGACGGGGGGGGCTCCTCCGCCACGGCCACCGTGGAGATAAAGCTGAGGCAGACCAACGACTTCCCCCCGCAGCTGCTTCCCCCCGCGAGCAGCGACGTGTGTGCCGGCGGCGAGGGCCGTTCGGGCCTCCACCTGAGCGCCCTGGACCTGGACATGCCTCCTCACGCCGATCCCTTCTCATTCAAGCTGGAGGATCACTCTGCCTCTAACTGGACCATCCACAGGCTCAATGGTGAGGGACTGGGCCCTCTTAGTGCAGCCGTGAGCAGAGCTTGTGGAGATAAAAAGAAAAATAATAATATGTGACCATAGCTGCCCGCTCCAAATAAACCTTAGGAGTATAAAACATAATGTGATGACTGAAGTAAAAATTAAGAAAAATTAAGT
This sequence comes from Petrocephalus sullivani, assembly GCA_026780845.1. NCBI lineage: Eukaryota > Metazoa > Chordata > Actinopteri > Osteoglossiformes > Mormyridae > Petrocephalus > Petrocephalus sullivani. The sequence continues at coordinate 16,530,240 of JAODKM010000008.1, read as the reverse complement.
ACAACAGTCATATGTCATTTAATGACAGGGATACATTCCGAGGAATGTGTCATTAGGGGATTTTGCCATTGTGAGAACATCACAGCGTTGACTTATACAAACCTAGATGGTATAGAGCCTATAGCTATATATGCAATAGCCTAAATGATGATTAAATGATGATTAAAAGTAACCAGCAACATAGTTGTATGTTATCATTATCAAATATTATCATAGCACTGTCAAACAAGTAGGCCATCATGGACCGAAATGCGGTGCACAATTGTATATACAAGAAGAACGTATAATAATAATAATACAACCCCTATTTATTACATGAAATTAACATACGCACAGGAAAATGCATTTTGCGGAGAGTCACTGTCATGAAGATAGTTGCTCTGCTAATTACAGTTGGCCACACTTTTTTTGCTTTAAATCTATAAAAACAACAAATTTAGTTGAAACGTCTGATATTAGTACTGTACAAGGCCACAATGGTTTACTTCTTTCTTTCTTTTTATTTCCCCCCCTCTCCTCTCCTCCCCCAAGACACCCACTCCTGGCTGTCCCCCCATTCAGAGGTGGAACCTGGCCTGTACTACCTTCCCATTCTTGTGTCGGATGCTGATGGACTCTCCACAGTGTCTGTGCTCAACGTGACCATATGCAGATGTGGCGTCTCTGGGCTCTGCAATCCAGTGGCTGCAGCGTTCCTCGCCAGCCATGTGGGGATCAGCATCACTGCCCTGCTGGCTATCGTCGGGAGCATTATTCTGCTACTCCGTAAGTAATAATCTAAAAAAAAAACAAGTACATTACGGTACTGAAAATAATCTGTACAGTTTGGAGGACAGTTCTAGCATGCATGTCTTTTGTATTTTCAGTTCAAATTTAAAATTTTTTAACTCAAACCAAAAAGCTGAGACAGAAATGCAATGAAATCACGGCTCACATTCTCTCACTCATCTCACTACTGCAGTTATGCTGCTCCTTGTGGTGACCGTGGGGAACTGCAGATTGCATTCCATCAAAAAAGGCGGTATTCTACAAGGGGTATCGGACGACGACATTCGCGACAATGTCCTGAACTACAATGAGCAGGGCGGTGGAGAGGAGGACGAGGTACAGCTGTACCTGACAGTTGGCTCTTTTAGAACTTCACCTGGCCTCATTCGGGTTTTTGTGTTTTGTGTTTGTGTGAAGTGCACAGAGGAACACTTTGATAGGCCCTACATCTCTGCCCAGCCAGCCACATGCCCGCAGACTGTAACAACACTCACATTCACTCATATTCATCTATTTATTTATTGTGTTTATTGGTCACAGTCAGAGATGGGCAGTATTTCAGTTACAGTAAATGTATTTAAAATATGTATTTTGTAATTTGTTTTTTGCTGGACAGAAAAAAAATCAGATGGTGTCATCAACAGGCTTACAGACTTTTAAATAAAACCCTTCACCATCTTTGGCTAGATGCAAATAAATCACGTGACACATCCTGTTGGGCCCGACTTGCTCGTTGTGAACTTAGTTTTCCTATGAACAGTAATCCAGTAAAAGAAGCTGCTTTGCTGCAAATTGCTTTAAGGTAAAGTATTAGAGATATACTTTGCACATGAGATATATCAGGTATTGCTCACTGAATGTCATTATAGGACAGAAAAATAGGGCAAACAGCAGTGCTGTGTTTTACAACTTATGAATTAACATGCCAGCCTGCTAGTGGCATTCAAATTTCAACAGGCATGCTCAGGTAATCTTGTGGTTTGTCATATATGGAAGACTTTAGTAGCGATAAATCAGGCTAGCTATTTTTGTTCCTAAGGACAAAATTAATACCTGTCAGCCAAACGTGGGTGTTTTTATAGCCACTGAGTCTCTGTAAAAGGGAGAAGCGACTGGTACCTTGAACATTATATGCATCACAGCTGCTGCTTACTTTTCTTTCTTTTTTGAAAGTATATCTAAAAAAATTTTCTTAAAGTTTATGCATGGTCGGCATCCTACCATAAAACAAAGTGGGAATTACACACATTATTGGTGTGCTGCCTTGCACGTGCACACGCACACACACACACGCACACACACACCAGCACCCCTGCCAGCCATCGCCGCTAACACTGGGTATAAATTAAGGGTGTAACAGTTCTGAATCTGAGACAGAAACTGCAATATGAGATCATGAACATGTTCTGTTTGAAGTTAAAGTTATCTACCCTTCAGCTAGTCTTACCAGGGTGGTACATGGCAGCCTTCTCATTGAGGGTGTAAAGCAGGCATTCTGTCAATGTCTCACTGTCCCCTCCCTCCCTCCCTCCCTCCCCAGAACGCTTTCAACATCGAGCAGCTGAGAAACCCCAGCAAGCTGGTGCCGCCCTTCTCCGGGAGGACCTCAGCAGCGCCCGGCACCTTATTCCCCCCCGCAGGCTCTGGATTCCCCAGAGGGCAGCAGCCGCTAAGGAAAGATGCCCCTCATAATTTTCCCTCCCCTATGTATCCGCGGAAACCGCCAGCAGACCCCGCTGACATCGAGGACTTCATCAATGATGTAAGAGAATCACATGGCTGTGCTATTTCTCTCGAGCATGACAGCGCTGTTTATCACTGCTGAATGGAAACTTTTGCATCCTATCAAACTCAGGACATTAACCAAGTAATTTATTCTATTCTACTATCTTCTTTAGCACTATTACCTTGTTTGTCTGTTGCACTGCCTCAATTTGCTGTGCATACCCCCATCCTAGGGCCTGGATACGGCAGACAAAGACCCCAACACCCCCCCATATGACACGGTGCTGATGTACGATTACGAGGGCGACGGCTCTGTGGCGGGCAGCCTGAGCTCCATTGCTTCCGGGAGCTCTGACGAGGACCAGGACTATGACTACCTCAATGACTGGGGGCCCCGCTTCAAAAAACTGGCTAACCTGTACGACCCCCACTAAGGCACCGTCCTCTGTCTGCTTCCTCCTTGGACTGGAGCCTGACAATCACCTGCGGTCATGTGACCCAGCGGACGGCATGATCCTCGCTCGGCCTGCGTGCTGCTACACCCACCGCTTTCATCAGGAGAGCAGAACATGCTGGGGAAGGAGTGACAGTCCTGTCGTTGTTGCTTTGTTTTTTTGTGACAGGAAAGAAACAACTGTAATGCTGGGTAGCCAAAAATGTGTTTTTTACTGCTAAATTTCTACTTGTACTAATAAGAGAAAGTAGTCATTAGAATACGTCCAGTATGTTTCTCGTTAACTCGTCTCGCAATTTTACAAATCTTGTTGATTTGCTGTTCACCTGCAAGTGGCAAGCAGCCCTGAATCCTGGGACGACGCGCCACACAGGAATGATTTAGAGGATGAATAAAAGGGGGGGCACAGATGTTTGGGGTGATGGTCGGGGAGGGGGGGGCAGGCGCACTGGAAGCTGGGTCACTAACCACCATTATTTTTAATTATTCCTGAATGAACAGATGATGCCCATGTTTGTACTGCAAAGTAATGGAATACGGGGGCTGCTAGCCATACTTTTTATCAAAGGTACGTTTTACTGCCAAATGGAAATACGGTGCAGCTATGAAGCTACTTCTTTCAGGAGCTCTGACATAGTACTGCCTCCACTTTCTAACAAACAAATAAACATGAACACAGTCAACTGAGCAGTGCGAGCGAGAGATAGTCCAGTTTGTATACAGAGCGGTCCTCATGAGTATTCAGAGGAGCTTATCCATTGGTTTATGGTAGAAATTTTACTTATGCATTGTTTTATTACTTTCACTTTGTTTTTATAATGATATACTTTTGTTTGATGCTGCAGTAAAATTTTATTACTATATAACATTTTTAAAAATATTTTCACAGTATTTTGCATAGTTAGTCTTCTAAACATAAGTATCCAATTCACAGAACCCATGCTATGTGTACTAATATTACCTTTAATGTCACATTAAATGGGAAGCTGATCTTTTTGTTCAGACTTGTAAATCTGCATATGTAAATTGTGTAATTATCGTTAAGATTTGTAGAATTGACATGGATTTCCAAGTTGTGACATCAGTATTTAAATTTCTTGCAAAATGAGAAACGTGTCCATAGGCAAGGTGGTCAGAGTGAAATGCTTAATGCGTTATAAGTCTGTGTCCCACCGCAAAGGCTCCTCTGCGAAGGTTAGAGTTACACTGGTGACTGCTGGGCTTTGCAGGTATGCTGCTCATTAGCGGTAAAAGCTCAGCTGCGGGGAGACGGCCGATGATCGGTGGGCAGGAGAAGCAGAACTTCCTGATTCAGTTCTCATGAAACTGAAAATCTTATATAAGCACCGAAAGCTATCTGCTGGCAGAAATTCTGCCCACATCCATGGAACAGCTACAGGATTTCTCCCCGTGTCATAACAAAATAACTACAATCCTAATCTATATAAACATTACGCACACAGAGGAAGGGTCTAAGTGCACCACCAGACTAGCTTTTAAATAGAACATCGGATTTTGTGACAAAATTCAGTCTTCCGTAACACCAAATTGCCAGTTTTTATTATGCAAAATAGATGAAATTATTAATTTAAATTAAATAGTTAGAACAGATGCATCAGCAGTTCAAGCCAATGAGGCTGATGAAGCCAACAGTCCTGTCACGTTGGCGCCCCCTGGCTGTAGCAGGCACTGATGAACCAGAAGCTATGATGCACCCTTAGTGCAGTACCATCTGTGGCCACCAGAAGTGCTGTTCATCTCACAGAGCATCACGACAGCGGGAGCGTTTCCCAAAAGCACCCGTTAGCAACTTACAAAGTTTGACTCACTCAGTTGCATGGTTAAAACTATATAAGTTGCTAACACAGGTAGCAACTATGCTTTTGGGAAACGCACCCAGGCTGGAGATGTGGGGTTCAGGCAGGTCCCAGGCTTAACTCCTCGTCTTCCTCCTTGCGTGGGGGCCGTCTGGGCCTGCGTGGCTCATCTTCCCCCGTATCCTGCTTGTCTTTCTCTGCCTCGATCCAGCTCTGGGGGGCGATCATCTTCTTGGGCCCATGGGGTGGTGGCCCCAGAAGGGCCTCTATGTCATCGTAGTTTACAACCTCACGCTCCAGCAGGGCATTGGCCAACTGGCAAGGTGCAAAGGGTTACTAGCTGGTAGACATTAGCAGGATATTAGCAGCGGAATACTCTCACTGGGGAATAAGGGGAATAATGTTGGAATAGGAAGCGGAGAAGGCCTTACCACTATCAGCTTATCCCTGTTATCCAGGAGTAGCTTCTCCGTCTGTCTATATGCCCGTGAGATCAACATATTAGCCTCCTGAAATATCAACACACATGGCAAACACACTCAAGTCGTGTGGCGGTTCCAAAATAGACATGTAACATGGTCACCTACGCCTGTAAAAACTTTGCCTTCGAATCTTAATTTTAGTAAAATTAACTAATGTACAAAAACAAAACAACCGACATGCGAATGAATAATGGGACTGGCCAGAGAGCCAGTGTTACAGCCCATCACCCACGTGGTCCATCTGATGCTGCAGGCCCTGACTGAACGGCCGGCGGCCAACGGCGCCCTCTTCCTCCGTTTCAGGGAAGGACACCTGGCCCACACTGGGCACCATGCCATACTGCTTCACCATGGAGTAGGCCACGCGAGTCACCTTGCGGAGGTCGTCCTGGGCTCCTACGATTGACGGCAGGGAATTAGGGGGAACCACGAGGCGTGACGGACGAGCGCCGGATGGATGACACGGGCACCGGATTCTCACCTGTGGTCACCTTGTTGAAAGTGATGGCTTCTGCCGCCCGGCCCCCCAGGGCCATGCACATTCTCTCAAAGAGCTGCTCCTTGGTGAAGAGGTACTGGTCCCGGGGCAGGATCTGGGCGAATCCGAGGGCGGCGTTTGTGCGAGGGGCGATAGACACCTGTGGGACAGAGCACTTTGTATTTGTACTTTGTGAGATTCCTCTGAGAGAGAATGACACGATTGGGCCACAGGACTGCAGCAAACAGACACCGCCTGGTGCTCTCTCCTCCACGGGAGAAGTGTCGCCCCAGACGGTTCTAATGTGTGGTTCCCCCGGGGGTGCAATGAGCTGCTGAGCCACATCCATTCATCAGCCTCCCACCAGACTCTCCACCTTCAAGAAACATCTCAAGATCCATCTATTCCAGGAATTCCTCTGCTTGCCTGATGCCTCTTTACATTCGCCTAAATGTTCTTAATGCTGCCCTTCTGGTCATTGAATAGTCCCACTAGGTTCTTGCTTTGTTTGGAAGCTGTTGTGTAGCTCCTTATTCGCTGGAAGCTCAGCCTAGCCGCACTTACACCCAGTCCCACTTGTCCTATTCAGGGTCGCTGGGGGTCTGACTACGGGCACAAGGTTGGGAACAGCCCTTCGCAGGGCACATTCACACACCATTCCCTCACATTGGCACTTATTAGTACAATTCTCTACATTTTTAAATAAAGATGTCAAAACTATAAAATAGCATACATGGAATTATGCACCGACAAAAAAAAAAGTATTAAACAAAAAGTATTTGTGTAATACAGATTAGGTCAGATGCCGATGTCATGTGACACAACACTATCATACTCCTTTGCCGGTGGCTTGGCGTGTCTAAACTTTTGACTGGTACCATTGATTTTGTAATTTAATTACATGCTTGTATGTAACTAGTTACTCCCCAAGACTGCTTGTATGTAACTAGTTACTCCCCAAGACTGCTTGTATATCACTTTGGACGAAAGCACCTGCTAAACATAGAGATATAAATGGGAGGAGCTATGGAGCTACCTTCATCACCGCCTCTGTGTGCTCCAGCAGCCAGCCCACCAGGGCGTGGCCAGACTCATGGAAGGCCACCACCCTCAGCTCCTCCTTCGACAGGATTTTGCTCTTCTTCACGCTCCCTGCAAAGGTGCACACACGGATATCTAACCATGCCTCACTCAGGGGAAAAAAATCCTGTCTCCGTGGTGATGGTTGCTAAGTTCCAGTACCTGCAATGACCCTCTCCACAGCGTATTCGAAGCTGAAGGTATCAATGGACTTGTAGCCCTCCCGGGCAGCGTGCAGCGCGGCCTCATTGCAGATGTTGGCGATATCAGCACCTACAATCACAGGAGATCAGGGATACAACGGCGTATCACAGCAGAAGTTGTTCATGTTAATGACAGCAATATCTCCTGTGCAGCCAATGACTTTTCGGAATATTTATATACTTATGCCTTAAATTCCAATGACATCCACATCCCCTTGCACAGGGAACCACGTCCTTTATACCACTGTTTAAAAGTCATTCAAGATAAGCCTTCGTCCAAACAAAAATACTCCAATAATTCTGTATCCAAACCAAGAGAATAGGTTTAGTTTCAGCATTGGTAGGGACCAAATCAGCCCTGAACCCCCTTGCCCCCTAAATACTCCCATAATATTGGTAGGTACATATCCCAGCCGTCCATACCCAAATCTACACCCTTGATCCCAACTTCTGGCTCCAAGTACTTAGTTGACAGGAAAATGGCAAGACGAATTTACAGGCACTCAAGCAGCGAAACCGATCTAGTAGTTTAATTCAGCTGTACGTGCCACATCGCTAGGTATAGGGTGCAAACACAGGTGCATTAATAGAGTGTTTACCGCTAAACCCTGGGGTGAGCTCTGCCAAGCGCAGAGAGTAGAAATCAGCCGGCTGGGTCAGCTTCAGGATCTTCAGGTGCTGCTCAAAGATCTCCTTCCTCTCCTGTGTTTTAAACACACACAGGCACCACTGAATTGCTAGGGACCCTTTCTGTGATGGCCAACTGAACAGATACCCAGAGTTTGGGAGATGTGAACCTGTAGAGTGGGAAGGTCAATGAATATATGCCTGTCCAGCCTCCCTGGTCTCATAAGTGCGTTGTCTAAGATGTCTGCCCGGTTGGTGGAGGCCAGCACAATCACATGGTCTGTGGTTCCCATTCCTGGGGAAAATTGTGACATTTGTTTTTATCATTCCAGAAGTTTATAATATTTCATATGTTACTACATCTTCTCCCAAAGAAAAAAGTCCAACATAACCTTCATGAATTATCTAAAATAAACAGAACTCCAGAAATATTAATCAAAACCTTATTAGGCCTGACTTATCTTATCAGAAATACATTTCTATTGGAATTAACTAAATTGACATTATTACAATCTCAGCATCTACACACCTTTGAGGGACCTGTCCGCACTTACCGTCCATCTCTACCAATAGCTGATTAAGAGTTTGCTCCTCCTCCGTGTTGGAGAAGCCTGACATGTTCGTGGAGCGCTTTTTCCCCACGGCATCGATCTCATCGATGTAGACGATGCACGGAGCACGGGCACGGGCCTCCTTGAACAGGCTCCGGACCCTGGCAGCACCCAGCCCTGCAAACAATGGCAGGCAGTGACTACCATACGAATAAAGACCACAGAAGGCTAAGAGAGATGCTCTATTCAAAAGTGCACTGTTGGGCCATCAGGTCAAGGCAAGACAATACAACATATATAACATGAGGAATCACCAGCTACATAAAAACACAAGTTTCTCCCTTCCAAATTCTCCTGCGACTTAGCCTAATGAGCCGCTACAGTTGGTCCAAGACTCACCTCCGATGACCTCCACAAACTCTGACCCCGCCATGGCCAGGAAGGGCACTTGGGCCTCCGTGGCAACGGCCTTAGCTAGCAGTGTCTTGCCACAGCCTGGGGGCCCCAGCAGAAGTGAGCCCTTGGGCACTTTTGCCCCCAGCTGGAGATATCGGTCTGGGTTCTGCCAACAGGGAAAAACGGGCACTGGACATTTAAAAAGGCAGATCCCACCACCCCCAAGACTCATCTAGCTTAAAAATATCCTTCCCTTACCTTCAGGTAATCTACGAACTCCTTCACCTCCATCTTCGCTTCATGCATGCCAGCCACGTCTTTGAAACTTACTCCTTTCCCAGACTTGCCATCCACTATAGTAAACCGGGCCATTTTCAGTTGGTTCTATTAAAAGATGGACAAATATAAGGGAGAAGGGCTTTCCCTCAGCATAGGACTGGCTGGAAATGCATCCCATAGCTGTACTTACAAATGCGCCAAATCCACCCTCCCTGCCAGCCAGGCCTGCCAAGCGAAAGATGTACCACAAGATGGCCACTCCAATAGCCGCCATGCCCAGGGCATAGAGAGCACTGCACCAGAACATGAAGGGAAGCAAAGTGTTTGGAGACCTCTGACGGAAAACTCAAATCACAATCAAATAGTTCCGGCGCTCTTCTGGAATTCTACATAAACACCACCCACACCAATCAATAGCTATATTTTGAAAGCCAGGCAACTCACTTCCCAAAAAACCCAGTCCGTTTATACGAGACGGGGATCCTGTCTTTCGCATCAATGTTCAGCTCTTCCTCTGCAGCCCGTAGCTTCTCCTCAAACTTGTCGATATTGGCCACTTGCATGCGGTACATCAGTGCCAGCCTCTGTGGGAGTGAGGACACTCTGTTTGCTTTGAAAGGTTCGTGAGTGCAACAGTAGATGCACAAACAAACATCAAGCACTGCTTCGAATGCTACTGTGTGGGCTACTGTAGACAGGACACATGGTGCCTTGCACTTTAATAAGAGCAACATGCCAACTCAATGATATCAATCATGGAGAGGCTGACCGGTCTACCGAAGATGACAGCTCCAGGATGCAGGTAGATTTCCACAATGTCGCTCTCCGGGACCACCTGCACGCGAGACACCTCCCCCTTGGCTAGCATCTCATTGACAAAGTCATTCCAGGAGATGTTGCCCCCGCTGCTGTTGATGGTGTTCAGCACACTCATGATGAGGGCGATGATGAAGAGCATACGGAGCCGTTCTCGATACATCTGGTCCTCCCGCTCACGCCGTTTTTTATCCTCTGAAGAAAAGTGCAGGAAGTCATAGTTTGTACACTGACCGGAGCTACTTCTTCAGATGTACTTCATCATACCCACCTTCATCTTCTTCAGGGGATTTTCCTTGAGCACCATTGCTTGTTTTTTTCTCTTTTCTATCCTGGGAACTACTAAAATAATGTATGGCACCTTAAAATGAACAAATAAACAAATGTTAGCCTGAGAACCCAATAATCAAAGATGTTAAAATCGTCACTGAACCGATTCAAACGGGCTTGAATGCTCACCTAAAATGTTCCATAATCCAACTGGGTTTTTGGTTAGTTGTTTTTTAATGAGGTTATTGCTAATTCCAAGTAATCCAGGACTCAGCGGTCTGTATAGTATTTGCTGCAATGCATAACCAAAAATCCGTATTACATATTAAGAATAATATGAATAATATTTTACAAATACGTCAATAAAAAAGGACCGCTGATAGTCAGGACATGACTGATATGTTAACCCCCACCCTTGAAAGCTGTGCAATACTTCAGGCATCAACATTAACGACGGCAATAGCTCTGAATAAATAGTAAACTAGTTATGTACCTGCAAAAGTCCGGCGCAGAAAGCGTGGCTCTGTTGTTTCCCAAATGAGCCCTGGAGAAGGGAGGTGGGGAAGACGTCGCGGGTTAGGCACAGGACATCTTTGGATAAAGGGGGCGGCCTGGTGCGGCTCGTCTGGACATTTAAGTTTCCCGAAAGCGAGCCTCTCTTGGCGGAGGAAAATGCCCCAAACCATCTGCTCTTCATATTTCGGCCACATCTGCTTTTCAGGTGCAAGAGTACCGCGGCCATATTAAAGGGAAATATTAGTGCATTATCAGTGGTACTTAATGAATAAAAAATGTTTCTAAGCTCAGGTAAGTTAAATCGTTATGTAGATATCACTAAAAACAATCCACTCATATTTTCGAGTATGATCTTGACGTTATACAACTTGCAATCTCCTCCCCTCTGCCTTGAACTTTCACCTTTGTGTCGTCAAATCAAAATAAATGACTACGTAATTCGGTTTATTGTATTCCGTATCATTTATTTACTATGTAACGCAAAACAGCTTATTTATTTAAAAACGTTTCGAGAGCCGCTGTTCTGTTATTTAATATTTATTGTTAAATTAACACACGAACGCCCATTTGACGTCATCACTAGTGGCTGATTCCGCCGCTTCCTCATTCAAAAACTACAAAAAAACTACAAAAGGCGCCATATTCACATCCCTAGAGCTTGTAGTGAAACGACTGGAAATAATAATGATAACAATAATAATGATTATTATTATGGTGACAAGAAGAAAACTATATTTGTTCCAAAACATGACTTCAGAAATGTTACATTTACTATGAAACATGACAAATGTTGCAATGGTTGCTCTCGGAGTTTCAACTGCATTAAACCCCTCAGCATTCTATATGCATACTGAGCTTATTGACGTGGTTCAGCCAAATCCTCTCCTGTGTTGCAAAAGTTGGAGTGAAGCACGTGCCTCAGCACGATGACAGATTACGCACGTTCTTCGCGCTGGGGGACCGGTCTTGCTTGTATGTTTGCTCTTGGCTTCAGACTACACGGTTGAATGAAACATTTTTTCTGTCCCCTTGAAGCAAATGAGAGGAACCCGGGCTCTGTCAGTCTGTTGCTCCTTCCCTCCCATCCTTTCCTACGTAAGGTCCTAAGTTTTCATACATTTAAACTGTTTTGTTTTTGTTATGTAACATTTATATGTGACCGCCAGAGGGAGGTATTTCTTTTTTTCTCAGTTCTCACACGTACAGTTAACTTTGCCGTTTTAGTGCATTCGAATTAGTACCTATCTTTAAACGTGAAAGTGTTAACGAATAGACGAAAATAAATAAAAGCCCAAATTTGTTACGACCCATGCAGTTAATTTACTGAGTTCTGTACACGATTTCAGTCAAAAAATAGATAGTTTCAAATAAAACATAAACACAAACGTATGCTCAAAGAAATATATGCTTGTCTCTATGGATCTGTTGCATTATACATTCAAAACACACAAACAGTTTTTTTTCAGGAGATGCGCAATTAACAAAACCAAATTTAAATCTTTGTTTTTAAGAATAATATATATAGGCCTACTGCGAACTCTTGTTTACAGTCCCCCGTGCTATTAAGAATAATTAGTCACGGTCACGTTGTCACACATATGGCAATGCAGTACAGCACACCTACGAGTTTCAAAAATATATTCGTTTTGCGCGAACAGAGAAAATATCTGTGAAGCAGTTCATAATTAAAAAAAAGTATATGATTCCTTTTGGCCATAAATATTGCGAGAAATAAAGAAAACAATACCATATAAAAAGTCTCATTATTCATGCAAAGTTAATTTAAAAAAACTTTAAAACAGCCAAGTGATTTCGTCCTTGCAATACAGAGAATTCTGCCCTTCCATCTGACCCATCCAAAATCCTAGAACGTTCTCCATTTCCTTGCGTGCTGCTCCGACTGCCTAATGGAGAAGTGATCCCCCCTACGACACCGCGATACGCGCGACTCCATTGCGGCTCCGAAGAGCCCTTCCGTTTACCGGGCGGTGACGCCCTACGGCGATCCACAATGGCGGCAGTTTCGCGAGCACGGGCGGTTGGAACGGCCCACCTCCAGCAGCCTATCACGTAGCGCGCAGCGCTGCGCCTCGCGCCCGCTTTCGTCAGCAGCACGGTCGACGTCAGAGGCTGGCCTGAAACGGTTAGCGAGCCGCAGGAGGGAGCCTACCGAGAAAAGCCGAAGCGCGACAGCAAAATAAGCCGAGCCTTTTAATGTGCAGAGCCTACGCGTACACGACGATGAAGTTGGTATAATAAGGAGGAACGGGCTCACTTCCCCCCGACGGCGATACGTGGAGTGTGAGAAGCCTTTCCTTCGATGTGGGATATTCGGGAATTGGACTGTCCGTGCGCCTGAGATGTGTGCCGCTTTTGTCGGATGTTTCCGGAGGGCTGTCTGCTGAACTGCGAGGCCTCAAATGGGAAAAACAAACCCGGGACAGGACTACCGAAAATAAGCGAGCGGACGCACTTGACATTCGGCCGAGGGTAAGTCCCGCCGGCCGGGTTACGCTCCTGGCGGGTGGCGAGGCCGCGCAGAGCGCGCGCCGGACCGGGCCGCCCTGTCCGCGTGCGGGCGGCTCGTGCGCTAGTCCGCCAGCCAGAAGCAAATGGACCAGCTAGCCCGCCGCGGCCCTACCTTTAACCTAGTTACCTTACTCTCTGTCCGCTTTGTAGTTATCTCCGGAGATTAGCCTCCGTAGATACTCGGATAATGTTTTATCAGGCTAATTGTCGAAAGTTTTTTTTTTTTTGGGTTGACTACTTATTTAGGTTATTTGGGTTTTAAGCGACCTTAGCGGCATTATGCAGCGAAAGGCCCGTCACGCCGCCGCCGTACACGGGTATCTGTAAGCCTAGACGTGGCGTGTTAGCGGATACCTTGTTGTTATTAAGGTAGCGGCCCGCTTTTACGAGACGTGGGGGCTCGTTTTCTGCTGTTTGAATGGCGTGTTATTTCGGGGGGCGTTATTTCCAACTGCCAGAATAACACTCGTTATTTTCTGATGTTGAATATACAGTTCCGGGAGCGAAGCATTGTCACCGTGTGATTTCCTGCGGCAGTATTTATCTTATGCCTGTTTACATTTTTATATAAGATTGTTGCATAACTACCATCTACCAGGCGTTTAATAAGAGAACACAGCTGATCTTAGACACCATGTGGCTTTCGTCTGTAATGTCAGCCGTGGGCGTAATGTTGATGATGGAGAGTTACTGCGGTGATGCATCAGTGCCCAGTCACCTGCACGGGGCTGCCCGCTGGCCTGGCCCTACGCGTCGCCTTAATATTTTGTTTTGGTTGTGGGTTCGCAGTAGGGAGCTCTGGTTCTGCATGCTGGTGCACAGGGCTGCCTTCCTTTAGATCGCGTGTGTGAAATAACGCTTCAAATGTTTTTTTCTTGCTGGTGGCTGCGTGTTTTGTACCATAGTTGATACTGTGCTTTATTTACTGAGATAGGTTGCATTGATTGCTTTTGCAGTAAATCGCTTTTTTGTCTTGACATATTAAAATGCATCTCTCTGGGTTTTGCAGTTATGTTTAACGTGTCTGGTTGCATTATCGGTTTAGGTGTGTTTATCTGTCCAAAGCTTACGGATTGCTCAAGATAAGCTATTTAAGAAGGAAAGAATATCTAATCTACTATTACTGCGGCATCAGTGATTGAAGGAAAGCACTGCAGTATGACTGAGGGCTGTTTTCATCTTTGAAATTCCGTGTTTGCTTGAATTTCACTATATATTAACTCTAAATGGCGCCACGCATAGGACATGGGTTTGTGGTGACTGCATCTCCCTACATTTTAGCAGCTATTTTGCAATGTTCTTTCTTCCTGGTTTTGAATTTCACGGTACTACATATTTTTTTAAAAATGCCAACCAAGATTTGTTTTTGGAAATGATTTGGAAATTCAGTGGTTGATGTTTGTATGTTTGCATGAATGTTTCTTTCTATTTTACATAATCGTTGAATATTCCCTTTAAATATTACATCACCTTACGCCATGCCATTTTGCTTTGACATTAATCCTGATTTTACTTGCCAGTACCATCTTAAAGAATATCATTTTCCACCAAGGGGTCTCGGTTTTCTTTGCTTGGCATTTGGTTTTTGGCCCCAGTTATATATGTTAGATACTTAGCCACAAGACATTTTTGTGGCGCTTTCATTTTGGTGTTATGTTTGTGGGAACTAGTCGTTCTTCAACTGCGTCTTGTGTAATCTGATGTAGTTTTGTGCTTACCAAACAAATTTTCTCTAAGAGTCACTGCACTTTAGGTGGGATATTTTTAGGAGCTTCATGAAGAAGAACTGGCATCGGCCACGGTTTTGTGATAAAGTATGTTTGAGTCTTACGTGGAGTGTCTGTGTAGCTTATTACACGGCTGTCTTGCTTTCTTATGCTAGTTGAGGTGAAATGCTGAAGGAGGCATGTGATGTAGACAGGAAATGATGTTCTGTGGAGCCTGTTTGGTTGAGAGCCCAGTTATTTGATCTTGGTTTCTGGAGGGTTTTCCCCCCCACGTCCTAGGCCTTGTTTCAAGCCTTTCCATGTGCTTTGGTTTTAGATGGCTCGTGGGGGTGGGAGGGAGTTGCATACTAAGACTTTTGTCCCTGACCAAAGGCCCTCCCTATCTGAGGCCCCAGTAAAGGTCCAGGCAGAGTCATTTTCAGATGTGCTCCCCGTTTTCCCTGCCCCCCGGCATGCGATGTAATGGGATGCCCTGAGCGCGGCGGTCAGAAATGTGAGCCACTGCAAGGGAACAATAAAAGGCCTTTATGCGGCTGAGGGCAACAGCACAGTGAGCTTGCATGCATCATACCATCCCTGTTAGCCACGCGGTGTTTACTGGGAAGGCCTGGTCTTTCCAGGAGTGGCTCCCAGCTGCTGCTTCTGTCACTTGGTTGCTCTTGGTGTTCCACTGAATTAAACCCCTCAATATTCTGTATGCATATTGAGCTTATTGACATGGTTCAGGCAGGCAAATCCTCTCCTGTGTTGCAAAAGTTGAGCCTTTTAACGTGAAACTGCTATGCTCAGCACGATGGCAGATTACGCACTTTCTTCACACTGGGGGACCAGTCTTGTTTGTATGTTTGCTCTTTGCTTCAGGACATATGGTTGAATGAGATGTTTTTTTTTCTGTGTTCTTAAATTAAATGAGAAGGACCTGGACTCTGTTGCTCCTCCCTTCCCTCGAGTGCATAAGGCCAGTGGATTTGTAGATGCACAGTCCCTAAATGGTGACAGTAGATATGGTGACGTGTACGGTTGTGCAAATTTTTTTTTTTTATTATTGCTGGATGGTACACAGTACAGTAGCGGTGGAGTGTCATGATGATACAGGCCACGTGTGGATGAAAAACAGGAAAATGCTGTGGCTTCTTACTCCAGGAGCAGGACAGTGCACACCGTGGCGTTTCCTGACCACGCACCTCATTGTGCTGGTTTCATTTCCCGACATTCTCCGCATTGTATGATTGCACTTCCTGCTTTTATTTGTTTCTCTTATGTTATGCGACCCACGCGCCACCCGTGCTGTACCCATTTGCACTGCTACTTTTAGTGCGATATAAGCAGGCCCCCCATTTGTGTCCCTAGTTCTTTGACCCTGCATGCACTGACTTGATGCTGGGTCAGTCTGAGACAGTTAGCCTTTACATTTGACATTTTAATTTGTAGCATAACTTAGCATTGTAGGATGAATTTTTTTTTTGAGAAATCTCTCCATCGCTGAGCCGTGAGTGATAAGAACTTGGGTGAAAGATTTCAGTAATGTTGTATAGTGTTTATTCACATACAAAAAAGTACAAGCCAGTTGTGTGATGGTGAAATGGGGAGAGTGACAGCAGCTAGGGAACTGGTGTAAAGAGGACAGTTATTATGGAGGGTGGGAAGCCAGGAGCAGCTATTGGTGTTTTGGTTGGGGGGAACTTTTTTTTTGAGAGGGTCCCTGGGTGGCTAGTGTCTGGTAGATTCATTTTCCATGTCTGGTTTGCTTGTCACAGAATGGTAGATGGTATATTGTTTTTCATCAGAACTGAATTTGCTTGAGCTGCAGTGTGTTCCATCTTTTAGCAGGTTCTGGCGATGGAATGACTAGAATTGGGAGATGGGATTGAGGATTGTTTTATTTTCCCCCACTCAAAGTACACAAGTGTTCAATATTCTGGTTGTCTTCCAAAATTAGTGAAATGGATCTTCTTCGGTTTATAAAAATACCTAAAGTCAAACCTGGTTATTTAAGAAATTTGTTAAAGAATCCTGTCAGGGTGGCTTGGCTGAAAATTGATGCTTTATCTGGTATTTATCTGGATGCCTTTATCTGATTCATGATCCATTATCCATTTGAAACCCTCCATTTTCACAGAGGTGCAGAAAATTTTGAATGGCCAAACAATAAATTGGGAATGACAATGTTTCAGTGGTCTTGTACCTACAGACAAAGAACAGAGGCCTTATAATATGGCTCTCATGTCTAACTCCATCCATAGGGGCTTTTGAAAAGGAGAACACAGATGGGGTTTTTGTGCTAATGGACCAGAAATGCAGCTTGGTATGGCTCTGCTGGTTCCTCTGGTGGATGGTTTGGTGTGAAGTGTACTAAGCCACGCGTGGGGGTGGGGTGGGCCCAAGAGGTAACATGAGAAGCTCTAGGTGTTAATTCTTCTCCCCATTTCCTTTCTTCTTTGTGGCTTCAGAATTGGTAGCACTCTTTCCACCCTCCCCCCGGTGTGATGTGGGGTGGTGAGCTTGAATCACAATCACTCAGGCCTTTAACAGCAGCACCCTATTGATGGACCAGCTGGATCCATTGACTCAACCCATTTGCATTGAAATCCAGCTGCAGGAAGGAGGGAGGACATCACTGACAGGCATACCTAACCAGGCCAGCCATTCAGTATTGGTGCTGCTTTTTATGTTACTAAACTACGTGGCTCAATCATAGACCCGAAATATTACTATTGCAGTATTTAAGGTGCTATAAATTTGGGATTTTTCTCCCTCATGTGGCATTTCTTCAGAACGCCACTGAGATTTAAATGTTGAAGGAGGGCTATAGTGTGTTTTCCTGTTTTCCTTCCGTTTCCAGCAACAGTTTTTTTTCGCCTGGATAACTGGTTATTTTTGTGTTTCACTGCTAGGGTGGTATGTGTGTGTGGCTTTCGTGGGTGCTGCTGTCCCGGTGAGGAATGGCTCACTGCTGCTCTGCCTGTCCCACAGTGGTGTGCAGGGCCGTACACAGGGCCCTTATCTCTGCTCATGTTCGTGTTTACACAATGCATTTTTTTCCACTGCTCTGTCCCACCTTAAGGCCTGACTTTTTTCTTTTCCTTTTTTCCTTTTTTGGTGAATCACCACATCTTTCGGTTGTGTTTAACGTTAGGTAGCAGCTGAGGGCTGCGGGGACAGAAATGGCCTTTTATTTACCAGATACTCTTATTACTCTTACCCCTGACCATAATGTCGGACTTTCTCACTCAAGGATATTTTAATAAGATAACGGTCAGTTCCAGAGTACTGTCGGTGGAATGGATTTGATGATAATCAGTGGACCTTTATTGTTTCCCTAGAAATATTTGATCAGCCTCTTTGTTTTCTTTCTGTCCCACTAGCATGTTAACTTCATACTGTAGGTGAGCACCAAATCTGCATTACCTCGCTAATTTATTCAGAATACTAAAAGAAATTTGCAGTGGAAATGAAAATTGGTCACTTGAGCATTTTATGGATGACCCCATGTCCAATGTACTCACTCTCAAAACCCTGCTGTGATTGCTTGCCTGGAAATGGGTGCAGTTATCTAGCAGATCCATTATTTGTCTCATGCCCTTAATCTACACAACAGACAGATTACAGAGGTGCAGACAAGCTTAAATGGCTTCGTTGTGAATCATTGGTCCTCTCATTGCTTTCATCGAATGTGTTTGGTAATAGAAGCTGCAGCTGTAGCCCTGGTTCTGTTCTTTTATTTAACCAAGTGTTAGTTCCAGACTTAATCCAAAAGCCTTGTCGTGTTTTTTTTTTTTTTTTGGAACGCTTTCCATCTGACTGATCGCAGTCATGGGGTGCCCCCTCACCCACCATTTCTCCATAACGGGAAGCTCTGAAGTTTAAATGATTGGCAGATTTCCTTTCATTTCAGTGGTATTAATTTGAATTCTGGTTTGTAGAGCTGGTGAGGGGAGAATGAGATGCGGGTCAGGGGGAAGATTGCATGTGTGCTGGGCCACATTTCCCTGAAATTGTTTATTGCACCGCAGGGCAGAATACAGCACGTCTACCATTTGGCTGTAAAATCGTATCCTTGTCAGACTTTGTATTAAAAATTTTTTTTTACTTTAGGTACAATTCTGAAGGCATGAAAATGTTTATAGGCATTCGTTTTTAATTAATTTCTGATGCCGTCCCTTAAATGATCCGGCACGTGTAAAATTTGCACTCTGACTGCTACGGTTACTTTTGGCACCAAGCCTCAGAAATCCAACTCCATTTGCTTCCCGGCAGCCTGCCTCTTGGATACCAGGTCGCCCGGGGTGTTGCTCGGCGCCACTTTGCCCAAGAACAGCCTGGCAGGGGGGTGTGCTTGGAAGCGCAGGCCCAGAGGGGAGTGTTCTTATTTCGCTTTGTCAGGCCAGCTTGGTACAGGCGAGCAATTGGGAGACGTAGCTGGTTAGAGCGGGGGGACCCAAGCGCGGCGCTCTGCTGAGGATGGGAAGGGTGGTGGAATAAAGGCTTGTTAACGTGACCTCGGCGTCTTCGTGGGGGCACTGTGCAGTGGAGCTCTCTCAGTATCTGTCAGTGAAATTGCCTCCATGCAGCAGATGGATGAAATGCGACTGTCCTGCGTCTGTTCTTTAGTTCTGTGTTTGAAGTGCAGTATGGGATTTATTTAGCCATGGTGCACCCCTCTGCAGGTGACACTCTCAGGACACTTTTGCTGAGCGTGCGGGGAAGAAGCTGGTGTTTTAACTGTGGGTAGCGCTTTGAACAAGGAAGGGGAGACGGGCTGCAGTCTTTAAAAAAAAAATGTGTGCCCCCCGGCAGGGCTCAAAAAGGAGAGCCCCCCCAGCCGCCCCCTGCTCTGCCTCCGTTTCCCCCCCCCCCCCCCCACCCCGGTGGCGATTTTTCTCCTATCTGTAATTCATGCATTTCCCACTCCAGGGTTTCTGATGAGTCGTAAATGAGAATGGGGGGTGGGGTAGCAGAGTCGCCTGGGACGATGGGACGTGGTGTCTGAAATGCGCTCTCAGAGCCGCCTCACGCACCCGCCACTCTGTTCTGTGTAGACAGCAAGGTGGAAGGAAACTAGGGGGGGGGATGATGATGGGCAAAAAAGAACACAGGGAAACATGGCTTTCCAAGAGTGTGTAGAGAGCAGGTGAACAGATGTCATTACTGACGGCCTGAACTGGTCCCAATGGGTGAGACAGATCTCATTAGGGGGGGGATGAGGGGCCTAACAGACATGTCTCCCCACATCGGTTTGATTTCTGCTGTGCTGGAAAGACTCAGGTGCGTCTTACTGCTTTTAATCAAAGGTGTTAGCATGGCTTAGGGCTGGGGGGGAAAGTAGGTGGTAGATTGCCTCTCTCTGTCAATACCGTGCAAACCCTCCAGAGCTTGCTGCCATGGCGATGGTAGGACATGGCAAGCTAAATGCCTCCGAGTCTCCAGGTGTGCTGCTTTGGCTGCTCAGCGAAACTCTGTGGAAATGTGGGGATTGTCCTGGAGCTGTAGGCACACTTCATGCTGTGGCTCAACCCCCCCCCCCCCCCTCCCCAAGGGTGAGGAAGCCATGGCAGATGGATGCTTTTCAGACATGGCTTGAACAAGCGCCCCCGTGTCGCCTCATGGGGGTGAAGAGAAGCTGGAGCAGAACAATGGGCTTTTTGCTCCACACATCTGTGAAAAGCTCCAAGGCCCCCATGACCTCCCTTGTGACCTCTCCCAGACCAGGGCCCCCTCGCAGTTTGAGGCCTCATCTGCCCACCACTTTACTCTGCTTTCTGTGTCGTATTTTGGGTGTCTTTGTGTTACTGTCACAGAATCTCTGCTTTTATCATCTTGTTTGCTTATTAGCTTAGCATGAACGCCTGCGCAGAGTGCTTATTTTACACCAATTTACACAGCTGGGTGTTTGCTTGCACAATTTGGATTAAGTACCTTTCTCAAGCATACAGCTGGGTTCCTTAGCACTCCTACAGCTGTTGCTATACTTATTGAAGGTTAGATAGAGGTAGATAGAGGTGCTATGTGACAGACTGGTTGTGCCCAGAGCCTTAAACCGCCTCAAGCCGGACTGGCCAAATTGACCCGGCCTGGTTATTCAGTGGATGAATGTTCACGGAACCTTGATTAGTCACCAGTTTCCTGGTCTCTTGCAGAGGTTGGGTGCCGCTCCTTGGTTTCCAGGTGATCTTTGTTGATTTTATTCGTTCCCTGGCTGCAGCGCTTCTTAAAGGCTTTGCAGAGGCATTATCTGTTCCTTTATTGCTAACCTTGGCTGCAATGAATGCAGTTCAGGGTTTCACATTGAAAATGGCTGAAAGAAACATTCAATATTTTTCCTGTTCAGCGAGCTGAATGCAGCGAGTACTGTACATGTTAAACCTCATGACTGAACCTGCAAAGGCATTATGACAGCCTGGTGTTCCAGTCTCCAAATAGCCTTGGCGAATTGATGGTAAATATTCCCATGGTGATGGGCTGGGCGGTGTACGAATGCGCGTGCATGTGGGTGGAAAATGTGCTCATAGGGTTAATCGTACACTTCATCCCACCCCCACCCCGTCTTTCGTTCTTTTAATTGGGTATTATAATGAGAGCAATATAATACCCTATTGCTAGGTTTGCCCGGCTGCTCACTGTCAAATGAAAGGCAGAGTTCTCCTTCCATCTGATGTGAAATGTGATGATGGGGCTGGGGGAGGGGATGCATTCTGTGACACGTAATCCACCTCTGCTGAAAATGGTGGGGGCATGTTAGGGTTGGGGGATGGGCTTGAGCAGAGTCCCATCGCAATGTGAGGGATGGGGCTGAACGTGGCCACGTCGTCCTGACATTTAGGCTCCCCACCCCCAGCCGATTGAGCGTGCCCCGTCTTTTCCCGACCGCTACAAGGCACGCAGGCCTTTCCTGTAGGCTGCAGTATTTTTATCTGGAATGTACCTTTACTTGCGGTCAGCCAGAGCACATCATAGTAGCTGCATTAGCACCCTTGCAACATGTGAATTATGTTCCCTATGTAGCCTGCTTCCTAAAAACAGACTCTGTCCTATCCATAAACCCACCTCCCCCCACCTCAATATAGTCTGGCGTAAATTTTCCACTTGGGGGGGAGGGGGGGGGTGACAGTCTGCCATCGGCTGGAGGCAGGAAGCCGGAGTGGAGTTGTGCCGTACGTCACACGGAGTCCTTTGCTTGTGTCGGTTGACCTTGCGGATCAATCTGGTATGATGCCGGGGCTATTCATTACCGTGAGAGGGATAGATTGGCCGCCCGTATCGATCAGGCGGCCGGCTCTCTCCGTTACACACAGGCGCTGCAGGTGTTCCTGCCGCTCGCCGTTCCATTTGCCCGTCAAAGCCGCACCGCCGCCACTTAATTGAAAGAAAAATCGCAATCCTCTGCCGTGTGGAAAATAATTGCATGTCACTGTGTGGAGGGGAGTCTGAGAGATGTATGGTCTTCGTGACAGAACACGTGTCTTGAATTAAGGCCGGTGTTTGAGTTTCTCCAAATGCGGGGCCGGCAGTACGGAGGAATGGTTGCCATGGCAACGGGGCGATCTCTGGGTGTTTGTGAGGTGCGTGAGCTGAGCACAGCCGCGCTGTATAAACAGAGGCTAGTGCGACGGGAGTGATGCCTGTTCCAGGTTCGTTCTGTGTGTGTGTGTGTGTGTGTGTGTGTGTGTGTGTGTGTGTGTTTGTGGTTGGACGGGATGGTGTGCTGGTAGCAGACCACACTTGCAGTACATTTCTGCATTTTATCTGGGCAGCTTTTGCTCTTCTTCGAAGTGACTTGCATTAATTATTTTCTTATTCGACTCTCGTCTCCACGTAGGTTGATGTACCCAGATATTAAGCTTGGTAATTATGGCTGCCGTATAACTTAAATAACGTCTCAGCGGTCCCTGCGGCGAATTGAACCAGAAGCTAACTGGTCACGATGTATTTTCCCCATTCTCTTTCCAGTGCCTGTTGGTCTGTCATATCCATTTGGTATCTGACTCGCCTGTCTGCAGCAACTCGCCTCTGACTCACCTGACTGCCTACCAGGAAGCAGACAACTTATGCGTGCTTCACATCTCTTCTTTTTTGTGTGGCCAACCTTTAATGGCTGTGCATGATTGCCGCATGCTCATTGGATGATTTGATTGAATCTGACATCCTGCCCCTGGCTTCTCCCAGGTGTGTGATGGGTCAGCATGGCTGGTTTGTAGCAAGAAGTCAGAGAGCGGCCAGGTAGTTTGGTAACTCATTCATGGGTGTTGTGATGTGGCCTAGGCTTGAGTGTTGCTCTTAAGACCCAGCAGGTCCTCACTCTTGATGCTCTTGATACACTGCTCTTGATACACTGCAGTTACCGGCCCTCGGGTCTTTGGCACTCTCCTTCCTGGCTCTTTTCGGGCCGTGCTTAATGCACTAAGCCCCCCAGACGGGCCATCTGATGTGTATTGATGTTTTAATGCACGTACCAGTGCTGATGCTCAGAATTTGATTTTGCTGGGTATCAGTGTTGAAATCAATGAGGCCCATATGTTAGGGGCCCGGACTGCAGCTCTGCCTGTACTGCTGACTATTTGTAGATAAGAAAGCTCCAAAAATGTCCTGGATATGGTCACTGTGCCTCGATTAGCGTGTATTTTATTTCGTTTGCCTCATCTTGCCCACGGGGACCTGAAGGGGGTTTGTGACGGCCGTCCGCCGGGCATCCCGCTCTCAGCGCCCTTCAGGAACAGTTTTGCTTGCCTGCTCATCTAGGTGAAGGAGCATGGCGTCACCCCCATGGAAAAATGTACAATCGATACTGGAGTTGTTTTGGAGGAGAGGGGCCCTTCACTCTGTTTCTTCCTTTTCCCCTCCTTCTTTATTTCCTCACCAGTCTCTTCAATAGCTGGGTCAAGTTGCTCCCCTCTATGATGGGTTAGATATTAAACTGGCCTGTGCTGCTTATGACAATGGGTCCCTTCTCGCTAATATGTGATGCTTGAAATATAAAGCGGGCCTCACAGCTTGGCCCTGCTGTTCATTTGGGCTGACTGCCCTGCATTACTGGACAATACGGACTGAAATTGCACTTGTGTTTGTAAATCTCATGTACGTTGCACTCCTAACATCTTAAAATTGGGTAATTTCACCAATTGGTGCTTGTCATAGGCTAAAGGTTGCTTAAATGGTTAAACTGAGTGCAGAGAATGAACTGTCAGGCCCTTAAAGGTTATGACTAGGCACATTATTAAACAAGTGACCAAGTGAAGTAGTAAGTTATTAATTAGAGATATTAATACACAGACGGGCTGTGATTCATGGCAGCGGAGCTGTTTGTCCTGAGCTCTGCAGTGCCCGTTTTATTAGGCTGAAGTGTTGCATTTATGATCGGGAGAGAAGATGGCGAGTTTGCAGGTGTGCTCGACACAGGCGGAGAAGATGCTGAGCAGTAGGTGGGGGGTGTTGTCCTGATTTCACAGATAAGTGAGACAGACCGGGTTGTGGGAGGCATGGCAGTTCCTGTAAAACAATGCTTCGGAGAGCAAGTGTAGGGGAGAAGTGACAGTGAGCCATCAGGCCAGGCAGGGATGGCTGCACTGTGGATAGCATAACGGCACCCATGTTCTCTAGCAGGCCCCAGAATGCTTTGCTTTCTGTTACCTTCTGTTAGTTTGCATTACTTGTGGCTCGTGTTTCCCAGTAAAGCTGCAGGTCCCTAACACCTGCCCCTAAGCGTCTAGGTGTGTGGAATTCTTTCTTCCACCCTAATCAAGTTAATTTACTCTCGTCCTCCAGTGGCACGAGTAGGCCGAGCTGGAGAACTCCATGTGAACTGAGGCTGCTCAGGGCCATAGATCTGTCAACAGAACTTCAGTGGGGGTGGAGGGACCTGGTCCTTTGGTCGCTGTGTGTGCGCCACTCTTTTTTTAGAACTGTCTGGTGTACTCCATCTTTAACCCTGAAAAGACCTTCCTTGAGACCAGTTTCCAGCGTAGGCTAGGGAGTATGGCTGCACAATATCACATCATGATTATGTGGCACCTGCACAATAATCAGCAAGGCCATAGATGACAGGTATAAACATTTGTCCTGATGCCAGGTTTTTGGTACTATATGGACGTTTACTTCCATCTACAATTTGGAAAGCAGAAAAATTGGGCATATCCTTATGTTTTTTAAATTTGGTTACCAGAGCGTACACACATTCGGTTAGCCTACCTTATTGCATGCTTATAACACTTACATTAGCTACAGTTGGGCAAAATCATTTAACACAAAACATTCTTGCGTGTTGAATATCTCATGTAATTTTTTGAATAAATATATGGTGGAATACCCATTATAGATTCAAAATATCATTTCATGGTTTATCGTAACTCAGTAAATGGCTGTACTCATGTTTTGGTATATCATTGTAGTGAGCACTGAATTGTCAGTGAAGAAAGGGAGAGCTCAACAGCCACAGAGATATTGTGGATGAGCAAGGTAAAAAGACATTGGTGGTGTAGCAGTATTTTTTGCAGTTTAAAGTCTAAAACGTTTATTAAACATAAGGATACACACCAATTTATGCAGATGACTACTTTTGGGTCATAGTACACCTCTCATTAATGTTTTGGGCGTACCACTAATCTGTTTACCAAATTGTGTGTGTACGTAAATGTCCCGACGTATAGTACCGAAAAGCTGGTGTCCAGAAAAATGTTTTTGCCTGTCACCTGAAGCTCTGGTGATTATTTTGCATGCGCCGTATAATTGTGATGTGATTGCAATGTGATATCGTGCAGCCCTACTGGAGAAGCATTTTAGTCTGGGTGAAAATGTATTTGGAGCATCATGGTGACGCACAGCTAGCATAGATATGACCCACACACATGGAGTATTGCTTGAAGCAGGTCTTCTATCAACTGGGCCAATTAGTAGGTAATTGTGTCTAGTGTTTACATCTGAGCATTTCCCCCCAAAAGAGTATTAAAATAGCAAGTTTCTAAGTACAGGGCAAATTAAATGCAGACTTATATACCATATTAATGTAAATGTTGTCATTTTACCTGTGCCTGTAGTTGTGTGGGTGTAATTATGCAAGTTGTAACATATATCGATAGCATTGTATTGCTGCTCCCTGAGTCATGATGGTCCATGTTACAATAATTCACCTTTTTTGATTTTGCCCAACCTAATGTAAGTGTTCTAACAATGTTTATGATAGGCTAGGCTAGGCTAGGCTGTCTGTTTCATATTAAAATGAATTTTCACCAGATGATGTTTTTGCCTTACAATAGGCTTATTGGAGCACAACCCCATCATACAGCCATTCCGGAGTTTATCTGTTTTCTAAAGCTAGGTGTCCAAATCTACTTGACCTCCTTGTAGTGGGGGTGGGGTGGAGTGGGTAAATTTGTAGTTCTTCACACATCCAAATGCATAAGCAACTGTCTGTGATTTGGTAGACATCCCATAAAACAGAAAGCAATGACTGTGTTTGCAGTGCACTTATATAAGCGCACAGAGTTTACAATAGCTACACCTTGTAGTTCCTGTCTCACAAGTACGTCAACAGTCCTTGGGAGGTGGTATCTCTGTCGGGTAACCTTTCATGAGGAGGAGACAAGGGGTCTGTGGGGGGGTGGAGGCCCAGATTGGCGCCATGAGTCTGTGTTGACTTTCTGGCCTGTTCAGGGTCACTATTCCGTCAGTGCATTGCACACAGGAGATGATAAACTGTCATGGCGCCAAAAAGGTATTAGAGCTGGTACTTTCCCGGTGCCCTACCGCTCTGCTCGGTCGCACGCAGTTAGCCTGTATCGGGGAATGGTGCCATTTCACATACCTCATCCTCTGGATTAGAGACGCGGAAGTAGTGCTCCTTGCGGGTTGCCTTTAAGACCCGTTGGACTCGCTAGGCCCGTCTGCTTGGGTTGAGGTGGGGGCGAAAATGCTGAAAAGGATGAGGGTTCTTTTTTTGTTCTGAGCCAAGGGAGTGCAGGTGACCCTTCACTGTGAGGGTGGGTGCGAGGGGGGGGCATTTGTGCCACCGGGCAGCCGGAAGGCCATAGCACGGCGCCTTTGGTGTGGGGCCCCAGGGCATCACACGCTCCTCTGGCTGGGGACACAACCCTGCTGCAAAGGACTGCATCACAGGGTTATTAAATTCTAACAGGGAGTCTGGGTTTGAAATTTGTCTGTGCTCTTAGCAGTCTAGCAAGATTAGGCTGCTGCTACCCAGCAGGTAGCTGCAGTGCGTTCCTTTCGTTCAGTGATTTCTGCATTTCTGTCCAAAGCACCTCATGTAGCTTTGTACTTTTACCCCTTATTTTCACATATGGGTTGGCGATTTGACAATTTTATATCATGATCGATCCTGATGATGGCCATGATTTACCTTTAATGCAAATCGCAGTGATCTTTTATGTCATCCTACTAATTTCCAAACCTCACACAAAACTTTGATGGCCACTTATTGTATGTCACTACCTGACCCATACCACACTTTCTCACCCACTCTGCTGATGGCTGACATTGAATTACGCCAGTTACTTATTTCCAGTTTTTGGATCAACACTATTACCTAAATATCCCTTATCTGAAATGTTGGTTTATAGTTCCCTCAGTTAAAATTGCTGCTATGCAGCGACATTTTATTTTGGCGTACTTATAGCTTTGGTTCGCTCTCTACTCTCGGACAAGTGCATGTGCTATGCGGAATGTTTAGATAATTTGTGTTTTTTTGCTTAATAAAGTCAGAGTAGCTGGCTTAATATTCCATTCTGGGCTGGTGGAGATTGCTCATAAGCTGTCTGTAAGATGAACCTGATGTGGTGATAAGAAATATTAATGGGATCAGGATGGGTCATGAAAATGTCACAAAAGAAACTGGTACAAATTGGGCACGTCATAAAACATGTCACAAAGTATGATGCTGCGCAAGCTCTGACCTGCGAGGTACGAATCTGGCATGCATGGTCAGATATTTCACAAAGCAAAATTATCTGTAGCCTTTGGGTCACGGCTTTGCACTTCCGGAGTTAAAACAACAAATCTGTTCAGCTGTCTTAAAAGGAGGCATCTGACACAACTTTAATATAAAAAAAAAATAGTTTAACCATGCAGCATCTTTAATGCAAAATAGAAAATAGTGTTTTAAATGGTGCTTGTTCGAGTATGGGTATTTCAAAACTGGAAAGAAAGATTGTAATTCCGATTGTGGATAATGTGGATTATGATTGTGCATTATTAACACGGCATCATTTTTGGGAAGATTGACCACCCGTAATTTCACATTTACTACATCTGTGTAGGCTGGTGATACAGGGATGCAGTGGTATACACTCTTGTTTGGATGTAATTCATACAGTGACGTTAACCAGACAACATTTAAGGGGAAGTTGAGTCCAGTTGTTTGATTAGTACTTTATTTGCTTGCTTGTTTGCTTGTTTGTTTGTCTGCATTAGAATTGGTAGTTCTGGGTCTAGTTAAGGCTACATTGCTCCCAAAGGCTTTGCAGTAAGGTCACCTCCAAAATGACACAACACCAATGGTCTCCTAGAGGTGCCCACTTCAGGGTTTAATGCCTCTTCTCTATTGGGCCCAGGGACCTTTCCCGAAGTGCCAGCGAATGCTCCATAAGTGCATTTATGGAAGCAGGTTTTTTTTGTCTCTGGAGGAGCAAACTGCATGTCAAAGGGCTGAGGATTGGCATAGCACATCCTATAGCCTGTCTGCCCTTTTATGGTTGACCTGTCCGCCTCGGATGGAGAACAATAACGCAGTATGTTTGTTATCTTTCACTTACCCATCAGTAGCTTCCCTTCACGAAGGCTATATGTGAATTCTTTTTCCTGCCCCATGCTGAAATTTTCAGGCTTTAAATTCATTTTGTCTGGCAGTTCATGAGTGCCTGGCACTGGGTGCTCTGATTTGGGCTCCTTTGGGGAATCACTTCCAGTATATAGCCCTGTTTTTGTGCTGTAGTGATGGAGGGCTTGTGTTGAGGAGACTACATGCCGCTCAGGGCAGGAGATGGTGTCTCTGTGAGCACGTATGACATTCAGACGGTAGGTCTTTGGATGCGGTGCCTGCCATGGACCTCAGCTAGGTTACCACCTGCCGAACTATCAGCAATTCTCTGCAGTGGCATCTCTTTTGCCCCCATGCTCTTCCCACTGCCCAATCACCTGCTCAGACAGCAGTCCCGCGAGTGTGTGCGTGCGTGTCAGGAAGCACTTTTAACTAAATGTCATCGTACTGCAGTTTCGTCCTTGGAGCCTGACTTTTCAAAATGATCTTAGGTTACGAGGGAGCTTTGGCGCGGCTGACGGAATGTGGCGACCCGTGCTGCCGGAGAAACGAGAAGGTGCCGCGGGACACATTTGTGCCTCCCTGGGCGCCCAACGTGCATTTTAATGAAATCTCTCCGAAGGGTGGGGTTGTAACCAATGTGTGCCTCAAAGTATTTGAGGAGCTCCTGAACTCCCTCTCTGAATCCAAATAAACCATCTCTAAATGCGAGGGGCAGGTAGGGCTCCGTGCAGGGTTAGTGGGGAGGTGGCGGCTTGATTTGAATTTTGACCACTGAAAGGAATAGTGCGTCAAATGAAATGGTGTTAATTCAGGCATTCGTTAGTGTCTCTGTTTCATCATTGTGAAAATGGAGTCGGAAAGAGTCTGATTTCCCAACCTTAGCCGCCTAGGATTGTGAAAAGAGAGCATTCTGTGAACTAATCGTATCTTTGTTTTTTTTTCTTTTTAGTATTTTTAAGGACTTGATCGCTGCAGTCTTTTGGATTTAAACCTCGCCCCAGTGAAGACGGCCATGGAATCGGTAAATATCTGACTTTCTGCTTCTCATGAGCCTGTGGTCCATGTTGTTGTGATCGCCAGTCGTATAGAAATGCGGCATGAAGAGCTCTGCGGTAAAAAACGTGTTTCTTGCTGGAGAGGAGTGGTATTTTTACCCCTGCTTATGTGCCGGGCACCTGTCCATCATCTGGGGGACTGGACTGGTAAAATTCCTGCCATGTGCTCCTGTTCCTGCTCACTCATTCCTGCCGCCTACGAACGCACCGCAAAGTGTGCCGTGGCCCGGGGCCCTTTGGGGGCGTGGGCTCGACATGCTGGCTTTACACTGAGCAGCAGGCTTCAGCTGGCCCATCTTGTGGCAGATGGCAGCTGATTGTGAGGCGTCGTGTGTCACCCGAGCAGCCTTTACAATGGGGCTTATCAGCGGGATCTCTGACTGGTGTCAGCGGGGCAGGGGAAGGGTGCAGTGTTTCAGTGCTCTCTAATCACCGACGCCGAGCGGGTCTCTACCGCCCTCCGGGGCCCAATCAGCCGCAAAAGGAAGTGGGCTTTCAGAGCGGCCACCACTCTCCCCCACCCTTGTCCCGTGTCTCAGCGGCGCAGGTGCTGCATGAAGAACCGCTCCTTGCCGGCTGGCACTCTGCTGTCAGAGTGGGGAGTAGGCACCCTGAAAGGGCGTGCATCTGCCCGTAGCGGTCAGGCCAGTGCCAGATGGGAACAGTGAGGCAGGCCTAGGTGTACGCCGCAGAAGAATCCTCTGGTCGGTTACAGAACGGCAGAGGTACAGGTGTGGCTGAGCAGTGAAGGAGACCCTGCAGCCTGCCAAGGCTGTTTGCGTCCCAGCCGGTGGATGTGTGTGCGGAGGCTGCGAGGCATGTGTCCGTGGTCTTCTCCCGAGACGGCCAAGAAAGTGGGTCACAGCTCCGGCTCCACTTCCAGAGAACACTGCCATTGACGAGCCGCCGCCCCGGCCTCTGGGTCACATGACGTGACCCACCCCCCCTCCCCCATCTGAGTGAGCAGAACCCTGCGGAGAGAGAGTGTGTGTGTGAGAGAGAGCCTGCCTGCATGCTGTTTCGCCTTGGACTGCAGCAAGCTTGCAGTGTTTACAGTCTTTGCTTACTGTTGCTGGGAACCGGGGAGGCGGATTACAGAGCTCATTACGTGCTCAGATCCCCCCACCCTTTCCATCCATGTGATGTTGGTCACATGGTTTCCAGACATCCAGTACCAGCACTGTAAATCAGAACTGGGCTTTATGCTCAGCCTCCCTCAATCCTCAAATGTGCAGATGTGGTTGGGTGGAGGCCAGCTAAAAAAGCCTTCAGCTGAAGTGTAAGCCTCCCTCTCTCTTTCTCTCTCCCTCTTTCTCTCCCTTTCCCCTCCCCCAGATTGTAGTCCACTGCAGTAATGACTGAGCCTGAATCTCTCTCTGCACCACTGTGCATGCTTTCAGCGTTGGGGTGGATTGCCTCTCCTCACGAGGGGGATCTTAGCTGTTTTTCCACTGCCCACCCCCCACTCTGTCTCCGCTCTGCTCATTTAAACATTTTCCCGAGCCGAGCTGCATCCCTCGCTGGGATTAGTCTGCGGCGCTCCTAACGGGGAAGTTGTCGCTGCCAGTCATTGCATAAGTGGCATAGCCTGAGCCGAGACGACTGTGGGGTCTTTGTTCTTCGGGGCTGCGTGCCCCTCTCCACATAGGCCCCATGCTAATGCTCTGTTAAAGGGCCCTGTGTGCTTCAAACAAGCAGCACTCTGTATGGGGAGAGGGCAGCTTTGGGCTTTACCCTGCAGAGTAGCATTTCTCTCATAGCTGAGCAGGGGAACGCCGTCCTGCTGGCCACAGAAGGAGTTGCCTCGTGGCGTTGTGAGCCCCATGTAGGGCGTACTGTCTTTTTGCTCATTGTCCTTTGCCTGATCTTTTTTCAGAATAAAAAGCAGTGACGTGTATGGTGTACATGTATGTTTTTATTATCAGTGCACTTTTTCAACCATGTGGTAGTATAAAAATAATGGCATATGTAAGTAATATAGGGTACGCCAATTTTGAATGGTAAGCTTAGTGTGTTTGAACTTTGGTCTTGGGCTCTGTCGATGAGGCCCCTCCCTGCTGGGTCCGCTGTCAGACGCTGCCTTTAATGTAACATCTGCTATAAATGGGTCATAGAATCCCGTCTGTGGTGCAGTGTTGGGTGTGGTGCTTTGCTGGACAGTGCTGACTTAAGTAGGCTCCAGGGCCTAAACAGCTTCTGAACTAAGTGGATAGGTTTTGTGTTAGTGTTGGACACGGTAGTCTCTTGCATTGGTGAGCCACCAAGACTTGTGAACAAAAGTGTTTGACCTCAAGCCTATTGTACCTATAACTGAAATCTCTAGATTTCGTTAACTCCCAAGTGATCGATGGGTGAGTTCATAATTACTCGCTCCTTTAGTAGCTTGGAAAATTACTAAAATTAATAGTAAAATTAATCAGTAGTAATATTGTGCTTTATTATATAAAGAATGGACGCTGAAGGCCAGAACCTATACTGCCTCTTTCCTATCCAGTGTCACGATTAAAATGAAGTTGCTGAGCCTTTAGCCGGAAAGCCTGAGGCAGCAGGTGGGAACAAATGATCCCTCTTTGCAGGGCTCTTTGTCGCTAAAGCCATTTCACTGAAGCACGTGAGCTGGATTGGCATTAAAAGCGTGATGCATAGGGATGAAGTCATCGCAGTGTCGTCTGATTGGCCGTGGATCCCACTATCGCTCAATAGAGGAACCAGTCAGGCCCCGTGGGGGAGGGGGGTGGGTAATGCTTTTCTGGCCTGTGCAGAATGAACTGCCATTGACCTGACGTTTCCTTTGTTAGCATCAAACCAGCCATATGCAGGAGCAGCCATGTTACTTCATCAGACCTCAAGTTTGAGGCAGATTTCCGCCTTTTTTTGGATGTGTCCTGTGGAATGCTTCCGCACTGATACTGTAGTATGAATAAATGGTTTTTAAAATTTGTTTTAATGATATGCATTTGCAATGCTAGAATCTGAACAGAAACTTTGCTGACAGGGTTAGGACAGAAGACTTGTATGTCTGTTCCATGGTTTGTGTTGGAGGGCAGTTTGCTGTGGCCTTTGACATGGAGGAGAGGGAGAGTACTGGGGCAGTTTCTCTATGAATACTCCTTTCATGTCCTCCTGAGTGGGCTCGAAGCAGATTTCTGTGTGCACACGTCAGCTATTAAACCTTTGGTAAATGCCAGGCAGCTACTATAAGTCATTCTGCCTGGTGAAATGGTTCTGCAAAGGTGGAAAAAGATGCCTTTCATGAAGACCTGGCTTAGTCTAGGTTTAGGAAAGTTTTAATGGGCAGAAATATCTTTTGCCGAAGGAGGGGGAAAATGATCAGGGGTTTTAATGACTTGGGTACAGTAGAAGAGTCCATCTGGCCACATTGGAGAACAGAAAGTTATATCCCCCCTTTTCTAATACAGGTTAGCTCATTATCTTTATTTCAGTATACACTTAGACACTCAGATTCCTGACAGAGGAAATTTTATATCTGAGCACAGTCATCTTTGTCATCTTCTGCTTTTCTGTTTATCCTGACTTGCTCGTCCCGGATGGATGTGCCAAATTAATGTCACTATTGTTCAGTATATTACATGTTTAACTAAAGGAGTTTTTCCCCAAGTTTGAATATTACCCTTTGGTCAGAATTGAATGGCTGTGTCTCGGGTTAAACCCAGAGTTTTTCTGTACTTACAGTGTTTTGATCTGTACATGTGACTCATCTCAAGGTTGAAAAAATGAACTGCCATCTTTCCCTTGGGCTCGTTTGCCTCCCAGCAATGCCTTTCCCCTCATTGGCCTGTGTTTTCCCGACGCTCCAGTGAAGGGGGGGGGGGGGTAGTTGACCCTGTCTACGGCCTCCTTGTTCTAGGTGAACGTGGGTGTAAGCTTGTTTACAGTCTGACACCCGGCCGTGGAAGCGGTTTAACTACACGTGACATGGACGCCACAGTGACGAGGTGGTGGGGGGGGTCGTTGGGTTACTTAAATCCATCGGGATCCTGAACTGCTTTGTTCTAGAAAGGGGGAGAGTGGGAGGGGTTGCAGGCAGGTATTTTGGTGGGAGGCCTGTTCTGAGCGGCAGATTGCGGCACAGCCGGGTGCTACGGAGACAGCTGCTACCACCTCCCCCTCAGCCCCACCCCTCCCCCCTGTTTTTTTGAGAGCAGTCGCTTAGGGGTCAGGGCTCTCTGTGCACGGTTGCCGTGGAAATGACCAGATCGGTTCGCCTGGCTTCTGGGAGTGAGTGCGTAGGTGCACGATTGAAAAGGATAAACGATGAGGAGGAAATCTGAATAGAGCCGTTTGTGAGCAGCAGATTCATGCCTCAGGCCGGCAGGAAACTGGGAGAGCAGCAAGGTGGAGACAAGGAAGTTTGTGTGAATTCCTCCCTGCATCTATGACCCTGTGCAGGAGGAGAGACGCAGGCTTTTCTCGCAGCGAACAGACAGCCTGATTTAGTTCGCTAATGGGGATGTTGTGCTTCCTTTGGTGGATTTCCTTGGGAGGAGAACAGGGCCAGTTTTCATGCTCGGAGCCCAAGGTCTCAGGCTCCGTTTTTGTGGCGGAGCCCCGCCTGTCTGCCCTTTGCCGCAACACACAGCAAAAGCTCCGCCTTCCCAGGAGCTGGTTGAGTTGTTCGGGCTGATTAACGGCCAGGGTCTTCATCCCCAGACTGCCCCCCACCCGGCCCTTGCCTGAAGAGGCCCGAATAGACCAACTGCCAGTGTTACAAGCAGTTTGGTGTCTGTGGGGCAGGGGGCAGTGTTCGAGATACTGAAGAGCAGGACAGACCTAGTTGTGCAGTCTGTCTTGTAATGCTGTGCGTTCCCATGCGGAGCCTGTACTGGAGTCCTTGTTCACTACAGGCTTCCCATGGTGGTTCTAGGGAGGGAACTTACTGTTCTGGTTGTGCATACAAAACTGCTGGCTGGGGCCCCCTCCCCACACGGACATGCATGCAGTGCTTCTGACCCGGTCTGATCTTCAATGCCGCTGCGTCTCTTGCTTTAATGAAGCCCACTTGCTGCTGCTGTTTCCCGGTCCTTCCAGGGGGCAGCTCGAGTAGAGTGTGCGTCTCGGCCAGTATTAGTCTTCCTGGGCAGTGTTGAATGTGTCAAAACATCGTTGAATTTTATGCTTTTATGTAATGGTTCTTAGCAGTATGTTAATAGATAGTGTTCTCTATATGAATAGATGTATAAAACACATGTATGTCTTCTCAGATCCAGATCTGACAGTTACAGTCTGGATTGACCCGCAATTAAATAAATTCAACCTTTCCTGTACATCTAAATTTCCCAGTTCAACTTTGTTCTGGCTCAGCACTCTGGTGGAAATGTAGAATTAATTCTTAGAGTCACTGGGAGGAGACGGGGGCCAACCAAAGCCCCCTCCTACCCCTTGGTGGTCCCATCTCCCTGGAGAGAAGGATCAAAAGATGGTCACCAGTGCTGATTCAGCCTGCAAACTGCAAAGCCGAGCGGAACAAGTGAGTGGTCTGTTTGTGTGTGAGCTGATGGGGCCTGCCCTTCGACCACGATTGTCTGTGCACAGTCCTGGGGAGGAGATAAAGCATGCCATATTCCCCTCTGTCTTTTTCACACACACGTGTGCACACACACACATGCTCCCTAGTTCAGCTGCCTGGACAAGTACCAGGTGTAGGTTATATCCTTATGTTTGAGTACAGAAAGATGTTTTGCGACACAGAGTTCTTGCTTTTTTTTGTATTACCGCATCTGCAAACTTCAGTGAATTGCTTGTTGGAAAAGATATTTCGCATCTTTTCAGTGATAAGAGGGTCTGAGCAGAGAGAAATCGGCCCTCTTCCTCCTTTTTTCAGCCTCCCTTGACTGCCCCCCCAACACTTGCGTGGGCTGAATTCTGCGTACTGTGTGTTTTTCTGTGGTAGTCTGTGCTAGCCCTCACCCTTGGATGTCTAGGGCTCCTTGCCCCTGCTGATCGTCCTTAGCCTGATCTGAGCGCTATAGGCATGGCTCTGGTGTGATCTATGCTCATGCGTATCAGGTGGGATTATTTCCACTAGCCTAAGTCTTCCTGGAATAATATTACACTTGCTGGGTCTTTTTTGTATTTTAGTGGATGTGTGGCTTAAAGCTGAAATCCCCCGAGTTGCTCAGGATGCAGCAGTTTTTCCCACAGTTTTTTTTCTTTTTTCCCTTTCTTTTATTTTTTGCTTTTATGACTTATCTTGTTAGGGTCACGGTGATTTCAGGTACACCCCTGAGAGTGCAGTGCTATAGACAATTTAGTCTTCAACTGAGCAGCATTACTGGATGTTGGGAATCCCTGGGAATGAACATGGGGAAAACCTGTAAATTCCTCACAGGGCTGGGGCCCCGGTCAAAGCCGACACCCTTGTTTACGTTCTGTCCTTATTGCTGCTCGGAGATCTGTGTTGCATTCTGGAGGCCTCCACCAGGGGCTCTGGCCTTCTGCCCCCTTCCCTGAGTACTTACCATACTGCTGTGCTGGTGCTGCTCTCCTCACCTGTTAACCAGAATGTTCTCTGGCTTTCTCTCTGGCTGTCGTTGACGGGTGATAGACGGCTGTTAAGTCCAAATATACAGCACTGTCGCCAAGCATGAATTCAGCAGAGGCGAGCCTTTTATTAATCCTGTTCCAAGCCTTATTTTCTCTTGTCTGATTCCTGGTATCCAGGCTTTTATGTGTTATCTGCAGGAAGGCTACTAGAGAGAGACCAATCAGAAGGTCTTCCTCATCTTTTTTTTTTCGGAAAGCTGGTCCACTGAATCCTGATAAAACTGTTGTTTTGGTATCTGCAGCTGAAGTTGAATGCCACTTAGACCCTGCTTGGAGCAGTGAGCTCCAGCCTTTTGAGTCACTAGCTTTTGCATGTGCGCTAGTACTAATAGCTTTGTCTGTGATTTTACGCTGTGCTGAGTGTGCGCATTGTCACTAGGTAGGCTGCCTCATAAACATCCCCAGCAATGGACCGTGCCTTCCAAGGCTGCCCTCCCTCTGGGTTTAAACCAGCTTCGGAGTTCTTCAGATGTAGGCCCGCTTAGTGTTAGTCCTTTATCTGCTGGTGTTCCGACAGAATGCTGCCTTTTTTCCCCATTGGCATTTTAGATTACTCGTATCTAGCAGTGCTCTGTTTGCTTTGATGATTTCAGTTTCCACCGGGGCAGCTGATAACTTACAAATGTCTTTAACCTCCTGTGTTTCTCTGCGCTCGTTTGAATGCCCAGCACCCCCCGGGATTAGCTTCTAAGCATGTACCACGATAAATTAATGCTGGTACATTTCCTGCAGAAAGGCAGCATGCTGGTGTTGGCTCTGTCGTGGTGTCGCCCGGCAGTAGCTGAATGGGTTAAATGTGCTCCGGATCCAGGTGGTCCTCCGTGGCCCCAGCAGCCTCTGGATGTGGCTGCTCTCTGTTCCCCGCCTCCTGGCGTGCAGGCACTGCAGCTGGCCTGCTGCAGTAATCTCAGGATCTGCCTGAGCTTGTCTACTGGGAAGAATTCATGCTTGGAATTGTAATTACTCCACTATTTGAGGGCCTTTTTTGTTTTCCATTTGAAGTTCCCACATGTATAGATGAGATGGGATTTTAAGATATTTCTTAAGAATGTGTATTTTACAAAGCAAAAATCTAAAACTGACAATATCATGGCCTCTAAACATTGCATAGGAGCTGACTATATTAACCAGCTTTCTGAATATGAGTGACGTGGGAAGTTGCTCCTTTGTGTGCTCATTACTTGCAGGAAGTTGTCTGTGTGTTTCCTCTCCAATGCTGTTCGCTAAATTCTTATTCATTCTCCACCCCTGTTTAAAATAACGTCCATTTCTGATAGATCCCATAGCAAATTGTTTGGAAGATGACAGCTGGACAGTGTTTTTTACAGATTTGATCTACTTTAGTTCATTTTGCTATTTTTTCTAGAAACATTGAGTGAAAATCTTTCCCTTAAGATGCCTTTTAGCTTAGGGTCTGGCACTGCACAGTTCAAGTAGGTGGAGGTGTGGTGTGGTGTGGTGTGATGACTGTCACGGTGTAGGCAGGTCTGGGATGGGAGGAGTGGACGTTTGCCTCCAGTGAGCCCCCTTGTCTTCCATGCGATTACTGTCCTTCAGATAGAGAGTTTCAGGGTGGGAGCTTTTAGCACGCAAGCGCCTCATTTTTCTGAAGATTACTCTTTGTTACCCTGCCCTGGTTCAAGGCCAGCGGCATAAGTGCCTGAAGAACGTGATGGTTTTTCTGATGGTTTAGGGACGCAGAGGACTGCTGACACAGCAAGGGAGTCCCTGCCAACTTAACCTCTATTGTGCCATGCATGGCTTTGCACACATCGGTAGATGAAGCCACCTTAGCTGTGGAAACTTGCACGCAATGGAAGAAGAGCTGACAGCTGCTTGGTTGTCTGTAGGAGCAGAGTCTCACTGCCTTAAAGATCCACAAACCCAGCTGCTTTGTGTTGAGTCTGTGTTTTGTCCGTGTTTCACGCAGTCTGGTGGCTCCCTGCCCCACCAGCGCACCATTCTATTTGTGTGGCAGCCATCATGATGGGCAGCTTTGGAAGCTGACCTCGCAGATGTTGTAGGGAATGGGAACATGCAGTGTCTTGGTTCTTCATTCGAGCTATGTTCAGCCCTGGTGTGTATGACAATGGCATCGACGTATCATGCTGTGCGTGCAGATAGCCAAAAAACAATTACATTCCCAAATTTTACAAATTCACAAATTTAGACTTTCTTCAGAAAGCATTAAATGTTTCCTTTGTTAACCACTAATCAATTCTTGCTGAGTTTATTTTTTGGGAAGCGCTCTGTGTTCATTGCGCTTAAAATAGGCAGCCTGTGGAGAAAATCGATGTTTGCTCAGGGTAATTGATGAGAGAGGCTGGCCCACCAGTGCCTCACTCACTTTGGGGGGTACTTTGGAATTCAGAGGTAGGGTCCATGGTTCCTCAGGTTTGTTTCCTCTTCACAGTAGTCAGCAACACTGCCTTAGCATTGGTTCAGTTACTTTGTAATTCTACAAAGATGTGTGTTCCTTCCCTTCTTCCCTTGTCTAGTCCAGCTCTCAATAGTTCCATTGTTCTTTCTCCGATCAAGCCATTTCATTGACATCATTGACTCCCTGGTCAATATTGACATCAGAGCTGCTTGTATCAATTCCAGAGTCCACCGCGCATTGTATGTGTAGCATAGAAGTGTGAGGTGGGGTTAACTCCAGGAGATTGTCACCAAGGTGGTGTCTGCCTGAGGGACTGAGCAAATGGCACGCTGACTACCTCCTCTTTGGGTTTTTACGCGCGATACCTGGACACCTGTGTGCCATGCCACTATTCCTGGCAGTCCTCTCACTAGGATGAGTGACTCTTACAGACCAGAGGCCCTTTGTCTGGGATGCTGGGGGTGTGTGGATGATACTTTTTGTGGAAAAAGAGGAACTGGTTGTTTGTCAGATTGTGATAAAGTGGTAAAGTGATGGTTAAAACTGCCTCATATTTAATCAGAATTATCTGCAGACATGATTCCATGTCATGGTACTTTGTAGGTTCTCTCCTGTTTGGCAGGGACTGCGTGGCTGAGTGTAACCCAGCCTAGAGTGTCACCTCTTTTTGTATTATGTGGTGGTAGTTTTGTTCATTGTTATTTTTTGCATACCTTGTACTTAAACATCTCAAATCCTTTGTTTTTGTCCATTTTATAAAGGCATTTTAATGGATTAAGTACAGAGATTCAGATTAAGCAGAGCTGTAGATCCGGCCCTTTTGTTTGAAAGCGCCATGCTGCCTGCTGCCCGTCGTGCAGAACAACAGATCAACATCATGGGCCGTGACAGCTGTGCAGCGAGGTGCTCACAGTGAGCCCTTCATTTCGTGTGTCTTACTGCTAGCTAATGTGTATGTAGCCTGTCCTCTGCTGACTGCTGATACGGAGATCAAGGCAGTAATGCAGAACCATTAAAACTTTGAAGGCCACCTTTAAGCTGACGTGTCTGTCACATGCAGCTGCATCAAAGTCTTAAGTAGTCACACAATATTCTGGGTAAAAGCATTGGCCATGTGACTGAAACCATCTTCTAATCAGTATAAAAATAGTAATAATACTGGCAGATTACAGTAACAGTCAGTGCTCCCAAGATTATAAATCTGTCTTGGATGTATTCTCACGCAAGGCACCAGGTTTGTGCATGGCTGTTTGAGCTCGCTCATCACAGGGGAAACCGCATGCGGCCGTGCACTGCAGGGGATTTGTGCAAAGTTGGTAGCGTCACCAAAGAGCCTCATCATCATTTTAAAAAGATGAACTCGTTGCTTCCTCGCTTGGTCATCAGTGGCCATTTTTAGGGGTCAAGTTCAGCAGTGTAATGGATGTCTGTATGGTATAAGAATAGCTTATCTCTAGAGTGTTAGCGGTTCAGAAAATGGTTTGGGGCTGTTGGTTAGCACAGGCTTCTGTGTTTTGGCTTTAGAGTATACAGGTTTTCTTGCCCCGGGTATTTCAGTGCAGGCCCAGATCAGTACAAAAGTAGTGTCGGGCGGATCAGGCCGGCTGCGATTTGTAAGCGTGGAGGGGGGGGCCTCGGCCCAGTGCCTGTGTTTTGAGAGGAATGCAGTCCTCAGTTCACTGAGTTCACCGAGCTTTGAAGCACTTCGGGTCCTGCTTGTTTACATGGAAGTACCCACAGAGTGACTCAACATGCCGGAATAGGTTATATTTTCTCAACCAAAATAGCAAGGTAATTATTATATTTCTCACTCCCTCTCACTCTAGGCAAGCGCTGGTTCCCCATGTTTCGCGTGTAATTGCATTTCAGAGATATAATCAGCCTCGATTCAGGCAGCCGCCCAGTACTGCTGCAGTGTTTTGTTAAAAAAAAAAAAAAAACTTGTTTAGGTGCCTTGTCTGCACACGTGAGATCATCTGTGTCAGTTTACAGGTTTGATGTGTTTCTCACAATACACGCGCCTGATTTAGGCTCATGCTGCAGAGACCGTGCAGGTTTTGGTGCCACTGTTTTCCTCTCTCTTACTCTTCACTCTGTCACGCTGTGCTGGCAGGATATTTGCCGACGAGCGCGTGCCCTGCTCCGTGCGTGAAGTCTCGTGCTTGAGCACCTTTGTGATGCCATTTTTGATCCATCTTTGTCTCTTTTTTTCTATCAGCTTACCCATGCTTTCATTTTGGTGCCATTTAACCAAACAAACATGTAAACATTGTAGTCTTTCCTGCTGCATGCTACACTGCAACTAAATAATTTAAGAAATTAGTGTTTCCTTAAATTGGAAAAATCTGGCATTATTGCTGTGCTAAGGGGACCTTTCCAGCTGCTTTTAGTGCCCCTGGTGACCATGGCTCGTTGTGGGTAAGGCTGTGCATATCCTGCATTTCAGTTTCCCAGAATGACAGCACTGTCCCCTGGCAAGACAAACTGCCATCAAGTCATGTGCTACTCTTCTGAGCTGACCACTAACCCCCACCAGCACCACTGGTTATTCCTTTAAATCTCTTTCCAGACTTTGAAACTCCCATTCAGTTGTGGGTTTTATCTTAATAACCCCACGATATACAGAGTATGTTGGGATACTGAGTGCTTTTCGATTGCATCAGCCAGATGTATGGCTTAGTTCTGTCACTGAGATGTGAGTTCTGGTACGCCGTGCTGGCCAGAAAACAAGCATGCGGCCAAGAACGGGAAAGCACGGCCTGCATATTCGTTCAGCATCTGCAAACCTTTTCCATGCGGAAGGGCAGGCAGAACTGTGCTATTAGCATGGGGACAGGAGGATGCTGGTGGTTCACTGATGCTCCTTGTCAAACAGGGGTGTCACATTGGGGTGGTGCTTGCCATCAGGACAACGGTTGGGGAGACTGAGGCTGAGAACCTGAAACATCTAGATGGGTGGGAGTGATTCAACCCTCCTCGGAACCAGGAGCTCACAGTGCTGTTGTTGTAGCGGCCCTTGAGCTGAATGTGGAAAGCAGCGCAGCTGAGCATGAATGTGATTCATGTTGCTTTTTTTTATTTTTTTAAAGTCCTCTGGTCAGGACTTGGCACTTTAATTGCCAACCATTGGGGAGAGCCTGTCATGTTTTTCCTCCATCCCACATGGCTGCAGCAGTCTCTGCTGGCTCCAGATCCCCCCAAAAGTAAGGCTTCCGATCGCACAAGTGGCATTGCTGTCCTTTCTTACCTGTCTTTGCCGTCACTCAAAATTTTAATCACTGGCTGTGTTTTTGTTAGTCCATGGTCAGGTGATTCTCATACTGGCCGAAGAATCTTTAAACAACATGGGTTTTAAAGAACTTCTTTGAAGTGTTGGCTAGGTTGTTTCTTTTTAATTAGCAACCCGGATGAATGTTGTGAGCACACCTGTTTCAAAAAGTTGTGTTGTGACAGGAAAGCCGTTGCCTGCCGCGCGCCATTTGCATAGACGTCTCCTTTAGGGGCTGGTGTTTATGATGCCATTGTATCGCTCAGCTGCCGCAGCCCTCAGGCAGCCAGTGCAGGGGAAGGGCACAGGAGAAGGGCAGAGCCTGGAATAAGACCTGGCAGGGGAACTGGGTGGGGGGAGGGACGGCCCAGAGAAGGAGCAGGACACGGCCATAATCTGCTTTCGTCTGAAGCAGATCACGGAGTTCAGCTGCTGGCCTGTCAGAGGCCCCCTAGTGCTGGTAGCGGCTTGCTCGATTCTTATCGCGAGCATGGACAGCAGATAGATTTCTGGCCGCATTTGCTCTTCCTAGTGGGGGAAAGATAAGGCCACCTAGTGAAATCAGGGCCTGTGGAAATCTAACATTGGTGCTGCACCCAGTGGGACTGACTGGCTTCTGCCCCAATCAGGAGTAGGCCCCATGGGGCCCATTCTGTGGCCGCATTTGGCATTTCTTTTTTCGCCGTTATGGCAACCTGTGATCGTGAGCCTGTGCCATATAAGCAGCTTTAAATGCCCTCCCAATCCTCCTCCTGATTCTTTTATAGGAGAGGGGCCGCGTTTCGTCAGGTCCTGCCTGCGGGGACTGGCCTGCAGCACAGGGCCTCCGGCGAAACGTCTTCCCAGCAGGTTAATGTGCTGGGGGTTGCCATGACGACAGGAGGGAGGAAGCCACGGCCGCGAGGGAGGGTACGAGCGTGAGGAAGAATGCGACGAGCTGGATCAGGGAAGGCAGGGGATCGGAGCTCTGTGGGCTCAGGCAGATCATCCCCCTTAGGCCCGGATCTCATGCAAATCCAGCTGTTACTGTATGGCCACACGCAGCACTGCAGGAATACAGTCGTTTTTGGTTTGGGAGTGCTGGACCACAGAGCAGACGGACCAAGGCGTGTGTGAACTGTCACTATGGGCCGGTGTCACCCTGAGTGAGTGGGCCATTTTTTATTCACTTTTTTAATTGGTTATTTTCTTTAAATGAACAATCAGGGAAATGAGAAATAAGCATGCTTCTTTTATATCTTTTTTTTTTTTTAATGCTTCAATTTTTGTGTTGCTAGAATACTTGAATAAGGATGAACGTGTCTGGACAAGGGTCTCTTATTTTTCCTCTCGTGATATTGTGGTGCTTAGGCAGGGAGAAAATGGATCTGTTGGGCCTGAATTTCCAGGACTTTTTGGAATTTTCCCGCCCCTTTGGTCAGAGCAGGGCCACTGTGGCAGATGGTCTCACCCTGTTGGCTGGTGTCATTGATAGCCTCACCATATTGGCCAGTGGGTCAAAAATGGCGCCCTGGAGACCATGTGGGGAGCAGTGCTCTGCCAATCTGCCGATCTGGACTGGAGGAAGTAGCCCTGTGTGACGTGCGGTACATGCTGTACGGGCGGCAAAATGGGACAGATGCAGGAGCCCCAGCAATGGGGAACTGTAAGCAGATGTTTGAAGAACCTGAGGTTCTGTGGATGAAACCATTTGTATTAATGGCCATCTGTGGCATAGTCAGTCGCAGAGCAACGCGGTTAGCTTACTGCTAGCAGCGTCGCCTGAATATACTGATGGCTATGTGCATTTGAGTTTGCATGACTAATTTGCTGTGAATAACCTCATCAACTGTATACGTTGTACAGTGTTGTGGTCCTTTTAAATCCAAAATATTTTAAATGTGCTTAAACATGTTTTGCTTCTGACCACCACCCTGCAACATGTAAGCATTGTAGAAGACTTGATTTCCTGTTCTTTTTTCATGTCAATAGTTCAAACAAAATCATAAACCTAGAAAAGCAGGCATTTAGGTTTTCTGCTGACAAAGGAGGATTCCAGAAATGGGAATGTTTTTTTTATATTGTACAGTTAATGGAACAAACGAAAATAGTTGCATTTGCTATTTATAAAACAGCTTTTAAAAAAATTTACATTCTGCATTGGTTGGAGTAGTATGTAAGCAGGGCTATTTGAACTGGATGGAGGTGGATGGACCTCACCCCACTCAGCCTTGGAAAATAATGGGGGAAAGAGCACAAATTCCCCAAGAAATATTTTTGTTCTAATAATACTTTATATAAAGTAAACTACATTGAGAGACTGTGATGAAGTTTTCACTTTATCTATAAACTAATGCATTATACATATGCAAAGGCTATTAAGAGCTAATTAAAATAAATAGAACTGCCTCCTGCTCTCTTTCACATACAGGTAATTGCATACCTCTTTGCTACAGTCTGCTTACGATTTACTCATGTTGGCACAAGGAGGAGATCACTGTATACATTTTAGTTTGGACTTATTTCACATTAACAGCAAACTTTGCATTAATGACTATTTTTAGTACCCCCAAAATTTTGTAAATGCCCCCAAAATATTTTCCATTTATGTGGCAAATGCCCAAAATATTTGTATAATTTCTTACTCTGACCCCACCCCCTTGCAGCTTTACCTCAGAAACAAGTCAAGCGAAAGGCTCGTGAGGCAGATTTCGAGGGCATTTTCTGATGGCTGAGTCCAATTCGGGCTCCGGCAGTGGAGCTAAATATAGCTTGGCGTTAGTTCTGTGATGTCATCAGCCGGTGTCCTGCAGAGTGGGGCGCTGACTCAGGATCAGGTAATGCTCACGCCAGTGCTGCTTTGATGGTAAACAGCTGTGCCATATATGAGAAATAGAAGTGAAGTTGCAGTCCCTGAGCCACACTCTGGAGTTATACGAAGTTAGCAGCTGTCCAGCGCTTCATGCGTTGTCTTTCCACAGTTGGGAAGTTCCAAGCCAGTACCTTGGAATTTTCTGGTTATTTGTTCTGAAGCCCATAGTTATCCATGGATACCCTTTAAGCATAAAAAAAGCTCAAAATAGGAAGCGTACTGCTTGTGGGGAGTGGACACCTGCTCTCAGCACACGACTCAAGAAGAGAAACTTTTGCCGAAAC
Organism: Petrocephalus sullivani; assembly: GCA_026780845.1. Classification (NCBI taxonomy): domain Eukaryota; kingdom Metazoa; phylum Chordata; class Actinopteri; order Osteoglossiformes; family Mormyridae; genus Petrocephalus; species Petrocephalus sullivani. The sequence continues at coordinate 16,485,355 of JAODKM010000008.1, read as the reverse complement.
TGCTGGAAGACAGATGGCAGCCACATTAGCATAGCCCATTGTGGTTAGAATGTCAACTTTTCTGCTCTATAGTTGGACTCTTGGTTAATTAGAAATACAGTAGCCTCACTTTTGTTATTTAATTCGGCTGAAGTATATCCTTCTGTGCATGCTCCAAAATGCCCCTTTCTCCTTTTCCCCTTCTCTAGCTATAGTGTGGTGTAGCGCTGTGTCCTCCTGCCGTGCACATGTGCTGGTAGACGCTGTCCTGGCAGCATTATTTAGGCCACCAGACAGGGTGGAGAGTGGGAGTGGTGGCGCTCTACCTGAAGAGGAGACACAACAACAAGGGTGTGGCTGCCACAGAGACTAGGCTCTCAGGGTTTACCCAGAAGGCAGTGGGAGATCACAGGCACAATACGCTCTACAATACGGGCTATAAATGCAGTGCAATTTGGATTGAGAATGTATCATTTATATCGAGTTAAATTTAAGTTTTGAAGGTTTTAAATAAAGCCCTGTTTCGATGTTCCATGTTGCGGAAAGCCTTTTTCTTCTCCCTCACTGTCTGCTGCAGGCTCCTTTGCTCTGCTGGTGGTCCCGCCCCCTCTCGCGTGCACGGTTGCTGAGATGGAATTAGTATAAATTTTAACACTGGACAGCTTGATAGTCACGTGTAAAAATAAATAAATAAATAAAAATAAAAAATTGTTTTAATGGCTGGCTATTATTAACAGGTTGGATCAATTTGTGGTCTGTGTGTCACTGAATCTGTGTATGAATAGAGCTGTATTTAGTGATCGTAATTAGTGATTTTATTTAAGTAGCCCGCTCGCAAAGCATGATATTCTACCAGTGCAACTTATTTAGTAAGTTATATCAAATCAGTTTTAACTTGGTAAACAAATACACAACCTATACCAATATGGCTAGGATGAAATGCTTAGACAAGACCACCTCGGCAAGAGCTACTTTGCAAGATAGGCTGGCTTTGCAAGTTTCTGGTTGCACAGTTGTATATAATATTTTAAGGAAAAACTAAATGCATTTGTATTGGGCTACTGTGTATTAACCTAATTGTTAAAGCAATAGAGAGCATGTAAGTGACAGGTCATTATTTGCCATATATTTCCAGAATACTTAGGCCTGCCTGTTAATTATAAATTCATTTGTCGTGGACTTCAGCCTATTTTGTTAGTGTTTTTGTGACATCTTGTATTGCTTTGACTTACAACTGAATTCATTTTCCCCACTTCATAAAAATTTTGAGATTTATATATCTCCATTCAGTCAAAATATATCAGGATATGATTATTTGTTCATAATCTCCCAACCCTAGTACAGAGCGGTTAATGCAACTGATGGATTTGGGCCCATCACAGAAGTGTTATATGGTCAGTGAGTTCATGATGAGAGCAAGGTGGTGGTTGAAACTTACCGAAATAGGCATGGAGTCACAGGATCTGGGGTCATGCATTCATGGGAAGCTGCTCCACTCGGCTACCGCTGGCAGTGAGTATTGTTTTGAGGGCTCTGGTGGCTTCAGGTCATCTGCTGCCTGTCTGGCTGTGTTCCTGAGGAAATGCTCAGCGCTGCCTGTTTGCATGAGGGAACAGGTCAGGTAATGGGCGGTGCTGGGAGCGTGGCACCGTGCCCAGGCTTGGCATGTATGTGGGCCAGTGTGAGCAGTTTGTCCATGTTCATTCCAGTGTACCCTGCGTAATGTGCATCCCGCATGCCCTGCATAGTTCTGTTTGACTATAAAATGTCATTGATGTCCTTGGGTACATTGTCCTTTAGATGTTGTCAGTGAGTGAAACAGGGTTAATATTTTATCCAGTCAATGGCACCAGTTAGCTGGGTGATTTGCTCCAAGTGCAGCCCGGCTCCAAGGGATAGGCTGCTGTGATAAGTATAGGAGCTGTAAAAGCAGAATTACCCTTATTCTTTTTATGACCTCTGTTAGAACGTACTCCTGTTTCCTCTTGGTTGCTTCTGGGCCCTCAGCCCTGGGGTTTGAAGCCTTTTTGACCCTTATTACCCCCAGCAGGATGTGCCTCGATCAAAGTGCCCATGTAGGAGGAGCAGCTCCTGCCATAAACTCAGTCTTGCTGCTCTGCTTGTGAAACTGCTTATATTTGCCAATTGTTCTTGGAACTTGCTGAAAATGGCACCAGTTTGACGAGCAGGGAACTGCTTTTAGATACCAGGTCTAAAAGTGGCTCAGTGAACTAAATTTTGGCTAACCATTGGTCCTCAGGACATTTTGTGCATGTATGTGGTCGATCAGCTCAGCTGCTGAGTGAATGCCGACTCTGCCGATTGTATGGGTTGTCGGACTAAGTCTTGTGGTGTTGATAGGTTTGCAGGCCCAGTGTGATTCTGTAAAGAGGTGGTAGTATGATGTAGGGAATGAAGCTTGGTTCAGTATCATGTGAGAAACATGTCATTTACACAGCAGGGAATTTGAATGGCCTCCCTTGTCTGCTTTATTTATTTTTTTATTATTACTCAAAAGCTTAGAGCTTACAGTGTTCCTTCCCCCTCAGACATTTTAAATATTCCAATTTTCCCATTTGTTTCCTGCCTTGGTGTTCTTTTCGCTAAGGAAGCTGCTTCAAACAGTTGTACAGTTCTCACTACGCTCTGTTCGTTCATACTGGGAGGGACAGGGCAGAGACACAAGGGCCAAGACGTTGTGTAACTTGATGTCTTTCGCAGCCAAGTGCTCTAGCTGTTTGGGTTTGGTGCGTACGAGGCGGGTGGGAGGTCCACTCAGTACACATGCTGGAACAATTCCTGGCTCTGCTGCGCCATTGCTCAATGCCATGGGTCTGAACGCTGAACTGTGGGAACGTCGTCCTCTTAGCGCAACTATACCATGCAGGTGTGGTATAGCTGTGGTAGAGAAGTGTTTTCTACTTCCTGGTGCCATATATTACACTTGGCTCAGGATGTGAAGCTGGCCATGACCCCATCTCTCCTTTGGCCAGTCCCACACTTCTCTCCATCTCTATAATATAGTATCTCTCTTCTTAATCCTTCTTCAAATGACTCCTCTGTGTTCTGGTGGTTTCTGGTGGGACACTTTTTAACTTGCCCGGCAGCCTTTCATCAGTGGTGCATAAAGGAGTCTCCTTTTAGGCCTGTGGCTCCACCTGAAAATGGTGAGGTCACACTTTAGCAGGAATGTGGTCGTTCTCCCTAGTTTTCTGGAGCTATTTGTCCACGCAGCCTGTAAATGTGCAGGGTACTACTCTGTACAGTTACACAATTTTATTTCTGCAAGTCAGTCTTTTACGTTTTAGAATGAATAGCACCAGCAGGCCTCTGGGATCCCCGGCCTTGATTAGCGAGGCTGCTGAGGAAAGGCATTCGTCTGTGGGCTGACAGCAATAGTGTGTGGAGGTGGAAGGCCTGGCAAGCTATGGGATGACGCAGCAGTGCAAACAGGCGTCGATCTGGCCCTCGGCTCCGGCCATCAATAATTCACAGCATGTTTTCAATGGCCGTCACTCTCACCCGCCTTCTCCCCCCGGTCCCAACTGCACTGTGCCACTGCTTTCCTGCCATTGTTTCCATCCCGCATGCAGCTGCTCCTCGAAAGCTCAGCCTGCTCTCTTCCCAGCATGCCCTAGGCTGTGCGCTGGTGTGAGGCGAGCTGTACCGGCAGCCACTTTTCCCTGGTCTGCTTTGCTGCGAGTGGCCAGCCAGGCAATGGGCTGGTGCTGAAGTGGAGTTTTGGTAAGGGGATTTCACTGATAGGTGAATTTAGAACAGCACATGACGGTCACTCAGCACAAGGCCACTTTGTGGAGAGAGAGAGAGAGAGAGAGAGAGAGAGATCAACAACGCTGTTTTCATCCAACCTTACAAGGGACTTTCCCAGGGACTTTGGGTCATAGAAGCAGCTCCAGCAAAGTGTTTTTCTCAATATTTCTGCTTGCTGGTTGACTCTGTAAAGCAGCAGTGGAATGTTCTGGGTGAAAGCAGATATTTTCGCTCTCCACACCATCCTGTGCTATGCTCCTTAGATTCCCTCTGTATGTTAATGCTAAACACCGGAATAGGGAAATGCGGGGAACAAATAAACAGTATAGTGTTGCTCAAGCTGCATGCTCTGCTGAGTATTCCAGTCAGCAATGCAAGGCATTAGTGGATTTCATTGCTGCTCGCTGAACCTGGTACCTGAATTGACTCCCCGACTCCAGCTCGCCGTGGGAGTGTAATGAAACCAAAAATGTTTCCACCGTTATATGGACTTTTACTGTTCTCAGCCTAGCAAATGTGGTGTAGTGAAGGAGTTGCGATGGCTGTGTGCAACAGAGACATGTGGGTGTGGGGGGGCCTCCATGACAGCCCACCATAGCAGACAGCTGGACTCCTTTCAGCCGTCGGTGGGGCATCTTTCTCTCGATGGAGCCTGAAGCTCTCCTTGGCTCTTCTGACTCTGCAGTGAGGATCTGATCCAGGGGAGCGCCGCGTGAATGGCAGTGTTATGCAAACGGCCATGTCCAGCCACGAAGAGCATCCCTGTTTGGCAGCATAATTGTATTTAAGAAGTCTTTTTAAGCAGGAAAGCCAAGAATCCCATCATGCAAACCAGGAACCTGGTTGCACTTGACAGTCACGGGTCTGCGCCCTGTCAGGACTTTATTTGGCATAATTTCTGTGGAGTGTGTTTATTAGATGGTCTGCATCTCTGTGAGGTTGCATGGTCACACTGTGCAACGGGAATGATACATTTTGTGGCTCTTCCTCCTGAAGAGTAGTTAAAGGGTATTCGCTGTGGCTTGTTTGTTGATTCCCTTAACCAGCGCTCGTGGTATTGGGGCAACACAGAAGCTCACCTTCTGGCTTGCTGTCTGAGAGCTCCCATCTCTGCTCTGGGTGGGACTGCAGCTTTATCAGCCTGCGATTCAGCTGATCTTCATGACGCCTTTCTGTGCATTTCAAAGGCTCCCCTCTGTAAACACATCTCCCCCCCTCCCCCCTCAATGAGAGCTTCACGCCTTGCACGAAATCTCCATTGTATTGGAAAGGAAGGAGATGGGATGATGGAGGGGTCATTAGGTAATCTGATCCAGCCCTGTCATCAAAGGCAACCAAATACTGCTGCAAAGGCTGCTGATTAAACGTGGAATGCTTTTACTTTTCTCTGAGCACTAGAGAAACTGGGAAGGTGGCTCCTTTAAATGCCAAAGTTTTTGCTCCCCCAAAATGTCCTCATTCCTCTTGCCCCTCAGTCTTGTGACTACTGAAATTTGAAAACTATAGGCATTCTGTATGACTGGTAGAACAAAACCATTAACCTGGCCTGTTAGATGCCGTTTGAATTGCTGGAATCTGGTCTCATTTTGTGAAATGGCTCAGTTAAAATGGGCCAGCAGCTGTTTTTTTTAAATGGTCACATTGCCATATAGTTAAATATGAGTAATTTTCCTTTTGTGGATGTCTAATTTATAAGCCTGTTTCCTGAGTAGACTTTTGTTTCCAACTGTATGCAAAATACGAGGGTCTTGGTTCCAGTGTCTGTCCTGAAAACTGATAGCTGTTCGTGGCTGATGGGTAGGTGGTGATCATTTTGTTACAGGACATCCTGTCAGTAGTGTGTAAATGGTAGCCCCATTGGCTGTTTCCTCTGCTCAGTGCATTTATTTTTCCCCTCTTCTGCTAGCTTCCTCTCCCCCCACTCCATCTCGGGCCCTCCTAAATCCTTTGTCCCCTGGCCTCCCGATCATCATCTTTAACACTTGAAAAACCCCTCCACTGAATAATTTGATGTTGTCGGATGCCATGAGTTCAAAGTGGAGAGTGTTCTTCAACACAACACGTCAGCTGCATTTTGCTCATTTTGTTTTGCTTGATTTTTCCCTCCCAGAAAGAGGATTTATCCTGGTGTACTTGTGTGGTTATGTGCCCTGGTTGTTGTTGCCTTTTTTCCCTTCTTGATGAGCTGTGGCCATGAGTCCCTTTCAAATATACTCCAACTTACTGGGAGCTGTTCATGCTTAGACAGGAGCTCAAGTGTTTGGCCTTGTTTCTTGCCTTGTAGAAATCTACAACTACAAGGACCAAAAGATTATTTTTATGCATAGCCAGCAATGTTCCTTTCTGACAGTGATGAAATACCAAAATGCGTTTTTGAGTGACATGTGGTTTGTTCCCATCGCATGTCGCCTCCGTTGTGTGCCATTTGTTTTGTAGTTTAGCGTGACAAACACAGCAGTTTCGGTTAGTGATTCCACACTTTGCTGCTGCCTGCCTTAGGGTCTTTTTCGCTCACGTTTGGAGCTGTTTGTCAGCTAGTGCAGAAAAGCTAGTAAATGCTCAAGATGATCCTAGTAAAGTGAGCTGGTTGTGATACAAAGTGGTGGTGTTGTAATAACCTGGTTAGTTCACCCCAATCAGCACAAGCTGTTTCTGTATTTGCTAAACTCTGTTTACTTAATTTAGCAGAAATACTTAACTGGCTACATTTAATCTCTCCTGGAAGCCCTTGTGCCAAGCAAAGTGTTAAGTGGTTATGCCAGAACCGGTCCAAAATGTTCACAGGAGAATTTGCTTGTTCAGAGACCCTGAATGTTTTTGAGTATTTTTGTGCTCAGAACTATATTAAATGTTTATTGGGATATTTTATCGGTCCCCACATCTAGAGCCAGGCTGGATTTGATCATTGCTGGGTGATCACTGGATTAATCTGTAATCTTAGCCAAATAAAGAATTCTGTCCAGACCTCTCTGAAAGTTCTAGTAGCAAATGATTTAACTGGATCCTTTTTTGAGCACAGGGCTGCCTGTACTTCATGTACAGTATCTGGAGGGCATATGGCTGGCATTGTAATTATAGAATTATGGCTTCACGAACTATTGGTAAACCCGCCATAATTCAGGGTGCTACTTTTTTTAATCCTCCTGGGTTTTCATGAGAGATTTGTATCATTTCTTTTTGGTCTGTTTCTCTGAAATTCCTGCCATTCATAACCTTACCTCTGTTTTTTGGAAACAGTTGTAGGGAGGGAGGCGGCTTGTAAGAAATTGACAGATATATTTTTCTTTGTTTAAAAAAAAAAAGCCTGCTATGTGGGAAAGTGATTCTCCCCGTTTTGGGCACACATGGTCTCACATCTGCATATGAATCCAGCCCTTCTGCCTCCTCTCATTGTTCTGCTGGTCACCGGGGCCTCACCATGTCCAAGACCTGTTATGCAATCCCCCTCTCTTCACAGTGAGCCTGGGAATGGCTGCGTTCAGAGGAATGCGGCGTGGGGGAGGGGTGCCGCTGGGACTGCTGTGGGAGCTCAGGAATGGAAAGCCAGGCTAGAAACTGCTTACTGCTCTGACCTAGTTTTTTGTCCTGGTACTTTTTCTCCCCCCCCCCCCCATACTTTTTTTTTCTTCCTAAGCGGTTGTGTATATTTTGAAGTGTGTGTGTTTTGTATGAACCATTCCTGATGCAAGAGCCATTCTAGGCACTTTCAGCAGTCACTTGACTGCAGAGGGCCAATGGAAAATTACCAGACCAAACAACACTTTTGCTCTAAGATAGATCTTGCAGTATGTAGAGCCTGGATAAATCCTCCCGCCAGTGCCTGTAGTATTTATACAGCCTTTACTGTGCATGTAATAATCCAGCTGTCATGCTAAAAACTTAGTACATGTCATGGTCATGGTCATGACATAGGCTGCAGAGAAGCAAACATAGGGACAGGACAGATGGAAATAAGAGCTTTACGTGAGCAAGAACAAGTAGGCTTAACCAGTACTGGTCAGTTTGTCGGTAATCCTCTCCTTCCAAAAGGCCCATGCCTTCTGCAGTTTAGCTGGTACAACCAGGCGGCCGCAGGCAACTGGACTCAGGTTTGGGCAAATGCTGCCATGGTATATGCATTCCAACGTTTGTAAATATGTTGCAGAACCCCTGTTTGGGATTTGGAAGACTTAATTTTCCCCTTTCCTTGGAGCTGTTTTGGTTGTATGCACCTTCCTTGTCGCATGGCTTTGGAGAGTAGGGACGATGGGCCAGAGAAATGGATCTAAACACTAGTAGCCAGTGTATCCAGTTGTTCCTAGGTAAATTTTATAAAGAGCAAAACATCATTTTTCATTCAGTTGTTAAGACCATTAGACTAAAAATGAGGGGAGACTATGGTTTGGCTTCTGCGAGCGGAGAAGAAATTATAGAAAAAGGTATTGCAAACGTCGTGACGTTTTCATTTTATTTTGGTTAGGTAAGTCAAATGCCACTTAAGTAATGTTGTGTGCAATATGCAGATATTTTCCTGGTGGATTTGCTGAAAAAATATATCAAACAAATGGGAAGAACAGCATTTGTGGCAAGTTGCTTAGGCAATTTTGTATAAGAACACTTGTGTGTTATAGTAGGCAGGTAATTGGGGTAGCTTAATTTCTTTTTTAAGCAACATTATGGTGAGGGTAAAAGGATGGTTAGGAAAATGTTCAGTGAAGCTTCTGAGGTTGAAGCAAGGAGGCTGCTGAGCAGGACTGTATTGACCAAATTATATTCTGATTGGTTTGTAGTTCATCTTGTATAGGTCGACCAGTGTCCTTGATGATGCAAGAAGGATTAAAGAATTGTAAGACAAAAGCTCTCATTGGTTTTGTTTTTTTTTTTAACTCTGGTTACCTTACCTTGTCTTGCACAGAAACGAATAATCATCAGGCTACCAGCAAATTGCTTTGTAGATTCTCTCCGTTTTGTTCCTTTTTAAAATAGTGTCAAGCTTGGTACATGTGGGCTAAGCAGCTATAACAGGGCAAGGGTTTGTTCCGGTTTTAATCAATTGAATACTTCCCATATCAGTCCTTCTTCCTCAGGACTTTGTGTCAAACTAGCAGTGCTTTGGGAGTCTGGAACATTACCTGCATTGTGAGGCAGCGTAATTTATGGCACTACAGCCATGTGGTGTGATCCTCATTGCTGAGCACCCTAGCAGCTGGACCAGTCCAAGGGGACACCCACGTAACACCTGGCAGAGGCAGATAGACGGCCATTTCCAGAGGGTGAGACTGGACCGTGTGTCATCTTGGGGGGGGGGGGTTGGAGGTGCATCGTGCAAGCTGAGATCCCGTGGTGTGCTGTAACGGTGCATGCTCCCCAGCCTGACCTGATTAATCCAAGGCAAATGTTGGGTATGTTGCGATGAATTTTTGGGGCCTGTTACCCATGGTTGACCATTAACAGCTATTCTGCTGCCAAGCTTACCAGCCCTGGGAGAATGATACAGGAGTCTGTTTTATATCCAGTTTGGCTGTAATCCATGTAGTCTGCATTTACAATACATTGTTTTGTCAGTCTATATTCTTACCTGGCAGCAGGTAACAGGCCTTTTAGGTATATATTTTTTGTCAGTGTGCCAGTTGTCTGCATGGACCCTGCCTGCATCAGCTCTGATGTTGGCACCTCTGGCAATATCCAGGCTACCGCTTTCCTTCCAGTTTTCCTTTGTTGTGTGTCAACGCATCTCGTGCAGTCCATTTAATGTTTGGAGCACCAGGACTGGGCCGGGGCTGGGCCCGCAGGCTGGGAGGCGAGATGCTGGGCCGCTGGCGCATGCTGTCAGAATACAGTGTGGCGTGCTGCGTAACGTGGCAAGATGTGGAGCTTTCTGCTGAGGATGCAGAAAAGCGGCGGAGGGCTGTGATTTGCAAGTTAAAGCGGGCTCTGTTCAGATGTTACGTTTCTTTGCGGGGGCTTTTCTGGGAGGCTGCCGGGACGTGACAGCTGGAGTGCTGAGCTCCCGGACGCCCCGGTGCCACCAGTGACGCCCCAGCGCCATCAAGACGCTGCAGTCCACTTCGAAGGGGAGCAGTAAGCAGTTGCCACAAGGTCAATTTTATCTCGCTTACAGCAAACACACACACATGGCGTTGCAGAAACGGTCACAGCAGTCCTTTGTGGCTTTTTTTTTCCTCTCCGTAGTGGGTGTGAGAGTGAAAGGTTACCAGGTTAAAAGCTCTTCTTTGGGTATTTCATTTCCTTCATTGTGTGACAAAAGGCAGCACGTGACGCCATATTGGCTTGGAGCTCCATGATCTCGTTAGCAGTAGTACTGGAACGTGACGAGCAGCCCAGAACTTGCAGAGCCTGTTCTCTCAGCCTGACTCCATCCCAATCTGGGCCCCCAGCTGCAGTCTCAGTGCTGAGACTGACCATCTCTCACCCCCCCACCCCCCCCCCCATCCCACCGAGGCCCCAATTCCTGCCAGATGAACTCTGCGCCTGACGCCGAATCTCGAGCGGCCTGCGCTTTGTCTCGCCAAAGCCTGTCAGGCCCCTCAAACAAATGGTGGAAACTCAATAGGGGCCAGATGCTGGGGCCCCTTTGATGGGGCGCTTTGGAGCTCACAGCGCAGAGCACAGTGGCTCTCAGTGCCGGTCACCTGGGTCAAGAGCAGTGCAACAGAAGGCATTTGTTTCCCTTCCACATGTGAGACAAACAGAGCTGTGTTTAGAACCTTCTAAAGGTTAAATTTTGAATTTACGTTTCAGGGGTGCAGGTAACATGATGGTTAAAGATAGGGGCTTGTAAACCTGGAGACCCAGAGCCCAGGAGGGGCCATTTTGGAACACCTTAGATTGGGACACTTGGCCTGAATCACTGCAGCTGTGTCAGTTTTTGTAGCTTCGGACAAAGGCATTAGTTAAATGGAAATTTAAGGTATGCTAAGATGGCACAGTATTGGAATCCAGACACAGTTATAAAGCCTGTGAATTCTTACGTGTGTTTAAAGAATTAATGTAGCGTTTTTGGCTGCTTTAGATTCTTTATTTTTGTGCTGAATTGACTGACCGTGAAAATAAAGTCGATCCATGGTGTTTGTGCTGAGAGCTGATGTGATGTGCTTACGCACACTGCCATTACTGCTCCCCCTTTATGTGCTTGCTGTATGTTACGTGCTCATGGGGTTGCTTACAAAGGAGCCAAAAAAGGAGGTGGTGATTCATTCTTAAACCGGAAATGCTTCCTTGCCCAGCACGCTTGCTTAAGTATTTATTAATCCTTGATCCTCACACAGTAACTTTGTCCTGATACACTTAACATATTTTTCTTTCTCTGAAAAAATGTTAATTTATCCAGTATACATTTTGTGAGAATCTGTGATGCAGATTTTTGGCTGCGGGTTTTCATGGGCGTTGGGGCTAATCCAGTCTCTTGCTGTAAAACCCGCCTTGGAGCCACACAGAGAGCCCACTGGCTCTCCGTCTTCCTCAACAGGAGGCTAGCGTCTGTTTCCATTAACATGGAACCACAGCTTGTGATTAGTTTAGAGTGCCGTTTCTCCCAGGCCTGCGCTGATTAGGACTGCCAGCCTGCACCCAGGCTCTAACGAGGTGAGACACGGCCGGCCTCTGTCTGCGGCGGGCAGGCGAAGTGATGAGTGCGCTAACCAGCTGCTTCTCAGCATTGGCTCGAGCAGCATGCCGCATTGCATTCTGGGTAGCATCCCCCACCATCCCACACACAGGCACACAGACTTGTTCAGGGTGGGGGAGGGCAGGTGTAAGAATAGGGTGGTGGCACTTTGCTGGAAGCCCCTTCGCCTTGAATGATTTCATTTATTTACTTTCTCTGGGTGCACATCAGAGCCGCAGCACTCTGACGCTGCTCTCCCCCGTGAGACTAGAGCATCTATTATTTAGACGAGATGCAGTCAATGGTTCCTGCTCCTGGAGCAGCAGGCTCCCTGCTCAGGTTATCCATTAAAACCTGAGCCGGCTCTACCCCTACCCTGCTCCCGGCACCCACGCGGGTCTGGACTGTCTGAACCAGACATGTTCAACATAGGGTGGGTGTGACATTTCTGAGGTATGCTCTGGCTCTGGAGAAAGTCAGCTAATATAAACCGGAAGGGGGGGGGGAATAACCACACACATGGGAACACACTGGGGGAAGCTCTGAGTTTACAGATTCAAACTGAGGGATTTTTCAAATGTTTTCCTTTAATTGGCCATTAAGTTCACGGAAGGCGGTTGTCTCGCTGATGGTGTAGTTGTCACCTTAGCCTAGCAGAGGCATTGATTGGTCCTTCATGTGTCTGGCTGGCTTGTTTCTGATGCAGTCTATGCTGCCGTTTCTCCGTTGAGTGAAGGGTTCTGAGGTGCTGTGGTGAGGAGCCACGTGCCAGCTGCCTCCTGGGTACCCGAGAACATGGCCTCGCCGTCTTCATGAAAGATGCATCAACACCATCTTCATTTAATCTCTCTACTGGTACAGCACAAACTCCTCTGCTTGCATGCTGTCATCTGGGGGTGTCCTTGGTGGTGCTCATAGACAGATAGATGGATAGAAAATACTTCATCGATCCCAAGGGGAAGTACGCATGCGGGCAGCAGCGAAGGAACATTAAGTGCACTAACACATAGCGCTTGGGTGTGAGGCAATACACAGTGCAACAAGGTTGTGCGAAATGGATAGGAAAATGTGTACATGTGATGCACATAGGCATAGTTATTTACTGTGCCATTTTCTGTTTTTAACTGCTTGCCTGGCATGTGTTATGACTGAGATGAGGTGTCTAAAGGAGGGGGGTGCTGTAGTTTTTGTTGATAACGGCCACAAACTGTCCCAAGTAGTTTTTAAGTGCAATATGGTGGAATGAGCTGGTGGCTAAAGGTGTTGCAAGAGTGTGCCTCATGGAGGGAATGGGCAGAATTATTAATGTTCTTCTCCAGTTTTACCTTTTGGGGGATTGGGTTCAGTGTGGGGTCAGTATTAACGTGCGAGCAGAATAGGATGTGATCTTCTATTTGATATGACATGGAGTGTCAGTCTGTGTTCATACGCCCTGCTGCACTAGGGGGCTCTTGGGGCTCCGCCCACCCCTGCCCATTTACCTGTGATGTGAAAGGCCAGAACAGCTGCCGCTGTGCTTGTAGTTAGAGCTGCCCGGCCTGGCAACCTATTGTCTCCGGTCAGACCTTAGTCTCCAAACTGTTCATTGGATGGCTTGTATTGCTGTTTTATTATTCATCACAAATAAAAGCCTGTTTTAAATGTGACCGTATTCTCAGCTATGCTACATGCCAAGAGCAGTATGTCCAGTTTTATTGCCCCCCCATCCCCTGTAGCAGAACAAGGAATATTGGTCCGATAGCTGCATGTTTTTTCTCAACCCCCCTGAATTTGTATGATTATGTGCAGAGATTCCCAGGTCAGAGACCCAGTGAAATGGCTCTGTTACCTCTCTGCGTGTCACGTTCCTGTGGATTTCCCCCCATGTGGTACATGCAGGGCTCTTCAGTACCAAACAGCTGTGGCTGCCTGGACCGCGTGGCTCTGCATTTGATGGGAGGATTTAGTGGTGGGAGTTAAAAGGAGGGTCTTGAGGGCCTGAGCGTAGCACCGTGAGGCAGAACCCCATGCCACTGTGTCATATGTCCCACGTCGAGAATGTGAGGCAAGCAAGTGGGGCATTCCGAAAAGCGCCAGCCTCTGCTGCCATGTGTCCCATTATATAAAAACCAGCATCTGTTTCCAGTGCAGCAAATGTGTGCTGGATGAGTGGCTGGAAGATGGATGAATCTGTTTCCAGTCCATTGTTGTAATCGGCAAATAAGCTGCTGTAGTTTCTTCAGGTCTTTCCATATGGAAGTACTTCATAGATATGTGAAGGAGCAATGCTTTTGTTTGTGTGTTGGCAGCGGAAAGGGGCAGTTGCAGCTTAGCCTGGCCCTGCCTTGGTGTGCTTTTAACAGGGGCAGCACGGAAGCATTGTATGTTTGGTTGTGACTGCTAACTTATCTGTTTTTAATATGACACTCTTATGGGTCTGACTGTGCATCCACGCCTTGGAGCTCAGCTGGCTCTGCACTGAGGGACCAGCACTCTCACAAAAATGCTGACAGTTCTGCAGGGATCGCCCAGTGGAAAGTCTTACAATGGATAATGTGTGTGCGTCTGTGGAGTGAGTGAGTTTTGAAAATGTGCGTGTTTGTGCGTGTGTCTCTCAGCTTAGACCAGGTATAAGTCGATTTGCCGCCTGCCCTGTCATGGCGTGTTTTAATGTGGCCTGAGGACAAAGGCTCTGTTGTTGGAGGCCCCCCTGTCAACTGCTGGCTGTTAGAGAGGTATTAAAGTGGGGTTTGTGACTGAGCCTGTCTATGCCACATCTTAAACGGGGAGTCACATGGCCTGGCTTGCGAGTATGGGTCTGTGTGCTCTCACCACTGGTCACCACCACCTTCAGTAATTTGGTGTCAAATATCCCTGTAGAAGCTGCTGTTTGAAACCAGCCAGCTGACGTCTTGCTGAAGACAGGGTGCCTCTGTCACCCCTACACCTCCTGATGTAGGAATACTCTCCTTTCATTGTTATTAGCCGCCGTCCTGATTCCCGTCTGACACGGTTTATTTCTGTGAAGTTAAGCTGAGCCACATGGGCTGAAGTTCCTCTTAATGCTTTAATCAAACTTAACATCTTACTAGAAAGAGATCGATGTCTCTGAGGTGGGACCTGCAGTAGGGGTTTCGGAAGTATGTTCACATGGCCACTGGGCGACATGTTGCGGTGGATCATGGGCAGGTCATATGCCATCCACTTACCTGTGGACATGTGTATGGATGTACATGTGGAATCCGGCGTGGCTGACAGTCACTGGCACGTGTGTGTGTGTGTGCTATGCTCAATCTCTTGGCCCTCTTCCACACCCCGAGAGTAGTTGAGTCGGTACCCAAGCTGGCAAGAATTAGACGATGCTCTTGGGGTCAAGGATGTGAATGATTGATGTAGAGTGTATATATAGCAGATGTGCGTTCCCCGTGGAAAAAGGGACCACTGCTGCAGCAATTAGCAAAAACTGGTTCAGTTAAACTGGCTTTAGTGCTCTCAACAAAAGGGTTTTATTAGGATTCAGATGAATGTTGGGTGCAGCTCTCTTTGGGAGAGGGACCGTTCTGGCTGTAATCTCTGTGGCCATGTGTCCAGTGCGTGCTCATAGATGCCGTCGTCTGAGGCTTATTCCTGGGACATCAAATGAGGAGTTGCACATGGTCTCCAAACTGCTCTTTGCTGTTGACAGGTGCCTCAGTGGGACTCACTCAGCACAGAAAGATGGTATGTGCCTTAGCAGGCATAGGGCTTTAACCTCTTCAGTGTCCTCTCCGTTCAGCTTTAAAAGCAGTTGCCTCCTGATTTGAAATTTTTTTTGCCCCCTGCTCTCTGCCTTCTGTCAGTCCTGGGTGGGGGCAGTTTACCATGCTGGTCTCCTAGCACCGTGTATTTTCAGACGCCGTCTTACGTCAGCCCTTTCTCGTTAACTGGTGTTAGCATCGTAGCAGGTGGATGTGAGACCCAAGCTTGCAACGTACCCATCAGGTTCGCTAACTGCAGTTTACTCTCTTTCAGCTTCACTGCAATAAGGCTTCAGGCTAACGACCTGCAAATAGGTCTGTAAATAAGTGTTGCATTTGGATACACAAGTATGCCCTGAAATGGCCCTGAACTGTTGTGTGTGCGTGTTTGCATGCACACCCCCCCCCCCCCCCTGGCAGGAAATTAGAGGAAAAAAAACCCCTTTTTCAGGTTCACAGCAGGGGGGCTGGCGCCCTTGCCCCCCCCGGCCCGGCGCCGCGGGAAGGCCGGGGGTTCCCCCCTTTTTTT
>JAODKM010000008.1:16456880-16469654 GCA_026780845.1 Petrocephalus sullivani | reverse complement strand
GTCCAGGCAAACAACCCGAAAAAAGGTTTTGAAATAATGTTTTCTTTTGGGTACCACAATATCCCCCGAACTGCCCCCCACCTGTTGTGGGGGCGGGGTTGGAACCAACCCCCCCCCCCCCCCCCCATGTGCAGATAATCAGAGGAAGAAACACCCCTTTGTCAGGTCATCAGCAGTCGGTCTGCTGCCATGTCCCATCTGGCTCAGCTGCAGCGAAGATGCCGTGATTCCCCACTTTTTTCCTTCTTCCGAGGCAGTATGAGCCCTGCGGGCTGACTCTTGCATTCACACGGCTGGTTAAAGGGCACTAATAGCAATCATGTGATGGAGATTTCAGGTCCTCGAGCTCCTCGTGCGACGCCATTGGCTGCCAGCTACCCAGGAACGTGTGCTCTCGTCCCCGTCGCTAGGCAACAGTCCCTGCATGCATGTCACGGTGGCCGTGTGTCACCCGCCCCCTTCTGCTGCTGCTGTTTCTCCTCAGCCGGTGCGCGAGGGTGGGACGTGATGCTGTCGGGGTGGGGGGCTGGGGGCATTGGACTGCTTACTGGGGAACTAGGCATTGTCCATACCTAAACGGACTCTTTGACCATGGTTAGTCATAGTGGTGGGCCTGGAGTATTGTGAGTAGTCTTTAATGTGGTGTCACCGGGAAGGTCAGGGCCCCTCCCAAGTAGATGCACCATCCAGTGAATATGTAGTATGGGTCCATTTTGTTTATGAAGCCATGCAACGTCCGTTTCCTTGTCTTCAACAGAGCAGATACCTATGACCCCCCCCAACCACCACCTCCTCCCAGTGCTGCCATGCCAAAGCCCACCTTGCGGGGAGTGCCTGCTTGTTAACCCCACCTACCCCTCGCTGCCTGCCCCTGGCCCCCACCGACATGGGCGCTAATGAAGCGAATTTGCTCAGGTCAGGCTATAGAGCCAAGCTGGGTCTGGTTGCCTAGTTACCAACACGGTGCTATATTTGCGCACTAAACAATGCCTGCTGCGGCTGGGCCCAGTCTGATCGGGCCTAGTATGGGGGAGCCATGCCTCTGGCTTGGTCACTGCATGGAAGCCCTAGCCGGCCATCCAGGAAAGCAGTCGCCCTACTGTGCTGTCACTGACGAGACAGTCAGAGTTGAAATGGTGAAAAGCACCAATGTGAGGGTGTGTCTCAGATATCAAGCCTCAGCAGGAGCTTGACGTCTCTGTGGCCTGCCTGGATGGCCAGTCTAGGGCTGCACGTGTAATATTAGCGACTGCGCAGACAGACCCTTTGGTGTTTGCCTTCATGTGTCTGTCAGGGAATGCTGGTGCCTGTAAGACGAGATGTTGCTCAACAGATGCTACCATTACCTTGCGTTGCCCTGGACTGCTTGATCTCTAAGGAAATGTGGTTCTAATGAGACAATGTTCCAGTCTGGGGCGGGTCACTGCAATTACGCACTATTACAGGAATAGTCGATAGACTTTAGTAACTTGAAATTTAAAATTTTTTGTTTTCAGCTTTCCGGCATGTGTGGCTTGATGGCAAATCTCGGCCCCTTACGAGCCTCTGCTGATTTCTGATTTTTTTTTGTTCTCACGTGTCACCGCATCAGCGTACATCGTCCCCTTCAGCAAGAGTATTGATGTGCATTTCCGGCATGATGCAGAAGAAAAGCATTACATTAGCAGCCTGTAACCTTTGTCTTGTGTATCAAGCTGCTGTTGCTGCTGAGCATTAAGGCCTGGTTGTGAGGTAATTATTGGAGTCCCGGTGCCCAGTGTCCTGTGAAGGAAAGCTGGAGTCTGTTGTGTACTACACTGATGGGTAGTGCTGGCACTGCCATACCAAGGGCTGCCTGCTGCAGGCGGCTGCCCATGTATCTTTGTGTGATCATCAGTAAGGAAATGTGCATTGACGGCGTCACGTTAAGAGTGCCGTGGGAGGGGAACCACAAACTGAAGGAACTGGGGGGGGGGGGGGCCTGCAGGGGACGCAAACCCCCGGCCAGGCTAGTCACAGGAGATCCCCATTGCTGTGCTGTGGTCAACCAGTGTCCCGGCCAGCTCTCTGCTCCGATGCGATTACGAGAGCGCCACGTCCTCCTCTTGCCTCCTGTGCTGTGGGAAAACAAACACCTGTGGCTGTGGTCTCAGTGCCTGGTGACGTGGCGGCCCTGCATAATTTTCAGTGTTAGGCTATTGCTGTAGTTCTTCATTTTAACCCACGATACTCTTCCTATAATAATTATTCTGTGTTATTTTGTTAAGTGGCTCGCTCCACTGTGGCTGTTTTAGGTTTCATTCAGAACCTGCAGTTTTCCCCTCAGTCTCCGGTCAGTAAAACACAGTGCCTTGAGTATTATAGGACATTATGGATAACGGCACTCTTCTGGCCTAATTACCAATTTGGTTGCATGATTAAAGGTTTGAGTGGAGTGAAAACCGAAAGCAGCTCTCATACTACAGGCCCGGAGCAGGGTGCTCTTGGAATACTGAATGGTTTTTCAACATTTTGTGAGAATTGTTTTGGTCCCTCATATATGATTTTTTTTTTTTTATTCTAGAGGTGGATGACAGCACACACAGCAGTTTCATGGAAATCTCGCCTCTGCAGTCATGTTTGGTTGGTGCTGCTTGATTGTATAATTCGGTCTTAACTTCAGTGACAGTTTAAATTAGCGGTGAGCATCTCCTGGGGTCTGGGTTTTGTGTGTTTGTTCACCTCTGTGTTGGCATTTGACCTTTGGGTGCTGTGCAGTTTCTGGGCGGTGCTCGGAGAGGCTGCTGTGTGTCAGCTTTCCATACACTGGGAAGACGATGGCTCCATTTTCAGTGTGTTGCTTGCTCTGAGATATAAATAGAAGCTTTAGAAAGGGAGCCGACCGGGGAGGGGAGGGCCGGGGGGGGTGGCTGAGGGGTGCATGGCGCCGGGGCTCTGTGGAGGGCTCGCAGTGGCTGGGTGGGGACGGAGGCTAGGGCACGTGGGGGTTGGGGCTCCCAGTCAAACGTGCGCCATGCTCCTCTGGAGTGTTTTATGAATGCGGATATATACAGCAACTCTTTCCATATTATTTATTTACGCCATCCTGAAGTGAGCATTCTACTCCATCTTGTTCTGCACCATGTCTGAAAGGCAGCAGGGTTTTTAACAGCATAGAGAGCAGAATATCCACAGTTACTCTGAATGCGGCAGCCATGGGCTGCATTGCTATCGGCCAGTTAGTCACTGCTGTGACCCTCTTGCTGTGTCGGGTTTTAATTGAAGCCAGCTTCCTTCAGTGCAGACGCATGCATATTTTGCCCTTGCAGATCTGAGCAGTAGTGTGTTTTGGGATCGGAATGCCTTAATTCCATGCTTTTAGCAGGGAGGGGGGGCCTTGTGGGCTGAGGTGGGAGTTGAAGGCTGTCCGGGGCCCCGGGGAGGAAAAAGCACTGACGTCTGTCTCTCTCTCCCTCCCTCCCTCCCTCTCCGTCTGCCCTCTCCATGTTGCAGACGGTGGACGACGATGCGATGGGAGCGTGAGAGCGTGGATGAGGTTTGGCGTGGCGAAAGCTGAACGATGCCCAAAGGTGGGGCTTCTAAAACGCCCCAGCTGGAGGACTTCCCACTCAACACCGACATGGTGGAGAAGCAGACTGGGAAGAAGGTAAGGGCCAGGGCCTGGTGACCGGGCCTCTTACTGCGGTCCGCCGCAGCCCCTCTGTTGTCACCCCTCCCCTCCCCGCTGTCTTGACAATGGGTTCTTGGCCAGCTGTAGCCATGCTACGTCCTTCACGACTTTCCTGGAAGAGTGGATGTTCTGTGGCCCTGTGTGCAAGCTGTCCATTATGATGGTCAGTAAAATAAGTTTTACTGAGCATAAATACAGCGACTGCCACGCAGGGGCAGAATAAAGCGCACACTTTTGCACTCGTGATAAAAGGTTTCTTGTCTCAGCTCCCCTAACCTATGGACACAACTGCAGTCTAACACAGAAAGCAAGGGCAGGCAGCCACTTGGCGTGTCTGTGTGTGTGTGTGTGTGTGTGTGTGTGTGTGTGTGTGTGTGTACAGGTTTTTTCTATACTTGTGCGCCACATATGACCTCACAAGTATAGCAATTTCTCAAAAAAACATGACGAGTGAGGTCATTTTTTCAGGCCTCGCTACTTTAGACTTCAGACATTTTATAAAATTCCAAAAAGTAAAAATGCTGAATGCCTTGTATTTCATTTAGTTACTCATGGAGAAGGTTAGGGCTGGGTAGGGTCTCGTAATTGGGATTAGGGTTTTTCCCATAGAAATGAATGGACAGTCCTCACTAAGATAGGAATACAAACGTGTGTGTCTGTCTCTGTCTGTCTGTCTGTCTGTGTGTGGGTGTGTGTGTGAGATAGCGAGAGGGAGAGATTACTTGTGTGCATGAATGCGTGGAAGACTGTAAGACAGGTTGGGGTCCCTTTAAGAAGGTGACGGTTTTCGTGCTCTGTGCTCAGCCCCGGTTATTTTCCTGCACAATCACACTTGGCACGCTCTTGCCAGAAGGCCTGCCTGAATCCAGGTGCAGGAGGCCTTGGAGACGCAATGATGCTGCGTCCTGCCATCCACACACATGGCTCCTGCCCTCGCTGTAAATATGAGTAGGTGTCATTTTAAAAAAGTTTTTCAAAAAGATGAGTGTGTGTGCGTCTTTGTGCGCGCGCGCGGGATGGGGGGGGGGGGGAGGTAGCACACACTGCAGTGCCGACTGAGGTGGATGGTGCAGTCATGGAGCAGCGGCGGCTTGTGCGCTTATGTACAGCATTCCAACTCGGATTGCATCAGACACGAAGGAGAGCGGCTGTGTTGCTAGGAGACGCATAAACACGGGCAGCTCCGAGGCAACGCAGTGGCGCGCCGCCCAGCCCGAAGCGGCCTCTTTCCTCCACGTGGTGGATCGAGCCTGGCCCTGAGTGAGCGTGCGTGTCTGTCAGAGGGATGGGTCGAGGGCTCATACACACGGTGACTTCACCCTGTCATGGCTGTCCGAGGCTGAGGATTAGCTCCGCCTGCCAGAAGCCCAGAGAACAGCCTGGTGGGAGCGAGGAGGCCCGGGTGTTGTCGCTGTGCAGTGAAACTCACATCCCGAGCTGTTCACATTTGCACAGCAGTTACGGGGGCCTCAAGTCTGGCATTAATACCAAAAGATAAACCCCAGACAACTGTAATAATATTGGATTGTGCCAGAATTTGATCTGGCTTAGTTTGAAAGCAGATCCTGGTTTTGAAGAAGGACACAATTAAATTGTATTTTGTATAGTGCCTCCCCTGAATGCCTGATCAGCCTTTATTAGTTTTTGTTGTTCCTCCTTAAAATGTGGTGCTGAAATTAGGCCTTATCTTTGATCAGTGCTGAGGTGACCCTCCCCCCGCAGCTTTCTGGCATTTGATCTGCCAGTGAGCCTTAAGGTTACAGTGCCTTGCACACCGCTGTACTTTAGTGTTCGTTCGGGGGAGGGGTCTTGCCCTTTCCGGACTTTTATCTGGCCACACTGGGCGAGAGCAAGCAGGCCTGTGGAGTGGGGTTCTCTGAGTTTCCGGCGGGGCCCCTAATGGCTTCCAGCTCCCATACCACCCCCCCACCCATCTGGCACTCACCACTCTGCGGTGGGAGTAAATTCGATGGAAAAGTCATGCTCTGCAAATCCCGTAATTGCTGGAAGTCAGACACAACTAAGCAGATGGCATCTGGCTCTGCACTGTGTTGCACACACCCCACTACATATACCTTGCTTCAGCTTTATACTGCACTGCAGACACCCCAATTTTATACTGCAGTGTACCACACGGCTCATGCCGAACTACTGTACTACACTGTATGTGCCCAGCTTCTGCACTGTAGACACCATACTGCAAACACCCCAGTTTTATGCTACACTGTGCTGCACTGCACATGCCCCACTTTACAGTACTGTATTCACCCTGCTTCTACAGTGTAGCCCACTGCACATGCACAGCTTTTTTACTATGATGCACAGAGTGCACCCCATTCTACACTGCATCGCCCTGCCCAAACTGTGTGTACACTCCCTCACACTGCACACACACTGCTTCTTCACTGCAGTCTCCCACAATGCTGTTGTAGCTCGCCCATCTCCCTCTCCATACTGTTTGTGTCCTGACCTGCGTCATACTTCTGATCCACTTTCATGTGTATTTTTCACAAATTTCTATTTTGCATATTTCTTTAATTATTTTTTTTCCCACTTTTTATGTGTGTTCTCTTTGAGTCTTTATCATAATATTTTTTCTCAATGGATAGTTAACGGGTCTAAAAGTATTTTTTTTTTTCTGTCTCCCCTTATTTCTTGTCAGGATAAAGTCTCTTCAACCAAGACTCCCAAACTAGACCGCAGCGATGGACTTAAAGAGATGAAAGAGAAGGCTCCGAAGAGAAAGCTGCCCTTTACTGTCGGAGCCAATGGAGACCAGAAGGACTCCGACTCCGGTGAGGCCTGTGGGGCGGACAGAGCCGTTTTGATAGGCCCGTGTTGCAGGAAAAAGCAGTGCATGCTGGGAGATGAAAGAGCCTACTGTGTGCGGCAGAGTGCTCATAGTCTGTGGGCTGATGTTTTCGTTGAGCTCAAGTTTCTTCTAATGTCCTGGGTAAGAAGAGAATAGGATTAACAGGAGAATCGGCAGGCATGAGAGCCTAAAGCATTTTTGGTAAGGTCATTGTTTTTGCTCTTGAAATAGCTGGTATTGGGCTGTTGGCATCGCTGTGTTGGGCTCCCATGCTGATGGGCGTTTCCTGGCTCCTTGCCTGCGGCTTTCTGGTTATTCAAGCACTTTCTGTTGCAGCTTTCTTTTTTGACTTAAATCATGCTGCTGATCCTGATTGGATAGTCGTGCATATTTATAGAACAGTTTCAGTGGAGAGCAATGCAGTGCCAGTAGTATTCTTTCAAAATAAAACCAGCTTACAACAAGCGACAGTTAAACCATGGTTGTTCAAGTGTTTGTGTGTTACCCAGTCTGGTTCAGTACCTTGACCACAATTGTTTTTATGCCATAGTGCTAATGCTGTGTGCTTTCTGCTGTGTTAAGCATTTGCAGTTTGGGCTGAGTCCTTGGGGCTGTTCCTGCCTGGCATTGGGCATGTATTTTTCGTTTAATTTATTTCTCCAGACAATACACTGATTGTTTATTGTGATGCAAATTAGGCAGGTCTGTGGGGTCATTCAGCCCCCAGGAGGGCAGGCCTTGTCAGCTTCAGTAACCCGGTCTGATGCCTTGGAGAGGTTCCTCTTTAGTTCTGTGCTGTCCTTCGGTCTATACCCAATCGCTTGCACACGGTGATTTACCACACCTCCCTTGTGCGCTCCCAACATGTTCCTCATTTTTTTCCTTTGTCCGTCATCTCCTCCTCCTCCTCCCCCGTTTCTTTCGGTCTCCTTACGCCCCCCCCACCACAGCACCCACTGCATGGATGTGTGCCCTCTTTCATCATGTCTCCATTGTCCCACGTGTTTGTGCTGCACTCTCTGCCCCTAATCACCACGCACGTTTTGGCCGAGTTTCTCCTCGGCCCCTTTTTTCCTCCCTGTGCCCTTTTCCCCCCCCCCCCCCCCCGCGTCCCCATTCCCCGCGGAATCCACCCGCCACTTTCTGCCTCGTCCCGCCGCACCCCCTTCTTGTGCGGACGTCTGCCGCTGCGTGGCCTGCTTTGTATGCTCTTTTTTTGCTGCTTGCTGTCTCTCTCCCCCTGCCCACCCTGTGTGTCCCTTTTTTGGGGGCCAACATCGATTCGTGTGCATGTGCATTACCCCCCCACCCCCTTTTCGTACCGTTGGGCTGAGCCCAGCCTGTGGACAGAGGCCTGGGAAATCACTCTGTTCTGTATCCCCTCCTCCCTCTGAGCTTCACTTTGTGAGGCCTGCTCTCCCTCATTGTGTCCTCAATACAGCCCCGTCTCTCTCTCTGTCTCACAATCTCTGCCCCTGTCTCAGTAGGCCTGGGCCACATTGCTCCTCCTGCTTCCGCCTGGGCCCAGTATGTCACAGGTTATCGTAGTAGTGACAGAGGTCGAAGGTCGCAGTCACCCCCACTTCCTGTGCATGCTGCCACTGTTCTCTGTGGCTGAGCATGTGACAGGGCGGTTTGTGCGCACAGGGAGAAAGAACTGAACGGCTTACAGTGTGAGCATGATGTTTGGTGCTGACAGACTGGTAAGGGAACCGTTAAATAAGATCGTATCAGGATGTAGGAAAATGCAGCCTCTTTCTAGAAACCTATCATACGGCCAGCCGCAGCAGTTGCGTTTCTCACTGAGCAAAGAAGCATTCACATTCTTCTCGCCTGTGATCATCATGCTGAATGAGTGGGGTTTGAAATGATAGAGCAGCTGATGAATCTGCAGTCTCCACAATGACGTCATGCCTCTCATACACTCACAAGCCCCAGCCACTTGCTGGTTTAACCACCACTGTGTTTTGGCTAGAATAATTCTTCTCTTTTGTTAACGTATCATCCTGTGATGACGTGCATTAACTTCTGCAAGTCTGCCTGTCATTAGCCTGCTGGCATCCTTCCTGTCTGAGTCCCACTGGTTTCATACAACCTGCTAGTAGCTCTTTTTGGTTTGGGTAGTGTTTGTAGAAGTGGGGGCCCCTATCCCCCAGTCTCCAGTCTCATAGCGACCCTGATACCTCACAGTGGGTCACTTTTCACTGGGACAGCCTGCAACCTGGAATTTTGTTTGCATGCATGACTCAAGCTGAATGTTAGATGTTGATGGTAACACATCATTTCAGAAAGTTTTAAAAAAAATACTTTTTGGTGATATGTAGAGAAGCCGATGAATCATTGGTGCTACTGTTACCAGTGTATTTGATTATGGTGGTGTTGGGGGGAATACCGTGGTGGTTGTGTTAAGACTTAGAGGTCACTGGATGGTGATAATTTGGGCAAATATAAGTGTACCTGCAGTGAACACTGGACTTTGCCCCTCATTACGGCTCTGCAAATAATGTGGTGGAGATTTGTCAGCTGAACACAGCCCTGGTGGAGCCTTGTGTACACCAGCTTCTCCAGGAAAACCGAGAATGTGGGTTCGCCGAAGGTCAAGCGTGTGGCGATCGTTTAATTTGGTCTGAGTCAAGGTTTGCCAATTGAAATGGCATGGTGGCTAGTTAGGCTTTTCTGTGATCTGCTTTTTGTCTGAGTGTTTTTTAAACATTAACTCATAATGGAATCTTCTAGGGAATGAAGGGGTTCAGACTTCCTGAAGCAGTTTTATGACTAATCCTGTTTTTTCTAAAGAGTAAAGTTCATGAAGTTCAGTGCAAGGAATTGTTTATGTGAGAGGGAAACCTGGGATCTGGCAGTAAACCATTAAAACGAGTCTAATTAAAGAAGTTTGACTTGAAAACTCACATTACTAACAGCTGCTTTTCAACAAATGTCTGATTTAAATTTTTTTAAATGGGTTGCTAACTGGCTCTTAAGGAGGCATGGTAAGATTATTGTTCATTTCAACACCACAGTTAGTCATAAAACTTAGCATTATAAGCACTTCTTGAAGCTTCAGTATGGGTCTCCATTGGATAGGTTATGTTGCTGTACATTTAGCAGTGTGAGCTTTGTGTATTCCGTTGTTCAGATGGGCATCAATGCTTCTGACCGATGTAGCCTTTTAAATTAATGCACAGCTCATTACAACTTAAGTTCTTGTTGTTTAAGAACATTGAATATTCACTGCTGATGAATAGTTTTTTCGGATGAATATTGATCATTTCAGTTGGCTAACTTCTGCCATACCTTTACTTGGGTTTTACTCTTCTGGAAACTTATTAGTGATAAATTGACAGGTTGATTTGTTCAGGGCAGGTGACAGTGACATAGCAATTTATTAGCAATGCTTGTTAAAATAGTTAACATTGAACAAAACTTTCAGATTAAATTAATGACATTTAAATTTAATGTTGAGTTCCTCACTGCTGCAAAATTGCAGAATCTCCTTGCTAGTTAAAACCTAAGATGTATTTTTCTTGTCCTTTAAGTGATAGGGCTCTATCATTTCCTGTCATGTCTAGCCAGCCCTCCCAGGTGCTGTGTTCTTGCTTGACTCTCAGCCCATCTCTCAGTGTATTGTGGGTACGCAGGGCAGTATGTGCCGTTAAAAATAGACTGATGTTTCCTCTGCGGTATGCATGTTTGTATCCAGGCCCATAAAACACAGGCTTCCAGTGGTTTAATTTATTTGCATCATGTTTACTTTCTGTCACACATTCCTAAATATGCTATGGTGTCCAATCTGAAAAGGCTGTGACTAGGTGAGGAATTTAGGGATGCTTGACGCATAGCGGGGTTCTGCGGCCCTGGCTGCTCTTCTCTAGCTTCTGCCTGTGTGCAGCCAAGTGTAGCTCGTAGGTGAAAACACACATCCCTCACCAGTGTGGCTGAGGCATCAGAAGCAGGCACATAACATAGCAGGCACATAACACATAGCAGGCACATAACACATGCACCCCGCTGGGGCACCAGAACTGTACAGGTATACCAGTAGCGGTGTGCAGCAGCCCCGGCATACAGCACACGTGCCCTGAGAATGAATGGTCGCAGTGCATGCGTGCGTGCGCTGGAAATGCCGAATGGGTGGGAGGCTCGTGTCGCCTCTGTTACATAAGCCCTGTTCTCACTCACACACATTCAGAGGCATTGCAGCTGCCTTCCGAAGCCAACGGCTTGGCCTCTCTACACTGCCTGTATTCACTGAAGAGTCTCCTTTCTTTAAAGCACCTAGTTAACAGCACAGCAGTGCACGGAACGTGCAGCTGATTAATATGCTATGTATTTTCATCCTCCCTTCTAACCACTTTTGGGTTTTCACTGGTGATATAGTAGTAATTTATGTCAGCATAAGATGCAAAATGTAACACTGAAGCATGTCCCAATAATATAAAACAGGACTCAGTTTATCTCTCTGTGGTCAGGCATTGCTATCTAGGTGGTAGACATATTATACGCAGGGTCATTAATAAATACTTTCCTAATAGGCATTTTCAGCTCCTTTTCTATCTTGTAAAGTCATGAATCCCACTTGCTGGTCAAAATCCACACAAAATAATGTTCATGATGTATGTGTGTGT
The DNA here is from genome assembly GCA_026780845.1 of Petrocephalus sullivani. NCBI lineage: Eukaryota > Metazoa > Chordata > Actinopteri > Osteoglossiformes > Mormyridae > Petrocephalus > Petrocephalus sullivani. The sequence goes on along the minus strand of JAODKM010000008.1, from coordinate 16,458,568 downwards.
GTGTGTGTGTGTATGTGTGAGAGAGAGAACTTAAAAGTAAAAGATTATAGAAAGTTTAAACCAATCATGTGAGACTCTGTAATCCACATCAGTTACCTTAATGATCATAGTAATGGTATTTCCCAGTGAGTATCCTCATCTGGTGTTTGAGGTAAAGGCTGATTAAAATATGTAGGAGGGCAAAGCCAGTGGCGACCTGGCTGTCAGAGCACTGCTCTAGTGAATGGAGAAAAAGAAATGTACACAAACAAATACCTGCTTTGCAGAGCTGCAGTTGCAAACAATAACTTTTTTCAGATAACTGAAAACTCTGAGCATACACAGGAAGAGGGGAGGCTATTTCTAATCATTTGTAATAGATTAAGTACAATAAAACATACAGATACAGACCGAAGATGTGTACTCAAGCTCAAAGTATCCCTTTTATTTCTCGTAATTAGTCAAACCAAAAGGAATACCGTGATTGTTTAATTTCCTTAAAATAGCCCCAGCTTCAGTTTTATATGTATACAAATGACTTGCTACACATGATGACCATATGACCATTATGCAGTATGAAATGTTTCAGCTTAAATCTGTGGCTTAACTGCCATTCTTCCTGTATAAGTGAGCCATTTTTGTTTAAAACCAGGTCTGGTTTCTTAACTGGTTTGCTTATGTGTTTAAAATAATACTTACTTCGTTGCCATGAGTTACAGCTTAAAGAGAGCAATTCTTTCAGGGTTGAAGACCAGGGGAAATTGTTATCAGGCACATGACTAATTGTTTTTTTAATTATATCTATAGATTTACCTTTATGTCATTCTGAGGCATTTCATTGCATTCATCCCCAGTTTAGTGGGACAAACACGTCAGCACTAAATGTTCAGTCACGTGACACGTTTTACATCCTGAAGATGGTCTTTTTATGGATAGCGCCAGCGTTGTTTTCAGTTAGTGTGCTGCTAATGTGCTGGCTTTTTCCACTGCTATGAATACCCTTATAAAGAGGATTAAAGGGTTTGTGCTGCAGACAGCACTTGGAGCTTTACTGGAGTTCCTTTATTGCATTCATTAAGAATAGATCAGTGTGTTTTCAATTCCCTGTGTTCACTGGTGTGCAAAATATGTAGATAAATAGGTCAAGCGATTAGCAGGATGCTTAATCATTGCGAACGTTCATTAGTCTGCTGAACATTCATAGGTATTCACACAAATCAAGTAATTTTTTTTTCTTTAGCAAAAATCTGCGCTGTTCATTTCCTTTCCAGAGCGATTCAGAAGACAGTGACACAAACATCCTGTAGGCACTTCCTGTCTGCTGTTCCTTCATTTCCTGTTTCCTCTCCCTGGCCAGCTCAAGTACACTGCTTCAGAAGCGAAAGTGGGTTGCAGGACCTCTTAGCTTTGCCTTGTGGGTGATGTCTTAACCTAACACCTTGAAGAACATTATAATAAAGACTCATACGCCCTGAAAGTGCCCTTTGCACAAGCTTGTGTGTTTGTGTCAGTGCAGCGTTGTTGCATGATCCAAAGCACATGTTCTAGAGTCACAGATTGTGCTCCAGGACTCCTCAGCAGCTGAGGGGGGCAGGTGTGCTGCTAAGAATAACCTCGGGGAGTGAATTGGATCCACAGGATGATCTGGAATGGCCTGTTGGGGGGGGGGGGGGGGGGGGGGCGTCCTCCCCTCCACACGCCCGTGGCCC
>JAODKM010000008.1:16438808-16456780 GCA_026780845.1 Petrocephalus sullivani | reverse complement strand
GGTGGGAGAAGAGATGCTTGGGGCGGAGGTGGCCAATGAAGGGAAGGGGGTGATGGTCGGTCGGGGGGGGGGGGGGGGGGGGGGGGAGTTCCCTCCTCTACAAGGCCCTAGGCCCTAGGCCCTTCCCCCCTCAGCTGTTGACCCACATTCCTTATACCTTTCAGACCTCTAAAGTTCAGATCCTCTCTGAAAATTGGCTAGCGTGCTCACGTGCCGACCAGCATACTGTAAATATGAGTTCTCGTAGGGGGCAAAAAGTATAGTTTATGTGCACAGTGTTTTTTTTTTTTTTGGAAGTATGAGAGAATTGGGTTAGCTGGGGGATGAGGCCTGTCAAGGCAGCGCTCTGTGCCCTCCCGGAACAGGTCTGCACAGTTTGTGCCTGGGGAATCTTTACGGTGTCAGGTGGGGAAAACCCAAAGATATGTCTTATTACTAAACAGGATCCTGTAGGTTCAAATGCTTGGCTTTTGTAGTTGGAGGAGTTTGTTGTTAAACAAGTCTGCCCACAACCACCATGGAAAGGTCGTCTGCACTTGAAAACGTTGACGTTGGGGGTAGGGTGTGTGTTGTCGGTATGTAATCCCATGGAATCTGTTGTCTTTGCTGCTGCTATTGTGGTGATATCAACGAGCCTTCGGCGGTGCTGTTCTGACGTTGACACACACCTGAAGGCTTGGAAGTGGCTGCATGGCCCCATAGCTCAAATGATGAGATCAGTTTCAGTTCCTTCTGTAGCACTGAGCTGTGAATCCCCCTTGCCACTCGTGCGAAGGGCCGTTGTTTTGGGTTAAGCAACACTTCTGCCGGCCGAGTTGAAAACATTCCAAGGAAAGTGCTCCCGCCTTCAGTGGGGCCGCTGCCACTCTTTCTCGAGTTGGTGTTATACCTGCCTCTGCTTGTCTGTGTGTGCTAATGTGTGCCTGGGCATGTTATCTATATAAGCCTGTTCTGTGTGTTTGCTTGTCCCACTACTGTTTTATAAGGTTGTCCTTTAAGCAGAAATGACTGGAAAGATAGTGGGAAAATGCTTTTCCTGTCCTTGTCACACTTTCTTTTGAGAGAAGGCTCTTTTTATGTTGTTTAATTATTCAAAACCACAGCTGTACAGGTATATGAGTAGCAGAAACATTTAGCAGTAAAATGATTTGTGTATGTTATGCAAGATTATCCCCCCACCTCACATGGCCTGGCTTTATGCCCCTGTCATTTTTTTAATCTGGATTACTTGCCCTACTGTTCTGCAGTATTTTGTGTGTTTCCCATTTCTTTGGCGTGTTTCCCGTTCTGTGCACTTGATGTCTTTCAGAAACATTAGTCTATTAGATGTCCACCAGTTTATATCAGTCCTTTTTTTGCCTTTTCCAACAATGAGGATTCTTGGGATTTGCAGAATCATTTCCTAATGAGCTTTACAAAACCTTAGGCAATCACAGAATTGCAATGCATGAAAACGGCCTCTAGACCATCCATAATGCAAGTCTCATCTGTGGGCTGGAGCCCTCACATTGTGCCAAACCTGGAAAGGCTAGCTCTGCAGTTTTCCAACCTGAAAACATGTTTAGACTGCCTCTGTGGTTCGTGTTATTTAAGCCTGAATAAAAGGAATGTACCATAATGTATTGGGGGGGGGGGGGGTGAAAGTTAGCATAAGCATTTACAGATGTGAGTGAAAGTTCACTAGTAGGGATTTTGAAGCAGAATTCCTGGAAAGTGCTAGTGACCGGAAACTAGTGATGTATACCATGTTTCCTGTTCATATAATTATGATAGTGGCCTTGAGCACATTGCCCTCTCATGTCACTGTCGACAAAATGGTACATCATGTTGAGGATACAGGTGCCATTTTAATAAAGTTGTGCATTCCTTTGTATCCAAGTCAATATATAAAGGGGCTCCCAGCCCAGAGTCCGGCTTCTAGGAAATTGGACACCAGTGTTATTGTGTGACTTGGGGCACAAGGTGCTGGGTGGCTCAGCGGTGCCGTGCCTTTTCATTGTGAATTAGTGAAAATAGAAAGGGGAGGGGTGTGTTTGTTGGGCGTGTCTGATCTGCACCTGCTGCTGTCCAGCACGTTGCTAAGGCTGTGACCTTGAACGTCTGGCTTATTGTATCGGCGTTATCCCTTTAAGAAAAACAAACTAGCATGTGACCTGAAGCCCATACACCTGTCTGTTGCTTCCGTCCCTCTGCTGTAGCTGGAATGTGATTCAATGCCACCTTCAAGACCAGCTAATGAAGTGAATGTAAAGAACACCATCATCTGTTGATTAGGTCTGGTTGACCTCTTTGTTTTGCAGCCGGTGTTGATTCTGTATCCTGAGCTCGCTTTACTCCTCAGCTTTCAGTCTCTCTGCCAGGACCCATACTAGTGCCGCTGTCCCCTTTCAGAAAAACAAGGCCCAGAACGCAAGCGGATCAAGAAGGAGCCCACCAGCACCAGGAAGTCAAGCCTGCCGTTTGGGATGGGCTTGCCGGGGCTTCGGGCCGGGTACCCTCTCTCGGAGCGGCAGCAGGTGGCCCTTCTCATGCAGATGACGGCAGAGGAGTCGGTCAACAGTCCAGGTGGGTCCAGGTCTAAGGAATATATTCTACAGGTACCCCTTCTAGCATGGACTATATTTGAGTTATAAGGGCAGTTCCTCTGCATACATGTGGTTGTAATGAGATTACTGTCCTTAGGTAATTTCTTTTGAATGCTCTTCTGTTCAAGTACATGTTTTCAATTTTATTTCTTCATTTTGGGGTAGACAAGTTCAAGATATGGAAGGTGTGTTTTACACACCCCCAGTTCCTTCAGTAATGTCACCAAATTAACTTCAAATGTGAAATGTCATGGCTGACCCTGTGAACACATTTGCCTGGTGCAAGGGCGCCACACAGTGACCAAAAATGGCTTTGCAGCATCACTATGTGGATGTTTACATAAAGATGAATAGTTTTTTCGTCACTCGTTATTTGTGTCCATTTATAATTGAATTGGGTTTGCTTAGTGTACCACTTTCATCCTGCAGACACAACACCAAAGCACCAGTCCCAGTCAAGTCTGGGCCAGAAGGGAACACCAAACTCTGCCTCAAAAACCAAAGATAAAGTGAACAAGCGCAATGAGAGAGGAGAGACGCGGCTACACAGGGCAGCCATCCGCGGTGAGGCACGGCGCATCAAGGAGCTCATTAGCGAGGGTGCTGACGTGAACGTTAAAGACTTTGCAGGTGAGCCAACCCTGTCCTGCCTCCTACTCGCTACCCTGTTGTCCTTTCAGGCTTGTGTGTTTCAGGCCTGCTTAGAGTGGAGTCTCCCTCTGAGAGAGCAGAGATGCTAGACCCCTTGCATCTCAAAGACCTGGAAATTCAAAAAGAACCTGAAACTTCAAATAAATCCATTGCCAGGTCGATGAGCTCATGCCCACCTCCTGTCCTGCCTGTATTGACTTTTGGTATAAACCTCTCTGTAATGGTCACCAGGTTGGACCGCACTGCATGAGGCATGCAACAGGGGTTACTATGACGTCGCAAAGCAGCTGCTGGCAGCCGGGGCAGAGGTCAACACCAAGGGTCTGGATGATGACACTCCGCTGCATGATGCGTCCAACAATGGGCACTTCAAGGTATGCTCATTAGCAATGATTATCAATAGTTACGGGTATAAAATTTTGTTTTAAAAAGTTTGTTCACATTATTGTGCTTAAAGGGCACATAGTCTGTCTCTGGTCCACTTCTCAACACTTAGCTTGGGAACTTTGGAACTATCTTTTATTCTGTACAAACCATGTTTAAATCATGTATACAAGTTATGTCTAGTACAGGATTTTGAGGTAGATTTTATTGCCATCCCTGGCAGCAACAGGGACCTTCTCTATGGTTTTTTATGCTTACTCATGTTTGCACCTCTGTTTGGATTGTTTAACAGGTAGTAAAATTACTCTTGCGATATGGAGGGGATCCTCGCCAAATCAACAGGAAGGGGGAGACGCCACTAAAAGTAGCCAACTCCCCCACCATGTTGAACCTGTTGCTTGGTAAAGGCACTTACACCACCAGTGAGGAGAGCTCTTCAGGTCAGTGTACGGTTAATAGTGATTTTTGTTTTTAACCCTAATCTAAAAATAATTGGTCCATTTGAATTTTATGTGTAGGATTTTAACTATAAACTAAGACTTAGTGTTTTGTCTCAACAGAATCCTCAGAAGAAGAAGATGCACCATCTTTTGCGCCGTCAAGTTCTGTTGACGGTAATAACACAGACTCTGAGTTTGAGAAGGGCCTGAAACTGAAAGGGAAGAACCTAGACCCACCCAAAACCACAGTGACTCCTGTAAAGGACGAATATGAGTTTGATGAGGATGACGAAGAAGAGCGGGTTCCCCCAGTCGATGACAAGCACTTGCTCAAGAAAGAATTCCGCAAGGACTCTACGAGCAAAGCCAACAGCTTAATTTCCATCCCTAGAATGGAAGTTAAAACCTATTCCAAAACAAACTTGCTGACACCAAAGAAGACTCCACGACGAATCCTTTCTGATACCAACAGCTCAGATGAGGATGATCAGACCTTTTCACCAGCTCCCACGGCAAGGCAACCGACAACAGCAGCAAATGCCAAAAGGCGAGACTCTGGCACTCTGAATTCCAAGCAGCAGAAAGAAAAGAATAAAGTCAAGAAAAAGAGGAAGAAGGAAACTAAAAACAACACCAACAAGGAAGTGCGGTTTGGAAAAATCAGTGACCGGTTCTGTAACTCAGAGTCTGATAGTGGGGATCTGGAGAGTGAGGATGACAAAGGCTCTATGAAGAGCTCAAACTGTGTTAAGGACTCTAATCCTCTGAGCCTTAAGGAATCCTGTGTCTTCAGTTCACTCTCTGCATCGTCCACTTCCTCTCATGGCAGTCTGAGCTCTCAAAAAATGCCTCAGTCTTTGGCAGAGCAGCACCCCAAGCAGTGGAGAACAGATGGCTGGAAGACTGTGTCTTCTCCAATGTGGTCAGATGTCAGTTCCCTTTCAGACTCAGTGAGAACTAGACTCTCAAGTGAGTCCGACTTCTCGTCAGCTGACTCGAGTATAGAGTCTGTAAAACACATGAAAAAGAAAGCACAGGAGAATAGGAAGAACAGCGTGCATGCCAACTCGTCAGATAAGAAGAGTTCTTTGGAACTCACCAAGAACTCCAACTTGGATGGTGCGGTCTCCAAAGCTGACAAAGATGGGAAAGTGTTAAAAAAGCATAAAGTAAAACACAAACATAAGAATAAAGAGAAGGAGAAGCCTCCTAGTCTCGTGCTCAACCAAGACATGAATGAAAAATTTGTAAAAAGTTTTTCCTTTGATTTTGACCCACGACAAAAGTCACTCATCATGGAAGCGGAGTGTCCTACAGAAAGTAAGGCCAGGCTCTCTAGACATGAAAAAGACCATTTTAAAAAGGAAGACAGGCTATACAAAGGCAAGTTGGAGGATAAGGAATGGACTCCTGGAAAAGAGACTGGCAGAGCATCTAAAGAGGAGAAAACGAAGAAAAAAGAATTTTCAAAGGATAAAACGAGCCGGGAGGACAAGGATAAGGCCCTGAAAGCTGATAAAGATAGAAACATAAAGGACAGAGAGAAGGCTAAGGACGAAAAGCAAAAGATCCACAAGGATGAAAAAAGGAAGAAGTCCAGGGACAAATCCTCTAAAACTGACAAGAAGGCTGAACTAATTGAAGAGAAATATTTCAAATTGGAGAAGGAAAAAAATGTAAAGGAAGATCGTGAAAAATCATCGAAAAAGGACAAAGTTCCCAAGGAGGAGCCTGATTATGAGGACTATGATATTAAGAACCATTTTTTAGAGGACAGCAAGCTCAGTCCCTCTGATGATGACCATGATCCCTGGGTATCAGACCTGTCCTCTCAATCCTCTCTCTATGGAGATGATAGCTGGGATGTTCCAATTAAGGAGCACAAAGGATACAAGTCAAACACTGTTAAACTTATTGTAGAGACAGTGAAAGATGATGTCCGAGAACGGAGGAAGGACAACAAAGTGAAGGACAAAAAACAAGAACACAGCGAAAAGCGTAACGAGAGGGAGACTGCATCCAAAAAGAAAGAGTTTTCAGAGAAAGGAGGTGAAAAGAAGAAGGATTCTGATAAACTGAAGCTGAATTCTAGCTACCTGTCTGAAAAGGAGAAAAAGAAGAGAGAGTCCATGGAGAACATCAAGGAAAAGAGGGACTCTAGTGACTGTAGCAGAGACAGGAAAGACCCCTATGACTTCACAAAAGAAAGGAAAGATTTCCGATTTAAACAAGATGATCCTTTGAGAGATGAGTATGGTAGTGACAACTTCTTTAAAGATAAATCTGATATTGAATCTTCTGGAAAGCTGATGGAGGCCAGAGAGCGAAACCACTCTGGAAAAGATAAGGAAAAGAAAGCAGATGGTGTGGAGAAGAAGGATAAATTAAAAACTGACAAAAACAAAGAGAAACCTAAAAATATCCAGGACTCTGAGAAAGATAGGGCAGAGAAAAGCTCTGCTGAAAAACCTCCAAAGGAAAAGGACACTGACAGAAACTCAAAGGATAAGAAGGAAGCAGCAAAGGAGAGATACAAAGACTTGCACAGTAAAGACAAAGAGAGGAAGTTGTCTTCTGAGCAGATTAAAGAAAAAAAAGAGAAACACAGTGAAAGAGACAAAGACTTTCTCGAGATAAAGAAAGAAGAACGAAAACCCGAGAAGATTAGGGAAAATACCTGGAGCGATATCGCAGATATTTTCACAGATGAGAGTGAAGACGAAGAAGACGATTACAGTGGTTGCCTAGGTCTGTCAGACTCTCAACGGAAAGATCCTACACCTGACAGGGATGAGATGGATGCCTTCCAAATGGAGAAACATCGAAAGTACTCCACTGAAGGGAAGCAGCACTCAGATAAACAGAAAGAAAGAGAGTATAAGGACAAAAAGAAACTTTCATCTGATGGAGGAAAAGAGAAAAAGGGTTCTTCTGACAGACACAAAGATAAAAAAGAAAAGGACTCTGGAGATGGCTTAAAACACAAAGATCGCAAGGAGCGGGTGTCTGTCGACTCAAACCAGGAGAGGAAAAATAAGCAAAAGTTACTGGACAAGAGGTACTCAACTGAAGAGAGGCTCAAAGGAAAGTACAAGGATAAAGTTGACAAAGACCACCTGAAGGACAGGAAGCCTTTCAAGGGCAGTGGTGAGAATGAGAAATCTCTGTTGGAGAAACTGGAAGAAGAGGCCCTAAATGACTACAAGGATGATTCCAATGACAAAATCAGTGAGATCTCTTCAGACAGTTTTACAGATCGTGGCCATGAGCCAGTACTCAGCAGCTTCTACGACTCTTCCAACAACAGCCTACCAGATATCGCTGAGGAGCGGAGGGACTCTCTTTCCATTTCTTATCCACAAGATAAGTTAAGGGAGAAAGAAAGGCACAGGCATTCGTCATCGTCCTCTTCCAAGAAAAGTCATGACAAGGACAAAGAAAAAGTAAAAAAAGAGAAGACTGACAAGCGAGAAAAGCTAGAGGAGATCAAAGACACTTACAGGCGAAGAGAGAGCCTACCCTTTGACAAGGAGCCCATGCCTTTGGAGGCTGACCCATATACTTTCCCCTATGGAACTAAGCCTGATGGAGAAGATGATTTGGACAAAACAGAGTTTGAAAAGGAGATGTTTAAAAAATCTACCAAGGATAAAGCTAGCAGTGTCATCAAAGACAAGAAGAAAAAGGCTAAGGAAAAAGTAAAAGAAGAAAAACATAAATACACTGAAAACATTACTTTGAAACATTCGAAGGAAAGTCCTCAGACAACCAATTTAAAGGAAAAGTCAAAAGAAAACAAGGACAGAAATAAAGATATCTTGGACAAAGATGGAAGGGCTGATCCTCTAAAAATGAAATCAAAGGAAGATGACAGAGTAAATCAGTCTAGAGACTCAATTCGCAAAGACAACCGTCCACGGGAAAAGCTGCTGGTCGATGGTGATCTAAGACTAACAAGTTTTGGGAAAATGCTTAGCCAAAAGGACCAAGAAATTGAAGAGCGCCATAAAAGGCATAAGGAGAGAATGAAGCAGATGGAAAAACTGAGGCACAGATCTGGAGATCCTAAACTGAAAGACAAAACCAAATCCAGTGAAGAGTTGCGCAAGAATCGCACAGAGTCGTCAGCAAAGAGAACAAATTCATTTGAAAGTTTGAAAGAGAAGAAGCTCAAAGATGCAAGCCTTCCATCGCAGATAATGTCTCCAGAAAGGAAGTCACAGCCTATGGACAGTCAAAATACAAAAGACTGGCTATCGGGTCATCCAATAACGGAGAACATACCTGCATCACCAAGGCCAGATCAAAACAAGCTAACCGGTGTTCCTACTCCTACATCAATGAACTCGTGTGAAGAAGTCATGCAAACTCCACGCACTCCATCCTGCAGTGCAGAGGACTATCCTGATCTCATGTTTGATGGCATTGATTGTCCGAACTCATGTACAATGCCCTATATCGACAGATATTCCAACCCTTCGCATAGCATCCAGGAAAATGGCTGCCTAACTCCAGCAAAGAACCTTCAGATGCCTACACTTAGCCATTCTGCTTCAGATGATGTCAAAAGACCCTTGGAAGAGGAATTCAAAATGGACACAGACCAAAACTTCCTTCTAAAACAGAGTATGCCCGATTCTGAGTTTGAGCCTACAGCACCACACCCTCCAGAGGATAAGCTTGTGTCAGTCGACAGGCTTGAATGCATCTCTCATCCCGGATTTTCACCTGATATTGGGATGCCATCCCCAAGGCTTGAACCAGCGGAGCCTGCTTCTGATGGGGCCTCAGCTGCCATTGCTGCCTCAGCTGGCACTGATCACCTCCCTGTTTACAATAACCTGTTGCTAAAGCCATTAACTCCAGTCCACAGACCTGACCCTCAGGAGTCCTGTATGGATATTGTTGCCCCTCCTACTCCTGCCCCTGCGGCTCTCCCTCCACTGGAAATTGATCTGTCAGAGCCCCACCATCTGCTGCCTCCTTCACCACACAGTGAGCCAAGTTTAGTCTCCTCTGATCCTGTCAATGCAAATGCCAGTGTGCTACCAATAGAGCAAAAACTTGAGGATAAACATGAAGATGAGGAAGAGGAGGATGAAGTTGAGGAGGAAGATGATGATGATGAGGAGGAGGAGGAGGGTGAGGAGGAGGAGGAAGAGGAAGATATAGAAGAATTAGAAGGTGATGATAATGTTGGTGAGCCAGCAGAGCATCCACAGGAGAGCTGTACTTTTGTTCCATGCGTTACTGGGCATTTGAAAAGAGACTGGTCTGAATCTCCAGAGAGACCCGATCCAGAGGATATAAAGTCACATATACCTAGTCAACCTCCTGTAGGCACGATAGAAGATCCCACTGATCATAGTGGAATCAGCTGGACAATGAACACTGAGATACTTTTGAAATCACCCCAAAGGCCATTTATGGAGTTGCCCCTGTCTTCCAAGATCATTCCTTGCCCACCTGCTGAAGATGGCTTGCAACAGCATCTCTCCATGGCATTGCCTTGTCCTCCATCAACAACACCACCTTACCCAGTTTTTCCCCGGTCTTACTGCCCTTCACACAATACAGGGTCAGATTACGAAGGCCAGAGGAACACTGTAGATGAAATCACTACTCCAACAAAGCCAGCTTCAGCACCTGTGGAGACTGAATTAAACTTCATATCCTCCAACAGGCTGGAGTGCTTTTTCAATGACTGTAAGCCAGCTTCTAAAGATTGTGGGGTAGCTTCAGAACCTCAGTGCTTAGGGGATGACAACCATCAGGATTCCCTTAACTATATAGTTGAGAACAGTGTAGCCCCGCCTATTAGACATGAGCCAGTGGTACAATGGCCAGACCCTTTTCCAAGTGCAGTGGATGACTTAGATTATCTACCATTTTCCCTGCCAGACTTGCCACTGCAAGACAAGGAAATGCAAGACCCTAACACTGAAGATCCAGAATTGTCCGACTATAAGCATACCCCTGCTCCTGTTGCATCGCCACTTCCTGAGGTCAAAAATGAGTCTGACTGTAATACATTAGACTTACCCAGTGAATCCAATGCCCCTTGTTCTCCTGCTGTTGTGCCATTAAGTGGACCTGCACAGAAATGCCTCCCAAGTTCAGAAAACACCAGCCAGTCTGAGCAGGAGCAGGAACCAGAACCACAGAAAGTCCCTGAGAATGACTCTGTGGATATGGTTCCTCCAAAGGATGAGGAGGTGGTGGATGAGAGAGATGGACATCATGTTAATTTGCAATTTAGTAGTGCCGACTGCAATAGTAACCAGGAATATTCTCCTGTAGATTCTGTAGTAAACAATGACCAGTCCATTCCAAATACTCTTGCTGCATGTCCTGAGTCAGCAAGCACTGTGGACTTGGACAGCACTAGACAGACTCCATCTATTTCAGCACCCTCTCAGTGCAGCCCAGTCCATGCTATTCCGGTTTCTTCGATAGTCACACAACCAAGCCCGGTTCTGGTTTCGAAACCACAAGAAGTCGCTCCTAAGACGATGATCCCCGTGACTACTTCTGAAGTTCCCAAAAAGCCAGAGGAGATGCCATTGAGGATGACCAGGAATCGAGCTCAAATGCTGGCAAACCAAAGCAAGCAGAACAACTCTGCTATTGCTTCTAGCGTGACATCTGCATCTTGTCTCAGTACCATCGGCACCCCCTCCATTACCACCATAGTTTCCTCTGTTCCTGTTGAAAAAGAAAAGGAACCCCCCATCTCCACAACTGCTCCTGGTTCCAACTCCAATACCGGAGTGGTGGTCAGCAAGAACAAAGGCCGGCTCATGGAGGAAGATGATCCCCAGGCACAACATCCACGCAAGAGGAAGTTACCTAAGGCAGGCTCACAGCAGGTTCAAGTCCAGCTGGTTAACACCGCCATGCAGCAAACGAGGGAAATGATTCAGCAGACACTGGCTGTCATTGTCAATGCCATCAAACTCGATGACATCGAGCCCTACCACAGTGACCGCTCCAACCCCTACTTCGAGTACCTACAGATTCGGAAGAAGATCGAGGAAAAGCGGAAAATCTTGTGCTACATCACTCCACAGGCACCTCAGTGTTACGCTGAGTATGTTACCTACACAGGCTCTTACCTGCTGGACGGCAAACCCCTCAGCAAATTGCATATCCCCGTGGTAGGTGCTTGTCATTGTGGAGTATGTTTTTAAGCATCTCCTTGATAGCACACAGGTGACAGAGCATATGACTGCTGTTTCTGTGACCTCCTCAGATTGCACCACCACCCTCGTTGTCCGAGCCTCTGAAGGAGCTCTTCAGACAGCAAGAGGCGGTCAGAGGGAAGCTGCGGCTGCAGCATAGCATCGAGAGGGTACGTTTTAGCTCTGCCATGTGCTTGTTGGCTTGTATGTATGTCAGTACCAACGTGCATACGTTCCAGTTTCTGTGGGTTTCCTGATATAATGTTTGCAATGAGATTTCACATTTTCTCCTTCTGGAGCTTGCTCAAAGGGAATCAGTAGGTGTTATGATAACCTGTTTCTTTCTGTTTTTCCTTTCCTGTTACAGGAGAAGCTGATAGTGTCATGCGAACAGGAAGTCTTACGGGTCCATTGCAGAGCTGCAAGGACGATAGCTAACCAGGCTGTCCCCTTCAGTGCCTGTACCATGCTGTTGGATTTGGAGGTTTACAACATGCCTTCTGAAAGTCAGGTGGGTCATCTGTGTAAATGCATCAGGTAAAGGCAAATCCAATGCTTGTGCCATAGGATGAAGACCCAAGCAAACACAAGAAGCTTGGCAATATTACACAGGCCCTTTCACAATGCTGACCACTCAGCCATTGTGACAGCATGCTATAAATTGTGCTGAGCAAAAGGAAATATAATATAACTCCGGGTTCCATGTTATCTGTCTGCTGGTATGAGAGCTCCACCTGTCTGTCTGCTGGCATGAGAGCTCCACCTGTCTGTCTGCTGGCATGAGAGCTCCACCTGTCTGTCTGCTGGCATGAGAGCTCCACCTGTCTGCTTCTCTTTTTGATGTTTGTGTTCTTACCTCAGGGTGATGAGAACAAGTCGGTGAGAGACCGTTTCAACGCCCGTCAGTTTATTTCCTGGATTCAGGACGTAGATGACAAGTATGACCGTATGAAGGTATGGCTTCCCCAACCTTGCAGAGCTGTAGGGTATTTTGGGGATCTGTTACCCTTAACCAAGATATAGGCCAAGTGCATTGTGCAGTTCACAGAATGTCAAACTGAATCTTAGGTTTTTAACTGGACTAACATATTTTTGAGTAAATTACATATGAAATTTAATCATTCAGATATTTTTCAGAAGCTATGAATGATAACCTCATAATTCTTTTTGTTTAATGTAATTTAGTTGCCAATTCCAGATCACATAATTGGATTATGGACTACTTAAAATATTGCTTTGAATACAAGGAAACAAGGAAATTAAATTAAATGGAGACTGTTGTGTCTTTACGTTTCAGTGATCTGTTTGGTAAACGAGGCCTCTTGTTCCCTCCCCAGACCTGCCTGCTGATGCGGCAGCAGCACGAGGCAGCCGCCCTGAACGCCGTGCAGAGGATGGAGTGGCAGCTGAAGACGCAGGAGCTGGACCCTGCCGGACACAAGGCCCTGTGTGTCAACGAGGTCCCCTCCTTCTACGTGCCAATGGTCGACGTGAACGACGACTTTGTGCTGCTGCCCGCGTGACAGAGAAATGGTCTCACCTATGTGACGTCGCCATTAAAAAAGAACATATGGTAAGGGCTAGCCATTTGAAAAGGAATTATTTCTCGAAGATAATTGTGTAAAGGAACAAAACTTGCTAATGATTCCCATCTTCAAGAGGAGGAAGCATTTTTTTTTTACCGGGAGAACACGACTGCACTTTCATCCAGTTCTTAGCTTCTTTCGTTCAGAAAAAAGCTAAATTACTTTGCTTTGAAGCAAACCCTCTTTGGTTGATCCTTGGTAAGGAGAGAATAAAATATTTTTAGTCTTCTTGAAAATACGAACCAGACTGAGAAGAACCCTCCTTTTATTGTGGATCAGAACCAGCAAGGGGTGGATCTGCAAAAGACCTAAGATGGAGGAACATAAGGGCAGCAGTGAGAATGGACAAGAGAAAACCTCAAGCTTCTCCTACTGTAAAGGGTGAAGTGTACCCAAGTCACTCCTGGGGGGCAGGGGGTGTGGGGCAGGGGGCTTCCCAGCAGTATCCCCTCCCGCAGAAGGTTCAGCTGAGCCCTAGCACGGTCACACAAGGGCTGCCCTGCAGCCTGCTGGCACAGCAGACACCGCAGCAGAGCACCACCGGGTTGTCTGTGTGCAGTGCTCAGGCCCATGCACCGACCACGGGCGCGTATCGGCCCCACAGCCTTCCCCGAAGGGAGGAGAGAAGGCGGGCCTCCTCCAGCGGCAGTCTGTGACCTCGAGTTTGCATGCAGGTTGAATTGGCCTCTACCTTCACGTCTCTCACACCTGTTCATTGCAGACAAATGCATGAGGAAAAGAGGAAAATTAAACCATGGTGATAAGAGGTAAAGACTAAACGTTTAGCAGAAAAAAAAAATTACTCGGGCATTTCATTGTTTCTCTTTCTGAGAAAGTGACTTGAAACACTACAGAGCCAATGTTAGTTTAAAGGAAAAAACTAAATTGTATCCCATAAATTCTGTACAGTTTTTATATACGTTAACCAATGTATTCTTGCTGCCTTCTAGATAATTTATTTTGCCACACATTACTGCAAAGTTGTAAATAACTTATGTACTGTAACTTCACTCTCAGTTAAGTGTAAAAAATTTATAAAATTATCTTTGTATGTACAGTTCACCTTTGGGAAGCACTTCCCCTATAACAATGGGCCAAAACGTGTACCCACATTCAGTATTTTAAAGATGGTCTCCTGTCCATTCTCAAAAGGTCCTTCACAACCTGTCCAGTCCTGGTTAAAACTGGTCAGAAGAAGGTAGTTCATAGCCAGATCGCAGCTTATGACCCCTCTTTCATGTAAAAGTTCTCAGTTAAAAAAAAAAAAAAAAAATTATAAAAAAAAACGATCTTAGTCCAGAATGGGTTTTAAATTAGTAAAGGTCTAGTAAAGATGTATTACTTTGCTTTTTTACATAATTATCAAAGTTTTAAAAATTTAATCTAAACCAAGAAAATGCCTTTCTGTCGAAGTTTCTTAGTCAAGCAATTCAAAAGCCAAATTAATGTACAACAAATAAGGTTCTTGTCATTTCTGTCCTACTGTAGAAATGGCAAAGATTTCCACTATACCATACAGTGATATACATGTATTAAAATTTTAATTGTCATTACATCTGAGTTTTAGTTAATGTATATCTGTGACTATAGGCACATTACACATGCTATAGGTTATATAGTATTGTATCCATTGGAATATGGTAGCCTGCCCGCTATTCTTTATCCCCATGTTTTTAAGAAACTTTTTTTTTTTTTTTTTAGCTGTGCATTAGGAATCTTTAGGCTTATTGTAGTTTGTAGTTATAATAATTTGCATATAGTATTTAATTGAGTGGAGTGAGGTTTTAGTTCATTTTTAATTTGTGGTATAAAATGTAAAAGGCTATAAAACGCATCCTTTCTAAAAGCAAAACTTTCTTTGCATTTGCCATGCAAGCAAAGTTGTCATCATATACAGTTGTAAGATTTCAGCTTTAATGTGAGGAAAGCTAGTGCCCCCCCCCCACCCCAGGCATTTTTTACCATGGTTTTACAAACCAGAAAGCAATTTAAAAATAAAAAAGTCCTAGGTGTTTATTCCCCTCATAGTCAGAAGGTGGCACTAAATAGAACATATTGGTTACTAAACAAAGTTTTGTGGTTTCAGTCATGGCAAGATTGCCTTCTCCAGATGTCAGTTAATTTTTTGTTAAGGGGATAAGCCTTGCTCATGATAGGCCTTGCTCATTTATTATTATGATTTTTTTTAATAATCTTGTGGACACGACATTCTTTTTATCTTTCCAGGAGGAGCTGCTTTTAATTCTGTTTAAATTTCTCCACTCCCAGAGCAAACCGCATTGATATCAGAAGCTGCATACCAAATATACTAACATTTGTCAAAATTACAAACTTTTAGCTCTGTGGAGGAAGACAAATTCAGTTTTACTGATTTGTAACTTTAACTCAATTTCTTAAGCCACATTTAAAGAAGTCAGTAATCGGGCCTCTAAGTTTTGTACAATTTCAGTTTGAGTTTAAGGTGTATTCCTGTGTTTAGGTGCTCTCTCTCTGTTTGTGGGTCTTTATCCTTGGGTTTCAACAGGATTTTAGTTATTTTTGTACAGATATCTTAATATCTTAGTACACCATACACACAAGAAACAGTGTAACTGATCTCATGAAACTGAACAAAAGCAACATCCAAAAATATGACACGTTAGACTCGCAGGTAAAGGTATCACATTTTATCTTCTTTTAATGCTTGTCATTCGTTATTCATTTCCCTTTACCTGCTTCACTGACCCTTTGAATGTTGGATTGAAATGTGTGTAAAAGTTGGTTTTTGGGCCTTTATTTTACCACAGAAGCTTATATAAATATCCCCACATAATTAATGTATATCCATTTTATTAATCACACTTGTGGTATATTGCAGAAAGATGTTGTACACGTAATTACTCTCAGTGGATAAACACGATTTTCAATTTTCATTTGCATTCCTGAGAAGATTTCAAAGCAAACTTCTCTGGGCTGACTTGGCAGGGTTATGCAGTTTTGCCCCTGACCCACCTCAAATTCTTGTCTTTACTTGCATTAGGTGATCATGATAAAATAACCTTGAATTCTGTGCTGAGCATAAACACTTCTGGCATGGTCATGACATGGCATATAAATAGAATGTATCCCCTTCATAAGTCCTGCATCCTTATTGTCTGACAGTTGACTAAGTGATTATGACATGTGCTTTTATTTTTTCCCATATGCGGTTTTTATTCATTTTTTTGTCATTCATAAGAGGCTTGAAATTGTGAGGATCCATTGTCCAGACCCTGTTATACTTTAGGTCTGAGTTGTTTGGATGCCATTACCTTGGCACAAATATGGCTATATGGCATCTCTTCATCCTGTATTAATGTCAGCATCCCTGGCATCTGGTCCACATCTGCTTATAGTACCTTGTACTGGTCATATTAAGGGTTATCCAGTATGGCAGTACCTGCCCTGCTTGGCTAAAAATAAAGTCCATTTTCCTTTCATCTAATTGACATCTTAAATATACATTGGTCTTGGTCCTATTTCAAGAGCATCCTTACAGCCAAAATTAAGCCTGGCACTTACTGCAGTCAGGTACCTGGCAGTGCTCCCTCCTGCTTTATGACCTCACTTTGTCCTCCCACAACACCTTACCTCTACTTTGCCACAAAACATTGACTCAGTTTTTCAGCTGGACAGAATGCGGAACCATCTCTCAAGTCAGTTTCAAGCCTTGGCTCCCCGCCGATCTCTTACTTTCCCCTTCTGTATTAACCTAAACCGGACAGTAGCTGTGTTTAAAAGGATTGAAATCATAACAACGCATGGAGAACTACTCTTTAAATGGTGAAATGATAACCTATTTATTATCTTTCTGACACCTGTGGTATGTTGGAGCAGTCTCAGATGTGTAAATTTCCCTCTTGTAATGCGTAAACGAGACATTGTATATACATGTAAATATCTCCCAGGACATTTTGCACCCTTCTCTTTGTACTAGTTTAAACTTGCGTAGAATGTGGGGTTCTAACAGCAATGAGACGGTGAGCTCGCTGCCGGTGATGTAACAATGTAATTTTTTTTCCTTTTTTTGTACAATGTAGTTCAATTGTGTACATATTGTTAGAGCAGCTATTGGAAGGGGGCGGGGTTTGTTGATGCTGTCGTCAGTGCTGTAACAACTCCAGTACTGTTACGTCTGGCTGTGTTGATTTACTGCAAAAACAAAATGAGTAAAAAGAAAAAAAAAAAAAATTAAGGAAAAAAAACTAAACTGAATTAAAAAATAAAAATTATTTTCTACAGTTGCATGTACAGAGAGCGGGAAAAATGCTGTTGTCCCTCAGAGATTATGTTCGTAAATAAATTTTAAAAATACATCCTTCGTCTGGTCTTCTGTTTTGTGTGATATTCTTTCAGGACATGCATAGTCATTACCTAATGGTTTTGTGATTAATTGCTGCAGATCAGTGATTCCCATATATCTATACAAGTAATTGGTATCGTCTTCTGGGCTGTCATAATGCTACTCTGTATCCTGTTTATAATTGGGTGCAACAGCTATTTAATTTTTGACATGCCCTTTTGTGCTTGACTCAAATTGAGTTTTCTTAACTTCATGTTTTCAAACATTTCCATGCATTTTCCATCATTTATCCATTTCAGAGTCATGGTAAGCTTTGAGTTCATCCCAGTCACAGAGAGCGCACTGTACAATTTTAAACACACCAATACACACATTTAAACTGCAAGATGAAACCCATGTGAATGCGTAGTGAGAATCAGGCACACAACCCTATTTGTGTGTGGCCACTGAGCCATCTTCCCATTAAATTAATTTGCATGATCGAAAAACCTCATTTGATTTATTAACTCTGGGCATGATTAATTAAGCTTTTGTGGTGAATAGTAATCATACATTATATTAAGCAGAGAAGCTAGACAACCATCACACAAAATGAAAGGTTCTATTAAGGGTTAGACAAATAGCCAAACTAATCATGGGTGGCCATAAGATAAGCCTCCGTGGAGGGTTTGATGGTCCATAGCTGGGAACCAGCCATCTGGATGCCAGAGACTGGCTGTACTTCAACTAAATGTATTCAAAATACATATTTAAATTAGGGCTGTCAAAATTGACGCGTTAACGCGGATTAATCCAGCGTTGTGATTAATCCGATTAAATATATT
>JAODKM010000008.1:16424333-16436430 GCA_026780845.1 Petrocephalus sullivani | reverse complement strand
TTATTATTTAACTATATAACTATTATTTAACTAAGGTTGCATACTTTTCTCTCATGTGCAAAAATAACGACCATATGGACTGTAAGGGACAGAATTTTATTTGGTCTCCAAAATTATATTTTAATCTGGAGAAAATACATGCATGAATTTGCTTAGCATTGCAAATGGGCATTGGCAATGGGGAAAAACACTGACACCTGCTCTGTGCTGTGACTCTCTTTGAAGATTAATCAGGTGCTGTCATAACGGGTGTATTTAAGGATTTAAACAATGGTGCCCCAAAAGTCGTCTGTGCAAAGAAGTGATTTCCAGTCATATTTGTGTAATCATTTGCCTGACTTGGGTCTGAGGAGCAGGTCCAGCTGAAGGTGAACATAGCGGGTTGTTTCGGCCACAGGCTGGGCTGCTGCTGCGTTTACATGCATGCTGCGGTCGTCCTTCCCCATCTGTTGAAAACAAAACTGCCCCCCCCCCCACTCCCTTGATATTTCTTGTTAACGACTCTCTTCCCCGCCAGCCCCCCGTGTTTCCTGCACTCTGTGATGTCACTGACCCTTTGTGTTCCTGCAAGAGCTGGGAACGCCCAAGAACTTTCTATCCTAGGCATTTCCTTCTGATTCCCCTTGTGGACTAGGAGATGAGAGTTAGGAATGGACAGGCAGGACGGGCCGAGGCCGAGAACAGGGCCTGACGCGATGGAGTAATCCCATAAGTGTCCCGTGAATCACTAGGCACGAGATCCACACGTGCGTCATTTGGTGTGTGCCCTTCTTTTGTGCTGTAGTTTGTGTTCGCTGTGCCACAGTGAAAGTCAGATGCCAAGGTACATGTATCTGTATTTGTGACATCTTTTTATGAGACAGTGAAAAGCTGTGGAAAGACTGAAGTTCGGCAGTGCAAGTTAAAGTGGCTTGTTTCCATCCTCACATCAATCCACCCGCCCCTTATCTAGCGTAGTGTCTGAGGAACTGTGCATTTCTCTTAAGTATTCCAGTAAAGGGGTGGTAAGGGGAATGTATCGGCCTCTGAGTGTGTGGATATTTGGCTAATATACGTTACAGCCCACAAAGTGTTTGGATCCCTGAGTAACAAGTATTACCAGGCTGTACAATTTTTGTACGACATACCAACTGGTCCATAAATCATAATCACTCTTTTAATAGGGTTATGTTCTCTAGGGTGACATGGCTTGGAGGCAGAGGTGGCAATTTCAGGTCCATAAAGTAAAAATCCAGACCAGGATTTTGTTTCAACCAATAAGTTGAGCATAAAGAGTCACAGTCACAGAGTGCTCAAGTAGTTGGTCTGGATTTTTACTTTCTGCACCTGAAATTGCCACCTCTGCTTGGAGATCTCCTAGATGGTGTGGAGGGGGGGTTGCTGGTGGTGAATTTGCTGATCAGGTGGAAGGATTGGTCAGATTCAGTAAGTTGGTAACACTTTATGTGACGGACCACAAATACTTAGTAATAACTCAGTTACTACTGAAGTACAAATTATGAACAAATCATGAACAAATATAGTCACACTTGATAAAAGATGCATCAATCCATTAATGATGAACAAACATGAGAGCAATATTTCACTGGTGTTATTCATGACTTGTTCCTTCAATAGTTCAAAAAGGTTTACAGAATTTACAGATATAGTAACAGATGTAGTACTTGCTTGAGAGAGAATGTCAGTGGCAATTCATTAATGATGAATTAACATGAGCTCAGTACGTAATAAGACATAATTTGTGGTTAATTAGTAGACAACAGTATTGCACTATATTATTTGTGCCCAGTCTAGTAAAGTGTTACCAGTAAGTTTAACCTGAGTTTTCCCTGTTGCTGGGCGGAGTACTAGGCTGTAGCCTAGGGCAGCCAGTCCATTAATCTGCTCCTACGGTTCCTCTGCAGTGGAACCTGGTCTGTGGAAACGGCTGGAAGGTTCCCCTGCAGCACGTCTGCTTCATGATGGGCTGGATGCTCGGCTACGTTCTGCTCGGTAGCTTTGGTGACAGGTGAGCGCGTTTCCGCTCCTTTCCCTGGCTGTGCAGTGTCATGCGTGTAACGGCCTCATGCGGAGGCATCCCGTGTGTGCAGGTTTGGCCGCCGCCCCGCCTTCCTGCTCGCCATTGGCCTGTCGGCCTTGCTGGGCGTGGCCGTCTGTTTCGCCAGCAGCCCCATCGTTTTTCTTCTGCTGAGACTCTGCCAAGGGGCGACCCTGTCCGGCGTATTCCTCTCCGCCTACGTTATAAGTAAGTATCTTTCGTGATGTCCCCCACCTTAGTATTTGTTGGTTACTGACCAGGCAGGTAGCCAGGTATTAAAATAACTTGTGTGAACCCCCCTGGTCAGCAATATTAACCGAGGGGGACCCCTTGCAAAATGTATTTCTGGCTATGTGCCTCCGGTATGGGGTTCAGGGGTGTTTAAACTCTGGATTTTCAGCCCACTGCCCCTTGCTGCTAAGTCGGCATCCCAAATGAGTGCCAGCTGAAGCCTCCATAAACGCGAGATAAGTGACATGTCTCTTGGCGATCAGAGGGTTCTGTCTCATTCTTTTGCATTTAGAATCAGAATCAGAATTAACTTTATTTGCCATGTACAGCCCAAGCACAATGAATTTGTTTTGGTGTAATTGATTGACTTAATTTTATTTTAATACAATTTGCTTTGCTTAAGTTAACCTGGATAACTGAGAAATCCGGCTTTGTGGGACACCACTCTCAGTGTATTACTGGGGAGCAACAGGCAACCAGCATTTGGATAAGGTGCAGTGTGCTCAAACCGCCAGGACAGTCCAGTGCAGAAAATATGATTCCTTTTCTGTAATCAGTCAGTGTGGCAGCCGACGGAGAGAAGCTCTGGGCAGCGTACAGCCTGGGCAAACATTTGTGCTTCAAGGTGGCTTCAAGGTGGCTTCTCTCTTCTCTGAACTGCGGAGTGTATAGGTGGCTGACAGGCTTCGCCACTTTGCAGGCAGAATCCGGCCATAGCTGGTTACTTATCTGTGGGGATCTGTGTTCACTGGCTCTTGGGAAAGGGGCGGGGCCTCCCTGATGCCAGCATGAGCCAGGAGGGCAGGAAGTCGCAGGCAGCGGGGAAAGGGGCGGGGCCTCCCTGATGCCAGCATGAGCCAGGAGGGCAGGAAGTCGTAGGCAGTGGGGAAAGGGGCAGGGCCTCCCTGATGCCAGCATGAGCCAGGAGGGCAGGAAGTCGCAGGCAGTGGGGAAAGGGGCGGGGCCTCCCTGATGCCAGCATGAGCCAGTAGGGCAGGAAGTCGCAGGCAGTGGGGAAAGGGGCGGGGCCTCCCTGATGCCAGCATGAGCCAGTAGGGCAGGAAGTCGCAGGCAGTGGGGTTAGCGGCGGGATTCTGTTCATGTTCCCATTGTTTTGCGATGTCGGGCTTCTTTCCTGTCATTGTCATGGTGCGTGCCTGCGTATGCGTGTGGGTAGGCGTGCTGAGGGTGCGGCGGGATATTTGTATTGGGAGGTGTGTACACAAACACGCACACACACACACGCACACCCACTTGGCAGGGAGAGGGCGCTGGACGGCAGGCCTGATGTTTGCAGATTGCCTAACATGCAGATAAGGACCAGCTGGGCTGGACCTATGGGGTGGGGGTCACGGGCACCTTGTGTGTCTGATCTGATTCTCAGGTTTAAGCCTGTTACCCTCCCGGTGACATACTGAAGGAGTTTCTGAACGGGAAACCAGCTCCCATACATGCCGACGGTCATTAAAACCTCTCCTCAAGCTCTCAAAAACAATGAATGGCCCTGAATAGATGGAGAAGGAACTGAATGAGTATGCTTAGGGTATATTAGTTTTGAAAAGAGAATATTTAAACTCCACATGCTCCAAGTGTAAGAAAATATGACATTTTACAGTAAAGCAGAAACACATGCTAAGTTAGATTTCTCTGTTCTTCTTCTAGGACTCGAAATTTGTGACCCACCTCACCGACTTATGATGACAATGATCGGTGGGTTCTTTGCAGTGTGTGCAGAGTTGCTTCTGCCAGGGCTGGCAGTGCTGTGCCGTGATTGGCCGGTACTACAAGCTGTGGCCACCCTGCCACTGATATTGCTGCTTTCCTATTGGTGGTGAGTTGGCGGCCGTTGACCCTGCCATTGCTGGTGACGTGTAATACTGCTATTGGTTGATGTGGCTGTGACTGTGTGTCTGTATGTCCCTGTAGTGGTGCCTCACGGTTCCCAGAGTCTCCTCGATGGCTCTTGGCCACCTGTCAGATCTCTCGCGCTAAGAAGGCACTGCAGAACATCTCCACGCAGAACAGGGTGTGTCTCGGTGAGGAGATCTACCCGGCAGAGAGCCTGTTGTCAGGTAGGGTCATGTGACCATGCTGGTTTCCACTCCGCAGTGATAGTTGACACCAATGCTCTGAAAACTCCCCTGTTGGTATCCCAGAATTCCGATCTTCTCTTTGTCTTTGTTCCTGTGAGAGTGCCTTTCTCCTTCTCACCTTCGCCTCAATATTCGCACCCAGGGTCGATTGCTTCTGGGACTTCCGTGGGAATTTGGTGGGGGTTGTATGTACACAAGGGGTCTTTGGCCAGAGGGATAAGGCCTCGCATTGTTCCATGTGCTCTTTAAATATGCCCCTAATGTTCCCGGCTCTGGCTGTAATTGCATTTGGTCTGTGCAGTGTGCAGTGGGCACTTCTGGGGGCCGAGCTGGAGATTCCAGTGCTGTTTGGAATGCCAGAGACTGGGGGGGGTGTCAGGGACCCATGCAGAGGAGCTCTGCTGGATTACTTCCCAAACGGAGCCTTCAGGAGCATACTTGCCACTATTACCTCATTTATACATCCCAGCAGGGTTCCCTAGCAACACCGTTAGTGACTGTGATTGTTGAGGCATGACCGGCGAGGCTCCCATTACAAGGCGGCTGTTTCTGGTTCCCTTCGCTCCTGGCTCCCTCAGAGATGGATGTGGCGTACCCAGAGGATTCCCCGGCCCGGTACCACCACGTCCTGGAGCTACGGCAGACCCGCGTCATCTGGAGGAACTGCCTAATCCTGAGCTTTACTCTGTGCGTGCAGCCCGTCTGTCGCCGTGGGGAGGGGAAGCAGCAGCTCCTGTCCCTGTCATATGCATCCCCTCATGTGATTAAGCATAATTACCTTAGGTGGGAGAACGGTGCAGTGGGGGGGGGGTCGGACATCTGTCTGTGATCAGATGGTTGCTGGTTTGAATCCCATGCTCAGCAGAGTAGCCATTTTTTTTTCTACTGAGTCTTTGAGTAAGATTCTGCACCCCCTGAAAAATGCTCCATGGGCCCAGGATGGATGCCTGATCCTGCACTCAGACCCCAAGTGTATGTTTATGTCTTAGAAAAGGAGAGCATGATGGGATATGTCCAGGAAAGACATTCCAATGTACCGTCGCTCGAACCTCGCGGTACCACACCAGCGAATAAGCTGCATTTCATGCTGGTAGGTTCATAGGCACCGGGATCCAGGACTGTTTCACCCGGAACCTGCACAGCTTCTCCCCCCACTTCTACTTTGGCTACTTCCTGCGGGTGGCGACGGGGGCCGCCGCTTGCCTGCTGCTCTGCCTGTCCCTGGACCGCTTTGGCCGCAGGGGCGTCCTCCTCCTTTCGGCCTTCGTCACGGGCCTGTCCTCCCTCCTGCTGCTGGCCCTCACCCAGTGTAAGACCATCCATCCATCAATCATTCAGTCCATCCATCCATCCATCAATCATTCAGTCCATCCATCCATCATTCAGTCCATCCATCCATCCATCCATCATTCAGTCCATCCATCCATCAATCATTCAGTCCATCCATCAATCATTCAGTCCATCCATCCATCAATCCATCAATCATTCAATCATTCAGTTCATTCATCCATCACTTATTCCATCCATCCATCCATCTGTCTTTTAAGCACTTGTGCTGGTTGGCGTCACAGAGGGGCTTACAGCCTTTCCCAGGCAGCACAAAGCAAGTGCACACCTCAGAACACCCGAGAAAATCTGGGTTCAGTATCTGATTGCCCAAACTGGGATTTCTAGATAAGGTGTGACACTGTATGATTTATGTTGTTTATTTCCAGCAGTTTGTAATGGCACCAAAGAACATATTGGGTGGAATTTGCTAACCCTCCAAATTGCATGTAAATGATTCGAATGCGTGAGCCACCTGTGTGCCGGTACTGCACGGCACCGTCCCCGTCCCCGTCCCCGGTGATGAGCCCCCGTCCCACTCTCTGCGCCTCACAGACCTGCAGAGCGGCCTGGTCCTGGTGCTGTCTGTGCTGGGTCTCCTGGCCTCGCAGGCACTTGCCATGCTCAGCGTCTTCTTCAGCGGAGAGGTCATGCCCACCGTGGTGCGGTAGGTACCCCCCTGGCCCCCACCCACCCTGCCCAGGCTCGGGACAAAAGTTATTTGCTCCATTGAGCAGCCTTGCTCTCCATGAGTGTAATAAGCTTGGCTGTGAAGGGCAGCCACTCCTGCAGGGCCCAGGGAGCGGGGGGGTAAGGGCCCTGCTCAGGGGCCCGCAGACATGCCGAGGCCCTCTCCCCCTGCTGAGCTTGTACCCCCGTCTCTCTCCTCAGCTGTGGCGCCCTGGGCCTGGTCCTGGCTGCAGGCTCCGTGGGCATGGCCGCCTCCTCCCTCATAGAGCTCCAGAACAACGGAAGCTACTTCCTGTACCACCTGGTGTTAGCCTCCTTCGCCGTGCTGTCTGTGCTGTGCGTCATGCAGCTGCCCGAGAGCAAGCACAAGCCACTGCCCGACTCCCTGCAGGAGGGCGAGGACCAGCGCCGCCCCCCCCTCTTCCCGGCCCGCGACCAACGCGACGCCCTCCCCCTGCTCAGGACGCCGCCGGCCTCTTCCGACTACGACCCCGACAGCTACTCACGCCTGGTCACCGCTACCAAGAAGATGCTGAGCAGGGACAGGCCGTACGAGACGGCTGCGCTGTCACACTGCCCCCTGCTGCCCACTGATGAATGTGCACGGAATGGTCAGGAAGAAAAAGTATTGCACAAAGAATCCTTCTAAGCCCATCCCTGGTCTGCCCCCCTCCTCCTTCCCTCACATGCTGATACCACCATGGGCGTCTCCCCGTGGGAACCAGGGACTACAGTTTGAGCTGGACTCTGAGTCCCCTGCTATGTCAGGAATAGTCCCCAGGTGCTGCCAGTGTTGTTGCTTTAGTCAAAGTTAAAGACCTTCAGCCAGTGGGTGTTTATCTGAGGCTGTGGATCAGTGGGTCTCTGCTGTATCCTTCCTCCATGTTACACTGGTACCACTTTGGAGCATTCAATGGTTTCATCCTGTGTTTCTGACACATTGCCCTCATTTTCAGCGTGATCCTGCTTGTCAGATTCATGAGTCTGCAGGCTGTTTCACTGGTCTAAAAACAAACAAAACAGACTTGGAAGAACATGGTTAATTTGTTCAGAGTTCTTGACTTTTGTTCAGTTACTGTGCCAGGATGCCGGAAGTGTTAAAAAAGCGTGTTTATTTTGCCATCGCCCAGTGGCACTGAGAACCTAGTCAACAAATTTCTGGCAAACGAATGCAGGCCAGCGTGTTTGCAGTGCTGTTTGCAGTGCTGATCTTGTATAAGGAGGGATGACACTCTGGCACTGCAGTAGATGGAACCGGGAAATTCTGTGCTTTGGAGCGGGACACATTGCAGTTGGCATCTTACCTCAGTGTCAAGCATCAATTTTTTTTTTTATTCTTTTGTGGGTCACTGTCTTGTGTGTTGTGATGGTTTTGCACAGAGAAATCTGCTCTTTACAGAAGCCTCTGTGCCTCTTATATCCAGCTGGATGAACTGCCATAAAGCGCACATGCTTGGTCTGGCCTAAATATCTGGAAGCCATGCCCCTTACCTCTGCCGTTGTAGCTATTCCCCTCAAATTTAAGACGATTCTCCATGTTCACCTGGTTTGTGGTAGTAACGGATGGTTTTGTATTTTTAAGAGTGAAATATCCTTTTATTGTTTTGCAATAAAATCCCATGAAAAGATCTATACCGAAAAGCTGGATTTGTATATCTGTATGTGAATAAGATCATTCTAATTTAGATGCAAGGATCCTATTATGGAGTTACTTATTTGAAGTAATTGGCTAATTACCAAAATCTAACTGGAGTAATTAGTAGTGAAGTAATTAAATTAAAGATTTTTAATTATCACTTGAGCTTATAGTGTATAAAATGTTCAGTTTTGTCTAGATTAGGATTACTCCCACCTCCAAATTACAGTGTTCAGCCCTCACCAAGTGGTTCTTTGGCCCCATGCCAGTCTTTAAGGATTGCGGAGTTGCTGTTTAGAAATGACACTGGGCGCCACTGTGCCCCAGTCTCTGTCTCCTCTGTGGATTCTGCATATATGTATGCAGTAACAGAGGTGCTGTTCTTAAATCGCAGTGTTTAAAACCTGGAGTCCTATTTTGAAGTGTGTGTGTGTGTTAACACGTTAACGTAGATTAATCCATCATCATGATTAATCTGATTTACAATTTTTAAAGCAAGTAACTCATCTGCAGCTCAGAACGCATTTCGGCCAGTTTGTCCAAGTAGAGTTACCTTTGCACGTGTGCAAATGGGCAGTGGATCTGGTAGTGACAGGCAGCAGAACCAATCAGCTCAATATGGAAGATGATAACCTGATGATGACCCTGCATTTGTAGCTAGGTTTGAAACACGAAGACCTAACCTCCCGTCAACAATGAATGGCTCAAGATTGCAACAGCTTTGGATCCTCGTTTCAAGGACTTGAAGTACCTCCCCAAGAGTGACAGAGAGATGGTGTGGACCACACTTGGAAGACTGCTGCATGAACAATCCCCACCTCGACAAACTTGTGAAGATGAGCCACCCAAGAAAATGAGTCTTTTACAGATGGGCTCAGATCCAGAATCAGATGAGAAGTTGCTGCCTGACAGAATCATGCACTTGTACAGAGCAGAGCCAATCATTAGTATGCAGGACTGTCCCATGGAGTGGTGGTCAGCTCATTCAGGAGCTCATGACAAGCTGGCACTGCTGGCTTGCAAATATCTTGCCGCTCCTGCAAACACTGTTCCATGCGAGAGACTGTTCCCAGTTGCAGGCGACATTGTAAATAAGAAGCGGTCAGCTCTCCTCTCGGACAATGTCAGCAGGTTAGTTTGTCTTAGTAACGGGCTGACAGAGGAGTAACGGCCACATTAATGTGGATAAATGTGTAGAGAGTTTTTTGTTAACAGGAATGTTCAAGATGTTCAGTAAACATGGTAAGTGCATATATATTCCCTTTTTCTTGAGTCTGTTTGCTCATGCAAAATGAAATGCGATTAATATAGATTAAAAATTAATATTTAATCGTGATTAATAAAAATTAATCCACAGCAAACCTGTGATTTAATCTGATAAAAAAAATTTATCATTTGACAGCACTAATATACGTATGTGTGTATATGTATGAATATAATATAATAGTTTTATATTTTGTTTATATGGCTTTCATTGCCTTGTAAAAAAATAAGGACATGGTTCTTTGAAAAGTACAGGCTGAACTGAGGGCTCCCTGAATCAGACGTCGTTCCAAATGACACCGCTGGGAAATTCTTCAAATGTAACTTTTACCTTTTAGCACAAGGTGGCGCCAGCGGTGCATAAACGTCGCGCTGCTGTTATTCGCTCAAACCACGTGCTTTGCAGGCCTGGCTGTCAAAGGGATGCAATGGGAGCCACAGTGGCACTCAAACAATGTCAAAGCTTATCTGAATTCAAAGTTATTCTGACATGAGAAGAGATGTATTTCATCAGTGACAGCTATGCAACCTCACAAAATAAAAGGTTTGATAAATTTGAAGGCATGTCATCAAAATTTGAGAGTGTTTTGTTATACTTTAAATAATTCTAGTCCTGAAAAAGGCTGGTTGCCCACATATGAACAGGATGAGGGGGAGACTCTTGCGGGAGATCAGTTCGACAGCTGGAATTGCTCGTCAAATTAGTTCTGGGTAGGGCAAGACCTTGTCTTGGCAGGGTCTAGTCATTTGGGTCAATATGGACTGAAAGCCTCCTCTGCAGTGACACAGCCACTCATCAGCAAGAAGAATGAAGAGGCTAGGCTTAGTGGTATGCTGAGGAGCACGTTGTGGACAGAGGAGAACTGGTCCAAATTTAGTTTCAGTGATGAAAGCAGGTTTAATTTAGTTGGTTCAGATGGAAAACATAATTTGTGACATTTAGTAGAAGAAAGACTCCACCAAAATGGAGAGGTACGAGTCATGGTGTGGTGGGGGTATGTTCCCTGCTGCAGATGTCAGTAAGTATCGGAACCTCCGTCAGTGACACTCAGTCGGCCAGTCATCTTTGTACAGGACAGTGCCCCATATCAGACTGCAAAACGGGTGAAGCAATTCCTCAAAACTGAGAAGATCAAGGTGAGGAAATGGCCACCCAGAGCCTCGATCCGAACCCTATCAAGTAACTCTGGAAGGTGATGGGTGACAATTCTAGCAAACAAAACCACCTCAGTTACCAAATCATGGTAGAAACTGGTAGACGAGTGGAACAAAGAGCAGTGTGAGAAATTTCTTGTTAAACCATTTACTTTGCAATGTGGCATGACTTTCACCGATGAAATATGATTAAAATACATCTCTCGATTCATGTTGGAATATCACTGAATTCAGATATGCTGTGACTTTGTATATTACAGAAAGGTCTCTCACGTTACAACTTTGATTGCCACTGTATTCATCACTAAGTGATTATGACACATAAAGCATGTGAATGGTGTAAATGTCGTGCTGGGGGCGGGAGATTAGCTACTTTTTTGCACCATGTTGTTACACCACATTCCTTTCTGTTTTCGCCATCGGCACATTCCCCAAATAACATTTGCACAACAACGAGGGTAATCCCCGTGCCATGATGTCACTTCTGTGCAGCCGCACATCATTTCATATTGTTTCACACAATTTGTACGTTTTTTAGTACGTGTGTGAATGGTCTTGTACAACTGGCATCATTTGGCACAAATTTCAATTGTCTTAGTCTTGTTGGGCAAAATGGTTTATGTTGTTTTGCCCTTGTAATGCCTTAGACATGAATGCCAAGGAGTTTGCAGTAACACTTACTGTAAGGGTGCTCTGTGGAGGCTCCAAGACACCAACGAAAGCCCTTCATGACAGACATGAGCGTCACTGCCTTTAAATCTGAGGGGGACGTGCCCCCCTCACATTTCATAATTATTCATTTGGCCCCCTCCACATTTAACATAAAACATTAGCTCCCCCCGCCAGTGTGTCCCCCTCCCACATTCAAAATGCTTCTGACGCCCCTGATGACAGTCAACATAACTTTTCATAAGCATTTATAAAAGTTTGTTCCAACTTTTGTAGTGGTTATAAATGCTGTCGTTGGTTTATGCAGATATTAAGTTGTGTTATGGCAGTTTTTCTATTCAAGTGACATGAAAGGTTAGAATAGAATAGAATAGCCACTTTGTCATTCAGAAAAGAAATTCCGTTGCATTTACTCACCCTCAGCCTAGTGCAGTATACTAATACTAAAAAAATCTTAAAACTTAAAAAAATATATAAAATCAAAATAGTAAATAGATATGAAAAATAGAATATAATATAGACTGACTTTGCACTTCAGCGTGTCAGAGTGACATGAAGTCGCATAATTTGTCATGTAAAGCTAGCCGTAAAACAGAAGGTGAACAGCAGTCATGGCGAACAGAGTGCCTATGTAATGTCATGACGCATGATAACAGCACCGTCACAGTTTTTTTTTCTTTAAGTAAAATTAAATGCATTTTGCAGTTTATAAGATTGACATACATGTATGTATATGCCTATATAATGTCATGACTATTTCGGGCATGGCGGGAATTAAATGGTGAACAACAATTTTTCATGTCAACACCGCTAGTAGAATCATTTAAAGTAGAATCATTAAAAAAATATTTTACAGTTGCCGTCGACTAATAAACGTTAAATCTACATCGATTTTTCGTTTCCACGGAATAAAAAGGGGCCCAGTCAGCACAAGTACGTCGGCGCTACGTCGCTGATACGTCTTCTGAAAGGTCGGCATTTAGTAGCATTTCGGGC
>JAODKM010000008.1:16403402-16417037 GCA_026780845.1 Petrocephalus sullivani | reverse complement strand
CTTTTTTGCTTGTTGAAAGAGCCCCCCCCGGCAGGGGTCCCCAAGGGGGGGGGGGGGGGGGGGGATTAGGACGATTCCCTGATTGACCGGGGCCCTTAAACATAATTTATTGGATTGGTCTGGCTTGGGGGCCCGTTATGATACGCTAGGTGTGTAAATGGCGGTGGGCTTGGGGCTGGAATATGGTTACCAGTGCAGCTCAGGAATAGCCAAGCTTTAGCGGCGGAGGGGGCAGAGTACCAGAATGATGGGGCCGGTCTGCATCCGCGGCCAGGATGCTGCTTGTCAGGCAGAAGCAGGAGAGGAGGAGAGTCTGTGCCCAGGACCTTGGCAAGTCCAAGTTCAAGTTTATTTATACAGCACATTTACAGACAACCACTTGTTGTCCCAAAGTGCTTTACATATACTAAAGATACACCGCAACAAACATATGCAACAAATTAAGAATAAGAATTTAAAAATGTGTGTTTATATATATATATACAGTATATATATATATATATATACTGTATATATATATATATATACAGTATATATATAAAGTAATATAAGAAGAATAGTAAAAAGAAAATGTCATTAAAATTGATCAGTATAACTAAACTATAAAATAAATAGTCAAGATAGCAAGTAACAGCGTGTTAGCGAGTAACACACAGTGCGATAGCGAGTAACAGAGAGCGCGTTAGCGAGTAACACACAGCGCGTTAGCTACATATAAAACCAGTCAGTACCACAATTACATCACAGCACAACTCACTGCAGGTCTTATGCATGGCCCACATTCTTACTCTTTAGCTCAGAATAAGTTTACAAATGTTACATTTGTAAACAAATGTTTACAAAGTTTACTCATGTTACAAATTTAATTTATAAATGATATGGTTTCACATGTTAATAATAATAATAATAATAATAGTAATAATGCATATGCACAAGCATAGATACATGCATAGATACATAAATACCTCATTGTGTGATGAACACCGCTGTCTGTATTCAGCTGTGATCTCAGTGAATATAGAGCTGGATTTTTATAGCATCTCTGTGATACTACCTTGCCAAAATGTTTACTGGAACACGGAGCTCTTTCGCGATGTAGTCCAGTTTTTTCCTATTAGCCAATCTCTGTGTACTGCAGTAGCTGTTTTGCAACGACGCATTGGAAGCAAGCCATTTTGGGGTTTTTGCAGGAGGATTCTGGAAATTTCAAATGTATTTTTCTTAATGCAGTCTGGTATCTATAGGGGTTCAGAGTAGGAAGCGTCAAATGCAATTACATTATTATTATTTTTTCTTGTTATTATTATTATTATTATTATTAGATTATTCTGAGGTTCTTCAGGTTCTATTTACCTTTCCTGATTCTAACTTTTCAATAAATTTTATATCCTTGATAACCAGGGACATATTAACTTATCCTGGGCCCTAGGCTGACATCAGCATAGACACTCAGGTGTTGCTGATTTAACTACGGTAACCATTCCGTTTTTCCCAAGGTGGGGTGTAGCCTGGAATAGAATATTCAGCCATACCACCTACATTTCAGACCAGATAATCCATCTGAGGCTAAGCAGGTTTGGGCCTGGTCAGTACTTGGTAGGCCAGTTTGGAAAGCCGGGCTATTGCTGGAAGAGGTGCTGGTGTGGCCAACTGGGGAGCCCATCATGTGGCCTGTGGGGATCCCAATGCCCCAGTGCAGTAATGGGGACACTGTGCTGTGACACTGTGCTCCTGAGAGGTCCTTACTCTGAGGTCATAAACGATCCCTGGGCATCTTCCGGAAAAGTGGGGGTAATATACTGATGTCCTGGCTAAAATTGCCAGGTTGAAGTGGCTCCCATTGGTTCAGGAACCTCATCCTGGCATCTTTGGTGTCTTGAAAAGCGATACATAAATGTAACATTTATTAATTTATGGCCCTGACGATAACTACATGACGTTTTCCAGTTTAGCCATTGTCAGTCTATTCAGATGACAGTACTATACACCATTAATGACAATCCTAACCAGAATAAGTCCAGTCATACTATTCCAGGGCTGGCTAGTCGACAAGTCAAAAATGAGTTTAAAAGGGGCATGTATGTTTTACTCTCCTGAAATGAGCCACTGCCTTTGAGTTACGGTATCAAAAATTCCTGTGTCGTAAGTTCTCAGCACTTTCAAGATAGCAGGCTTTTGCACAATCTGGTGCACTCCTGCACATGTTTGTTTAGAGTTGGATAAACTGAGATAACAGCTTTTTTCTCGTAAATAGGGTCATATCACACAAATACTTACCGGCACTTATTTTTTCATTAACAATTTCATTATTAAAATATCCTAGTGTGGGACGGGATAGGGTTAGGGTTAGATATTAAATGGGCTGACTATCAGGGTGATTCAGGGCAATTTTTGATGTATGCTATAACTGAAATCTGTATACAAGTTTATCTTGAATTTTTACACATTTCTGGGAATTTTGGGGATATATTATGCAATAATGATGTTCATTTTACTTTGCTTTCTTTATAGTCTGTATTTTGATATTCAAAAATATCATCTTTTTATCGTTTATTATATTTATTATTATATTATTGTTATGTTTATTATATTTATTATTATATCGTTTATTTTCGGGTGACCTGACAGACAGTCTCCTAGTGTACTCTCTCTGCCATGATAAGGATTAATCCAGAGTGACCTTTTGTGAAGGAGGATGGGCGATTACTGCTTTGTGGAAACAAATGTTTTTCTGAGTCATGAAGCTTATATACAGTACTACATGGGACATTGCTGAATTTATTATTATGATTGGAATATGAAATATGATGGCCTCTAGATCTGGATCTGCATTTGGTAAAGCCCTCTCTAAAAGTGAGTCACTTCTTTGCATTTTCAGACAGAATTCACTTGTGTCCCATCCGTATGACTGTCGTGAAGTGGAGCTGGACGTGTGTGAATTTGTGAAATAAAGCATTGCTTAGCCCAAAATCCCACTGCTGCTCCTGGCCTCTGATGCAGCCATTGCGCCTCCTTTATGCAGAGAATTACATTATAACATCTTTTGTAGTGACATCGTAACATCTTTTGTAGTGCAGGGTGACTTTATCGCGTTGAAGTCCTGCACTGTAACTGCTATTGGCTGATTGGGAGAAGTGACCAGTCACATCCACATTAGCACCCATGTGATCCAAACACACAGTGGGATATATATTTTTTTTAGTATACATATTTCCAATGAGGCTATTCACATGAATTTTTCACCAGATATTGGTATTAACTCAAGAAATCCACAAATGTAAAAAAAATCACAACATTAAGTCCATAAATAAAGTTATGTAATGACACAGGTGAAAAAATACTGAACTTACTAAGAAAATGCAGCACACCAAGGCAAGGCAAGGAACCAACTGAAATCTTTAAGTAATTAGAAAGTGCAAATTAATATCAGCTGGGTTAGTGCATATTGATGGGATGTAAAAAGGCCAGACAATAAACATCTCATGAAGCAAAGAGCTCTCCCAAAACCTTTGCAACCAGGCTGTTGCAAAACATATCAATGGAACTGATTACAGACATATTTCCAAACTTCAGAATCTTCCAGATTCCGAGTCATTATCTGCAAGTGGAAGGAACGTCACTCCACTATCATCTCAGGAGTTCCTGGTAGGATTTCTGAGCAGGAAGTCAGATGGAAAGTCAGAATAGGAGCCCAAGAGCCAAGGACCACTTGGAAAAAGATCCAGAAAGACCTGCAGGCAACAGGTACAATTGTGGAAACAACAGGCAGTGCACTCCACCGGCATGGGGTCTAAGGGCACTCACCCTGTAAGAAAAAGCATGTCGAAGCTTGTTTAAAGTTTGCTACTCGACATTTGGACGGCAGTGAAGTGCAGAGAGAATGTAGTCTGGTCAAGCGAGAGCAAAATTGAATTTTTTGGTTGTCATGCTAGACACCTCCTGAAGAACACCATAGCAGCAGTGGAGCTTGGAGGTGGAAGCATCAGAGGAAGAACAAAGAAAAGCACTATTCTGTTTTCTATTCAAAGAAAGGGGAACAACAAGTCTATGCAGCCATCTTCCAACCTTTTGCCTTCATCAGAATGCCTTCCCTTTATTAAAAATGAGATGTCATTAAAGTTCGTGTGTGTGTAAAGGCAGGGGTGCCAGTACTTTTGGCAATATAGTGTAGGTCATTTTTGCGTATTATTATATCATAAAACTGGACACTTCTCTTTTATTGAACCTGCTCCTGTAAGGCATTTAATACATAGGCCTTAATATGGAGTTGGCCCACCCTTTGCAGCTATAACAGCTTCAACTCCTCTGGGAAGGCTTTCCACAAGGTTTAGGAGTGTGTTTATGGGAATTTTTGACCATTCTTCCAGGAGAGCATTAGACTTTGGTGATAATATCTTGAACAGCTCTATAAGCCTTATAAAGTCAGTATATAACATTTCGGAAATGTGTGTGCAGTCTGCCACACTCCCTTCCTGACCGCCTTTCATTGTTGGGTGCTGGTTTCTACTTTTGGTTTTGCGGAGTCCAATGTCGGGAACTTGCACGCTGCTCCGCAAATGGTATCTGAGAGAAGCTAACCAGCAGCCCTCCTCGCAGGGGCACGTGGCGTTGTTATTGTCCGGTGTAGCCATGGAGACTCGACACTCGCACTGCGTCTCGCAGAGGAGCGTGACATTGTTAGCCTGACACATTAATGGCGTGTTTTCTGTCTCTGTGGCCCTGCCGGCAGGTTGGATGTCATTTTAAAAGCAGCATAGTACAGCTCTGAGAATGACGCCCCCCAGCTGTGCCAGCAGTCTCTCTCGCCATGGTAAGGAGGCGGGCGGCAAAACAGGTAGAGGTCACATGGGAGGTCGATACCAGGGGGAACGTGACACACGTTTTTTGCAAGGTCACTCCACCCCACCCCCCCCAAATATGGAAATATGGAAGTTAAATATGCAACCGGGCCACTTCCAGACTTGTTAAGCTCAGCCAGATTGGGGGTAATAGCCCAGGGCCTGAACATCAGGATCTTTGTGTCCTTACGTGTGACTTTGCCTGGGTGTGACAGGAAACAATATGACCTCTTGGTAGCTGCATGTGAGGATGCGTTTGGGATCACAGAACAGATCCTAGTAAAAAAAAAGCCATATGCATGTTGGGGACATTGCTCTGGTGGCTCACTGACATGTCAGAGCTGACAGGTCGGACTGGCGAACAGGAGGACACCTCCATGACAAGGTGCCCAGGGTCTTCATGAAAGGGAAGAAGACACATTTAAAAAGTGATTAAATTAAACATATGAATAAGCTGGTGTCAGTGTATAGCTGCATTAAGAAAGAAAGGAAGTCAGGAATATAACATTAATATCCAGTAATTTCCAGTAATAAGTAATAACTTTAATAAGATTAGCTGTGGTGCGTTTCTCTGCATTTTTCTCGTCTCTATGAATTAGGACTGTCTTTCGTGCCCAGTGTTTGATGGCTTAATCCACCGTATGCGGCACATCATCACCTCATGACTGTAATACCGTCTGTCCAGCTTTTCTTGGGTACTGATTGGTCCAGAAGCCACTTCCTGAGCACTGATTGGTCCTGACACAACCAACATCCCTGACCTGGATTAGTGACATGTAATCAGACACACTGAACAGAGGTCAAGAAGGCTATCTGGTTTTCTGCATCCCCTTATTTTATTAATCCCACCATCATGTTGAGCTTCATCAGAGATTTCCTGCAGGATGACGTGGATTCGACTCAATTTTTAAAGCCCTGTAAATGTGAACCTCTAGTGAATATGGTCACGGGTTGGGTGCCCCCAGGCCCTTAAAAATGGGGATTTGCGGAGCAGGCCTTTTTCGTGCCGAGGTTTAGCTTTGTATCATGCTAGGACTCTGTATCTAGTGGGGACAACGATCTGCATCTGATATAGGGTGCCACTTTTGCTACCTGCGCAGGCCTGCATCTCATCCTGGCATTTATCTCTTTATTAAAAGAAATTCTGATATTGTAGTGTGACTAGTGCTGTAATAAGGGGATTGCTTTGGACTTTGGGACCTGTTTTTGTGACTTGAAACTTTGATTTGATTTTCAAGCAAGCAAGGACTTTTCAGGTCGGTGGGGAAGAGTTCTCTTTTCTGGTTTATTTCCAAATTAAATTTTGGGGCACACAATGAGAAGATCTGACCGTCCAGCTGGTTTCGGGTTCTATTCCGGGTTCTTCTTCAGGTCCCTGACTACTCTATACCTGTAGCCCTGTGCCACCCAAGGAATGTTAAAAACTGCAGCAACAATAGAGTTGCTTGATTAATCATGACATCTCGAAACGTTGGTCGGTTGCTTCCTTGTTTGCCCTGAAGTCTTTGATGAAACAATGAACCGATCTTGAGAGCAACTGCAAGAGAAACACACTGTCATGGTGATGCAAAAGACAAATGTAGTTATACTTATATATTTCAATAGGTCTTAATTAATGATAGCAAACTTCATTCCTGTAAATATTAAATTTCCATCTACATGGCAGCCCTCCAGCAGCTCAGTGGATGTGAGCCAGCATAATTTCAGGTTAGGAAATAACCCCTAAGGGGGTGTTGTGTGGCTCAGTGGGTTGTGCCACTGATCAGAATGTTGAATCCTGTGCTCAGCCACGTAGTCGTATCTCGGTGGGGAACTTGTCGCCCCTAAAAATGCCCCTGGGGTGCTGCATGAACAGCTAAACCCAAGCTTCATTCTGGTGTGTATGTGTATTTAATTAAAGGAAAACAAGTTGGGAGAAAAAGAGCACATTCCAATGAACCAGTCTAAATAAATCTTCCATTAATTGTTTTTATTTTATTTTAGTCATTATGTTCCGTGCGGTCAGCCGTTGCCACATGCCTGTATGGGCGTGTATGTGCAGGGCAACATGTATGACTTCATGGTATCACTGATACCCCCACCTGCTATTTCCTGTTGGGAGTGTCAGAGTCAAAATGGAGTGTAGCCATGTGTCACTGATTCTGAGCCTGTCTGGTCACAGGGATGTAATACGGAAAGTTTGAGAGTGCCATAGCCTAGTGACTTCTTTGACCTATTGACTTCCTGGTCATAGTGACGGGCGTGTGTTTGGGAAGACTAAGAGACAATGTGAGCTATGTGGTCCAGAAAAAACCACGGGGGGCACGGAGGGCCAGTGAAGTATGGGCCAGTGACCATCCTGACCATATTTTCATGGACAGGACTCTAAGACGGGCTGGCCACCCCACCTGGGTCCCACTTCACCCAGGTCATGTGAGCACGGACCTGGCAACCGTTGCCAGGGGAAACGTTTACTCCAGTCAGGGGCACTTGGAGAAACTCAGAGAAGTCAAGAAAGACAAAGTATCTAATATGCTGAGAAAATCAGCAAAACTTAAAGAGAATCAGATTTGTGTGATTACATGGGTTTGTTTTATTGAAAACAAGAGTGGTGGTACTTTAATGTGGGGGATTGTTAGAGCCATAGATGATTATGATTAACTTTGGCTGCCACAAAAGCTGTGTTGAGGTGGGTTAAAGGTGGCCTGAGAATGTACTCTGGAGAACCAGTAGCAGAGTTGATTTTTCATCAAAAGGTTGTGGGTTCGAGTCCCTGCATGGGACCCTGCATTTTTGAAAAGAGATTCACGTAAAACAATGTAGTCGACTCAACAGATAATGCAGTGTAATTGTTTAAGCTCACACAGTGTCACCTCAAAACTGTCACAAATATGAGCTCAGATATCCTTTTATTGTAATATTATTGTTCAAAAAACATTTTTTGTAGATTTGAAAGAGTATGTATTGTAGTGGGCTCCTGTCTGATTCAGGAAGACAAATCCGGTAACTGTTGACATTTCTCATTGTATTAATTTAATCCTTTTGTCCCTTAGTCTGTATATGTATATGTTATGTATATGTTAGTCTGTAATTCCTCATTAAGAGTGACACAAAAATTGAAGCCCCTGATGTTATCCAGGCCTTAGCAGACACTGGCTGTTAGGACCAGAGGAATTCAGAACTAAAATCTATGGCCATGAAGACTGCCAGATGTTGGGTGTCAGAGGAGCGATGTTATTTGTGAATTTTGTGTGCATGTGGTCTGGGAGTCGAGAGCTGCAGTGGGTGGGAGACGAATAAGGATGGAGGGATGAAGGAACTATGTCTGGTCCTCAGAGGAAGGGAGGTGTTGGAGGAGCACATAAGCCACGAGACGTACTCATGGGAGGAGAGCAGGCAGGAGGAAAGGAGGGGGTGGTAGTTTTAGGAGAATCTAGCTGGCAGCTGTTTTCGTGGATAGGGGGGTGGCAGAGAGACGGAGTGGGAGGGAGGGAGAGAGAGAGTAAACAGACAAGCGGGAGGTAGAGCAGGGAGATCTGGAGAAGAGCAATAAAGTTGAGGTCTACACACTGCCATGGACAGCTTGGGTAGATGGCAGTTGAAGTTCCTACCTCTGTGGGTCTGTGAGCTGGTTTGGCTTCTGGATTCATTACTGGATATAGACTTTTTGGAGGGAGTTACAGCTCTTCATGTAAGGAGCCCAGAGTGGAAATTTTCAAGAAATCCATGCATAACATGCCGGTGAGATGCACTTTTGAGTCTCTTGTGTGTGTGTCTGTATATCTGTGTGTCATCATGACATATTCTAATGCCCTAGTCATTGATATGTGACAAGCTTTATAAAGATATGCATGCAATATATCTAGCATGAAAGTCAATGTGTGCTTTGAAGCCTGCTCAGTTTGTGAAAAAATTCGACTTTTGTATTTTGCCACCATTTATGTCAAGAATCAATCAAAAACAATATCTGATGAGACTGAAATGTTCTTGGCTTATTTCCGATTTAGTGCAAAGGGACAAGATGTTCTCCTGTCTGATTGTTAAGCTGATGGGGGAAGTCCTTTGAGTGTGACATGTGTCTTTGCTGGCAGAATGACCCCTCTCCAAATACCATGCATGCAGAACCTCGATATAAGGATGTGATGAGCAGGGCCTCCTACATGTCAGACTGAGGTAATGATGATGCACGTGCAGGATCTTTTTCTCCAAAGAAAGTGCATCCAGTGTCCCATCATTCTACCTCCTGTCATTCAGAGTGACGAGAGATGCCCGCGTTTCCATGTTAGGCAGATATCAAGCATCAGCTCTGACATCGGCTTATATAAAGCTAACATCACACGAAATATGGCTACCCCTGGCAGGATCGCAGACTTTTGGTTTCCTCTCTTTGCTTTTCCTCCCAGCCGGCCCGTGAGAAGGTTCAGGGCCAGCTGGTAACACTAAGATCTATGCTGCTACGGACGGACATGGTACGAGACAGACGATCCACGGCACAGCTCATGAATGAAGGGGGTTTAAAGTAAAACAAAAGAAGAAACAAAGAGAGGGTCAAACAAATGCAGGGGGGTAAACAAGAACTACAACACAGGAACAGACACGGCGCGTACGGCAAACCACAGAGCAGCACAATGACCGTCTGACAACAGGGACAGGGGCAGTCATTTAGATACATACATGATGAGGACGAGCGAGACAGGTGTGGGCATTAATAAGCCCTAACACACAGGTGTGGGCATTAATAAGCCCTAACACACAGGTGTGGGCATTAATAAGCCCTAACACACAGGTGCGGGCATTAATAAGCCCTAACACACAGGTGCGGGCATTAATAAGCCCTAACACACAGGTGAGGGCATTAATAAGCCCTAACACACAGGTGCGGGCATTAATAAGCCCTAACACACAGGTGTGGGCAATAATAAGCCCTAACACACAGGTGTGGGCCATTATCAGACATAAAATCAAACACCAGGAGAGACTAAAATAACTAAAATACAATACAAAGGGAATAACTGAGCAATGACAAAGAAACTGCAACAGAAACATGAATATATCATAAGCCAAGAGAACTGCCTGGAGCCGATCCTGGCCACAAAAGAGATCCTGCATGACATGACGGTCCCTCACAGAGCGCACTCAGACAATAGGCAGTTTAGAGATGCTAATTCACCTAACCATAAGTTTTTGGACTACAGAGAACACCTGCCCAACAAAGGGGTGGGGGTGAATTTCAAAGCCCCAACCCTGGCTGGTTGTGGTTATAAATCTTCCCCCTGAGCCTCTGTGACACTCCTTATCCTGGCTGAGTTTTTTTGTTGTCCATGAACCAGTAATTGATCCTGTACTGCTGTCCATAGCTGAAGGTATGATCGATCTCTCTCCTGCTCTGTCTGAATCTCCTTTTTCAGGGTCGACCCCCAGCCTGGATCCCAGGGGCCCAGGGCGGCTCCTCCTAGCCTGTCCATCCCGCACTGCTCCCTCCCCCATCTCTGGCATGTCCAGCCACTGGGTGAACATGAGTGTGCCCTGGCCTGAGACAGGGGTTGCAGAAAGCCCCAACGTGACTGCGGGTATGTGGCCTGGACAGGACTGGGACGAGTCGCTGGCTCCTCTCTGCCACTCATGCTGCTGTGGCTTGCTCAGTCACGTGCTGGCCGTGGTCTTCATGGTCATCCTGGCCTTTGCCATCATCATCGGCAACGTGGTCACGCTTGCCGTCTTCACGCAGACCCGTCAGTCTCGCACGCCGCAGGGGTACCTCAAAGGTAAATGCTCCTGCAACATTTCGCAAACCGTGCCTTAGGAGGAGTTTATGGTACAGAAGGATAATGTCCCCCCCTCGAGGATTATTTCTAGGGTCCTGAACTGCGGAAAATGAAAGGAACCACTATGTGTTAAACCTCACTTTCCTGCAGCGTGAAACTCCCACGCGCAGACGGCCAGGATTCTCACCGTGCCAAACTGGCCATCGGTGGCCAACTTTGGTGCCGACATTGTGAAGTGAGAATGTGCTGAGAAACAGCCATTAGGACCCAGAGGGTCATTTATAGCATCACTTATCAAAACATAAGAAAATAAAATCTGCAGAGTCGTCATTAAGTTGTTTTTAGAATAAAACTATCGGATAATGCTTCTCAGCCCAGTCCTCAAGGCCCCCCAGATGGATTTTTGCTCCCCCCAGCTGCCAGCACACCATCAAACGATCAGAAATGAGGCAAACAATCAGGAACAAGGAATACCTGATACGAGTGTGCTGGGAGCTGGGAGGGATTGTCTTGGGGTCCTTGAGGACTGGACTGAGAAACACTGATGTGGGTAAATTCTAAAAGTGATGTGATGCATTTTCTGAAGGGGTACTGATAGCAGACATGGCTGCTTTGAGTGGAATGGCCATCTTAGTGGTGCCGTGACGTCTGTTTGTGTCACTGTCTCCCTCAGTGTCCCTGGCCTTGGCAGACATGATGGTAGGCGTCCTGGTTGTCCCCTTTTCTGTCTTTACCGAGATCTCTCTGATGGTCACCAGCGAACCTCCTGCATGGTTCCAGGGGCGGTCCCGGCCCTGGCTGGGAGGGACATGGCAGCCCTGCAAGCTGATTGGCCCCGTGTTTGCGGGCTGCACCTTGGTGTCCATCAGCACCATCTTCTTGATGGCGGTGGAGCGCAGCGTGGCCGTGCTGTGGCCACTGCACAAGGACGCGGTGGTTACACGGCGTCGGGTGCTGCTC
Organism: Petrocephalus sullivani; assembly: GCA_026780845.1. Lineage (NCBI taxonomy): Eukaryota > Metazoa > Chordata > Actinopteri > Osteoglossiformes > Mormyridae > Petrocephalus > Petrocephalus sullivani. The sequence continues at coordinate 16,405,495 of JAODKM010000008.1, read as the reverse complement.
CTCGTCCTCCTCTGCTGGGCCAGCAGCTTCCTGTTGGCGCTGACACCTCTCTTCCTTAGTGGCGACTTCACACTCGAGTATAACGAGTGCAGCCGCATGTGCAACTACACGCCCCGGAGAGACGCGGACAGGCCGCCAGCCAGCAGCAGCGTGATGCTGATCTTCCCCGCCTTTGACTTCACGCTGTTGGGCGGAACGCTGGCCATCAACACGCTGTCCTTCACCAGCATCCGACGCTACACCCGCAAACGGAAGATGCTGTCCGAGGCGGGGCGCGGTGGCGATGGTGGGGGCCGGGGTGCCACCTGCCTCCACAGGCCCTCATTCTCTGACATCAAGGCGGCCAAGACCATCGGCATCCTAACCTTTGCCTTCGCGGCCTCCTTCTCGCCCATCGCTGTCTTCGTCCTGGGCAACGTGGTGGGCCACGCCTGGTGCACCTTCTCCTTCTTTGCCTTCTGGATACTGACGGCCAACAGCTGTTGCAACGTGATCATATACAGCGTGCGGGACCGGCGCTTCCGTAGGGGCGTCGGGCTCTTTTTCCACAAGGACCAGATGCCCCCTCTGGGTGAGAAAAGCTGACCCTCCGACGGCTCTTGCTGGCTCCTTGGCCAACCGTTTTTTGCCACTAATCTGGACGTTGATGTCATCCTCCGTGGTTTGCCTGTTGTCAGGGACAAAGCAGAGTCACAATGAAAAGGCTTTAATCTTATCAGGGCTGCTACACGGTGACATCAGCTGGACGTCACTGAAGTAGCACGACCTGAAGGAGGTTATGCGCTTTAGCATGCATGTACTTCAAGCACCCTACTCCTTCAAACACCACAATTCTCCCTACAGCACCAATACTGGGGCTGGATGTTGAGAGATATTCATTCCAAAAGTACTGTTTACAAAACAGTTGTTTTACATGAATTACCTCATTGTTATTTTATCCATTATAATAAACTTTTTATTTCTATTCAAAATTATTTGAATTAAAGAGATAATAAGCATATAAACCTTATATTTTAGATACCTTATATTTTGTTAATGCATATAAGCTATATGTTAGGCATTTATGTATAAGTTAAAGTCATCTTTGTCAGTATGCTTTGTATCTGGGTCCTGTTTTCCATCCCAATATAGCCTCAGTAGTTGTTTAGTAAGCAACTACTTACTAAGTTACTATTTACTGTAGTAGGGCTGGTGCCAAGGTTTTTTGAATGGATTTAGGGTATTTTGAATGTGCTGAATTAAAAAAAACCCATAACTTTTGCTACATCGTTCTAGTTTTTGAGATAATGGACATCCATAAAAATAATGCATTCCCCTAGTGCGACTTGTGTGTGATAAATGCAGAAGCTTAGTCGTTTGACTCTTTAGCAATGTCATAGGTAATGAAATATCCCATATAATTATTTTGTATTTCAATTTGTAGGCCTACAATGCTATAAGTATTCTTTTAATTCTGAATGCTTTTCAAACGTGTTGCATTAATGAATTAATTAACTATTAAATATTTCAGAAACTAGAGCCAATCAGCACCATAAACAATATAAAACTGTTCAGACATCGTTGCCACCAAAATCACTGTGTAGCAGTGTTAAGGACAAGTATTTATGTGCACAAATTATTCCTTAATTAAATAATGATTCTACAGTATTCCCTTCTCCCTTAGTTTAAATGTTTACATGGAAAATGCATTTGTAAATAAAAGCACAGGGTCCCCCCCGGTTATAATCCGAGTTGTTTAAAGTGAAACTTTGTGTCTAGTTACGTCTGACCTGAAATAAGTGGTAATCTCTGCTTCTGTCCTTCTGCTTTCCTAGGAAACTTCTAGGGGTGCTTCCATGGCAAATGTAAAATGTTTATGATGTACGATCAGCACTTCACAAGATATAGCAGGTTTACAGAGAGGAGGGAGTTGATTTTATCCAACCTCATTTTTTCAAATTTCACAAGCCCATAGCTCAACAACTAAACCACCAAGCAGGTAAAAATTTTGCATGCCGGTACCTTTACAAAGTATAGTACCGTATATTCCGGCGTATAAGACGACCCCCCAACTTTTCCAGGTAAAATAAAGAGTTTGGGATATACTCGCCGTA
>JAODKM010000008.1:16380243-16397383 GCA_026780845.1 Petrocephalus sullivani | reverse complement strand
GTCAGCAGCGCAAGCGGAAGTAAGAAACCGTCTTCCGCTATGATTTATGGGTAATGGCGCGAACTCAGGAATATTGTAGATAAGACGACCCCCCCACTTTTCTGAAGATTTTCATGGGTTAAAAAGTCGTCTTATACGCCGGAATATACGGCATGTAACAAAATCAAAATGTTTGGTCCAGATGACACTGCTTGGTTTCAGTCAGCATACTTCTAAGTGGTACAGCCTGCTGCTGAATTTCCATGCTTTTTAACACAGCGACAACTGCACTCTGTTGATGGCATCTCACGCGTACATCTCGGCGGTTAGAGTGAGGCATCTCACACGGCGGGAGACGCGTACATCCCGGCGGCGAGAGTGAGGCATCTCACACGGCGGGAGACGCGTACATCCCGGTGGTTAGAGTGAGGCATCTCACACGACGGGAGACGCGTACATCCGCGCGGTTAGAGTGAGGCATCTCACACGGCGGGAGACGCATACATCCCGGCGGCGAGAGTGAGGCATCTCACACGGCGGGAGACGCGTACATCCTGGCGGTTAGAGTGAGGCATCTCACGCGGCGGGAGACACGTACATCCCCGCGGCGGGAGACGCGTACATCCCGGTGGTTAGAGTGAGGCATCTCACACGGCGGGAGACGCGTACATCCCCGCGGCGAGAGTGAGGCATCGCACACGGCGGGAGACGCATACATCCAATCAATCAGCCAATAAGAGTGGGTCCCCAGGACTAGAGCTGAGAACCAATGCTTTATTATTGGCTGATTGAGAGGTCATCCCAAAAACCCGCACCCACACCGGCCCTCCGTGGATGAGGTTCCCTACCCCTGTGCTAAAGGAACACAAACCCTGACAGAGCCAGCAGCTTGGAACAGCAAACAAATGTCGGGAACCTGAGGCATTTGCCTTTCGCATGGGGATTTGGGTATCCGTGCTAGCGTGCAACAAGCAGTATGCTTCAGAGGGGAGAGCTGGCCTCGCAGGGCAGGTCCCCGCTCTCTGTGGGGACCTGCATATGCTTGTTTTAGCAGGGTTACATGCAGGAGGCATGGGGCATCCCTATGGCAGAACCGGTCCCAACTGAACTGGCATTCAGTGACAGGTTGGAGGCATTCAAAGCTGATTTTCTGAATTCCTTCCAGAGGCACCATTGTGATGCAATCAGAACCACTAGCACACACCCTGTTTTTTTTTTTTTACTTCCTGGTGGAATGTGCAATGCTTCTGGGTCAAGTGTTTTCACCCCCCCCCCCTTCACTTTCTATGAAAACAAATGGAAATTAGCTCTTGCAAAACAGTCCTATTGCTAAATAGAAAGTAAGGAGAGCTTCTAAGAGGCTGTAACATACTGGACAGTGTAATGTGTGCCTGCGCTCAGAAGGTCTGCCAACTGGCTGACTGTTTTCTCAGATCACGCATATTTTACTGTACGATTCCACTGTAAATCTTAAAACCCAGTTAAACATGATGAGTATTACAATATTTTTTGATTTCTTTGGAGCATTTCTCACATTTCCAAATGTTTTAGTACATATATGCAAGTGGTTCTGTACAATTGTTATCAATTGGCAAAATTTTCTGGTGTTTTAGTTTTGTTGGTCGAAATAGATGATGTAGTTTCCCATTGTAATAATTTTACCAGAACTATGTATGTAGTGATCGTGTTAGCCACCACATGCAAAACCAGTTAACTGAGCTTTCAAAATGATTATGAACAATTTTCAATAAATTGCAGTAATACAGAATTATGCTTTTGTTTGCCACAGTACATGCTTTTGTTGTTGTATTGCCATTTTGCCTTTTTTATATTTTGCAGTGCTGTGTGACTTTATATTTGTTTGCTATTGTGCTGTGTCTTGTGATCTGAAGTTAGATATGCATGCGAGTGCTTTCTCTTTCCAGGAAACTTTACATACTGTAATGTACAGCCTTGCTATGTTGAACCTGGTGTCTTTGACATGAATGAGTTTCAGTTTTCTGATGAAAAATGATCAGTCACTAATGATAAGAAAGTGAGAACTGTCATTCAGCTTATGTTCCGCACTTTCTGGGGGAGGTCATCATCAGCTTATGCTCAGTACTTTCTGGAAAGTGCTGAACATAAGCTGATGATGACCTCCCCCAGAAAGTGCTGAGCATAAGCTGATGATGACCTCCCCCAGAAAGTGCTGAACCCCAAGTTGCTCCAGGGAGATAGTAATCCCTGTAATGTACTGTAAGTCACTTCGGATAAGGGTGTCAGCTAAATGCCGTAAATGTACAAAAGAGTCCGTCCATCTGCATGACACGCTACTGCACGAATGCTGTTTGCTATGGTAGGTCGGCATCAGGGCTGTGCGTTTCAAGCATATTGCTAGGCTGAGTAGACAACTATTTTCAGTCATACATGCTATTTTTTAAAGGCATAACAGATGTAGGCCAGATCTTCTTTTATCGAGATAACTCTTTGTATATTTTGCCATCTGTTACAAAAAATGTTTATGGAATAACCCTGCAGGAGACCGTCTTGCTTTTACAGTGACTGCTGTCTTTTTGTTGGAGGTGTTTTATAGGGCAGGGCCTCTATGGGGATTAAAGTGGAGGAGCAGGTACAGTAAGTGGTGTGTGTGTGTGTGTGTGTGTGTGCGCGTGCTGGGAGCATGCTGCTCCATGCGGATTGGACATGCATTCTTGGCAGGGATTCACACATCTGCGGCAGCTGGCACCCTTGGTAACATTTTCCCCAGCGTCCATAGACGCTACCTGGACCAAGATCTCCGGTCTGCTGCCCTTCTCTCCAGAGCTTTCACATGCATGGGTCAGAATTACACCAAATAGGATCTCTGCATTATTTTGGGGTTTGTGTACAGAAAGTATATTCACCAACTTGGCACAGACTGGGACTAATTTTCAGCCTGGGAGTTTAATGCCCAAGACCAGCCCATTTTGTCATTGGTCTGGGGGAACTGATGCCACAGTTCAAGGGTTATTATCCCAGTATTATCCCATATTGAACTGTTCAAGCAGCCTGACCTCTTCACCTGGCCTGGTCTCCTTCTAACATCCGTCGTTTGAGAAGCTTCCAGTGATTAGCAACAGTGAGCTATTAGCTGTGGCAGCTCCACGACGGTGCACCCTAAAAGCCCAGTTATCACACTGACGTGCATGCTGCGTACTTACGCATTTCTCTCTGCAGAGCAGTTGTGGTCTGTAGTGTTCGTTTGTTTGCGTGAGAAAACTGAATTTTAAACTTCTAAATATTATTTTGTTTCTGACTGGCACAACGGCTAAATGGCCCACCAGGAATTCTCCCATGTCTCCTGATTGGCCACAGCAGACCTGTCACCCACCTTTACGGATGCCTCTATCGGTTTGCTTTGGTAGATCAGTGGTAGAATTTCTATCTGCCCCAAGGGAGGCCTGGGTTAGCCTCCTGTCCAGTACAGCCCTGTGCTTTGCACTGCCCCGTTTGAGAGCTCGGTTGGTAGGGCAGAGGACTACAGAAGCATCAAGGTGGACATCCTTAGGTTGCTGGTTCAATCCTGGTCCAAAGGGGCATGAATCTGGGGCTGGTCTGTAGGTCATTTGGGTACATTGATTTCACTGCGTGGCTCCTGAGAAAAGCCCTTAATCCTTAGTTGTTCCAGGGCCTGTCTGACCCTGTTTTCGGTTTAAAATGTGCCAACAATTGGCAGAGCATCCTAACCTGCTCAGCCATCACTACCTTAATGTCAAGTTGTAATTCTATATCTTTAAGCATGCAATTTAGATCTGTGATTCTAGACGTTGCTTGAGTAAGAAGTACTTCAGTAGGGAAGATGTGTTAGATCCAGTTTTAGAATTTGATGTTTATTGACAGTTTTGCTCCTGTACGGTGGGGTACCAGACTCTGCCTTGTGGCATTCTGACTGCACATCCGAATGCCTATTCATGAAAATGTACGCATAATTTATCTTGTTTGCCCATAGTGTGACCTCCTGGACCACTGGGTGGTAGTGAAAATGGGACTGAAACAGATCACCTCCGTAGTGTGGCCTCCTGGACTGCTGGGTGGTGGTGAAAATGGGACTGAAACAGATCACCTACGTAGTGTGACCTCCTGGACCGCTGGCTGGTAGTGAAAATGGGACTGAAACAGATCACTTCCATAGTGTGATCTCCTGGACCGCTGGGTGGTAGTGAAAATGGGACTGAAACAGATCACCTCCGTAGTGTGACGTAGAATTCCCTATGAAAATCATGCAGGAACAGAAGGTACCCCCGGGCACTCATGCACCTTTACTCAGGGCTGGGGCAGTAATATCATTAATTACACCTCTGCCAGCCTTGGCTGAGTTACACTCCAGAATCAGCCAGCCCACTGGGAACTCATTAAGGCTGTTCAACCAAGTTTGGCAGTATTATGCGTAATTAGTTTAGCTTCTGAGCTGCCGTGATGGTCCCACCAGCCTTGATCTATTGCTCTGTCACATTTCCAGCTAAAGGTAGTTCTGAGGGCACTGTCTGATGTTACGTGCTAGGTCGGTGACAGGCCAGGGAAGTACACTTAACACCACTGCTGAGCTCAGCCCTACTTATAAAGTCTTAGCAGCAGCTGAAACATGGCATGTAGCTAAATTTTAATGTACTTCGCCAGAATGCCATCTGTATCCTTTTTCACATGTGCCGTGCTCCCTGTCCACACCCTGCTATGTGAAAATGGACACCATTACTGGCTTTTATTTCAAAGTTTATTTTTGTTGTTGCATTCACCAATGAGATATATAAATGCATATTCTTCACCACCTGCATGATAATTATCAGTGCATAAAACTGCACGACATACAATTTTCACAGCTCTTACAAGCATGATGTGTAAATACTTTGCTCCTGCTATTTTAGGGCCCCATATTGTTGCATTCGACATGGTGGGAAACAGCCACCGAAGTGATGATAGGATTGCAAATGACTTCTTTTTTTTGAAAGCCACTTAGATCTTGGGCCTGCATCAATGTGGTTGTAGGTGTCCGCCACCAGTCCTGACATTTTCCCCGACGGCTTCAGATATGCATGCAAATCCTTGCTCTCTGAAACACAGTTAACACGGTACCTTCGATCATCGCGACCCTCGACAGGCCACGAGGCTGATTACGCTCCTTTGGATCGCCCACTTTATGACGGGGGGGGGCGATCTTATCCGCAAAGGGTCAGTATGTATGCAGGTTTTTGGGATAACCTCTTGGTCAGCTGTTCAAACCCAGGTGTGAGGACTCGTTTGCCAATCAGTCCTCTAATTAGTGACCTAATTAGGGAGGAGCAGCGAAAAGCTGCACACAGCGGCCCTTTCTGGATAAGATTGCCCACCCCTGCTTTATGAGCTGCAGTAGATCTCGTCTAATCCTTGTGGCAATGGGAGGCCCTTGATATGTAAATGATGATGCTCCAGCACAAATCATGTCCAAGGCGTCCCTTCCACTGGTCACTCCCCCGGCTCCGATTATGGGGACCTTCCCTGGAGAGACAGCGGCATAAGGGCTGGAGAAAACTACTCAACTTACTGCTTCCATTAAAACATCCAACTCGAATTTGGTTAAGATGAAGTGTTTCTCAACCCAGTCCTTGGGGGCTGCCTAGCTCCCAGCATATTTGAACATTTGAACTTTTTGGGGGTGCCTGAGGACTAGGGTGAGAAGCACTAGTTTAGAAAAAGGTGTGAATCATAATGTCATAAACAAAACAATCAGATCTGATACAGACAGCAAGCTGTGTTGCCATGAGTCCGTGTTCCCTTGGAAACAGGTAGTTACTTACCCTCACTGTATGGGTAGACAGCTCCTTGGTTAGCTCCACTCACTACTCCCAGCATCCTTGGCTGTGAGTCTAATACTGGCCTGGAGATGGCAGAGCTGGAGTCAAACAAACCGTCCAGCCCCAGCTGAAATGTTGGAAGGGTGATAGACAGAAAATATTATGTTTGAAGATTGTTGAAATTCCCACTGTGTACCTTCCCGCTTGTCTCGGGTAGGGCGATCAGAGGCAATCCGGACCCGGACAGGCAGTCGCTGCTCACTTGGCAAGGTGCCCCGCTTGTCTCGAATAGGGCGATCAGAGGCAATCCGGACCCGGACAGGCAGTCGCTGCTCACATGGCAAGGTGCCCCGCTTGTCTCGGGTAGGGCGATCAGAGGCAATCCGGACCCGGACAGGCAGTCGCTGCTCACTTGGCAAGGTGCCCCGCTTGTCTCGGGTAGGGCGATCAGAGGCAATCCGGACCCGGACAGGCAGTCGCTGCTCACATGGCAAGGCGTCCCGCTCCCTTTGCACCTGGCCACAGGAAGGCTTTCTAAGATCGGCCTTTGATTCCACATTTTTAATATCCACTATATTCCCTTCTCAGTCTACAGAAATACAGAATGGCACAAGCATTTATTTAAAGTATCTGAATGTTTTTGTCTTTGCAATTAGAATTTTTGAAATCCGCAGCATTTTACGCACAACATCCAGTTGATGCTACCATAATGTTGTATTGCTTTAGAGTACATATATTTTAAAACTGCAGTATATAAAAATCAACCGCACAAAGGCAAAGATCAATTGTAGTCCCTCATGGACTTTCAAGTAGATGATTTACGTGATAAAAGTATAATCATTACACATTACACTGGTTTATTGATTTGGCTGTACAAATGTTGCGTTTTACTTAATTAAACTGCAGATCTATTAATTACAAAAGTATATTTAATTTAGTTGAACATTCCATTTTTGTTATATAATAGTTGACTACATGATGGAAGCCTGTTTTTTTTCTACTATCAACATTACCTGCCATCTCTAACCACTAGGTGCCAGAATTTATGGCGTAATCCAATGTTTTGAATAATTTGTGTTGTCCAGTGTTTTTAATAATCGAGACAAAGTAGCCAACATTATCCCTACAGTTAAAATGAGATCGAACCATTTTTAATGGGTTTGACCTTGAGTCATGCAAAGGTAGGCCTATACTCGCATATCCTTTGCATGCCGTAAAAGTTTTAAGAAAGGGATTTTACTAATAACGAGGGAGCAGACTTGGTATTTTCATTGGAAGGTTGTACTGATTTCCCTAGGAGAGGCTGAAAGGAGCATTTGACTTGTTTCAGTGGCCCTGGAGACACCTCGGAGGGACTGGTACATCTTCGGCACCTGGACTCTGTCAGCCATGACAGTCATTGTCCTAGTTTCTCTCCTTTTGTGGACACTGGTTTCTTCTCACAAATCTAGTCCAAATAAATGCAATTCTACAGTAGACGACGTGGACCCCGCAAGCCTGAAATTTGTTCGGATGCCCCTGTCGTGGTCCGAGGCAGAGCAGTTCTGTAAGGACCAAGGTGGAAATCTGCTGCAGAACCTGAACTGCAAGACTAGGATGGTCCTGGAACAGATGGAGCAGCAGGAGAATGTGTCTAGTTGTGCGCAATGGGTGGGACGAAATCTGACAAAAGGCCCACAGCTCAACGAGTCTAAAGGTGAGTAATTGCCTGTGAGAGTGTGGGACGCCTGTCCACGATTTCAGCAGCACTCTTCATGGGATTAGCGGTCAGCCAGGCGCTCCATTAATTAAGAGCCACCTTTCCAGTTCACTGCATCAAAAAATACAGTGCCACATTTAAGAAATACGCACGATGATGCCATCTAACCATCTGAGCTAAAGACAAAAAATTCAAAATTGTAGGCATAACTAAAATTTTGTACACTTATTGACATGTGTTTTAGTCTAAAGTGAAGTTACGTTGTGTTTTTTCAAGCTGGAAATGTGGGAACTTAGGGTTAATTACACCTAAAAGCAGGAAGAGTCAGTTACCTTACTCTGGTCAAATGTGATTAACATATGGCTTAATTAAAGATAATAATGCTCCATGAGTTTAACAGGAAAGCCGGTTCTTGCTGTTACTGGCTGATGTTTAGTGCATCACTATGTATTTTACTGCTTTGGTTTTTTGTATGGACACTGATATACTTTTCCTTAAATCTTTCCTAAATCAGTTAAGGACACAGGGATTCTGTGTTGGATAACCCCTGTGGTGGTGTAAATATGTCACTTAGCCTGTGGTACTCTGCGTGTTATTCATCATTTGTGTCCAAAATCTTTGACCTGAACAGCGGCATCAGTCAAGGGCATTGGTTTGGGCATGGATGGTAGGGACATGTCCCTACCAATATCGTGGGAGTACCGTGCATGTTTAGGGTGGTGGGGGTTCTGAGCTGTTTTGCTTCCTACTGTTGTCGAAGTTAAACCTACACTTGGTATCAGTTGCCAATAAATGCTCAACCCCAACCTATAATTCTCAGCCGATGAAATTCATACTTAACAGAATGGTGTTGAGGGATTTTTAAAACTACATGTGTGTGCTGCGTTGACATTGATTAGGGTCAGATCTTATACAGTCTTATACAGTCACTGGAGGACAAATGATCCATGATTTATCTTATAATCCATGCAGATATCTGCCTTATGCAATCATGCCCAGCAGTCAGGGGCTTTCTCTACTTAATAAATTAATGAATTAGTCTTCGTATACAAAAATACTTTACTTCATGTTATGACCAATTTATCGAAGATGTAATAAGTGCCTTACTGGATTTACAGGGCCACCAAATTTTCATAGTGACTTAAATTATCAATGAAAGCAGTAGACCAAACCTCAGGCTGAATGCAGCTAAATTTACATAGGATTTCCATGCTTACCAACATTTGAATGTGGTTCATATGATACTTTTCTCCTTCCTTCTTCCTTGGCTTGTGCCTGTCTGATAAGTGGTAGCAGCGTGGAGAGCGTGCAGATTCAAGGACACCAGGGACGACCATTAGTCTGTCTTCAGAGTGAAATCAAAGGAAAATCAATCAGTTGTCATGGTTGTTTCGGGAGTGTTCTGAGCTGGGAACAGCGTGATGTGATGGTGAACGCCCCTCGCTTCTCTTGCAGGCCCTCCTCCCTGCCCCTACATCACTACAAATCCAGTCTTCAAGCTGCAGATGACACCCAACTGCGACTTGAGATATGAATCAATATGCGTTGTTGGTACAGTCCCTAGACTAGCATCCGTCGCATCAATCTATTGTACACTGCATATACATGTGACCCACCACTCTTGGCAAAAATAGCAATTAGCAATAATTCGGTAGAAGGTATGAGATGGTGTGGCCATTACGTGTTTTGTGCTGCTTTTTCATTAGGTGTAAGGTATAGTCAATGGCTTTCTTTCAGATCTGGAAACACATGGTTTAGGCTCAACGACCCCAAAAACAGTGGTAAGCAAATGCACAGTGAGTCTGGATGTCCCATTCGCATACAGAAGTAGTGGCTCCCAGCATGCTGGTACCTATTCCTATTGTTTATAGGGCCCATCGCTCTCGTTTCCGAGTTAGTTGGATATTACCTAAATTATGTGACCTTAAAATCCTTCTCTTCTGATTTCTCCTTTATTTTTTAGAGCCACAGAAGAAGGAGGACACTTTCCCTGGGTCAGTAATGAGGGAAGCGTTGCAGGTTGATTCTTGTTCCTTTCAGTCTGCTAATTACTGAATTATTGTCCCTCGTACAGATGTGTCGGACACCCTGGCCAGTATGATGAATAAAGTGCAGGACACGGTCTTTGTTTTGCAGGTTAGTCTTGATGGTGGTGAATAGCGATGTTCCTAAATCAGCAGTTGGCTGAGTCGACATTTTTAAGCGGAATGTTTATGTAGTTTGGCATGTTTTTGGTAGGCTGCTGTTGACTTCCTGGAAATGATGGAGTTGGGAGAAATAGAGCCTACATTTTCAGAGATGGTGAGTTTATTGTCCTTATCTGTGGTCATCTGTAATCAGCCATGCAGTCATGATCATTAATATTTAAGACTGTTTTATACTTCTGCGTAGATTCTACGCCATTGGTAGGAAGTAGCTATGTACCCTACACAGTGCCCTACGCTGTAACCTGACGTGCACCTCCACAGAAATGTAACTACAGGCATCAGGCTATGGCATAGACTATGGCATAGATTCTACACAGAATTATAAATCAGCCAGTAGGGTATGTGGTTATGTGGCTACCAACATCATAGATGCTACGCAGAAGGATAAATCAATCTTTACATACAATAATATTTTCAGGAAGACTAGAACACAATAATTACCAATGTGGGTGTTGCCAAATCGAATGACTCCATGGATAGCCAAATGGATAGCCATTTAACAACAAAACAATCAATATGGACCAAAAGGATATTCCGTCTGGTGTACTTACATTAATTAATTAATGTAATTTTAATGCCCTCTACTGAATCTATAGAACATTTTAAATACATGACTCTGGCACTCCTTCCTCAAGAAGACTGTCACCTTTGCCCCACAGATGACATACCTACAGGTTCTGAAGAGTGTCACATCAAATCTCTCTTCAGCTCAGTCAAACAAGACCAGCCTGATCTTAGGCTGCAGTAATGGCATTGTTATGCTTTCTACATCTTCCTGCATCTATGGAAGTCTCTCCAAATCTGAGGTTTGTCTCCGGATGTGACGTCACAATAAGCCATAATAAGTATTATAAAAAAGACGTCAATAATCACTGAAAGGTGTGCTTAGATATTTTGCTAAATGAAATGAAAAGTGGAAACAACTGTAAGGCTGTTGGCTGCTCTGGGATCCGTGCAGGGAACAGGTCTTTGGAAACTGTAGCCATGCTTCTCCGCTTCTTCTTTTCCTCTTGTAGCATTCAGCTATATCATCTTTGGTTTTCCAAATCCTTGAGGAGTTGAGTACCCAGATTGCCAGTTCTGGAACTGGTTCCATCACAATCAGCCAGCCTCTGGTGACCATCAGCGTAAGCAGGTGTGTAGGTTTGTCTGGAATTTGTGGACCTCCGTCATCTAAGGGTGTGAGAATGTGTGGCTGTAGCATCTGCACTGCCTTTTGTAGACATCGTGTCCAGAATCTGGCCGACAGTGTGATTGGGGATATGAACAATGGCCCTTATTATGTGATGCCTTCCTTGACTGCTCTGGAGTCCGTGCTCAAGCAAGATCTTGAGGTGACTGTACAGGTGAGAGAAGCAAGCCGGGCCAAATTTTTGGGATACTGATCCCAGGTGAGGTGCTGAGGTTATACCCTTACTCAACCCTTAATTGTTTCACTAAATGCTAGTGCTATGTAACTGCACACACAGTTACTGACCTTTACAATATCTATGTGGTTGTTCCTTCACATGCCTGCAGGGCCTTGGTCCTGTACTTAAGGCCAACATACTCAACTTGCTTTTATCCAAAACATGTCACCCTAGAGGAAAGGGTCACACTTTATATGAACTCCATGGGATTTGAACCAACATTCTTTGTGTAAGGCTCAGTTTGTTGAGCTACAGGAGCTTAAAAGCCAATGCATGCATTTTTTTAAATACGTGTTTACAAAGGAAAAAAAACATGAACAATACATGACCACTTTTTTCCTTTCTCAGATGTTCACCTTTCAGGTGAACCCGTTACCTAACACCCCTAATGAAAACATCACAGGGACAGTGAGCAGTCTCTCCCTGAAGGATACGAGCGGAAATGAAATCCATTTATACAACTTGTCAGAGAGAATGCAGGTAACGGTAAAATCCTCTTAGCTCATGGATAGGAGTTCCATGTTCCTCACTCTGGTTTCAGCATGTTAAGTTTTTCCTTCTCCCTCCAGATTTTTCTTCCATATTCCAATGCTCCAGAAGAGACTTTCCAGAACATGACACTCCAGGAAGATATGGTCATCACCCTGACCTTCAACGTCACTGATATCTACAGCACCATTGTCCTCACAATGGAAGCCAACATGAACCAGTCCCTACAACTTCAGCTGGCTCGCGGGACCCCGTCCCAGAATCTTACTTTCCTCTACAGCACCATATTGAATCAAACAAGTATGGATCAGGCTAGCAACTTCTGTGACCGTAAACTTAGCTGCCATTCATTGCTTAGTTAATTTATAAAGACCTGGACAATCCTTTTGTTTTGGTGACTCTAGTGGAGGGCAGTGTTTGGCCCAGCAGGTTAGGATGCATGACTTCAGACATGCTGCTGGTTCTAATCCCAGCATCAGCTGGGTGAATTCACTTGAGCAAGGGCGTTAACACTCCTGCAATGATCAGAGGTGTAAATCTCAGGTCCAGAAAGTAAAAATCTAAACTGTGGTTTTGTTTCAACTAACCAGTTGAGTATAAGGAGTCACAGTCACAGAGTGAACAACTAGTTGGTAAAAACAAAACCGAGGTCTGGATCTTTACTTTCTGGACCTGAAATTTACGCCTCTGCCAGTGGTTCCTGGGACTCTCTAACCCTACTTTTTCAAAATAATGGACTTCTTGAATAGAAGTTTCTGCTAAAATGAATGGCCTGTACCTGACACCTTAAAGGATATTGCTATTTTAGGTGGCTATCGCTGGCTGATCACCCCGGACATGCTGCAGCTGAGTGAAGGGCCTTGGTACGTGCAGGCCGGCCTGGCAAACTCCATACAAAACCACAGTGTCATAGTGTGGGTCTCCATCTTCCACACAAAGTGCCTCTTCTGGAACACCACCCTCGAAGCTTGGAGCACAAATGGCTGCTGGGTGAGTCCCTGTCCTCCCCCTTTGGCTTCCTCTCGCCCTCCCAAATGGAGATTCGGTCATCGTCACAGCAGATCACCCCGCTTCTAGGTGGGCATGCAGACGGAACCGAACATGACGCACTGCCTCTGCAACCACCTCACCACATTCGGGAGCTCCATCTTTGTGATGCCCAACCAGGTGGACCTGTCTCTCACGGTGCAGTACTTTGCCACGGTGAAGAACAACTATGTAGTTCCTGCATTGCTTGGATCCTTCTTTAGTGCCTATCTGCTGGCTCTCATCTGGGCGTGCCGTGCTGACAAGAGAGCCTTCAGGAAGGTGAGCTCCCATACAGGAAGTCGCTCTGCTCACTCATTGGTCGTTTAATGAAGTCACTAACTCATAATCCGTTCACTATTCATGCCTGAATAAACTCTATATGGGCAAAAGTACTGGGACACCTGGCAGTTACACCCACATGAACTTTGATAACATCCCCTTCTAAATCCATAGGTATCAATATGAAGTGGGTTCTGCCTTTGCAGCTATAACAGTTACTACTCTTTGCAAAGGCTTTGAGTTTGGAGTGTGTCTGTGGGAATTTTTGCCCATTCTTCCAGAAGAGCATTTGTGAGGCCAGGCACTGATGTTGGATGTGAAGGCCTGGTTCACAATCTCCATTCTAGGTCATCCCAAAGGTGTTTTATGGGGTTGAGTTCGGGGACCTGTGGGGGCCACTCAAGTTCTTCCATACCAAACTCACCCAATCGTGTCACTAGTGTGTGTGGATACCCTGTTATGGACCACCACCTTGTCCTGGGTGTTCCTCACGCTACCTGGCATTACCTCCAGCGGCCCCCCATGACACTGCAGAGGAGAAAGAGTTGGTATATAAATGATAAAGCATGTCAGTAGCTTCAGTTACAAGCCTACATTGTGTCTAATAAAGCTATAAGTGTCTTTCTTCTGGATTCAACAGCACCATTTGGACTGGTAATAGAGAGCATAGCTAGGTGGGCGGGTTAAGTAAGTTAACTGTAGCTATGTACACAATGGAGCGGAATATGCCATCCTTTGTCTCTGCCATTCAGGGTAAGATTACTTTGGTGAGGGACAACCACCCTTGTGCTCGGTACAGCTACCTCCTCACCGTATACACCGGCCACCGTAGAGGAGCCAACACGTCAGCCCAGGTGAGAGCCATCTCCAAAAACTGCTGAGTCTGTTTGCCCAACGCAGATTAAGTTCCATGGGTCTTAGCTATCTTGTGTGTATTTATGTCATTATTTAATGCATTCTAAATATTCAGTCATAGACTACACTGGAAAATGAATACTTTATTTTTATGTTTTATGTTGTGTATTTTTACAGTGTATATATTTAGCAGACACTTTAATCCAAAGCAACATAGATTATTGAGAAAGGAGGTCAGACGGTTCCTAGAGCAATCAGGGTGTAAGGGCCTTATCAAAGAACCCTATGGTGAAATCAAGCTGCCTAGCCTGGGATTTAAACCACCGACCTTCCGATCACAGGCCTAATCCACAGACACACTGCCCCAAGTTTACATGGCATAATAGACTTTAAATTTTGTTTTAAGGAACTAAAAATGTTACCTTATGTACTTGAGGAGCTCTCTGAAAAGGCATTCTGAACATGTATGGATGTTTGTGTCTCATAGGTGGAGATCACACTGCAGGGTTCAGAGGGGCAGAGCAGGCACTGTCACCTGACTGACCCAAACAAACCACTGTTTGAGAGGGGGGGGGTGGACATCTTTCTGCTCACCACCCCCTTCTCCCTGGGGGAGCTGCAAACCATCCTTCTGTCACATGACAATTCTGGGGGCCACCCTTCCTGGTGAGCAGCTCAGAATGTTGCTTTCCAGGAACCTGCTGATTCACACCGTAAAGTTCACCAAAGAGAAATACTTCATTAATAAACTTCTGTAGGTGTGCAAGGGCCAATGAATAGTGATGTGTTGGTGATTATCTTACACACTTGGTTTAGCTCCAATTTAGTATATTGATCAGAGAGAAACACACTTTCAATGCAAGAAATGAATATATAATTGGCTATTTCATACCAAAGGAGCAAAAGCCAGAAATGATCACCAAAAGGTTTCTCTAACCTCACTGTTCATTATAGAGGACAGCAACTGCCCTCCTTGGGAGGGGTACAGTTTGTTGATTTTTGTACATGCTGAACTTTTAATCAATTCGTTTTTACTGAGCTGAGATTATAATGAATAGCGATGCTATAATTTAAACCCAATCATATTTACTGTGGGCTTACTGTAATTGTTCAGTCCTGTCCTTCAATCTGAATTTTGTGAGCAGTAATTAATATCATATATATTTATACATTTGTCATTTCAATTAATCAGTGACTTGTTAGTCATTCTTGGCAATTGAGTAATAACGCTGCTGGGAAACCTGACTCCAGTGGTACAAGGGCTTAATCTTTCTCGACTGTGGAGTCACTTATTTTGAGGAAACTGTTTTCTTATAAGAACTGAATCATAATTACAGCAGTGGTTCCCTAAGGATGCTGCCCGAGGTGCAGATTTATTATTATCTAAGATGCTTCAGCACCCCAGAAACTCCTCCCCCCATTCAGTCTATTAGGATTGATTAATGCTAATAGCTTCATTTGGGTGACACACATGTTTGTTATGGTGGTTCTGCAGTAATAAGTGTTGTTTATGTAAGAAACATTTGTGTGACATTGTAACAGAATTGCAGGAACCCCTGAGTTAGCACTTTAAAATGTACTGTTGGTGTGAATGAGCTTTTTGTTTTGTGAATTCCATCAACAACCTATCAAAGCTTTTTAATGAGGAGCTCTGCTGGAGCAGAATCCTGCACAGGCTGGCATCTCCCCAGGATCAGAGCTACCGTGACAAATGCCTGGATCCAAAACTATCGCTTCAAATGTTAGTGCATTCATGCTGGACGTTCACTGATTCAGTCTGAGTGACTTGTTCCGGTAACACTTTCTATGAAGCCCATATTCATAAAGCCTAATATCTGTACTTATAATTCACTGTAACACATTCATAAAGTTGTATAAACATATCTCTAAATGTTTATAAAAAGGCATAACACATTATGGCCAAGTTTCTCATGCATTATGAATGCTTCATGAAGCTCTCATCTATAATGCACTGTAAACACCTGCATAATGCATTATAATGGTCAGTATGAGAATTAAGGATGCTTTGTACTGCATTGTGAAGGTGTGTATCGTGCATTATAGACAGGACCTTCACAGAGCATTCATAATGCATAATACTCATGACTATAGTGTGTTATGCCTTTTTATAAATAGTTATAGCTCGGTTTATAATACCTTATGAATGCATCGTAATGCATTATGAAGGTGTTTGTAATGCAGTATAATGACTGCTTTAAGTAAAGTGTTCCTCTTGCTCCCGGCAGCAGAAGTTTACATGCATTTAAACATGGCCGCTATGTCTGCCTCCAGGTACCTGGGTAAAGTGACCGTTCAGGACCTGCAGATCGGGAGACACTGGCATTTCCTGTGCTCCTCATGGCTGAGCTCGGTGAAGGGTGATGGACTGACCAAAAGGGCCTTCCAGGTGGCACCTAGCAGTGACGTCGCCAGCTTCGGGTGATCAGCCTCTATGCATGTCCATGCACTCCCAGTTCTAGCTCAGACGCTTGTGGTAGAACAACAAAGACCTAAAGGAACATGCAAGTCATAGCCTAAATCTGTCCTTATAGCAGTATCATGGCACTAGGACATGGATTACTCACTGAGGTGCTCTCAAATGCTGACGTCTGTCTTTGTCCCTACACAGCAACATCTTTCAGAGCAGGACAACCACTGGCTTCAGAGATCAGCATATCTGGATGTCTGTGGTGAACCCACCCTACCGAAGTCCTTTCACCAGGGCCCAGAGGATCTCCTGCTGCATGTGTCTCCTGCTCTGCACCATGGCTATCAACATCATGTTCTTCAACGTGCCTCAGAGCAATAAGTCGCCCGTCCTCATTAGCGTTGGTGAGCTCTCCCCTGATTGGCCGGAGGCTGTTCAGCTCTGTGTGACCTCATGCAGTGGGAATGCTGCTATCATTCTTAATTCTTGATTCGAGGAGATCTATCTGAGACTTAAGAGTTGGCAGCAATTAAAGCAGGCAAAAGCTGATCAGTGTGAGCCTCAGTCTAGCCATTGAGCAGTTTATCAGCTCTAATAATCCTAGTGGTTTGAGAATGCTGTCCCCTCGCCGCAGGCTCCCTGGAAATCACACGCGATGAGGTCATGATTGGCATTGAGAGTGGACTGCTGATGTTCCCCATCAACATCCTCATCATCACCATATTCCGCAGCACGAAGCCTCGTCTCAGGGTGCGCAGGCACAAGGACAGTGACACGCTGGAGCAGAAAGAAGCCCCCGCCACCATCGCAACAGTCCTCAAGGTTAGCCGTCTTCCTTTTATTAATTCTTACTTTTTTAAATGTCACTCTGGGGGGGGGGGGGGGGGGGGGACCCCCCCCCGCGCGGGGGGCCGCGCGGGGGGGGGCCGCGGGGGACGGGGGGGGGGGGGGGGGGGGGGCGACGCCGACCGAGGAGG
>JAODKM010000008.1:16363299-16380143 GCA_026780845.1 Petrocephalus sullivani | reverse complement strand
CCCCCCCCCCCCGGGACATCCTCACAGCTTCTCGGCCGTTCTTTTTATTTTTCTTCCTTCTTCTCAATTCCCCTGGGGGGGGGGGGGGGCGGGTGAGGACCCGCACTGCGTCATACCTACCCCCCTACCTTTTCATGGATACAATTAAACAACCTTTTCCCCTAAATTGTCGTCACTTTCCCAGGAAACAGAGCAGCTGATCAGCATCCTTAGTAGGAGCAAGAGGAACAGAGTGTCAGCTCTGGAGAGACCACTAGAGTCTTACGCTGATGTCTGTGCCGCGCTGAACACTGCCCATGAAATCCTCCAGCTAATGCAAGGTGCCGCTTGATGAGTGGAAATGAGGAGCAACATATGGTTCAAAACCTCAAACCCCCAGGCATAGTACCCCCCCCACTACCCCCCACACTATTCCTAAGTAAACCTATTTGTCAATATAAACAGAATTAATTTTGCAATACACTGCATGGGGCATGAAACAGTTCCAGGGACAAGGGATATAATAAATACCATGAAAAAGTAGGACATTCAAGCCATATTGCTTTTTTGGTTATTTAGTTTTAATATTTAAGCAGAAGGTTTTTATCTTCTAGTGCAGCGGTCACTAACAGGCGGACTGCGGTCCGGGTCTGGACCCATGTCATACGGACCTGGACCTATAGCCAAAACAGAAGGTTATAATTTAAAACCTGATGGGGCGGGTCTATTTTAACCAGCGCAGCTTTTATATTCTTTTCGGTAGTGGTTTAGTGGATGAGGAAATGCACAGACCAACTGCATGCAAGTGAAGCCATCTCACGTAATACCACTCAGCCAATCAAGTATGTGCATTCCAGGCAGTAAACATTGCGACTCTACAGGGTTCTCTATACAGACAACTGAGTGACGGAAAGGGAGAGATACAGGCGACTGAGTGAGAGAAAGGGAGAGATACAGGCGACTGAGTGAGAGAAAGGGAGAGATACAGGTGACTGAGTGATGGAAAGGGAGAGATACAGGTGACTGAGTGAGAAAAAGGGAGAGATACAGGCGACTGAGTGATGGAAAGGGAGAGATACAGACGACTGAGTGAGAGAAAGGGAGAGATACAGATGACTGAGGGAGAGAAAGGGAGAGATACAGGCGACTGAGTGAGAGAAAGGGAGAGATACAGACGCGAGAGAAAGGGAGAGATACAACAGAAGTTGAGGAGAAGACAGGAGAGCCGGAGAAAGAGAGAAAAATAAGGAACAAATACCACTGTCAAGCTTTCCTTCCTTTATTTTTCTGAAGTTCAGCACTTTATTTTAAATTTTTCATATTTTAGTTATTTTCTCTTATTTTGAAATGCAGCCCTACTTTTGTTTAGTAAATGAGAGAACATACATATTGGCAGACATACACGTATGTTCAGTTTTATGTAACATAACAATAAATATTGTCAGAATGTTTTTGAATTGTATTGTACTGAATTAATTTGATTTGACAGTCAGGTATTGATTACATGCAATGTTATACATTATGATCTCATGGACCTTTGCTTCTAGAAATTTTCTCTAACTTTTTTTCAAAATTTTAGTTGAATACCCCTGTTCTAGTGTAATGGTCGGAGATCAGTGGCCAGAAGCATTATTGGGAGGGACCTTTAAGGACAGCAGGCTCTTGCATGCTGAAAACACGGTGTGTAAATCAGTGCGGTGCATGGCCGTGGTTCCACCATGCTGGTGTTTCACCAGGGGAAAGTGACTCTGATTGCCACTGGGCCTACTGCAGCCAGTTCGTTCTCTGCTCCCTCCACCGTCTGGCCGCGACCTTGGAGAAGCTGGACGCCAAGGCCTTCACCAGTGAAGAGGACTATCGCGGTGTGCAGAACACCATCACCCTGCTTCGGAAGAAGGCGGAGATGGTGGCTTCCAGTCACATGCAGAATGGGTACAACTTGCAGATGGACAGATTCAAGCTACAAGTAGCCTTTGCTATTTGCTGTTACCACCTATGATACCTTCCCCCATAAGTGGATGTAACATCTTTCATTGTTGCTCTCTCCTTTTATCTCCCTCCTAAAGATCTAGTCTGCCTGTCCAAAAAGAGGAGAAAAGCAAGAGCTGCTGGCTTCCCTGGTGGTTTGTCTTTGTGGGCTGGTTTCTCCTGGTCTCCATCAGTGGAATCTCCACCTTCTTCACATTGCTGTATGGTTTTGTGTATGGCAAGGAGACCGCCATCAAATGGGTCTTCTCTCTGGGACTCTCCCTCTTCCAGAGCATATTCGTCCTACAACCGCTCAAGGCAAGTCTACCTAGCCAATCTCGCAAAGTGATTGACTGCCGAGGCTTGCTGGGATGCTTTTGTCTTACTTTATTAAGGCTAACGTTTTAGTTCTCAAGCTGCTTACCAAGTTACTCTACAGATTACAAATGGCTGGAAAGTTATACATTGCATTTTTGAGGATTAATGAGAAAGCTCATCTTCTCTCATTCCTGAAGATTTTGGGACTGGCCATATTTTTCGCTCTCACCCTGAAGCCTGTGGTTGTAGATGATAGCGAGGAGGTGGACATGCTGTTGGCAGGTGAGATTCTCTGGCTTCCCACTTCTGTGTGCATTTTACTTACTCGTGCCCACAACCAGTGGGATTCCTCTGACTTTAGTCAACGTGGAAAATCCCAAATTAAACATTAAACTGATAAATGGTAATAAACTGAATTCCATTTTTCCTTCATTCAAGACTGATGTCTTTGTGGCTGGTGTCTGATGACACTTCTGTAGAAAAACTGATTTATGTTCTTTTTTTCTGCAGAACAACGAAAAAAATGTACTCATATTTCTGGTGGGGCAACAGCGTGACAGGAAGTGAGTTTTTGTTCCCAATATGCCATCCTGCTGTAAGGATGGATGATCAGGAAATGTTACCCATGGATTTGCCTTTAGCTGGTTTTAATGTAGCCTGTCTCACTACTACCCTGATGCTCCGCGCTCAGCCTGTTTGTGCTGTTCAGTTTCAGTTGTTATTGAATTACGTGTGGTTGACAGACTAATTTAAGACATTTACACAACTTATCTAATGACTTGCAGCAATTTTTATATAATCACTTCTTAAATATTTGTCAAATAGTTTATTTGCAAAACTGTAACAAAACATTTTATAATGCACAACATTATATTCTGTAATGACATATGTGAGTCCTTGGTTAATAGTTCAAGGACTAACGAAAGATTATTGATTATTTAAATTATGAATCGTTAATTCTTTTAAGGGGCAAAGTCAGGGGCAAACTCATTACAAATCAGTTTAACACCACTTCACTATTCAATAATATTTATCACTTGATCAAGCCTAATTGATAAAGTGCTCTGCTAGACTGAAACATTGGACGATGTATAACAATGACTGTCACTTGCCATTTATTGCTAATGTTTTATAACAAATGTTTGACATATGAGTCGTGTTATCTTATATAGGACGATTTAATGAATACTATTCATTCAATTTATTGATGTTTTGCGTTTACCAAAACTGGAAAATGTATGCGGTGTCAGAAAACCAGAAAAGTGCTGTTTAAGTCGTGCATTTGCTGTTATTTCTAAATATGTCTAAATAAGTGCATTACAAAGCCTATAGCTATCTGTATTTGTAAATACAGTAGATGCCCTGTTTTTGAAATACTATATTTGAATAAATATTTAGTTTTTTTTTCATATTCACCGCACTGTCATCTTCTTGGACTCTCAGATCCTGCTCCATGACAATGAGGCTCCTTTACTCACCACAAGTTGCATCTAAGCTAGCATGCAGAAGGGCTCTTTTCTCACCCATTCTGCCAGGATGCTGTGATCAGTGCAGATGCCCTCGCTGGGTCATACTTAGCAGAGGACACAGCTGGGACCTAGACTGTACTCCGGCCAGACATTGTTTAAATGCTCTATTAACAAAGGTTTCACTTATAACCCAAGTGACAGCATGACACAGGGTCCAGTTTTCCTTTGCGCATGTAGGTTGCAATAAATACTGTTTATATAGCTTGTGAGCATCACACTGCTCATCCACAGGCCATTAAAACTGCTGATTTTTCATTTTTTTTTTTCAGCCCCAGTTTAAATTGCTATATACATCACTGTTTTGACTGCATGGGCTGCTAAGGCTTTTCTGACTTAATAATGAGAAATTGAGCCATTTAACCTGTCTTAGTTTTTTGGCTCTTAAAAAAATGTAAGGGCTGATTTCTGCTAAAGGATCTCGTCATCTCTCCCTTCTAGTAGCTAGTCAGTGGACGCAATCCCCCGACACGGCAGTGACGGCACTCTCACTGAGTCCCCGGAGACGCTCTCACATGCTGCCAGACTTTTCATCACATCTGTCACAGACATTGCCTGCTCCCCGCATCCATCCCCCCCTTGCTATAACTCGCTATTTAGTGATATTAATTAACAGAAACATCATTAGGAAGCCTTGTGCTGACCTTACACATAAGTGCAGAGTAGGTGATGTAGGCCTTGTGTGCCATATGCTGTCATGTGACATGGAGATGGCCTGGTAGACAGGCCTCCTGCTCAGACAGCCCTCTTCGTGGGCCATGTGTGGTCGCTGCTCTTTCATGTTCCGAGGTGTTTCCTGATGTGTGTCTCAGGGTTATAATTAAAGCTGCCTTTCTCATTTACATATATTAATGTGACAGTTGCTGCTGTCAGGCGTGACAACCCCAAGCCTGCAAGACAAAATGGTAATATAATAAAAAATAGAACAAAATAGTGCAACATTGGCCAAAGGTATTTTAATACTTTAATAAAGTTATAATTCATACATACTTATCCCAATGGGGGCTTATCATTGGAAAGACTGAAGTCATTTAAGTACACAGCTATTTAAATAAAGAACACATAGTAACTTAACTGTAATTTTTTGCTCTGATTTTATTGTGCATTTATTTTAGCCTATATATACAAAATATAATATATATTTACAATTGACGAAAAATGACCAACACCAACCCCTTCATGACACTTGAATGTGGTGCCTGGGACTCTGTACAGACCCCAGCGGTGGGTCTGAACCCTCCCCCTCTGTTTAACCTTATCAAAAAAGACAGAATGAGCTGGAAACTGCACATCTTTCCACAGAAGCGTACACCTTTCTACTTGTGGAATGAATTGAAATGGACATTTTAATCACATTTGTCTATAGTTGAATTTGTATTGGTCACTCGTTTCAATTCACTCACAATTCATAAACTTAATACAATTTGTTAAGAGAGGCTGTTCATTAACCAAGACTGTGATACTGAAATAGGCTTGTATTTTAAGCTGATAATACTGTATTGCTTGTTATTATGTAAAGTCTACCTTGGCATCTAGGACGACATCCCATAATAAGGTCAGGCTAATGTTGCGTTTTGAGCCTCAGATGAGCGGCCGCAGTTTGACCTCACACTGATTGGATACTCTGACACTGTGGCCCCACCTTCCGCCCCTGCTGACACTCCTGCCACGCCACTTTCCAAAGCATCACAAGACATGAGCGTGTCCATGAACCAGTTGGGCAGTTTTTTATTGGACCCAAGAGTCTGCGGTCTGCCCCCCCCCCCCCCCCCACACACCGCCCTCTTGCGAATGCCTCCGAATATCACTTCGTCTGTATGACTCATGGGAACAGCTTAGTGGGGTTTTGACTATTTGTCACCACTTCACCCACGCGACGTCCACATGCCCGTCTTCCAAAACAGGAGCAGACAAAAACCACTGTAATTTTGTGGTGTCATTTGAGGGCACGTCAGCAATGTTTTGCATTGCAACTTAAAGTGAGAATATATATGGGATAGGAACCACAGCCGACCCTGTCTCATGCAGTATTAAAATGCATCACCCTTGGGTCTACAGAATACTCTGCAATACATTGTTCCTCATCAGCAGCTCTCTTTGTGTGTGACGTAGCAGGAACCAAGACGAGCTTGTATAAATGTATGTGGGCCACAGAGAAATAGGTTAAGACAGGATGCACAGCTTGCAAATTGCTTCATGACAAGGTTGGGACCCATTGTCTCAGTGGGATGTACCTAGTACCGGTACCTTCCAAACATTCATTGTCGTTATGGAGATGAATGGCCACATGTATGGGACACCCCCAGCTCATTTAAGAGGAAACCACCTCAGTAAGTAACGGAATGTGAGCTGGAGTACTGACATGGTGTATCTACAGTACAAGAAGCCTGCATGGTGTCCAACATCAATTCTGCATGGCTGCTTAGAGTAATAAGAAATCAATGAGTTCCATTAATGGCAAACACAGGGAAGGTCTAGGTGATCTTTTTAATTTTAAAGCACATTTAAAAACAACCAAAGTTTAGCAAAGTGCTGTACAATGTTTAATAATAATTAACAAGGAAAGAAAAAGAATTATAGTGGTAGTCCAACTAGATTTCCATAGAAGAGACGAAACCAATAATAATACATAATAAAAAATACTATTAATCTGAGCTGAATGCCCGTCTGAACCTCAACTGAACAATTAATTTGTAGACGTGTCCTTCACACTGAGCCAGGCATCACCTCGCTCCATGTGTCAGACAGACTGAGCGCATAAGCGTTCGGGTCTGGCTATGAGGTAGTGAGGGCTCGCTGTGTCTTTGAGTTTGTGCTGGATGCTGCTCTCTAAGTTGGGATGAGGACCACAGGTCAGAGCACCACTGGCCCCTCAAATCTGAACATTGCATAACTTCTTGGTTCAGATGATTAACTTTGTTAATTTATGTTTCTTCCCTTTCCTCATTATAGGAGGTAGCGTACATTTTTCTGAGCTAACTTTTGCAGAAACAGTTGCTAGATTAAATTGCATTGAGAGCAAGAATAATAACTTAGACTGTTTCCGCAAAACTGGCTATATAAATGTGTAGATGATGTCTTGTCAGAGACATTGCGGTCCAGTGCATCGGTGTGCTTTACATTCGGTGTTATAGGAGTGCCATCTAGTGGTGCCATTAATAGAAACAGAGCTTTTCTAAATGATTTCGTGACCCAGCTTACTGGAGCTCTGAGCGCTCGTGGCTTTGGCCACTGCGTACTGTAAACATTGCACAGAGAAGCTGGATAGAACCTGAAATATGACTTTGGTGCAACAGTATTCTCCAAAGGCATTTAAACCTAAGTGTATAGATGATTAATTGCTAGGTAGACTCACTTTTCCACGCCTAGGACTCGACAGATCTCCGCACAATACACACACTATTGCTCAATATAGGCTCGAAAAAAAATTTAGACACGCAGCTCTTGGTTGACGAGTAATGCTTTATTAGGTAACGTCAGTTTTTTGTAACAATAGATATTTAATACATAACATAATTCAAAATGAACTTAAAAACAATCAGACACACTGTTAGGAGAACTAAAGAGGTATGTTGTTGGAGGTCAGAGACGCCGTTTCTGAGATGAATGGATGGATGGTATTTCCCGTTCGCCAGTAAATGGACAGCCACAGACCACCACAGAGCCTCAGCAGCACTGCTCTCTGAAATACCATCTACATACACGACTAACCTAAAAATTCAAACCATTGTGTTAACAGATGAGCTTCCTACTGGACATGTTAGCCATACTGAGACAACGAGACAGATCGCATACGCGCTAACGAAACTGGATTATGACCGACATAATGGTATGATTACGGCACTTTAATATTAAGACAAATTGAAAAGAACGTAAAACCAGTCCCGCAATTTTGAACACCCCCTGATTTGAGCCGAAGCCATTAAAACACAACAAGGTTGTGCTTGATAAAGGATACAAATGCATAACCAAGATGGAAATTAACATCTTCAAGGGAGAAAGAGGAAAAAAAGCGCAGAATATAAACGCAAAGATCGACTTCTGCTGTTGCTGTAAAACCATCCTCTTCCTAACGGACCGAGTCGTTCACCATACTTGCAAGGTAAGGAGTGTTTTGTTTGTACTGTTTTAAGTCTACTACATTACAACCAGTGGGCTTTCAATGAACAAAATAAGACTTACCGCACTGAATTTTATGCATTAGGAACATCAAAAAAATTTTAGATTTCAATCTAGTTTACAAATGCAGATATCAGATCACTTTAGCTATGATCCTATATACAAATTACAAATATATATATATATATATATATATATATATATAACCAAGTTCATGTCTAAAGCCAAAGCTCTTTTCATTCTTTTGCTACTCAGATTTTATAACATGGAGTCTCTTTAGCCAGATTTTTCTACATCCCTCATTATACAAGTAGGTCTTCCCAACAGCAGGATCACAAAGCTATGCCTTCAGCAAAGGGGTCTGAAGAAGCTTTAATCTAACGTGTGCAATTAAAGTCAATTACCGTTTCCAAGTTAACTAAATATTTGCTGATTGGTTGTAATGTCACACTTCCTCCCCTTTCAGTGCGTCAGAATATTAAGCCTCCACTGTAAATATAAAACATGACCTCAAAAATGAACCGACTAAAGACCAAGGAGCTGATCGCACGTCAAAACGAGAAATGTTTAGGATACATTGGGATTCCTTCTGGTTGCCAAAGACCTTACTCCATTCACAAGTGAGGTTCCGTGACCACAGCTAGAAACGCCATCAAGACGTTAAATGACATGGTGTTCTTTGCTCTGGCAAACTCTCAAAGGCCGTCATTAAAACGGTAGCTATTAAAGTTTCCGTACGAGGCAGCATGGTCGTCTACAAGCTTTGGGATTAGACCCACGGTGGCTTTTCCGCACTTTGCCTCTTGGGTGTTTTACCAAGTCAGTCACTAAGAAAGGCGTGATCTATGTGCAACCCCCTGGCAGCCTCGCTGCATTTAAGTAAGATAGCGTGACAGGGGAGAAGGCGGGGGGGAGAAATTTACTGCAAGAGAGAATCCATATTCTTAAATGTGACCAGGGCCCACGCCCCTTAGCCTGTCGCCACGGTGACAGACTGGAACGGACAGGACGCCCTACAGCAATCTAGGTCTTCTTCTTCAGCTCTTCAAAGCGGCGCGAGAGGTCGTCAAAGTCAATGTCGTCAGAAGTGGAGGCGGTGCGGCCGAAGGAGGATGCGGGGAGCGTATCGGGGACAGAGGGCAGCTCGGGGAGGGGGCTGTTGTCAAACAACCCAGGGGAGGGGCCCGGACCTGGAGCGGAGGGAGCAGAGTGCTTCAGTCGGCCCAGGGAACATCCCGCGCCTCGTCTTTGCATGGGCTGGCGTCTTAGCGACAGACAGCCGTACCCAGCCCAGAGTGAGACTGGAAAACGACTTACCGGGTAGCTGGGCAGGACCAGACGGCTTGATGGCCAGATCATCGATCTGAGAAGGAAACTCTGTCAATGTTTTATTTTATCTAAAGTTAAAAAACCGAGAAACTGCTCAAATCACATGATGATGAGGGATGTGAGTCCCTCAAGCCCCAAGTGCTTAGAAATGCATGGTGCAGCAACCGTGAGGCACAATTCTCTCATATGTGCTGAAACAAAATCTTCCAACAATGACTAACTTGCTGGAAAGCCATCCCTCTTACGGGGGAAGGCCGCTCTCACTTACAGACTCGTAGGTGGGGGGACAATTCGGCAGCTGGGGGGGCTGTCCTCTCACTGGGGGCTGAAAGTTAGCGATGCAGTCATAGGTTCCCACAGCGGCATTGAAGGGCTCCTGCGGCAAGAGTCTCAAAATTACTTTTCAGGCTAGTTACAGAAACAGCCGGATGATTCCCACTCTCACATCATTTCTGCAACCTGCAGCATTATGCCAAACGTGATCATCCGATCAGTCAAATGGGGGGTGGGTTAGCCAGCGGGATAGGCCTGTGATCGGAAGGTGGCCGTCAGAAGGTCCCTGGTTCAAATGCCTACCAACAGAATTGTCACATGGGCACTGGGCAATTTCCCTCCCCGTAATGCTTCAGAACGACTGACCATGCGCTCAAACCCTAAGCTTTGCTCCTAAGTGTATATTTTTTATTCATATTAAATATATATACACACACTACCAGTCTAAAGTTTTTGCACAGCACAGATTTTACCACTTTTCCATTTATTTCATGAATTG
Organism: Petrocephalus sullivani; assembly: GCA_026780845.1. Taxonomy (NCBI): domain Eukaryota; kingdom Metazoa; phylum Chordata; class Actinopteri; order Osteoglossiformes; family Mormyridae; genus Petrocephalus; species Petrocephalus sullivani. The sequence goes on along the minus strand of JAODKM010000008.1, from coordinate 16,370,132 downwards.
CAGAATTTTTATTCTTTTTAAGCACTGGAATGTCGAACGAGCAACTATTATTGAAAATATAAGTCAAAAAATAAGTTTCCTTTATAACACAGAACACAGAAAATCTCAGTGTGCAAAAACATTTGACTGGTAGTATTATATATGTATATATGGGATAAACAAAAAGATGCATTCCAGTGGGCCAATATTTGTACTTTTACTACAAATGGTAAGCAAAGCCTCAGATATGGTGAGGTGCGGTTTGCAGTGCAGGCAGGCGGCTTGCAGTGCAGGCAGGCGGCTTGCTTACTGGGCCACTGGAGCTGGGGTACTTGAACCCGGCGGGCATGGGCATGGGCATGGCGGCGGCTGGCGCAGTGAAGCCGCCCCCCCCGCCGCCTGGCTTTCTGCTGTCACTGTCCACGTCGATGAGGTCCGCCTCCTCGCCGAAGGCGACCTCGGGCTGTGGGGGACAGAGGTCTCACCACACACTGGAGAGGGAGCGGAACGAGACGGCAGCACCTGCCAAAAGGTGACTGCAAAGACGGGCCCAACAGCCAAATGCCGTACCCGGCCTGAGGACCATACTCAGCTAACTAAACAGGTTAGACCGGATTGGCTAGCTGATAATACCCAACAGTAATAGGACAGCGCGAGGCCGAGTGACGAGGAGGAAGCTGCGGCACTCACCCTGACCATGGCATCAGGTTCGTAGGGGACGTTGTAGTTCTTGGCGATCTCGATAAGGTAACGCTCCACCAGGATCTTTGGGGGGGCCTCCACACTCAGCTTGTGCATCAGCTTCCGGGTAGAATTCAGAATGGAGACGATTCTCCGTGATTGCACAGACTACACACGCGTCACACTCACAAACACAGCAGGACGGCGTCGCCGTGAGAGCGTACCCTGTCATTGACAGTCCCGATCTGGTTTGTCCTACACAGCTTGCCGTACTCCTTGCTGTATTTTGCACACAGCTGATCAGACACCTGGATACCGGGCAGAGAGCAGGTTTGTGAACCATCGTCTCAGCCGGGCCACTGCACAAAGTACTCGTTATGCGCTACGATCATGGCAGAAACTGTTCTACCGAGCACGGATCTTCAGGAGTCAGAGTCCACAATCATACTCACGATCTTCAATTCGGATACTTCTGACTGCAGACGTGGGGCAGCCCATATTAACGTGGACACAGCCTCCTGCAAGCCAGGATCCAGTTCCCTAAGAAAGAAAGCAAAATTCATTCATTCATTGCATCTGGTAGCCTGAGAACTTATTGGAATCTGGGCAGTATGTCCTCACCACTCTGAAATTCCCACAAATAAAATTTATAGCAATTAAATACATTATATTTTTGTTATCTCACACAAAAAAAGCTCTGTAAGGTGAACAGTCAAAATCTTAACTTGGGTTTTTAAACAAAATGCAAATGTTTTACAACGTTTAAAGAGGCCATATTTATTACTGATGGAACAGGCCAGCAAGCCTAGTGGGGGAAACCTTTATTGCATGTTCATATGCATCTGCAGTCATGTGCACTGTGGCCAAGCTCCTCACTCACTTCATGGACTGAATGAGGCCAAACCGAGCCAGTAGCAGGTCACAGTAAAGCTCCAAGATCTCCATGGCCTCCACCAGGTAGTCCTCCCTGATGATGTGCTCCACGCGAATGCGGGCGCGCTCGTCCTTCCCGGATGACAGATAATCGGCGATTTCCTTGCGCGCTTTCTGCGCCAGCTCGGCTGGGGGGAAAGAGGCGAAAGTCACGGGATCGGCATTATTCGGCGGTGCGTGCCCCTGTGTGTGTGCCCGCGTGTGTGTGCCCGCGTGTGCTCCTGTGTGTGTGCCCGCGTGTGTGTGCCCCTGTGTGCTCCTGTGTGTGTGCCCGGTAGCACGGCAGAGGACTCACTCTTCTTCTTCTCCAGCAGCTTGAGTCTGTTGATGACCAGCCGAAGGTTGACTCGGAGTCTCTCCGCTTTGTAGCCGCCCCCAAGCATGGTGGACACTGCGAGAAGGAGGGAGCCATTGATGAGCCAGAATCGTTTGCGCCGTGTAAGTGTTTCTTGCTCGGCCGCTGCACTGACAGCATCCTTACAAACCAAAGGCTGCCTCCCGGTCTGCGGCTCTGACGGCCGGTGTTTGCCGCCCCTTAGCTGTACATCACGGCAGCGGCACGGCACGCAGGTCGCAGGGTACAAAGGAAGGCTAAAGCGGCGGGTAGGCACACGAAGGCACGGCCATTAAACGCGAGCCCTCGCTTACCGCGCCCGGCACACGCCGCCCGCTATGTTAGATGCTTATCGCAAGAGCGTCGGGTTTGCGCTCAGCAGGTGTTATTTCGCCGAAGCAGACGGACTTCTAAGCAGAGAAAGCGACGGCGTCCCGCGGGGGTCTGTGGCCGGGCCGAAGCGGCGCACGATGGCCTCGGCTGGGAGCCACCGAGCCACGGCAGCCGGGCCACGTTAGAGACCGAAACCCGACGGCCGTCTCCCGGGATCGGAGGGCTCCTTCGTACCAGGAAGCGCGCTCCCATGAATCGCAGTCCGCCGAAATACATCCAGGGACTACCCTAGGAAGTCCGAACCTCTGAACCCGAGCGGAACGAGCATCCAGCACATACATCACCCATATAAACCGTGCCGTAACGGGGGCAAAGAGCCATTACCTCACAGTTTCGATCCAAAAATAGAGCTCCACCTTTGAAGAGTAATATTTACTGTGTTCACTTCCGCGATACCGTGCGTCTGACGTAGTGTGACGTGACGTGACGCAGTACGTAGCCAAGACTGTTTACGGAGGCAAGACCTAAGATTCGCCCATCTATCGCTGCGCTCTTCTATAAGCCATCGATGCATGGGCCGGCAGTTTATCCCGCGCGGGGTGGTAGCGATTTCTTCTGCTTCATCTTCCTGCTGCTATTACTATTATTATTATTATTGCTGCTGTTGCTTGTTTTTATTGTTGTCTTGGTGAATTGTGTGGGGCACGCTGTGTACCACTTGCATGCTCTCCCCTCGCTCCTCGGTTGTTCCACCCGCGATCCCAAAGCCCACGTGCACGTAAGCGACCTGACGTCTCCAAACTGCCCACGTGAGCACACGCGTGCACGTGGCCGGCGATGGGCCGGCACCCCCCCCCCACACACCGCCCGGATCGGCCGGCGGGACGAGCGCTGCTGGTGCAGGATACCCTGGATATGCCGCTCCCCGAGGCACGTCCTAAGCACGCCCAGGCCATCCAGGAGGGGGGGCTCAGCGCGAGCCGAACGCAGACTGTCACACTACCGCATATTGGACGTTTTTGTTAAAACAGAATAAAAAGCCCGGCGAGCAGGCGGCTTCCCCGCGGCAGGCGGCGACTCTCGGCCCGTAAGGCGGCGCCGGGCCGCGCCGCCCGCCGACGCCGCCCAGGAAGTGGCATGTCCCCGGTGACGCCATCCACATGCGCCGCTGGTCGCGCCTGGCCGCCGCTCCGAGGTGGGCGCGATTCCGCAGCTCCGTCCCAGACTAACGCAGAGAGACAGACCGCGCTCGGGCCGGAGGGTGGCGATGCCACGGGGAGGTAAGCGGAGCGGCCCGGCGGGGTCCGGCGCAGATGGGGCGGCTTCGGCGGGGCGCGCCGCCGTCAGAGTACCGTCGCTCGGCCTTCCCCCGACCCCGGCCGGCTGCAGCGGGCGGGCTTCGGCGGCTCGGACGGGACACGGCCGCACGCTGCTGCCGGCTGTCGCGCTTTGTGGCGGCGGCTCTTAGCGGCCCTGCGGCCGGCGTGCGCTGTCCGGGCGTTCGGCCCCTCCGGCCAGCCTAACGCCGAGCGGCCGGGGTTCCGGCCCCCAAGCGCGTATCTCCCGGGTCCGGGGCTCTGACGCCGGCCAGCGCCCTCGGGCCGATAAAACGCCGCGCTATTTATTTTTAGATGCTTTGCATTTTTGGGAACGGGTTTGCCGAGCGGTGCGGAGGTGCGGCGGGCTGTGCGTCCGAGACGGGGCCGAATGCCGGGGCCCCCGCTCCCCACCCGCGGGCGCTGCCCTCCCGCTTCTCATGTATCCCCCTGCCATCCCCCTATGCATGGCTTAATCCCATTCAGCTTTCGGGACGGCCCCGGCGATCTAACCCAGAGAGCTCGGCAGCCCGGATCGCGGCCCCCGTCCCCTCCTTGGTGCTTCGCAGGCGGCCCCATCCGTCCCCCAGCGAGATGCCGCACGCCCACCCAGGGCCTCGGCTCGCCCTTCGCCTTGGGGGTTCGCTGTACTGAAGGGCGATGGCAGCAGCATCGCAGGACGAGGCCGTGCACATGAGCCAGGAGATGGAGGCTCGGAAGTCTTGAGTCACCCGAAAGCCGAGTCGTAACATTTCCACGTTGCGGCCACCGAGATCGGCTCACTGAGGGTCTTGTGATTCACGGTGCTCCAGTCACCCAGGCTGGCGTGACCTGTTGCCATGGTTCTGGGGCTGCGTCACCGGGGCTGGGGGGAGACTCGTAATAGGTTTGTGGATTTGGAGGTTCTTGGAGATGCTGTAGAGAGGAGTATTTCTCAATGCTGGGAATGCCTGGCAAGAAGGGCCTCCTCTATGGCTTGATAACCTTCTAAATAAATAGAGTATCTGTCTGTCTGGGCCTGACGCATATGTTGTTATTCCTAGTCACCTGGGAGTCAGTGTTTTTTTTTTTCCGGTCCCCCCCCCCATTCCAGGTGCAAGCAGTGTGGTCCGTAGGAGGATCTCCAAACGTATCGCCACGCGCTAGTTGCCCCAGTGACCACATCCAGAGCACGCTCCCCAGCGCCTCCCAGCCAGTGCCACCATGAAGCCCACCCACGAGCGCCACCAGGAATGGCTCCCTCCCAAGAAGCGGGACCTGCCCATGGACAGTAGCAGTGGCGTGGAGGAGGGGCTAGGAGGGTGCGGAGCCGGCGGGGGGGAAGAGGCTGCCCCCACCCCTACCACGGTTGCCACAGGCAACGAAGCCCAAACGTCGAGCTCTGCGGGAGACTGGATGAGGGTCCCTTCGGGGCTGCATTATGGCGTGGAGAACTCCGACGGTGTCCCCGTGGACCAGTACGGCATGGTCTACAAAGTGGCTGTGCCGTCGGTGACGTATTCCCCTACCAGCTTGCACCCGGTGCTCAGCCACATCTCGCCTGCCTACACGGTGCCCTCCCCTCTTCTCCAGCATGCCGGCATCCCGTACCACCCCCTCGGCTACGCCCAGCTCCCGCACCCCTCTCTGCAGTTCGTCGGGTCCCCTTATGCGGTCCCGTACGCGGTTCCCCCCGGCTTCGTACCGAGTCCGTTGATATCGCCGCAGTCCGCGATCACCCAGTCCCACCACGTCTCCCACCTGGTGCCGTATCCGCCTGTCATTCAGGAGGGTGTGGTGTCCCCACCCCCTCAGCCCCCAAGCTCCGCCCACAGCTTCACCAAGGTGCCGGCCCCCGTCGGGGGTCCCCTCATGCTGCCACCTGAGCAGACGCCACAGCAGCACCTGGGCTTGGTGGGGGGGCTCCCGGCCGCTGAAGTCGGCCTCAGGGGCGTGCCCGTTTTTTACCACCCTTCGGGTTCTCGCTCTGCCGCGGCAGCAGTACCCCTGGCTGTCGCCTACGGGGACTCGCAGGAACGCAAGAAGGAAGTCAACGGAGGGGAGGCGGGCCGGGGAGTCAGAGAAGCCGTGCAGGAGGCCAGCTATATCTCCAAGAACGCCCGCGCGGTCCCTGTGACTGCCAGCCCCGGCGCGGTGGACGGCCTGCCGTCCCGAAACCACGCACCCTTCAGGCCAGAGAGCAGGGGGTCCCCCGCACAGAGCAGCACCCCAGACACGGACCTGGAGGTGAGACACACCGGGGGGTCAGGATGTGGTACTGGGGCCGTGCGTGCCTCAGTGGGTTGGCTGTGCCGTTTTGAATCCCATGGCCCACAGAGTCACTTTCTCGTTGGGCCCCTGAGCAGGGCCCCTAACCCCCAGCTGCTCCAGGGAAGGTCTGACCCTGATCTCTCTCTAATAAAGTATGTTGCTTTGGATAAAAGTGTCCGCTAAGTAAATGTAAATAATCTTATTCCAAAAGTGATCACAGGAATAATGCCATAACTTATTTTATGACATCTGGATACCTCTCCCCTTCTCTGCTTGCTTTGGATCCTTAACAGGGCTGTCAGGTATCGCATTAATGATTTGGTGTTAATCTCATTATGCATTATTTCTCTGATTTATTAATTTTGAAACCCCCAATAGCAGAATAGCAGGAGCTTAGACTTTTAGTCAAATTTACTTTTCATACTGAATGTACATATGATAAAATGTTTTATTTTTTGATGGTAATGCATCATGATTCTATATGTGACTAATTCCCCAAGATGTGAGATTAATCACATTAAAACAAATTGGCTGTCTGCCAGCCTTATTAACAATCGTTGCTCATACTGTTTTCTCATTTGAGTATCCAAATGAACATAAAGTTAACACCATGAACGAAATTATAGCATTACGACTTTAAAATTGACGTTAACACATTAATGCGTTAGCTTTGACAGCCCTAGTTATTGATCTCTGCTGGTATTTTATAAGGAAACCATGTAAATGTTTTAATTTCGTTCATGGTCTCTTACGAACTAGACGAGACGTGCTCCAGCGCATTTTATTGCTTCCGAAAAACAACAGATGTGGTTCTTGGTCGCTCTTGCAGACAGATTGAAGGACTTCCTCCCCCTCCATCCTGTCTGCACGCTCGCTCGCTCGCACGGCCCGGCCCGGCCCGTTTCCACACTCAGCCCCGGCTTCCTTCCTTATCGGACTTGTGGCGGGTTTTGGCGGTTTGCGCAATCCAGGCTGAGAGGCCTCCATACAGCACACACAGATTGCTG
>JAODKM010000008.1:16336139-16363199 GCA_026780845.1 Petrocephalus sullivani | reverse complement strand
GTGACAGCTTGCGGTTGCGGGGGGGAGGGGGGGGGGGGCTTGTGCTTTCGCGCAGCTCGGTTGCTGATGCCCATCTCCATCTTTAAGGTGCAGCAGGTGGTGGGACGCCTTGCCTCCCCAAACCACGGCACTACGGGCAGCCACAAGGAGGCGTCCTTCGGGCCCCTGAACCTGTCCCAGGGCTCTCAGCGGACCCGGGAGGCGACTCGGGCGGGCAGTGAGGCATCCGGGCCGGGCCGGGCCGGGTACTCGGAGCATCCGACCAGCTTGGCCGATGCCCGGGCCCCACCTCCCCAGCCCCAGTTCTCCCACAAGGCAATGATCCTGGCCAATGGGCAGCAGGTGCTGGTTCCCTTGGAATACCCCCACTCGCAGCATTACGTCAGCCCGCCTGAAGAGGGCGCCCCCAAAGCCGCGGACCCAGCGGCCCGAGCCTGCCTCCCTGAGAGGGCAGCCCCAGAGCTGGTGGCCCAGCAGCAGCCCCCGCAGCCTGCCCCCGCGCCTTCCGGCGGCTCCTCCCACTTCATGAAGGGTGCCATCATTCAGTTGGCGACGGGCGAGCTTAAGCGCGTGGAGGACCTGCAGACGCAGGACTTTGTGCGCAGCGCCGAGGCCAGCGGGGGCCTCCGCATCGATTCCAGCATGGTGGTGGACGTGCACAGGAGCCCGCGCCGGCCCGGCCTGGTGTCGCTGCACTTCACCGTGGGCGAGCAGCAGAGCAAAGTGGCCGTCGACGTACCCCCGGAGCACCCCTTCTTCGTCTTTGGACAGGGCTGGTCCTCGTGCAGCCCGGAGCGGACGGCGCAGCTGTACGGGCTGACCTGCCACCCGCTGCAGGTGGGCGACGTCTGCGTGTCCGTCGCGCTGCAGCAGCCGCAGAAAGCGCCGCAGAGCCAGCAGCCGCAGGCAACGGCCAAGAGCGGCAAGGCCAAGGTGGTCTCCCAGGCCATGGGGCCGCCCGCTCCCCAGCCCGCGCGGCCAGCCACCCAGTTCCGGCTGGACAGGACTCACCGCGAGCCGGACGGAGAGGCCGAGGAGGAGCCCATGCTCGTGGGAGGCACGGGGCACGCTGCTGCCCCCTCCCGGCCCGAGAGGCCTCCCGCGGAGCTTGTCCGGAGCCAGAGTGGCTATTATTTGCACACAGAGGGGCATCTCCGCGGCAGCGTGGGGTCTGGGGGCGCCCCGTCCCTAGAGGGGCATCTCCGCGGCAGCGTGGGGTCTGGGGGCACCCCGTCCCTAGAGGGCGCTCAAAGGCGCTGGTCACTGCCCGGCCTCCAAAGATATGGGAGCAAGGCCGAGGAGGAGGCCCACGTCCCCACCTGCTCTGCCGGCCCCTCGCGGCCCTCCTTCATCCCTCAGGAGGTCAAGCTGTCCATCGAGGGACGCTCTAATGCCGGAAAATAGCAGCAGGAGTTGGCCACCCTGAGTGAGCGCCTCCGAATGTCTGATTTTTGCACACTCCAAAGTTACAGCCCCCCCAACCCCCCTGTGCACTGACGGCATGGTTTCTGGCCGCCTCCTGTCTGCGGATCAGTGACCACAAAGGAGGCCTAGCGTGGGCAGTACCGTGCCAGGATGCCCCACACCCCCCTCCCCCTGTGCTTGGCTGTAGCCTTTGAATCTTCTACCAAAGCTTCACAGATCTGCATTCCCTCCCAAAACGAGAGGAGATAGGGTATCCCGTCTCATCTGATGTATTTTCCACACTGACGACGTTCTTGCCTACCCTCTGACCAAAATCTCACACACATAAACCCGAGCTTTCCCTTTCATTGTCCCTCTGCTGAACCCCCCACCCACCTACTTTGGGAGTGGTAAGAACAAAAGCACATCTAAAATACTGACTAGCTCCTGGAAAGGAGGTCTCTGGAAGGTGAAACGTCGCGCCCTAGTGGTGTGTATTTTTTCCCTCCCTAGTCTAAGTGATTACCTGCTTTTGAACGGCACCCGGTATACTGCCGTCTTGTGCATGTGACTCTCAGGGGGAGGGTCCCTTAAGCCCGTCATCCTTTCTGAACTTTCCCCAGGGCAATTTGCTAAGGATGGGGGTGGGTGTTGGCCCTGGAAGCTGTCTAATCAATCAGCCTGTCAGTCATGTCAATCAGATCAATCAGTCGGAAACTCCCGTCCTCCTCACACCCCCCGCGCACGTTCCCTTCTGCCCGTGGCTCCGCCCCATTCGCCGTGGTCTCCCGGGCTTGCCGTAGCAAAGGGATCGTCCGCCCCTACCCGGCGCCTTCTCCATACCTCAGCCCAGCCCAGGCAGGAACCTGACCTCTGACTGTTCGCCGTCGCCACGGAGACGGGTACATCCTCCTCGAGTCACCTCTTTCTGACCCAGCCGAGATGGCAAACGGCGTAGCATCAATTGGGCATCCAACCCTGGTGTGTGTGTATGTTGGTGGGAGGGGGCAGGGAAATATGATGTATCCGTGGGAACTGAATCCTCCAAAGATACTTATACACTTTTGAGAGCCTTTAACTGTAATGGGTATCAATTGTTGCAATTATTACTTTGATTTTTTAAAATACGATCCCCGAGTAACTCCTGTCGCATCCTGGATGCCCAGTAACCGTTAGAAAAGCAATAATTTTCTTCAGTCGGCCACCAAGGTTTTCTTGTTGTGGTTTAACTGCCTGGGAACCTGCCCTTTGTAATTCTGACCTGAGAACTTCCTGTGTCTCACTGACAATGCACGATTTTATGGTCATCTGATTTGTACCTTTTTGTTATTGTGTATATTTCAGTTACTGTTGTAAGCAGAGAGACGGGGGGGGGGTGGGAAGAGGAGGAATGTAGCAGTGTGAAATTCTGTGGTTTAAAAGGCACAATCAGCCCGGGCCAGAAGCCAGGATGCTTGTCTTGAGGAGAAAATGTGGTTTTCGTATGCTGGGGCCTTTTGTTTCATTTGCCGTTAAACTATTTCTAGCTCTGTTTTAGTCTTGGCAATATAACGAAAAGCCCGTAAAATTTCATTTATTTCAGGGTCACGGTTCTTGTCATAGCAGTAACCAGCGGGAGCGAACGGCAGAGAGATCCTCTCGTGTTCTAGCATTGTTTTTTAAGAAGCAGAAAACAGAATTAGGTCGGTTGACACTGTTTACAAACTTAACAGCCACAAATGCTGCATTCGCTTGTAAAAGATATTAAATTCCTAAATTTAAAACAAGTGCAATTAAAACGGCGGGTGGAAAGCGTGCCGGAGGTCCAAACCGTAGTCAGGAAGGCCACTCCAGTCACGCCACATTCCCGCCAGCCTCGCTTATCTGGATACTTCTGCTTTGTTTCCACGTTTTCCATTCCCCTCTCCTGGGTCTTAGTTTCACTGCAGTGTGTGAGCAGTGGGGTCTTGCTGCAGTTAAGATGGTCACATGACACAGTGGTGCGTTCTGATTCGCTGACGTCCCCATGTTAAGTGTTAAATGGACTCCTAGCCCCACTCACCCCCTGTGGTATGCACAGCAAACATGTATTCTTCATATAAAGAAGCGGTAGCCATTTAAAATAGTGTTATTTATGTCACAGGTGACTAATGTATTTAAAAATTCATTAGGTCACAGCATTTATGCTAAAAGCAATATCCTTAGACTAAATACATAAAGACCATATTATTACTTTCCTATAGATTTGGTATTTGCTATGCAGTAAGAGAAATTAAGTATTTTCCTCATTGTTTATATCTACCAACCCTTTGGTAGGGTGTTATATATATATATATATGAAACGTATGTCATTGTATAGTGATGTCGCTAGTCAATGCCATTACTCTAATAGTCGGGTAAGGAAAGCTGGAATTGGGAGGGGTTTGTGAAGCCTCTGCCCTGATTGGTATTGGATAGCCCTGATTAGGTGGGGTTTGTGAAGCCCCTCCCCCAATTGCTGATGGATAGCCCTGATTGGGCGGGGCTCGTGAAGCCCCTCCTCCAATTGCTGATGGATAGCCCTGATTGGGCGGGGCTCGTGAAGCCCCTCCCCCAATTGCTGATGGATAGCCCTGATTTACGTGTGCGTCCTGCAGTGCTGGATGTGTGTAATACCTCGTTCCCGCCCCCACTTCTGCCACGTCGAGTGTCTTTGCTGCATGTTGGATGGGGGGTATGTAGTGTGACCCCAGGCTTTTGGATCACAGCGTCTGGGGTAGCAGAGTCCGAGAGTCGGGCTTGTACGGTGCCGCTCAGCCCCGTCTGGTAATACTGCCCCGTCCTCATGCTGCCTATCGGGAGGCCAGCTTTTACGAAATCACTTATTTTCAAAGCAGAGTCCAGGTACAGATTATGTTTGAGAAAGTGGACCAAAATCATTCTTAGACCACAGAGGGTTGCAGTGCATCCAGCCAGGAAGTAGGTTTCTCCTTCCTTAAGGACTGATTGTGAAAAATTTCTATGATACTTATATATTACATAATTTATTCCTAAATTGTAATAAGGTGGCGCTATGCAGTATGTTTATCGAGCATCAGCATGTCCTTGTTTGGAGAGAGTGATGTCCTTCATGTTCCAAACAGTGTCCGGGTGGACATCCGACACCACTGGGTCCCATTTTGGGATTTACACACGAGGAATCCAGGGGGGTTCAGAGCCCCTTAGTGGCACAGAAATAACGCAGTAGTGGTTGGTAAGGAGGATATGGTTATCGCTGGGGCAGAGCTAGCTTGGTTACCTTGAGGTCAGTGTAAAACCCAATGCTAATCTGCAAAATTCATGCGAGCTTGTCTCAGTGAAGGGCGTTTTAACTTATTTGTGATTGACCATGGATTTGACTGCTTCTTTCTCTGCTCAGTAGCATGTGACACCTTCCAGCCAATCAGCTCTCTGACACGTCGCTAAGATACGTGCTCACACACACACACACACACACACACACACACCTGTACAGCACCCTCTACAGGTATATTGGTGGACAAGGGGTGAACCAGGAACTGCACTTTGACAAAACCTCACTTGCATGTTTTTCTGTAATTATTTATGTGTTTTATGAAACGAGATCTGTTGCACTTAATTTCCCTTAACTTGTGGTGTTATAAGGAAACTGTTGGTTAACCGATTGCATATGTATATTATATATAATATATATTGTATATATTATATATAAAAATGTTGTAAGATTTGTATTTTATCAAGGTTGTCAGTACTGCCTTAAGAACTGCTAAATGTTATTTCAGTGACAGGCTCAAGTGAACCCCCCCCCAACAGTGCAAGAGGTCAGAATATTTCAAGCAATGACTCCTGTCTAGGTTTGGAGATGTGTTGCGATTGCGGTGGAGACTAAGGTTCGGTGCCCGGGAGAGGTGGTGTAGGGTTGGGAGGAAATCTGACGCAGTTCAGCCAAAAAATGGCTTTGTTTCCACAAGACACTGGTTTTTGACATGCTGGGTGAGAGAGTTTGTCCTCATGCCAAGAGGGGGTATCTTACACATCATGACCTCAGATCTGAGGTTTTTTTTTTGTAACATTTGTGATCTGTCACAGATTGTTGAGTGGAGGTACTTACTTCCTCCATCAGTGTAGAACTGGGGTTGCCAGCTCAGGTCCTTGGAGTCCACAGGCCTTCAGGTCCTTACTGCCTCCATCCGTGTAGAACTGGGGTTGCCAGCCCAGGTCCTTGGAGTCCACAGGCCTGCAGGTTTAAAGATGATTTAATTGACACTGGATTTGTTGACAGGTTGGGGTGGTAATCCAGATAGCTGGGGGTGGGGAGGGGTGGCTGTAAGTAATGCATATAGCCAGGTCAGCAGGGGGTGTAAACTGTACTGCCTGTGACCTGTGAGTAGCTGGGCGGAGCCTTGCCACCGAACCCTTTATATCCCAGTAAAGATATCTGGGTAAAAGAAGGAAGGCAGGCTTGCTACACACTTAAATGTACTCAACAAATGTGCTACACAGATGTTGTGGGTTTGAATCCCAGGGATCCTGCTGCCTGGATGTTCATGTGGGACAGTGGAGGAAGCAGCCTTTTTAACGGTTAAATAAAAATGTACCCAGGAGGAAAGGGGTTCCGTTTTATTGTAACGATTGCAGAGTGCGTGTGTGTTTGCCTGTCTTGTGGAAACAAAGCGTGTTGTAGCTCGGGGGATGGTAATTCCAGACCTCGAGGGCCACGCTCCCTCAGGTTTATATAACCACGCTAAGCCGCTTCCCTTATCGGCCTTGGAGAGGCGGTTAGGGGGAATGGCGAAGTGAAACCGCATGAGAAGAGGGCGGGGTTGGTCATGAGTGAGGTGTGTCTGTCAGGAGGGTGGCGAGAGACTAAATCAAAGCAGGGAACGGTTATAAGGTCTCCATGATTTATACTGTATGTAGTATCACTTTAGGAATCGTACTTTCGGTCACTATATGACACTGCTTTCATGTGACGTGACATTAAAAGGCATCTTTTTCTTTAATGCATAAAAACGACAAAATATATGCAATGATGTATATGTAATATTGAATCCTCAAGTATAATCCAGGGTGTATAAACTTTGTATAGTGAGTTTTAATATCTTATGGCCGTACCGATATGTATTAATTCTTCTCAGAAGCCTTAGAGTCGTTTACCTAAAGTGCTCCCTTTCCTTAGCATACCCCACACCTACCTGAACTTTCAGAAGCATTAATAACTATATTTTGTTGCGTTTTCTTTGTACCTGTTTTGAATAAAATAGATTTGTACTGTATATTTGTACCTTTTTGTGACTTAGGGCTGATTTTAGTTTTCTTTCGCTGTTCTAATTCGATGTACTTAAGGACACAAAGATATTGTATTTTTATTGTTACAGCTAAACTTCTTATTGAACATTGCATTTATCATGTTTGTTAAGTAAACACATAATATATATAGATATAATATTATTCTGACTGGAGTGGGTCTCTTTCTTCCCTGTGACTGCTCTAATTTCATTCATCCGTCCGCCTATCTATCCATTTCAACTGCTTATCCAGTGCTGGGTCACAGTGGGCCTAGAGCTCCTCCCAGGCCGTATAAGGCAGGGGCCACCCTGGATGGGATGCTGGTCTATCACAGGGCTCACCCTTTAGACCAGGGGTAGGGAACCTGATCCATGGAGAGCCGGTGCGGGTTTTTGGGATGACCTCTCAATCAGCCAGTAATAAAGCATTGGTTCTCAGCTCCTGTCTTATTGGCTGATTCAAAAGTCATCCCGAAAGCCCGCACCCACACCAGCTCTCCATGGATCAGGTTCCCTACCCCTGTCTTAGGCCTTGTCCGCACATGTACAGGTATTTTTAAAAACTTACTTTTTCCTCCTGTTATTTAAAAAACAAAAGTCTCTGTCCACATGAAAACGCTAAAACACACTGTCAAGAGCATGCCACACCAACAGGGGGTGATATAACTCTTACCACAAAGTCATCTTGGCCAACTGGAAGCCATATTACTAGTTTTGCTAGGCTAAAAACGTTCAGATGTTCCCTGCTGAGACATGGTGCAGAAACGGGGACTCAAACACGCACATACACACAAGAAGAGCTCCCTGGTGTTTTATTTTCACATGTACATCTGTTTGTCCAGTAACAGAACTGGGTCCCACACAGAGTGACACACCCATCCATTTCGGTTTGTTCTGTTTTTCTGTCAGTTTCTTTTGGCCTTTGTCAGGGTTTGTTTTTTTGTAAACATGAACATTGATCTTCCTGAAAACCAAGCAGAAGGCCAAAGCATTTAAAAGAACACACCGTGGGGTCCCGGGTTTGAAAAAACAAATCTTTATAAAGGGCAAGCATATCGTCACTGTCAGACGCTAGAAACATACTTCAACGAGTGTCGCTTCAAATCGCGATTTTGCAAACATGCAGTGCTGTGATTATGTGGTCTGGTCTGTGGGGGGATCCCACCATGAGACTCCGGACACATCACATCAGTCAAAGTGTCCCGGACGTGCCGATTGGCTGCCGTGGGCCCCGGGCTCGGCACGCTTGTTCGGACCAGTGGGCTTCACAGACGATGATGATGCGTGACCCTTTAGCGTGCAGGCAGCATACAGTAAAGGGAAACTGAGGTAATTTATGTACGTAGTGAAATGGATTTAGAAATTAGTTCCGACTAATAAACGGGTGGATGCCAAAAAAACAGCCGCCAGGAGGATTCCGTTGCTAAGCAGTTGGCTCGTGTACGAACCTGGTCGCTGTGACTGAGTGTGAGCTTGCAGCTTGCTGTTGGACTCCGGGGCCTGTACTCTGCCGGTCTGAGCCTGGACCATGCAGACAGGCTCCATACTGGAGGTAAACGGTTACCGAGGACTGTTTCCAAGCGCTCAGGCTCCACAGAAGCGCCACAGTTGCATTGTCTGAGTTGCAGTTGCACGGTATCGATACGGATATATATATATATATTTCTCTCTGTTATGCTTGTTCCCGTTTTTGCCACGCAATCTGCATAGTTAAGTGTCACTTTCCCGTCGTTTGCATAGCAGTTGGAACCACCCCAGGTGCCGGCTTTAAAGAGCGGCGAGGCCGACGAAGGCTGCGCCCTTTCCAAGGAAGACCGCGGCTTTTCCGAAGAAGGCCACGCCCGTTCTGAACAGCCAATCTACTCCCTCCTTGGAATGGCCCAAAGAAGCGGGCGCTGTAGTGCGTTCGGTGAAGCTTCAGTAAATGTCTCATCGAAACGATCCCTCCGACAGGTTGGCAGCCTGGTAATGACCGGATTTTGCTTTGACGCGGTGCAATTATAATGCCGGACAATGACAAATTATATTATTGAAATGCTGTATTCTTTAAATTCTTTCATTAGTCATTGTTCAAGAGAGACTGAGCATTCAAATAAGTTACAATCCTTAATTAAAAGGCATTGGGGAGTGGGGTTGGGGCATGACATAAAGACCTTCTCTGTGACAAAGACCTTGTGGGCATGCATTTCAGGGCGGCCAGGAAGGCAGCTGGATGGGGGTGTCTCCTGGCTCCTGACTCAAGCTCTGATGAAGGGAGCAAGGAGCCCCTCCCGGCCTCAGAGGTAATGGACACACAGCAGCTATAGACATCCAGGTTTCGCACTGGGCTTCCTCCGGGAATCTGGGATGCCCTTCTGGGGCACTCCGAAGCCTAAATGGCAGGGGTGGGCCGTCTTATCTGCAAAGGGCCGGCGTGTTTGCAGGTTCCTGGGATAACCTTTAGGTCATATGTCCTAAGCCAGGTGTGAGGACTCTTCGGCTAATCAGACTTCTAATTAGTTACCCTAGTTAGGGATTTGCAGCGAAAACCCACAAACACAACGGCCCTTTCTGCCCACCCCTGCTATGTGGTGTGATGTGCAAAATCAGATTCAGGGAGGTCAATGTGACCAGTAAGGAGAGTGAGAAGATACCAGCGATTGGCAGTGTTTGCTGAGTCCTGAACTGGTGAGGTACGTGGTCCACAGGCTTGGGGGGAGACCCAGTAGGTCCTCCAGTCCAGCAGGGGGCAGACTGCACAGGCCTCTGGGTCGCTAACATGAGTGGACAGGAGTTGAAGTCATGCCAACCGTCAATGTCTCCTCAACGCAGTGCCAGGAGTCAGGTCAGGTTTGAGGAGGACGTGGGAGTGAGGCGCAGAGTGCTTTCCAGGAGTATTTGACAGAGCTGTCGGAACAGGGCCAGGGGCCAAAGAGGCACCGCAAGACCCTCACACGAGGTAGACGTAGATTCAGTCGGTGTGAGCCTGCCAGTGACCTGCAGTGGCAGCTGGGGGGTGCTCCCGGGAAGCGGCAGGCAGGCAAATGGGGGGGTGGGTGGAATGTGTCTCCCGTCGCCGCTAGTCCGGGCGCAAACGACGTCCCTCCCCCGCTCAAGGCGCTTGACGTGGGGAGAGCGGGTATGACATTTCAGGAGAGCAGCACATCATCCTCAGGCCATGCTTGATGATGTCATAGAGTTCATGTTAGGGTTGGGTGTGGGGGAGGGGTTAGAGAGATTCGACCCTGTGTTTATCCTTTTAAGTTCTTGTCCGGAAGGTAGTTCCACTGGACATCTGAAGCTGGAGCCAAACCTGACCGGGCGTGCTTCGCTGGGGAGGCGTCCCCCCCACCAAGGCGGCTGTGGTGCACGCCCGTCCCCCCCCCCCATAGGAGAGAACGTGGTATAGGCCGACTTGGCCCTAGGGCAGCTTCATGAGGAGCCCGGCGTCCAGTGTAGGGCAGGGCATGGGGCAGGGGAACTGGAAGAGGCTCATGTCGGCGGTCAGCGCGGCCATGGCAGCAGGGTCGTGCTCGATCTGCGTCCGCAGCGACGGCTCGATCTTCTCCAGCCGGCGCTTGAGGCGCTTGGCCTCGCGCTCGCGGACCAGCCGCGCTTGCCGCTTCTCCGGCGTCTCGTTGGCACGCTTGAGGCGCATGGCCTCGCGGTCGCGCTGTAGCCGGCGAGCCCGCTGCTCCTCCGACTCCTGCATGCGCTGCAGCCGCTTGGCCTCGCGGTCCCGCAGCCGCCGCAGCTCCCGCTCCTCGGCCGTCTCGCGCGCCCGCTTGCTCTTCTTGGCGGTGCGCTCCCGCTCCAGCCGCTGCATGCGCGCCTCCTGTGGCTCGTTCTTGCGCCGCGCGGCCCACTTGCGCGTGGATGGCGACTGCGACTCCACCAGCTGCTGGTATGCCACGCAGGTGTTGCACACGAGCAGCACCCCGGCCGGGTAGACTGGCGTGGGGCCCAGGATGTCGGCCAGCGGGGGCAGCCCCGGGCCGGGGGGACTGAGGCCATCCGGGAGCGAGGGCAGGCCGGGGCCCGAGGACAGGAGGCTGTCGGACAGCGAGGGCAGCGTCGTGCCCGGGCCGGAGTCAGCCAGGGGAGCGCCGGAGAACACCTGCGACAGGCCGCATGCCTCGTCGCCACTGCTGCTCTCTGCGTTGCCCGCATTCAGAAACTCCTTCAGCTTCTCCCTGCATGGAAAGACCCAGGAGAAGATCGTCAGTGGGTTGGACGACATATTCCTACTATTAACTGCCATTGTTATGAAGTATCTCAGGGTTCTGTCACACTTTCCATTTTAAAGTTCCATACTTCTAGACTATGGGGGGGGGGGGCTGGTATCTTCTAACCCCAAAGCACTTGAAAAGAGTGTTCAGAACCTGATGAGGAAGATGTCACCCCCCCCCAAGTTGGAGCAGCGGAAGGTTCATCCATGGCCGGACCTGTTGAAGTTGTTGGTGTTGGTGAAGCGCGCTCCGCAGACGGCGCAGTTGGAAAGCCGGTCCTCGGAGTGGATGAGGAGATGACGGCCGAGGGAGCCGGGCGAGCTGAGGGCGCGGCCGCAGACGGGGCAAACGTAGCTCTTACTGCCGCCCACCGTCGCCGTGTGCTGCCGGGGGGTACAGAACAGAACGCAGTTGCGGAAGGACGGCTAGAGAAATGTATGCTTCCTTCACGCGGCAAGACGACAGCATGATTGCAGGTATTTGGCCGTGCAGGGAACCGTGCGCAGACACGCGTCACGTGACACCCGGACTCCATGTCTGCAGCTGCACCCCTTTCCATGGCGTGGGACCCCCCCCCCCCCCCAACCGCCTGCGGCCCTGCCCCCATGCTCCTTACCTGATAGACGTGGGCTATGAGCTGCTCTGGGCTGCCAAACTCCAGGGTGCACAGCGGACACAGGTAGCCGTTTCCCAGCTCGCTTCCCTCCTCCCTCTCCTGTGGGGCAGGTAGGGGGTGGGGGGGTGGGGGGAGTGCCCAGTCAGCCACACGCTCTGGCCAGATGCCGTTAGTGCTGGAAGCAAGCACCTGCATGTGGAACCCTTTTTGATGAGCTCTGACTATCGGACCCCTGAGCCAGGTACAATGGGCCAATTGCCCCAGGGACTTCTAAAAAATATACACTGCTTTGGACAGAAGTCTCTAATTAAATGTAACCATAGCTACATAGTTAAATAGGCTCTGGTATGGCAGTGTTCAGGAAGCTGAGGACTATGGGGTGTCGACAGTGAGGGAGCGTCAGTCCGGATGAGGCGGGCAGCCTGTTAGCAGAAGCCCCGGGCATGGAGGTCTGGGGTCGGCTCACCTCCTTCACCTCCCCGCCTCGGAGGGAGTGCTGGCCGGGTTTGGTGCCCGTCATGCTGTCGTCAGCTGACGTGTTCGAGGACGAGTCCTCGCCAGGGTTGTCCGGATCGCTGTCACTGTCGTCTGCGCAGACAGGAGACCTTGCCATCATCGCCCCCCAGGACTAGCCGGGAGCTAGCGGGATCTTCCTCACGAGCCAGCATCCCAAGCCCCTCATACTCACCGGTCACGCTGTCCTGCTCCCCCGGATCCTGAGAATTGTTGCTGTGACACTCGCTGTCTTCGGCAAAGTCCTCCCTGCCCTCAGTGTTCATTGTGCGGTCAGGGCCTGACAGCCCTGCTATGGGAAACGACCCTGGGAAGGGGCAGGAGAACCAATCAGTGGTGTGAGTACTGAGCATGTTCAGCATGGTAACGGTAAACAACAGTCAATAATGGGTGGGGCTTACTTAAAGGGGTGGGGCCAAGTACCTTGATCTCACTTACTGCAGTAGAAATCTAGCTATCTACACTACTGTCTTGCTGCTGTATGCATGCACCACTGTTTACTTTTTAATAGCACAATTATTTGCAGAAATACAATCTACTGGGGAAAATGGCAACGTTTCAATGAAAATATTCAGTATAGTAATACTGTTTGGTGGAATATGGATAAGAGATGCTGGGATATGGATATTCTTAAACCTCAGACAGAGAGGTATACCACCGGAGATCTGCGAGAATTTGTAGAGCACAACGTTACTCTGCTTGGCCATCAATACAACCTGGAAACAAAAATGTCAGAGGTGGCATCTTCCAGATTCAAGATTTCCAGGTTCAAGAATTCTCCATTGACATAATGCAAAATGAGCACATGTAGGGCAGTGCCTGGCACTGTAAGAATCCAGTCGGGTATTTAAAGAGAAAGCAGGAAAACATGGCTATATACTCGTGAATGGCTTGTATCAAGGGGGCTGATCTTAGAACATATGGTCTATAGCTTTAACGCGGAAACGCTGCAGTTCCTGCCTGGTGGGAGCGCAGTCCTGTGAGCAGAGTGGTGCTGCAGTGATCTGCATGTGGAGCTGCAGCCCTACATGCACAGCACTGGAGTAAAAATACTGGTCTGCGAGAATGTCGTGTTCATCCAGGGCTTATGGGTAAGGATTCCTCCACGCACACGCGCGCACACAGGCACACACACGCGCGCACACACACACACACGCAGATGAAAAATGCAGTCTCTCTTGCGGCATGCCGCCGTACCTGGCTGCCTCCTGACCCTGACGCTCATGCACGCCCAGGCTGGCCTCATGCAACCCCCCCCCCCACCCACAGCCCGTCTCGCGGCTGCCTCCGTTAATCTCCACAGCCGCAGGAGGCCCCAGACTGACGCGGTCCCGGGGAGCCACTCACACCTTCGCCCCAGGCCCCTCTGTCCAGCCTGCCTCCCCCCCACTTCTCCCAAAAACACCCAGAACCTCTGCTTATCTCCTGGCCGGCACCTTCCCTGGAATGCCTCTACCCGACCCCCCTGTGTCCCGATCCCTCCCACACATTCTACTCTCACATGTCCCTCTAGCACCCGTTTAATATTGGGGGGGGGGGCCACAACTTCTTTTAAATATAATGCTTTATTTGGGGGGCAGCGGAAGGCAAATTAAATACTGGGAGCTACATGCCCTTCTGTGTCCCCCAAAAGGCCCCAGACTCCCCAGCACTCCGTTATAATTCCATCCAGCCTTAACGTCTCTCCCTGTTGGGTCACAGGGGTGCACTCCCTTCCCGCCCACCTGAAACTGCTCGAGTTATGGCCTACGCGGGCGCGTGGGGGTGCAGGGCCGCCCCCTCTCGGGTTTCCAAGGGCCTGCGCGCCTCACCACTTCAGAGAGCGGTGAGAGCCTTGCCCTTCGCTTGCACCCCCAGATCCGGAGCCACCACATCAGTGTCGACAGCACAGCCACGAGATTGATGTACGAGCGCCGCTCCTCCCCTCCAACAAGTGCCGTCTGTACATCTGTCTCTCTCTCCCCCCCCCACCATCATTCTGATGTTATCTCTGCGAGTCTGCGCGTCTGTAGGCAGCTGGTGACGCAGTGTCTCGGTAAAACCAGACAAAGAGGCAAACTCGTCAGCCAACAGGCGGGACGCAGCTCGCTGGCGGTGGTAGTTTGGGAATGGGGGGTTTTGGCTAAACAGACAATGGGAGAATGCTAAACTGCAGTGGAGCTAGGGAGAAGGGCGCTCTTAAATTCCAACACTGTTTTCCCCCTGGCCAACCCCCCAACATACAGACATGCACCCCAGCCTAAGTCTGGCCTGCAGAAAGCACTAGGGGAACGGTCGCTGGGCCCTATGGATGGGGCTCTCCATTATTCTGGCCCGCGTGGAGCTCAGGGAGGGGCTGATTCTGGAACCCACAGCCATCACCTCCTCAGCTCCATTCCAGACCGACAGGGTCACATGATCTCGGCTCCCGCTTCTCCGAAAGTTCCCTCTCCCCACGGGACCTGCTGGGGGTGAAATGCTACGTCTAAAATGATCACACCTCCGCCATGGGAGAAGCCGAGTGGCCGGGAATGTGTGCGAGAGCGAAGGAGCCGTCCGTAAATTTGGCAGAGACTGCTCGTAGACCGCCGCCCCCCCTCCCAACGCGCATGCAGTGTGATTAGATATCTGCTGCTGGGCATCTCCTTGCCGACACACCGCCCACCGGGGAGAACAGGGACTATCGGATTCCAGGAACATTGTTCGGTCTCGCTGAAGCGCTAAAACTAAGGATGCATCTTACCAGCCGGCATAGCTGCTGCTGAGTTGATAGCTAAATGTGATGGAAATATGAATATCATTCGCCGTACTTTCTGTACTATAATCCTTACACTGACGGCAAAAAAAGCTAAATCAGCTTTAAAGGCCAAAGAAAAAAGCTGTGCGTCTTACAGAGGGTGTTTTACAACAACACGGCAAAAAAAGACCCGAGGTCAAATCCAAAGACGTCTGATGACACAATGCCAGGGCTCGCACCCACGCCGAACGGCATTTCTGAGGTGCTCCTCCGGGGCATGGCAGGAGATCCCGTCTATTAACTAATAGCTGAATTCTTAGCCAGATGCTAGCAAACAGTTAGAAACGCTGCTAACTAATGAAGGGGTCCAAATCCCTAGTGGCTCCTTGTATGGACTTTCTTGGTATGAACCATCATGGAGATGGTCAGAAACCTTTCGAGAGGCCCAAGTAAGAGGCTGTACAGGGGAGGGAGTGTGGAAGGCAAACCGCGGGTGACATTCAGGTGACGGAGCGGTTAGTCAATGCCCATGACTAATATGCCACGGCTGAGTAAAGCCAGTGTGTCTCTTTCGTCCCGTGTGGCGGGTAACATGGAGACGGGCACACATGTCAACGGCCGCCTAACAACAAGGGATATCTGACTCCCTGGTCTCCCCCCATAAGCGGAGCCGGTATGGAAAGACAATATCTTTCCGAACGTAAACACGCACCCGGGCAGCGGTCAGCTGCGATGTGGCCATAAATGATCTCACTGGCATGGCCATGTCATCCTACAAGGCAGAGCCCACAAACTCCCTCACTCACATGGGACTGCTCACTCAAAGAAGGTGCACTGACACAGTGAACATGCTGACCCTCACTGAATGCCATCCACACCTTTTCCTGCCGGTCAGTGGGGTCAGGAGTAAAGGAGACCCATGTCTTCATGGAAGACTTCCATATCAGCAGTGGGTAGCTGATAAAGTAACCAACCATAAACGGCACCTTGGTTAATGGAAGATTGCGATTGGTTACTTACATGTACATGCCTAAATGAACCTCACTGCCACGTCTTTGCTGAATAGAGTGTAATTGTCAATATAAGGTTCCTCCAGGAAGCTTACTTTGGCTTGCTCAGTGATTGTACTTTAAATATGGCTGTGCAAAGAAAAGACGAATTCAGAACCTCGACGTTCTGGCAACCACTACTGTGAATGTTTAAATCAGGTCTGGTAATGTACGACGGATGCAAACTGACCATAACTGTGCTCTTTCAGAAGCCAGCCTATGCTCTTAGTTAGTGTGCAAAGGTTACAAAAATCTCAGAAGGACAACATGTTTGGCAGGTCGGGGGAACCCAGCCCCTCGCTGCCTGCCTGTACAATGCTAGTTAGAATCTGGACCATGTTAAGACCGGCATATTAGTGTCTTACATGAGCTAGCGGGTAAATTCTCAGCATCTTAAATGGTTTCATACTTCATAACAACACATTTTACACACTTTGAATTCATGCCTGAAAACAAAGCTCATATTTATATGTTTTTAAATAAGGTTTCAAACCATGGCTAAATCGTTCTGTTTTGCATCCAGGTGTTAAGGTCGTACGCAAATTTTGTTTCATACTGAGAATATATTTTCATATGACGATTAGTACATTCCATGTCCACCAAATGTAAATTTCAAACGGCAGGTTATTCAATTTTAATGTAGCTGCACTACTGAAAGAAAACGTTACATTGGACCTGCAGCATTTTGCGAGAGGTGCGTGGGAACCTGGCGTAGCTGGCTGGCTAATTCTTAATGCGCTAAAACTCATTCATAGATGCTATCGCGGGTTTGTCGGCGGCCCATGTGCCTTTCATGTACCCTAACGAAAGATCTGTTATTTGCAATGCAAATGAAAACAGTAGTCAGCATGCCGTCCCGTAGCTGGACGGCCGATGACCCGGCGTGTTTAAATGCAGCACCTAACAAAAGGTGTGTAGCCCATTATGGGATTTACGACGCCAGCGACAGCGAACCAGCCGCCGGCATCGCTACACGGCAGCCCCGCTCCGCCTTTGACTGCCGTATCGCCCCCTAAACCCGCGCAATAAAACAAGATCGGCTGTGAAATTGACGCGGTAGCACGTCCAGCGCTTAGAAGATGTCCATGGAGAGGCGATCCGGAGGGGCAGGAAGATGCGGATAGGGGTGCAAGGAGCTGCCACGGCCGGACACGGCAGCCGAGGACCGCCGCTGCAACAAATGTCGCGCTGCCACACGAAACATCGTATCGATCAAAAAAACAATTACAATACCTGCGATACCTACAGTTCACTTTGAAGGGGTTGGTCTGTTTTCTTCTGGACATATTATCCCCTGCTCCCGGCGGGAAAAAACACTCCGATCTCCTCCTAGACTCGGCAGATTTTCCTATTTTCTCGATCAATGTGTATTCCTTAACAAAGCTCCCATTCGGGAGGCAGATACGGAGGGGGAAAAAGCTAGGAAAAATACAAATTATCGGTGCTCAAAACCGCCGGCTTCGGTGGCGACAAAATACAACCTTCTTCATTGAACATACGGGTAGAAATGCGATTTCAGCTGGATGATGTTTAATCTGCTCCTGAAAGTGATTACATAGTCATCTCATTAACCGGCAAGTTTAAAAGGAAATCGCCGTTCACCCAGCAGACGGATAAAAAAAAGAGCCTTCGATGTAATAATATCCAGCCCCGTGTTGGGATGGTCCTTCCCGAGCAGCCCCGGGTTCCCCCGAATGCGTGTCGCTGTCGCCTTGCCAAGGCTCTGCAGAGATGCACCGCAGACACTCGCCGAACACGTAGGTCGCTCCTCCGCTCACAAAAGACGCACCGAAGCGAATTGTGGGATACACAACAAATTACTGGAGGACGGATCTCGGTGCCGTGACATAGTCCGCAGGACCCCTGGATCATCAGCACGGCAAACCATTACCGGGACCTCGCTTACCCTCGCCCATCTTACGCACGTCCGCCTCAAGGAAATAAATGCGCTTTCCTTATATCATTTGCAAGGGAATCAAAGATGCATCCGTTTTCCTTCATGTATGGCTATTATACTTCAGACATCAGATTTGCACGACGCGTACCACATTTTAATTCAGCATTATCCTTAATGCGTTTTAAGGACCTCCATTAAATATACTTAATTTACATAAAAATTCTATGAGAATGTATATAAATACGAAATGTTCTCCAAACAATCCTACAGTGAAGTACATTTTTAAACAGTTCATTTCCTAAATAGGTTTCATAGGCATGCATTTGATGTTTTATATAATAACGTCTGACATGATTCGGAAACATTCATTTCGAAATAAGGAGATTTAAGGCATGTCAGCAGATTTTTTTGCCATGGGTTTAACAGAAAACCAGTCCATTTATCAACCCATAATCTTATGCTGGCCTCTAGTGGAAATTTCAGTAGGCTATTCAGTACAATTTAAACTGATCTGAACGACAGACGACAGAACTGGAAAAGAATGGAACAGTCAACATCGAGTCTGGGGTTAGAAATAACGACTTTACTATACTAGTAAAAGTACTTAAAACCAAATGAATAAGGTCTACTGGTTTGATCTAGGATTTAAACTAGGGAATGCACGAATTGTCACATATAGACATTTTCAATTTTAAAGACGAACGCAGACACGTGGTGTGGGATAAAATAATACACAATCAATCTGAGATTATTATAGACCATGTATAATGACTAGCTATCTAAAAGAGTTTCCCTTCAGAAATGCCCAATGCTGTAGGGCTAACTAAATTACAGTTTTCATTGGCAGCTGTCATTTTCACTTTTCCGTTTCATAAATTAAAATGTTGGACTAATATCCAATAGCTACATGCAACACAGAAATACATATATTTAATAAAGATCTGAATTTCCCACGCGCCAAACTAAATTAGATACAGTAATGTCCCACATACGGCATGTTCATTGAAGGGTGTAAGCAAAATCGGACTAATGATAACAAGTAAAATAATAAAATATACGTAAAAACGTAAATAACATACATTGTTTTGTATCATGCACATTATTTTAGCTACAATATCAGACACACACACGCACACACACTTATACTATTTCAGTATAATTTGAGGAATAATTATTTTGAACACCTGAGCATCTACTCTCCCCAAACTTAATATGTGAGAATTGGCGAAATGCAGTCTAAAATGTTTTGGGGAAACAAATCATTCAGCTGGAATGTCCTGCTTAACATGATTAATATAGGAATACATATTTAAAAACGTAGTACCCACGTAATGAAAAAAAACGGTTCAGTTAAAGCGCTCAAGCGTGCAGTCTGATAACCTAGCTAGTAAACCATTAATCTGCGACAGCACCCATACTAACGCTTCCACATTTATGACACGCCCATCCAACTAGCACGACATTTGATCGCAATGGCTTACATGTACATTTATCCTCAGCTAAAACGCAAATGCCTGCTAAACGCACCTGTACCGAATTCTTTCTACATCGGACACGGAGCGTGCTCTGCTTCTCCCATGGAGGGACCAATAAGTGGCTCCCTTGTGCAATGACAGGGATAGGCTCCCTGACGTCATCACCGACTGCCACGAGGTGAAGTCGGGACCGCAGCACAACTCCACTAGTGCCGCCGTAAATTGCAGTGCATCCGCACCAAGGTGCACGCGCCACTTTAAATAACACCACCTTGCACCAAATGGACAGGGTCCGTCGTTTTATTAATCTACAGACAAGCAGATGGCTTAATTTTCCGTAATGGGTATCTGAGGACCATCTCTAATTTGCTTCTCCGATACATGATTGCATTTTGTGAAAGTAGCACTATAATGGTGCATTGCACTAGCACTTACAATCGGGACGTGATGTGCTGCGTCGGAACAATATTCACAAAGTTTGCATGTTCGGTTAAGTGCACGCAGTTCTGGTCGCGCGGGAGGTCTGTTTATTAAAGTCATCGGAGGGGAGGGGCGAGCCACGGAGAGCGGCCCGCGTGGACGTGACGCGGGCCCCGCGTGGCGCGGCGCTCGCGCCCAGACCGTTATTTACTGTAACCCTCCGCCTGCGCCGCGAGTGCTGAGGCTCGGCAGCGCCGCCATTTTGAATGCGGGGCTCCTTCCTCTGCTGGCCGCTCAGAGCGACGGTTCCGCTTTCTGTCTGGTGTCACTGAGGCTGGTGAGTACCGTCGGCCGCCGAGCCCCGAGCCCGCTCCGGGGGCAGCGCCCTTCCGCGCCAGGCCGCCCTGCGCACGGTGCTGTCCGCCGAGGCCGGCTGGCGCGTCGCCGGGCGTTTCGCGCTCGCCTCCCCCCTCCGGCTCCGTGCGTGTGCGCGGCGGACGGCGGCCCTCTCCGCCCGGCGGAGCTCACGCTGACGGGCACGTCCGCGCCGCCGTGGGGAGCCGCGAAGGCCCGAGACGGGCTGCCTCGGCACCGCGGCGAAATGGACGCAGTGTCCCGCTAAGCGACATGTCGGCCCCCAGGAGCCCGCTGTGGTACGGATAAGGGGGCCGGCAAGCGGCCCGAGGGGCGGGTTCGGCGGCGGCCGTGAGCCTGGGGGCCGGCGGCGCGCTGTTCGGAAGGCCGCTTACACCGGCTTAAAAGGCCCGTTTGGGAAGCGCTCGGCCGGCGCCGCGGACTATGCGCCCCCCCTGAAGCTGAGGGTGACGTCCCGGCGCTGGAGCTTTTACTTTCCGGGACATGAATGGCGCATGTCAGGTGCTCGGCCCGGTTCGGGCTTGCGGCTTGTTAGACGCGCCGTAACCGCGGCCCTGACGTGCATGGCTGGTGGGTGTGCGGCGAAGTCCCCCCCCAAAGCACGGCGACGGGAATGCCCTTCCATCGGCCTGCTGTATGGGGGGCATTTCGGACCGGAGGCCTCGCGGTTTCCGCGATGCAGTATTTGCCGATTAAAACCTATTTATCTGGCTGACTGGCGGCAGTTGTTCGGAAACCCTGGACGTATCCGTGTTGAAATCGAGCTTGTGGAAATGTAGATTGCATGGCCCAGACGGCGAGCTCCCTGCTGAGGTGCCCGTGTCACATGATGGGCCGGTTTTTACGATAGTTAGACGGTTTCTGGGACTCCTTCCTACTCCCGCGACTTCCCCAAAACCCTTAGAATAACGAGCGACAAAAAGCCCTTATCGGGAGTCAGTCATTCTGTACGGCCGGCTCGGTGACGTTTGTCTATATGTTGGCAAAAGGCACACGGTAACTGTTGCCAAGTAAATGAGAGAAATTAAACTGTTAAAACCTGCTGTATTAAAAACTGTCATTTATGTCCTCCGTACTCTGAATGTTAACTGTCCTGTTAGTTTTAATTTGATGAAGACTCCTTTTCCCCTGGTGTATCCTTGAGAATAATTAAAAGCAGTGAAGGCAAGGTTATATGAAATATGGGGGAAGTTAGCAATACAGTAGGATTGTGTGGCAGAGTTGGGTTTTGTTTCTCATCTATTTGCGCAAGTTCTTTTGTAAAAGGTGATTCAGCGGTACTACTGTCATGACTTGAGGCAGGAATTCAGTGGTTGCACTGCCTTTGTGCGGGGTCACAGGTCACGCCTGCTTTTTCACACACAGACATGCGCACAGCTTGCCTGTTGTCACGTTCATGGTGTTAGTGCTTCAGAGTGAGTCTCACCAGACTGGCTGTTTTTGTATCAACAGCTGGTGTCAACTGCAGTGCAGGCTGGATGGAACAATAGCATTTAAAGATTTATTGTAATATTAATAAAAGTCATTGTGAGGAAGAAGAGTTTTGTCATTCCTTGTGTGTAAGTAACTAAAATGAAAGTGTGAAATGCAAAAATCCTCAGCACTAATGTTTAGGCCCCACTGTGCTGTTTTTCTCCTCTCTCTGTGACTCCACCAGCAGATTTGAGTGAACATACCTCTTCTTGTTGCCCCCCAACCACTTGCCCGCCCCCAGCACCATTTCTAATCCCTCTATTGTCCGCAGTTCATTTCTTTGGCTGAGCTTTGCATGCAGAACACTGTTCATCTTAATAATGAAAACTACAAACCGTTTGGTTAATAATAAAATTTGGACCACCGTAAACCTCTTGCATATTTCAAGGTAGAGTTTTGCAGTTTACTGGGTATGGATGTTTCTGTGACCGAGTAACCTAGTTAGTGAGGGACAAGTATTTATTTTGCACCCGTACCACAGAAAACGTCACTTTGATGGAATAGGACTGCATCAGACAGTGTTTTGTCATCCATGTAGAGACTAGGAAATGGTCTCCAAAGTTGTGGAAGCTGTAATGTGGTCCTCATTCTGCACTACCTCCATTTACCTCACTTTCTCAGCAACCAGGTTTTTTTCCATAGAATTTTTAAAAATTTCTAACCTGTAGAAGCCACAAAATTTGCAACAGCTTAATGTAATTAACAGTAATTATTACATTTGATGATTACAAACAGTTAACATCCATTAAATATAATTGTGTTGCCTTAAACTACTATATGAAGTAATGGGAATGGCAAAATTAGTCATAATAAGTCATAATAAGTAATAAATGAACCCTGCTGCTTAAGGTCATTGTTTTGGTAATCCTTAAACATACAGAATGTTATCTCTGAAGATGGCAAGCTGTCCTCCTGCATTTTGCCCTGCTGCTTCTCTACCTCTAGCAGATGTGAGACATGCAATAATAAACGCAAAACAATACCACCTAACCTTTGTCTCTGGCACAGTCCATGTTGTTGTGGACCATTGGGAATCTAAAATAGCCCTTCATGTATGCACATTCATTCTCTTTGTATTTAACAATCTGTTTTTTTCTCACTACATATCTTCTGGTAAATTCTTTCATCTCAGGTGTAACGAAGATGGTGTTTACCTGGATAGCTTGTCTCAATTTGGTGTTAACAGGGATGCTAAATTCTTGTCCATGGTGGTGTTTATGTACCTTCCAACCTGTTGTTAACATTTCTGTTGTTGACAAATCTGATCTGTCAGATTTTATTTTTGTTTAATTATAAGTGACTAGCAAAATGGAATCAGCCTCTGGTTAAAGTAAAGCACGAGAATACATTTTTTTTTCTTTGCTTGTGTGAAGTGTAGATAGACCTGTTACTTCAGTCTGTGAGTGTGGATATGTGCAGAATAATGCCAGAATAATGAAATTGTCATTCATAGAGGTCACTCACCACTGCTAACAGTGTGATGCAAGTATTAACTCTGGATTGGGGGTCTGCACTTTCTGGCTGAAGCATTTGTGGCTCATATTACTGTTGACAATACGTATTATGTGCTGAATATAGTTTCTCAGAAATGTTCTTATTTTTAAGGTGTGGGTGCATGAGCGTCTCTGCTGCTTACCTTCATAGCTAACTGCTGTCTGTTCTCCAGGATCAGTGAAAACTAGGAGGAAGTCAGCTGACTGGTAATATTAATAGTTAACTACTATTCCTTTGCTGTGAGTGCTCAGGTAATATAGCCAGGAGTCAGAGAACTTCAAGCACAGTTCAGTGCATCCCATTTCCCTGTGCTGTACTCGCTGCCCGAAGTGTAGAGTTCCTATTATGCTAGAGAGCTGCGCTTTAATGCTACCATCCATGAAATAGCATTTACGCACTGTTTAAAGTCACCTGATTTTACATAACCTCTTATGCGTTTATCTGTGCAACAATACCGGTTAAGCGAATTCCAGACCCATTTGGCTAGCAAATTTATAATGTCTGAGTGTAACAGCTGGGTTATTGCTTTTTCTTTATGGTTTTGGTCTTCAGGTCAAATAGATGTCAGATTTTTCAGTTCTCATCTATGTTTTGCATTTTATTCCCCTCCCTGTGGCAAGTCAAATGAGTTAAGCCCCACCCCAAGCAGTGGATACTCTCTTCCTGGTAGTATGTTGCTGCTTTTGTAAAGCTGTGTCACACAACTTTGAAACGGGCAACACAAGACGATTTGAAAATGAGTTTTCTGGACAATGGAATAGAATTTGCATTTTCTTTTGACCAGTTGTATGGTCATTTGCAGGTAATATTTTAAAATTCAATTTGATACTGTTTTGGTTAAGAGGAAGTAGTTATTTTCATTAACTATTCGCTTTCTTCGTATTGAATGATGTTAGTTTCTCAAGTGGTTAAAAATGTGACCTGTCTTAACTGAAGGCTGGCATCCAGCTTAAATCTTACTATGGTCTAAAGAGAGTAGTGTTCCCAAGCTCTCTTGGTGCCCACTAGGTTTTGTTAGATCGGGGAATGCGACATTACAAGTTCTGCTTCGCTAAATACCTTGAAGCCATTTCACACAACATTTTATGGTTTGAATGGTTTTAGTAGCAGGTGAAAAATGAAAGGAAGGCTGGGGAATTTAATACTTTATGAGTTTGACTTTGAGATTTAAGAGGGGAAGAGAACTGCAGTGAAGAGCCTTAACCTTTTAAAAAAAAAAATCATTTGGTTTAACCTTCATGGTGCATTTTAGCCAGCAGTAGAGGGTGGCAGGTGAACTTTAAATGTGATGTAACTTTTTCTACGGTGAAGCATTCATTTGTGGTTGCACATGTTTGCTATATATAGCTTTCAGATTTTACAAGGTAAACTTAGGTATTGGATGACGCAGAGGTTGGTGTCTTTTGGAATTCTCAGCTTTGTCAGATCTATTTTGACTGGCTTGCTGGAATTTGTATTGTGGGCTTCAGTTTATTTCTGATACTAGCAGATTAACAATTTCCTTGTGACCCTCAGTGTGTGTTTTATGATTGATTTATCATTCATCAGACTATAATCAAGTTTCTTTTCACCTAATCCCAACATTGGATTACTTTCCTGGGAGGTCTGTTAGCTGGATGTAAGTAGAATGTGTTGTGTAAATAGGCATGACAGTTAATTGACTTTTTGGGCTAAATGTAAAGCCTGGAGAACTCAATCCCACCACTGAGCATGAGCTTGCTTTAATTTTTAATCAGCTGGAGTACTGATGCTTTGAAACCTTAATGCATTTCTTTGTAGACACAGGGAGTGGAACAGAATGGAATTTCAGCTGTCCCTTTTCACCACAGATTTTTTTTCCCTAAAAGTCAATAAATGTTTGTGCTTGTCTGAAGTTTTATTTTTGCCTTTTTAAAAATGGCCTTTGGGAAGAAATTTTGTAAAATCATCTTCAGTAGTTTTTTAGGGTTGTATCTGTTGTGTATGGCACTTTGAAGCTTAATACAGTGGGAATGCTGTCGAGTCGCTTTGAGTAAGTGTTCTGAGCAGTTTGATATTTGAAACTCAGGTACAGATGTAATGTTGTATAGTTTCCTGTGCATATCTGTCAGCTAGGCTTACTTTCATCTTAATGAACCGTTCAGTAAAAAAAAAAAAAAGTGGAACTTTAAACATTCATCAGTGCCTTAAGTTTCTGTTGCACCATTAACTGGCCTTTATCTCCCTCTTGCAGAGCATGCCGGCTCCAATCAGGCTTCGGGAGCTCATCCGGACTATCCGGACTGCGCGGACCCAGGCAGAGGAACGGGAAATGATCCAGAAAGAATGTGCTGCTATTAGGTCGTCCTTCAGAGAGGAGGATAACACATACCGCTGTAGGAATGTCGCTAAGCTACTCTATATGCACATGCTGGGCTACCCGGCACACTTTGGGCAGGTACAGATGCACGTGCTGCTTTCAGGTTTTCCCCTCTAAATAACTCTTGCTGGCATACACACACGCACACACACACACTCTAGTTTGTGTACATTGTATTGTCATTTCTTTAATTAAAAATTAATGAATCTGTGTTCACAGTTGGAGTGCCTGAAATTGATTGCTTCTCAGAAGTTCACCGACAAGCGAATAGGGTACCTGGGAGCCATGTTACTACTGGATGAGAGACAAGATGTACATCTACTGATGACGAATTGCATAAAGAAGTAAGGCGCGTCTCCTGTTCTGCTTTCGGTCGCGAGAATGTTTAAGGAAAGCTTTGGGGAAAATTAGCAGGGGATGCGTTGGGCCGCTTCTTTCCCGT
Organism: Petrocephalus sullivani; assembly: GCA_026780845.1. Taxonomy (NCBI): domain Eukaryota; kingdom Metazoa; phylum Chordata; class Actinopteri; order Osteoglossiformes; family Mormyridae; genus Petrocephalus; species Petrocephalus sullivani. The sequence goes on along the minus strand of JAODKM010000008.1, from coordinate 16,337,515 downwards.
GAGACAGTCTGTCAAAGCTGCGATGCGCTGCGTTTTCAAACTGGGTGCTCAGAAACCGGCTTTCTCTCCTCCATCCTTCCATCCAGTGACCTGAACCACAGCACGCAGTACGTGCAGGGCCTAGCCCTGTGCACGCTGGGCTGCATGGGCTCGTCCGAGATGTGCCGTGACCTTGCTGGGGAAGTGGAGAAGCTCCTCAAAACGTCCAACTCCTACCTGAGGAAAAAGGTATATCCTCTGTCCATCAGGAGAGCCGGTGCACCCCGGCCCAGCGCGATCATGGGAGTCATGGGTTTGGCTCCGTAGGGTGGGGAACGTGCATCTATTGTAAACCTCTTGCTATGCAGTGCTTTTCAAAAGATAAGTTTTTTGTGTCCCATTGTGTGCGATGTCATTCACTTGCCTTTTTTAAAACGCTGTGGCTGAGTTGGTGGTGAGTGGCGTGAGATCTTCCCCGAGCAGACGGCTTGGTCTTTCCACAGGAGTTTCCCATTTTGCCCTGTGGCTCACTTTGTAAAATTGCTCGGCCCCTGAGTTTTTCATGGGCCCTTGGTCTTTGTTTTCATCTGCTTGAGATGCAAGATGCTACAAGAGACGCTCAGCACAGTGAATTTGTGTCCCCAGACGAGCTGTGTGAATGTCAGTAAAGGAAGGATTTATATTATTGCACTTTTCTTATTTGCTTTTAATTATTTTTCTTGGAATATTTAGAGTAAGTTGTTCAGAAGTTAATAAATAAATAATCGCTACCTAATGACGTCAAGCTTCTAAACAATGAAACTTGAGATCCTAAGGTCTCAGTCCTTTTATAAGGCACAGTATATCAGCTCAGCTAGTGCTGCTTGTTGCCGCGTCTTTTCCTTCAGGCGTTATCTGTAATACCTACAGTTTTATCCTTTTTGTTGTGGTTTTTGTTTTTCCTGAATGCTGTATTTTTTCTATAGCATTGTTTGTGCAGGATGGCGTCTCTTGTTCGATTAATATATTGGAGTTTTGTTTCTGAAATCGGTCGCCTCATCACCTCTGTCCGCAGGCAGCATTGTGTGCTGTTCATGTCATCAGGAAGGTACCGGAGCTGATGGAGATGTTCCTCCCCGCCACTAAAAATCTGCTGAGTGAGAAGAACCACGGTGAGACCCTCTCCATGGAGAGGCGCTGTCGGCCATTAACCCCACCGCATGTACAGAAATCGGGGTAACGTTTGCTGAGACCCTCTCCATGGAGAGGCGCTGTCGGCCATTAACCCCCATCACATGTACAGAAATCGGGGTAACGTTTGCTGAGACCCTCTCCATGGACAGGCGCTGTCGGCCATTAACCCCACCGCATGTACAGAAATCGGGGTAACGTTTGCTGAGACCCTCTCCATGGAGAGG
>JAODKM010000008.1:16303895-16324117 GCA_026780845.1 Petrocephalus sullivani | reverse complement strand
ACACACACACACACACACACACACACACACACACACACACACACACACACACACACACACACACACACACACATATACATACACATATACACACATATACATACATATACACATACATATACATATACATATACATATACATACACATACACATACACATATACATACACATATACATATACATACATACATACACACACACACACACACACACACATTTTTTTCTTTCTTCCCCCCTCTGTGCAGACGTTCCAGCTTCAGCTCCTCTCGCCCAGCAGTAACGCCATCCCTGCCCTTAACCAGGGGGCAGTCACACAGGTCATCAAGGTGCTCAACCCCCAGAAGGTAAGCTTTCCCTGCCCTCACTGACACCCATTCTTGTTGGTCAGAATTAACAAGAATCTTAAAAGGACTCTACAGTAAACAGCTGGAATGTACAAATCTTAGTGATTGGACAGTTCTGTTCATAAGAATCTTAATTTTTATTTTTTAATTCTCAGCATCAACTGCGAATGAGGATCAAGCTGACATACACCCACAAAGGATGCCCGGTTCAGGACCTAGCTGAGGTCAACAATTTCCCCCCTCAGTCCTGGCAGTGATGGCAGTCTCACCTCGCTCTTGATGACCCACCTAGGGAACTGAGGGGGTGAGGGGGGGGGGCCTGGATGTGCCACCCGCCTGGTGACACGGAAGGCCGCTGCCCCGGGCTCTCAAGGTGAAATCAACTCACTGACATGAATCGACGACGGCGATGTTGGTGGTGGCGAAGGTGATCAGGAGACACCCGCAGGCAGATACCATCATGTCCATTTCCAGACTGTGCAACTTGTGCTCCCAACCTTGGCCTCTCAAAGTCATGACTTGCAATAGGCTGGTCTCTTACCTTTTACTGTTCAGGCACTCTCCAAGCCCCATCGTTTTGGATACATCAGCTATCCCCCCCCCCCCCCCCCCCCCCGGCCCTTTCCGGGGGGGGGGGGGGGGGGGTTGGGCCTCACCTTCCTGGGCCATTGCCGTAAGGAGCTGCTGTCATTCTTTGTGTGTGGGTGTGTGTCGTTGTGCATATTTCTTGATTTTTAGCTAAATCTAAATGAAAGTGGTTGGGAAGATCAGAATGATTGATTTTGTTAACTGTTGATGGGTTTTTCTCCTTTCCTTTGGGGTCTTCTGCTTTTATTAAATGGAAGACTATGACATTTGCACTTTATCACACCGTCTGTTCACCATGCAGTGCTGGTCACTTCCTCATCATGTTGGGTAATCACTGTTTTCCATGGCGCTAGTATTCTATTTTGCTATATTTTTCAGTTATTACTGTTTTTGAAATTGCAGGAACAATATTCTGTTGTGCCTGACAGCTTGTTGCTCCAAGTGCAAACTTAAAGGTCCGGGTAAGCATATGCTTTATATCAAGCATGTTAGTTCCACTCGAGTGAAGAATGAATTGCAGTTTTTCAGAAAGGCCGTTTGATTTGAGGAGTTTCTGGGAATCTGGACCTAATTTTTGCATTGTTGCACAGATGTCGTTCAGCTTTATTGGCCGAGTTATTAACCAGAAGGACGTGAAGCTTATTTGAGTTATGTCAGATTATGCTGGGTGTCTAAGGATGTGAAGCTTTTGAATGTTCACGTTCAACATTAAAGGGAAATCTGAGTGTTTGACCCCTGTGACCCTGGGTTGGCCAATAATTAGGGGAATAAAAATATTTTTAAGCTTGTGAGTGTTGCTGGTGTTTGACGGATATGCTATATATTAATTTCTGGGTCAGGATAAGGGAGTGACTGTTCACTGGTGGCATACAGGATTATATATGTATATAATGTAATATAATATATGTAATATATTGCATTATATATTTATATATTTGTTTTTTTTCGTTCAGCGTCTACTTGATAAGATCATTTTAAACATTTTGCACAGCAATTCTTTCTGACAGCAATACTGTCCCATTTTTATTTTATAATGAAGCGGACAAGGTTCACTGGTTTGGGTTGTTCTCAAACTTATTTTTAACCATTTTAAAAGTACCCTGTGACGTTTGGCACCCCTTGCTTTTATTCTTTTTTTTTTTTTTTTTTTTCTTCCTGCAGCGTATTCAGTTCCGTGCTTCAAGTTAATGGGCTTGATGAATTGAACCAAAACAATCAGGCTTTTTTGTTGTTTGGCTGTGTCATTAATGTTTAGCTCATTGGTATTCTGGTGGTGAACATGCCGGTGGTCCTCAAACCAAGACTGAGTGACCATGGGCAGCTGGAGGTGCATTTGTGTGGGTGGCTGTTGGTGAGTGCTGGTTAGCTTTGCTGAGCATGTTCTCTCACTGTCCAGCAGAGGGCCTGCTAATAAGGCGGTGTTTTCTGATGGGCTTCATGACATCCGTTTTTGTTCCCTGTCCTCCCCCTCCCAAATGCCATCAGAACAACCAATGTATTGCTGAAAATCTTGTGGTTTAAGAAATGTCAAACTTGAAAAGGAACAAAACACACACACATACAGGTATACCCCACAGCATTTCTCCTCATGTGTCCTTTGGTACAAATCTGTCTAGATTAGCATATTCCTTGAATGTAGTGCTATGCACCATTGAAAATTAAAGTAATCATCTTGACAATATAAAATTGGGTGTCCACCTCCCCCACACCCCCACTCAGTTTTTCTGCTCAGTGGACATGAGTTGACATCTAATAACGTTGCACAGTGGTGATAATTGATGTTTTTCAAAACTGCCTAAAATGACAAAAATGTGCCTTGGATTTGCCCTGTTTATATGATGATAATTGGGCTCTGATTCTGGTTTTATCAGGACCATTCAGTGATGTTGCAAAAAGATGCAGGGGAGAATTTGTAAAAATGCATACATAAATAAGGTTAGGCATGGAGGTCTTACTACGCGACACCTCTTCAGAGTCATCATATGCAAGGTACCATGCCTTTGGCTCGTCCGCTTCAGAGTCAAACGGGTGCTGAGAATGGGGGGGGTTCTTGTCACCAGAGTAAAATACCTCATCGTGTTTCCACTGTTCTGCACGTTCTCTTACACGATCTGGACTATGAGCATTGGAACATGTCACCTGCATGACCATGTCCATCTTCCCACATTAGAATGTCGAGTACACCATGGTTTCGGTCAATATACTAACATACTGCTGAGAGGTTTTGTGATGATGTAAATGCAGAACCACCCTTGTTGAACTTGTTCTGTAGGATGAGAAGATACTATGCTTTTTACATGCATTCTTCTAGACTTTTCTTTTGTGACCAAATCAGATGTTTTTGCAAATTAAATCTTTGAGCAGTGTGATATGTATATGGAGGTAAATGACTGATTTTTTTTTTTTCTTTGACTGAATGACTAAATGCAATCTTGGCTTATCTGTATATATTGTGGGCTTTTTAGATCAATTATTCTTCACATCCATTTTTAAACCAACTGATTTCTGATTTTGTTGAGTAACACAAGTGTATTGTCTGAAATGGATCCTAGCATCATATTAGCCTAAGTTAATGGCTCTCCTTGTTTCATTGTATATTAAAAAGAAATAGTATCTGCTGCCTGTGTATTGTATATAATTGTAAAAGAAATTAAATTAAAAAAATGTGAAATATTAAGTTGATCTGCCTGTCACAAAGTAGTCTAACTCTAACTCTACACAAACATTTCTTTGATGGATCTGATGAGCAATATTGGTGGTAATTTTAATGATGCAATACTCTATATGGGCGCATGCAGGTTTGTCGGGGTGTCACTGGGGCAGTTTCAGTAATCCTTGTATTTCAGATCTGTTCAAGGCATAATTGTAATTAGATATAATTACAAGGCTTTAAGGAAAATTACTGTGTCATACTGTGTCAACACCCCCCCCCCCCCAAGATATTTTGGGAAAGTAGCGCTGCTAACCGGTGAATGTGAGCAACGTTTCTGCCCAGGTTCCCTGACCTGGAGGAGGTGTGTTCCGATGTCATACTGCAGTCCCCCTGTATCTGCTCCGGCTGTTTCCGATCGGCTAGATACTTAGACATTTGAGTGGTTTGCTGAGGATAATTTGTCTGGACTCGTCATGTACATTTGGAGGTTATTTTTATTCTTTTTTCCCGGTACTTTTCTTTGATCCTTAACGCAACCCCACGTAACTTTTTTGCTTGAATCTGAATTGGAATCAGTGAATTATGGTGGATTTATATATTAATAAAGGATGGGGTAGGTAACATGGTAGCTTCACACCCCCAGTGTCGAGGGATTCCTGTATGGCATGTTAGTTGCTTGTTTGTGCTGATTACTCCCACAATCCGAAAGGGGAAAAAAACATGCAATCTGCTGTATTGGCGACTTGATTGCGCTTGGTGTGCGCGTGTACAGGCTCTGCTCTGCTTGTGAGGACCGAAGGACCTTATAAGTATAGCGAATCCTCAAAGCACGTGACTAGTCTGGTCATTTTTTCACTTCTCGATACTTCACTTTATAAAAATCTGAGAATGCAGTCAAAAATGCCAAAAGTCTTGTGTTTTGTTTGGTTCTTTATGGGTTTGGGCTGGGTGGGAGTTAAGGGTGTCGTGATTGGAATTAGGGTTTTTTTCCCCATAGAAATGGACAGTCCTTACCAAGATATGAGGGTGTGTGTGTGTGTGTTAGAGAGAGAGAGAGAGAGACCGAGTGAGTGAGTGTGTCTGGTGATGGATTGGCGCCCTGTCAAGGGTATCCCCTGCCTCTTGCCCTTTGCATCCTGGGAAAAAATTCAGGGTCATCTCAACCACCTACTGAGTAAGCAGTTATGGAAAATGGACGTTTGGAGACATCTGGTCATTTTTAGCTGATGCAGCATTTGTGTGGTTGTGCCAATACAATTCATCAAATTTCAACAAGATAAATGTGGACCATGAATACGGAAACGTAAAGCTTTCCTTTAGTGATTCCCACTCCTTGCACATCACAGTTGGTTATATTTCTTCTGCAGATCCGCTTTGCGTTGTAACGGAACCACTGATAACGCAATGAGAGTGGAACGAGACGCAGCCCTCCGCTGCACGCTACTGCCACCGTGTGGACTAATGTGTAATACCCAACCAAAAAGCTTGGCACCAAGTTGTCATCTTCGTCTGTTTTGTTACTCTGCATATGAAATACGGTTCCTACACTCTCTGCCCTGTTATCATTTCACTGCTTCTGTCTGTGAAAATGCAGCATCAGCCTTGATTTATTACCCCAAGAACCCCAAAGATGGCACCATCCCATCGCAACACGCTATGAGGTTCTTGCACATCCTCATCGCCACTGCATCGCCTATTTATTGCTTACTTGTTAGCTCATTCTTCTATAGCACTCTCTCGTCCTGTATTGTACTGCTGCTTGTCCTATTGTCCCTCTATGCGCCCGTTTCCTCCCCTGCAACTGCAGCACAAGAATTTCACTATAACTCCCAACACACATGACAATTGAACTTGAAACTTGGAAAACATCTCCCCGGCTAGCAAGGTGCACGTCAGTCTGAGGTTATACACCAGGGCCCATGAACGTTGGTTTTCCCTGGAAGTCTGAGAATTTTTGCAAGACGGTCGGACGTTACAGTCGAAATGGATTCTGTTCCAATGCAGATGAAAAATAAAAAGATGTTTAGTGTGTTTTGCTAAAAGGGAAGTGATGAGCTGGATGAAATCAGTACTTTGCCTTTTAACAGGGGTGCATGTTTAACACGGATGAAACCATTCAGAAACCAATTCATCCCACTGTACATATTTGTCTGAAATTACGCAGCTTCTCTTACAATTAGCAGAAAATGCAAATGATGTTAACCTATGTGATGTGATTCCTTGGGCATCGAGTCAGAAGGCCTGACAAGCAAGTTAACTTTTTGTAAATGGTATTCTCTGTGTTTTTGTTGTACTGTGCAAATAAATCAGGATGAGGTAATATTTCTCACCAAGAATGACATTCTGATTTGAATTACGAAGCCAGTTACATTTTACAGTTTTCATATACATACATATGCATATGCCTTTTGTCACTGTGTATTGGGCCAGGCACAAATAGAAGTTTGAATATAACGTTTTATGCGGATCTTTGGTAGGGGAAGGGGTGGTCACTCTGGTGATTTTGTCACTATTTTACCTTACATGGGGTGATCTACAATGTCACAATTTATGTCAAGTGGCAAGTACATGTGTAACCTATGTCTTTGATCTGAAGTCTACAAAGTTATAATAATTAGAAAAGGAACAGTGCTTTCTAGAGCTGATGTAAGCTGAGATGCCATTTTCTGCCAGTTAGTGCCTGGTCTAACCCCATGGGTAGCAATGAAGCGAGCAACTGGAGGTGGGTTCAGTCAGTGATTTGTAGTTTGCCATGATTCCAAAATGCTGTGGCCCTTTCCTATCACGTGTAGAGTCTCTAAAGCACATAACTTTAATCTTGATAAAAGTGTTGATATATTACTGAAAGAAAAAGTCATAATCTTAGCCAAGCTGTCTGAATCTCTTGAAACATAATACCCCCAGGATAATAAGGATATCTGGATTAGGAAATCTATTCGGGATGACAGTCATGGTATGGCTGCTGAGGAATAATGCGTATCCCCGTGCATCGCGGCTGGTTAAAATGCCTTTTCATGGGCCTAATGCAATAACACGAAAGCATGCACCTTGTGCACCTACAGTAAAAGCCGAGTGCTAATAAATAATTCCGCGAGTGCCCGCCCCCGATATGAATAATAACAAGCCCAGCCTCTGTAATGTTTATTGATCAGCTCTATCTGACAGCCGCGACGTTCAGTCGCGTTATGGCGTCTCCCCGGACCTGAATGGGGTTTCTCTGCCGCCCCATGCATTGGAATTTACCGGGTGTGAGCAGCCAGCCCCGCTTTTAGAATCGCTTCCCAGCCGCCCCTCTATTTCTAGAAAATTTCAATGTAAATGGAGGAAGAGGACAGTCTGTCGGTGGCGGTGCCGGAGCCCGCTCCCGCTCCCGCTCCGGAGCCAAAAAAACAAGCTGGTGCCGGAGACAGCGGGGCTCCTGCCGGGGCGACAGCACCGAGCGGCCGCGGCGGCGGCGCCGCGGGGATCCGGGTGCTGAAGGTGGGTGCGGGAGCTGGCGGTGACACGCTGCGAAACGGGACGCGGGGGGACGGCGCCGGCCGGGTCTGCACACAGCCGGAGGGATGCCGGCCGTAAGCGGCGAGCCCCGCGGACGGCCGCGGCTTCCCGGTTACCGGTCACCGGTCACCGATCACCGGTTCGATAACTCGCGTCCCGCTAAGTGAGGGGGATCGCCGGCCGGGTACCTGTCAGCTACTTTGTTGCATGTTGCTGTCATTATAAGCGACGCCCTCGCCCGCGAGAGATACATAAGGGGATACATAGGATGAATGGCTAAGAGGGAGCCTTTCGCGGTCGGGGACGGGCATCTCCCGCTAGCGGAGTATGCCATCGATCGCGCTGTTTCGCAAGAAAAAAAAATATAAATAAAAACAGAAAAAAGGGGGGAGAGAGAGAGAGAGACGGGGGGAGAGGGAGTGCAGCGGCATGCCGCGGCCGGGGGGCGGCTGATTGGGGCGGCAGTCCGTGCTAAGTTGCCCCGGCCGTCGTGTCGGTAATTCCCCGTTAGGGCTTATGATGGCCTTCCGCCCCCCTTCCCACAGCCCCAGCCATCAGTTAAAATCAGTTTAATGGAAACGCTGTAACCGGATCCGCCGGTAAACATGATACATTTTTAGGCGATCGCACCAAAAAATGGTGAAATATGTATTCGAGCCCCAGTGACAGTGTGACACATACTGACATTAGCATCCCAGGTAAAGGAGGGGAAGACAGGCTTTATGGGCGAGGTGAGTCAGCTGTATGGTGCTATGGGGTAGCGGGCTGGAGCAGACTCCGCCAGGCACCCCCTCAATATTTCTGGTGGGTCTGCAGACACTTGCCGGATCTTCCCGTGGTGCTGTTATCATAAGGAGCAGGACAGCTTGAGCACCTGTTCTGGAAATATCTCCTTTAAGTTGGCTGTATGCCCAGCACACTGTCCGCATTCCCTGTACTATCTAAGTGTTTCATGCTCCTATCTTGATGCTACAGGATGGCTGCAGGGTGGTGCCTCACAGACATGTTCCCATCACTGCCCATGCCCTTTGGCTGTAGGTAACATGTAGTCTGTTTATTTGTCCTGATTGTTTTGCTGGTTTCAGCGGAAATGCAGCTCAAACGTTCATCCTGGTCAGGTTCCCGCTAGCCAGGCGAGGGAGTGTGGATAGTGTGCCGTCTGGATGACCAGGCCCCGGCATGTGTTTGTATGGGCCGGTGGAGGAGGGCAAAGCCCAGCCTGGTGGGAGGATGACTTCATCAGGCTGACTAATCACTTGGTGCTACCCGACTCAGCAGTGAGGCCTGGTCCTTACACAGAATGGTGGGCTTTATTCACATTCCTCATTGACCAAGGAGGTCTGGTTGGAAGTCTACAGGGGAAGACCTGGGTTCAGTGAGCTGTACTGTATGTGTGACGACCTGCGTCTGTGGAGGTCTTCGTGTTATGACCTCTGTCTCCGGAGGTCTTTATGTGAAGACCTGCATGTGTGAGGGTCTTTATGTGAAGACCTGCATGTGTGGAGGTCTGTGTGAAGACCTGCATGTGCTAAGGCCTACATGAATCGTTATTTCAGCTGGTTTGGTAAACACAGGTAATTCGTAGAACTGCAGCCGGTTTTATATGTACGATTCATCTTTAACGTAATATCCCTTCACCTCGGACATTTTCCAGTAGCTAAACAGTGTTTCCCTCGTTCTTGATGCTACAGGTATGCCCATGTATAAACCTCGGTATTCTTCGGAATGCTTATGAGACCTATCTTGAGAGGGACAGGTCCCGCGCTCGTCCTCTTCCAGTGCCGCTCACCTGCTCTTCACCGCCCCCCTCTTCTCGACCAGCGTAACATGAAGAGGAACGGCAGCCAGGGCTGCGTGACCCGCAAGAACCGCTTCGGGTCCAGGGAGCGGGACTGGCTGAAGGGCGGGGCCCAGCGTGGCTGCGTCTGCCTCTACGGGCCCGGGGAGGCCCAAGCCGCCGCATCTTCTCAGCCGGACCTGCGGCTGGTGCTCTGCTCCACTAGCACCACAGCAGAAGAGATGTGCAGTCAGGGCAATGGCCAAAGGCTGTACCTGCAGCTCCATGGAGACCTGCTCAGGTGAGGATCTCCCTAACTCTAACCCCGACCTAATCCTAAGACTAACCTTCACGCTCCTGGGGCTCACACTTGCATTGAGGCGTATTAATCCTACAATACCTGCCAATAGTCACATCACCTGGGTGACAGAGAGAAGCAGGTATTCTTAAAGGGGCTGCACACCTATTAAAATAGAACACCCATATCTTAAAAGTCAAGTCAAGTGGTTTTTATTGTGTTTTTACATTATGCTTCGTTACCCTGTAAGGTAGGATATGTTTTAATAACATAGCTATGTGACTGTTTTGGTAAGTGTAAGTCATTTGGATGTAAATGAATATTAGCAGGTATTTTTAGCCCTGGATTTACCTGTAATGAATATTGTGTGGAACGGTAGCCATAGTTCAAGGCTGCGTCCTGCTGATAAGGGCCCCACGTCCTTGGACATTATGCAAGACGGCTGTAATACTGCCGCGTAATCCCGCGACGCGGCCCGGGAGAAAAGCACTGTTGACTTAGTGCTCTATGTGTGTTTTATTTTTTTTGACCAGTTGTAAAAGGTGATTGCCTGACAGACAGAGGGCTAGCTCACTGGATGACCCCTACACTGTAACACCACAGACCTTGGTGGTGTGGATGACCATGAAATGGGTTGGAGGGATCGCCAAGCCGTGCTTCTGATCCAAATATGACCTTAGTTACTCCACGACATCCTCACCGTGGGCTAAGCGAATGTGCTGTGTCTGTGTTTTTAATGGCCTTTCAGAGGGACAGCGACAGGTATTTCAGCAGAAAGCCATTTTTTTAATGAGTGTACTTGTTTGGGGAGGTGATGAAAAATGACACAGAAACTGGACTTTTCTGTACCCCTGGATGCACGAGGGCTGTGCTCTGGGGCCTAGTGTCTCCTTAGCAAGTGGACCTGATTAGACCTAGACGATGTATTCTGTTTCCATAGCCCCCGTGACAGACATACCTCACATGGTCGTTTTCGGGAAACGCAGAGGATATTCCCGTGTGGTTTCAGAATGGCCTTCTGTGGATTCCCTCTCCTTTTACATTTTTTTTATGTTAGAATTCACCTCTGGGATTGTTTTTCTGTTTTGTTAGTATTGCGTACTAAATATTCAGTTTTGTCCATTACATATTGATGGAATATTGATATTATGACCATTTAAACGCCCAAACAGTCGTGTGAAGCACAAGGTAGTATTAGATGATAGTCCTGTCAGAATGTAGCAACAGCAGCCGTAGGCAGATCAGGGTCTTGTAAACGTATGGGGCATATTTTTAACTTAAGAATTCGTCATTTCTAAAATTAATTTCTGATAAAATCTGTTTTTTAGTTTCAGCAGTCTACATCAGTACTGCAGAGTCACTGTGATTTTGGAGCTTGTCCCATGGAATATTAATAACAATAATAGTAGTAGGGATGCTCCCGTTGGGCCACTGAGCCAGGCTCTTAAGCACCACCCCCAGGGGTGCTGCGTGCTGCCTGACCCTGCACTGTGACCCCAAGCTTCCTCTCACCTGCATATGTGTCTGTGTCTCATGGAGAGCAAGACGGCTAAGCGGAAGACAGAATTTCCACATAGGGATTAATGTAGTTTCACTTTTCTCTTCTATTTTTTGTTCTGTTAAATGTGGGCATCATTTGTTCTTTTAATTATGACATAAACGACCCTGGTAATACTTGGTTAAATCTAGTTTATGTTAAACGGCGGGCATGCTGGGCTGGGTCAGGTCCCCGCCTCTGCACATTCAGACGCAGCCCAGCATGGCCTATCCGGTGCCGCCATGGCCAGTGAGAATCTGCCAGTGTGGCACTACCACACCACGTCGCCACGGCGACCCACTGCCTGGAATAGCTGTGACCTCTGCGTGAGACGGCAGGCTATAATCTGGCCTCTTTGGCCACCTCTCACCGTGTGTCATGAGGTTATTTTTACTTGGGTGCAGAGGGTGATGACTTTGTTCGATCCCGGGACTTCCTTTACAGTTTCTTGTGGTCTTTCTGGCACGTACACGCACCTTTTAAGCAGGCCACCCCCCCCCATTTCAGACGCTACCTGCTTGTTAATGGAAATTCTCACTGTCAGCCGAGAGATTAAGGGAAGCTGGCGGCAAACAGCAGTATGGACCTTTGGTTCTGTATCTTTTTTTTCTTTCTTGAAGGGATTAGTCCAGTGTGTCGATTCAGAAGCTTCCTTTTTCTCAGGCATACGTGTGGAGCGGATTTGCGAACGATTTAGATCCGTCTTAGAGCGAGGCATGCCTTTTTCGTGCAGGCCCCTGCAGTACCTCATTCCCAACGGTACGAATCTGCCACCCCCCTGCAGGACTCCACTCCAGCTGGAGGCGCTGTGCTTGTTAGACCACCTTTGGCACGAAGCTAAGGCTGGGGGGTGCAGTCGCGATTTTTGCATTGAGTCGTGATCCAGCAGTTTGCCAGTCAGAACTCACACTGGTTTTGCAGGGACGAGTCATACCCTGACTCGACCTGATGAGCTCAGTAGCTCGGAGGGATCCTGGAATAGCGGCATGCAGCCATGACCCGCTTTCAGAGCACGTCTTTCTAGAAGCACATGGAAGCTCGCCGTCACGACAGTGGGGCCGATCTGAGAACCGCCTGGATGGGAGGGCGTTGAGCGGAAATGCTGAAGCGCGGACGATCCAGCCACCCTGCAGTCTGCCACGTTCCCCTGCATGTCGGCGTCCCCGTGGCTCTGCCGCGCTCCGCTAAAACACTGCCCCCTGCTGATCACATGCAGGCACAGACTGATGCAGTGTTGATCAATTTTTTGGTGAGTGCTGCAAAGTCTGGCATGTGAGTTTCCTGGAGAATCGAGAGTAACCGTGTAAAACTGTGTGTGATCTCTGCTAGAGCCCTCCAACATGACAGTGAGTGCACCCCCTGTCAGGTAGGAAGGCCCCCAGAAGGTCGTCCCTGTCTGCCCAGTATATCTTGTAGGTCGGGTGGGGGGGGGGGTTCGGGGGCATTAAGTTAAGAATTCATGAAGTCACACCAGAGCATGATGGCTCAGTAAATGTTTAAAAACAAACAGCCCTCTGAAGCAGGGTTACTTATTGAAGAGACTCGCAGGTCGCTCTGCAATCTGGTGGCTCTCTGTGTCAGTCGCCAACCGAACCCTCCTGTCTCGTCATCCTTATAACAATGAGAGATGAAATTTTGTATACCTGTCCCAAAAGTTCATAATAAAAGTTCATCTGCTCATCAAAAATGGCTGACAACAGCCAATCAAATTTCAGCAGGCTATAATTACCCACCATATATGACTGAGAATCATGAAATTTGGTGTAAAAAAGACATATGTTGGCGCTATTGTGCCCATTGTTAATGGTCTTTATACAGTAATGTAGACATTATAGAGCCATACAAACACTACATGCTTCCATACTTAATACACATTCGTGTTCTAACATCCATTCTGGCTGTAGCGCTTGGACCTCATTCATTGCCACCTGCGGCTATATTTTTAGTTAGTGTTGGTGGTTTGGGGGTGTATATCAGGATAGAATGTTGCTCAGCAGGATAGGGGTCTGTGCTTGTGTTTCCAGGAGGCTGTTGGTTCGAATCCCAAGGCTGGGATGTTCCATGGATGCTCTCTGACCCCAGAAACTTTCTTCACTTGTATCGTGTTTTAGACATAAGCGTCTGCCAATTAGGTTTCTGGGGCTAAAATCCATAACTTCTCATTTTCGGCTGACAGAAGCTACTTCAGTGGTTCGCTGGAGTCACTTGTCAGCAAGCGGGTCACTGAAGCTAGTCCCCTTTTTCCGGCTGGTCGGTCATCCTGGGCCGGCTGTCGTTCCCGTGCCATGGGCGTGCTGGCGAGCGGGCGGGTGGGTGGCTGTTTTTGGGTGACGCCAGGCTGACGGGCATCTTCCTGCTCCCCACAGGAGGCTGGATCCTGCCGAGAGGCCCCTCCAGATGGTGTATGACTACCTGGGGACCATCGGCTACACCGACCCCCTGCGCGTCCAGAGGGAAGCCGCCAACTCGGACCTCGGCTGCATGCTGCGCTTCTACAGCGGTGAGCGATGGAGCGGCCGCTCCTCCGAGGACCGCGGAGCCGCCATCACTGTGATGATGTCAGCATGGCTGGCGGGAGGGGCGGGGCTCTGAACCGCGTGGTGGATTATCATACTGCTGGGTGTAACCCGTTTCCTGTTGCTTATGTCGTCACCGGGGACCGGTGAGGGAATCGGCGGGAATCTGCCTCTGACATCATCGGTGTTTCCCGGCCAGTCGGCTCAGGACAGGCGTAACCACTGGTCATTTCGTGCCGATTTTTGCTGTTTTGGTCTGTCCACAGCAGCTGGTGTTGGAGTTGTCTTGAGGGTATGTACTCCTGGAGGTGTCGTGAGGGGGGGTGGGTGTTGGTGGATGGGGGTGTTGGGGGCAATGGTAAAAATTACCTACTGGGTGGGTAATCGAAAGGGGGGAGGGGGTGGCATTGAATAATTTTCAGTGGGCCCCCAAGATGTATTTTCTGTCCAATGGGGTCCCTGAGCTCTTCTGAGTGGGGGGTCCCAGCACCCTCCAGGTCCCTCTCGAATGAAACGCTGGTTATGATGTGACCGGTGCTTTTAGTGTGTCCACACTGCTCACACTCTGGATGTCTGGTCCCAGAACTAGCAGGGCCCGACCTGCTGGTTCTGGGAGTCCGTGGGCGCTTGTGGGTTTGGCAGTTCACCAGGCTGTGTGATAGGTCCAGGAGCAGAGGCTCTGAGGAGCGGCGTCCATGCGAGGGGAAGGAGGGCGGGCCATTTTCCGCTGAGGATGACTCATGAGCCTGTCCCTCTGCCGGGGTGCGGGGCGGGCGGGGGGGCGATACCTGTAGGTGTGCTGACATGGGGCCGAATCCTTATGCTCTCCAGGCTTAATGAGCTCCTTACGAGACCTGACAGACTGCGTCTGTGAGAAAAGGCCTGATCTCCTCCCTTCTCCTCATGCTGCCTGGCTGTGGGAGTGCCCTGGGACATCCCACCCAGCCCCCTGCCTCTCTTGGCTCTGTCAGCCTGCCTCTGTGCCGGTGTCATTTCCCAGTCTGTGTCTGTACTCCTGTCTACCTCTAAGGCTGTATGTTTGTAATTTTCTGTGTCTGTAAGCCTGTGTGTCTGTGACTTTCAGTCCTGCAGGCCATTGTCTCGCTAACATCGGGAGGCTTGGTTGTCGAGCACTCTCTCCAAGGTAACTGCTGGTGTCATGGCAAACAGAGCTGCCTGCGTGGGCCGTGGAATGGCCTGCGGTCTTCGCTGTGCCCCCCTGTTGTGAGCAGGGAGGGTGCGATGGGGTGTCCGGTTTCGGGGATACTCTCTGCTTAGGTGGCTCATAGGAAGCTGGCATTGATAACGGAACCGTGCTGATTGGTGGAGCAATGTTGCCGTTGATAGAGGAGCTGTGCTGATTGGTGGAGTATATGCCCAGAATGCCGCGTGTGTGCAAACTTTGGGTGTTCCTGTGAGAGTTTTGTGTGTGTGCGTGCAAGCTTTGTATGTGTGTAAAAGCTCTGAATGTCTGTGTGCGCACGTATGAGCTGTGTGAATGTATCTGTGTGTGTGTGTGTGCGTGGCACAGTGTCAGATCAGATCCTGCCAGCTATCTCCGTCCGCAGCCCTTATGTGCATGTCTGTCGTCTGAAACAGAACCGTGACCTTCATCTCTTAAAGAAGGAAGTGGTCACACTTCTTCCGGAGGCTGTTAGCCGTGACGGCTAAAGCACCAGCGGGCTGGCGGGCCCCTTCCCCGTCAGGCTCAGGCCGCCTCTGACCCAGCATCGCCTGGAAACCTGCCTTCTCTCCATTATTGCATTTTAACCCCCAGATGTTTAAAAGTGAAGTTTCTGTCACGCTTGCACATTTTTTTTGTCTCCTGAGAGACTTGTAAGGTATGTCTGTGGTGCACCAGAAGATACTAGCAGCATTATTAATTTTCTGGGGGGATTTGTCATGCCCCCCCCCCCCCCCCACACACACACCCTGGATAGTCTGGAGGAGCACGAATTAAATGAAAACAAACATCCGGAGAAATGCTGAGCATGTTAAGTACGCGTGTTTAGGAAAGAAAGGTGCTTCCCATCGCTGTGGTTACGGATCGGTGACCTCACCGGGTCGGGGCCCAGTCCGCTGGGCCAGGAGACGTCGCATCCAGACGGCACCTCCCCTGGAGACAAGTGGACCCAGCAAAGTAAGTGGTCTCTGGATGCTGGGTGAGCCACCTAATGAGTTATTGATCTGCCGGTGGGGAGCTTGTCAGCTAGGAAGATGAGAACTAAATAAACAGTGGGCGGGGGGTGGTCTATCAGAAGCAGAAGACCCCCCTGTCTTACATTTCACCCCCCCCCCCCAGAATGCGATGGCCTTTGCCCCCCGCCCCTGATCTGCAGGGTCAGCGGGGTGCGGCTGGTTGGGGCTCCGGCCAGGGAAGCTGCTTACAGTATGACTCCTCACTGAGGAAGGAGACGGTCTTCAGACTGCAGCAGTGCTGCCTGCAGCCTCATGTGATCAGCATGCATAGGACAGTGTAAAAGCCTCCTTATTTCTGAATGCAGCTATTAGATCTAGTACGAGAACAAAACAGCTATTTAAGAGGCTGAAAGACAAGTTGCCGAGAGCCTGAGTCGTCTGCACGTATTTGCTCGGCTTCCCGAGACGTGACGCATTTTCCCGGCCGCTGGTCCGTCGAGGTCCTCACGCTGTTGTACGCGTATCTTAATTCCGACGGCGACCCTGCTTTTTTTAATCATAGTGACTCATCTACCTGTTTTGATTACTGGTGTGGCTTAATTTAATAATTTCGGAGATGATTGCACTCCATGTTGAGGGGTACCGCTGTTTCTGGCCCCTGGAGGGTTAGCGTTAACATTTACCGCCCGTTGCCATGCCGATGGGGTACGGGCGCTCCCCGGCCCCCCGAGAACTCGGGGCAGGATGCCAGGGAGGCTGCCTGCTGGGTCCTGGGCTCCAGGCCTGGATCACATTGTTTTTTTTTTTTTTACCATGAGCTGTGTCCCGAATCAGGATCTGCAGAGGCGTCGCCCACATTTAACGGGCCTGTGAGACGCATGCACTGACTCCCTGAGGGTGCTAAGGTGGGGGGGGGGGTCACGTGCTGACCTTCTGGTGCCCTACGCTGCATGGGTCGCGTTCACATTCACAATAGCGTCTCATATGGTGAGCGATTAGATCGGATGCCTCACATAATCGTGGTGAGCGAGTGGGACAGTGGCACGTGTCACAAGGGCATTGTCAGGAGGGGGGCAGTGGCTTCGCAGGTTAGCACACTGTGCCTATGATCGGAAGGTCGGCAGTTCAGATCCCACTCTCACTTCGCTGTTGGGCCCTAAGCAAGGCCATTTTCTGTCAGAATAATCTTCATTGCTTTGGATAAAAGTAAAAGACCTGCTTTCAGACCCATAAGCTCAGGTACAACAGCAATGACCTCTGTGGGATTTCCTGCCCCAAAAGTGTGTAGAGAGCAGTATATTCATTAAAGGTACCTTTCCTGACCCAGCAACCCTAGATGTGTTTTTTCATTTTCTTATTAGGCCCTCTCTTGAATGTAATATAAGAAATGTTTTTCTCGGCCGGTTTAATATTGCTGTTGTTTTCAGCGTTCTGTTTCCTGAAACTAGCTTTCGCTGTGGTAGTCTGCCCCGAGCCTTTGGTAGTCTGCCCCGAGCCTTTGCTAGTCTGTCCCGAGCCTTTGGTAGTCTGCCCCGAGCCTTTGGTAGTCTGTCCCGAGCCTTTGCTAGTCTGCCCTGAGCCTTCGGTAGTCTGCCACGAGCCTTTGCTAGTCTGCCCCGAGCCTTTGGTGGTCTGCCCCGAGCCTTTGGTGGTCTGCCCCGAGCCTTTGTTGGTCTGCCCCGAGCCTTTGTTGGTCTGGCCCGAGCCTTTGGTGGTCTGCCCCGCGCTTTTGGTGGTCTGCCCCAAGCCTTTGGTGCTCTGCCCCGAACCTTTGGTAGTCTGCCCCGAGCCTTGATAGTATGTCCAGTAATGAGTTTAATCTAATCCGCCTTTCAATCCCAAACAGATCAAACTACCGCTATGAACTTTCATTTTGACGGAGCTGTGCAGTTTCTGGTGGTTTCTGGTTGGCAGTCAGCACCAGACATGGCAGGGTGGGGGGGGCTGGGTTGGGGCGGGGTGAGGCTCTGCATCGCTGCATGAGAGCGTGATTCATATCTTACCTCCGCGCGCGCGGGCCCCGCTGACTCACTCTGCCAGGCTCAGCCTGTGAGACCGTAATGCGATGAGACATGCGTGTGTGTGTGTGCGTTTGCATGTCCATGCGTGGGGGGGGGGGGGTTCCTGTCTTCCTGGGGCCATGGAGGTGCTGCTGGAGCTTTTGGCTGTATGATTTGAGCCCTGTGTTTCTCCCTGTGCTTCTTTTTGTTTTTTTTTCTTTCTAGTGTTGGGGGGGGGGGTGTCATGCTCAGGGGTGGATTAATGCATAGCCCCCACCCCCCTCGGGAACAACACCACGGGTGTTCGAACCGGCAGTGCCTTGTGTTCATGCTGATGTCAGCCTTGGCCCCCAGGAAAGTTAATCCCGTACACTAGAAAAATAATTTATTGAATGAATATTTACATAATTTTAATATGGACAAAAACAGAATGTATGAATTTAAGCAGTTTTCCCGGAAGCCGGTCTCTCGTTCACGCACTCGGACTCTGGCAGGGTCGGCAGCCTAGCGGCGAGCGGCCCGCTTGGGTTTATGTGCGCCGTCACCTCGTAAATCCCGTGAGGCTCATTACAGGAGCTGCGTGATCCGGACGCGCCACCGTGCCGTGCCTCCCGCGTGAGAACTGAGCCGGCCGCCACCGTGAACTCGCAGCGCGATGGGAGTGTGCGCGTCCTCGCCACGTGACAAGAGGCCTTGCAGAAAACATATTTATTGGCCGACAGGTCTACGTGACGTGTGCGGTTAAGTGTTGCGTGACTGCGTGACCCCCGGGAGATCTATCACCTCGTCTATAGGCACCGTAAACAGGGAGTCTTTTTACGACACTGCCAAGGGACTCTGAAGCTGCACATGGAGGTGTTTCCTGCTGCCCGTATTGTTTTTATTTTTAATATTCTTTACCGGCCCCTAAGAAGGACACCATCTTAACTTTCTCTGCGGGGGGCTTTGATTCCAGTAGCCCAGAAAGAGTGAAATTCACTCTGTCTAAATACCATCCTTTTTGAGTAATATTAATAATTACTCATTATAAGTAAATAAGGTAATAACAATAAAATAAAGTGATTGTCATACCACGGCACACAACAACATAATGTGTGCTCTGCATTTAACCCATACGTGACATTGTGACACAGCAGGGGGCCTGAGGGGCAGTGCTTGGAGGTGGTACCTGGCTCAGGGTATCTGCGGGTCAGGGATTCGAACCAGCAACCCGATTATCCGGTCGCATCCCTCACCACTAGGCCAGCACTGGAGTACTGTATGTTGGTATGTCTTTGTGTAGCGCTTTGGTAACAGAGCTGAGGCATGTAGCCAGAGCATGTAACTGGAGTATGCGGCCCCGGGACAGAGGTCGACACCCCCCCCGAGAGCTGGAAATCCCCCCCCCCCCTGTTGATTCACTACAACCCTTGTATCCCTGGAAGCTCTTCGAAAGGCACGTAATGAGCTGGGAGAGATATCACAGGGCACGTGGATGTACTGATGGGCACCTCCCAAGCAGGCCGCTCCTTAGCCAAGGCCTCTGCCAGTTGGCCCTCAGCCTTGAACTTCAGCCATTAGTCAGGTTTGACCCAAGAGCCATAAAGAAGTGTAATTCATTATGCTTTTGTGTTAGTTACTGGTGCGGCTGATGCGTTTCTCCAAAGCTGCTTAATTTACCATGTGACGACTTCTTTAGCATTAGCGACCGCGCTGGGGTTGTGGCTGCAGTCTTATGTAAATGGGGGGCGCTGTTAGGCTCAGGACACCCCATGCTTGCTATCAGGGAATATCAGTCCCACTCTAGGCCTTCTAATGAATTGAGTTATGATCCATTAGAGTCGTTATCAAATGAAAAGAACCATAGCCGGTAACTAGGGGAAACGGGAAATGAGGAAGCTGGATGCGGCTTTGGCCTACTGGGGGTGAGTAAGGCTCTGCTAGAGGCACTGGGCGGGGGCCTGAGATACCCATTATGCCTGGTGTTTACGGTGTCCTTTAGGCCACCGGCATTACGGTGAAGATGTTGCACCCTATGATTGATCGACAGCCGATTTTAAATTGTCCGATTTTCAGTCTTAATTACTTGAACGGTGCCCTTTAATTTGCCCGATCTAAATACCGATTTAGCAGGTGATGCGCAATATGGGCACTGATGACTTAAAAAGTGTGCGTGGAGTTTCAAACACAGCAGTGGCATTATGTTGTCTTTGGTCCAGCAGTTTTACCAGGAATCTATTAATGTTTTTATTTGAAATTTGCAACATGTGCAAAAGAAGTTGCTTGCAGAGAATCGAATGCTAAAGTGCTCAGCACCCTAACCCTCATTAGGCCTTGCCGGGGTCACCCAGACGGGGACATAGATGACTGATAAATGCATAGATGACTGTTTCTTTTAAAAACATCTACTTTGTTTCTTAGAAAGTGTGTGATTTACACCATGATTGGTACCAGCCAATTTTGATTCCAGTGATCGGTAATCTGCCCCTGGGGTTTATGGTGTCCCTTAGGTCTGGGGTTTATGGTGTCCCTTAGGTCTGGGGTTTATGGTGTCCTTTAGTCCTGGGGTTTATGGTGTCCCTTAGGTCTAGGGTTTATGGTGTCCTTTAGTCCTGGGGTTTAAGGTGTCCTTTAGGTCTGGGGTTTATGGTGTCCTTTAGTCCTGGGGTTTATGGTGTCCTTTAGGCCTGGGGTTTATGGTGTCCCTTAGGCCTGGGGTTTATGGTGTCCTTTAGGTCTGGGGTTTATGGTGTCCTTTAGTTCTGGGGTTTATGGCGTCCCTTAGGTCTGGGGTTTATGGTGTCCCTTAGGCCTGGGGTTTATGGTGTCCTTTAGTCCTGGGGTTTAAGGTGTCCTTTAGGTCTGGGGTTTATGGTGTCCTTTAGTCCTGGG
>JAODKM010000008.1:16262395-16279951 GCA_026780845.1 Petrocephalus sullivani | reverse complement strand
CCAGTTTGTTACAGGAACAGTAATACTTTCTGTACTCAGCGATGACCAGTTTGCCAGTGTTACAGAAACAGTAATACTTTCTGTACTCAGCGATGGGCAGTTTGTCACAGAAACAGTAATACTTTCTGTACTCAGCGATGGCCAGTTTGTTACAGGAACAGTAATACTTTCTGTACTCAGCGATGGCCAGTTTGTTACAGAAACAGTAATACTTTCTGTACTCGGCGATGACCAGTTTGTTACAGGAACAGTAATACTTTCTGTACTCAGCGATGGCAAGTTTGTTAGAAGAACAGTAGTACTTTCTGTACTCAGCGATGGCCAGTTTGTTACAGGAACAGTAATACTTTCTGTACTCAGCGATGGGCAGTTTGTTACAGGAACAGTAATACTTTCTGTACTCAGCGATGGGGAGTTTGCTAGTTTGTTAGAGGAACAGTAGTACTTTCTGTACTCAGCGATGGGCAGTTTGTTACAGGAACAGTAATACTTTGCAAAAAGACCTCCAGTCGTCAAAGATCAATTTTTTTTATACCTCTGTGAAAAGGACATTTGCTCACTATGTGTTCCATGTGTACTTATGCTAACATACCACCTTCATTCATTAAGCTCCTAGAAACCGAGTAAGGTTAGCTTGCGGGGAAAAAATTATACTGAACAAGATCTAGGGCTTTTTCTATAGGAAAAAGAAATAAAATTTTATTAAATCTGACTCATGACATGAGTTAAACATAAGATATATAATAAGATATAAAAAATTTAATACAGATAGTGATATTCACAAAAACTTGCTCTTAGTTTTCTTTTTAAATAACGTTCCAAAAGAAAAGTATTTGACAACTGCAGTTTCACTTCACATTTATGACACGGCGTGCAAACATGAGATACCCATCTGTGCATCATAAGCAAACCACTTGTGATCAACCATAACTAACATTTACTTATTCACAGCTCTTCACATGAATATTGCACAGTGAGATTAAAGGTGATTGGTTAAGCAGATCATTAGTTTGACTCCTATATGCGAAGGTCTTCCGCAGCTGCGCGTTTACGTTTCCGGACCGCAATAAAAGCTCGGATGGCCAGCACCGCACCAAAGGCGAAAGCGATGGCCCCCGTCAACCCGAAGAGCCCCCCGCTGATATCTGCCCCATGGAGCTGACATTGGAACCCTTGGTACCCTTTGCTGTCGTACATCTGCTCCCTCTGCTTACAGACGTCGGTGGCATAGACCTGCTGCAGCTTGATGAAGTAGAAGGCCACTGCGGGTATGTAGCCCAAGCTGATCAGGCCACCGAGCAGTGCCTCCACCAGGAGTGTGACAGGGTAGCGGAACGGCACCCTCAGGATGCCCAGGACCAGCACGACGCAGGCGTAGCCCATCAGGGCCCCTCCACATGCCATGGTGTTGACACATGTGGGCAGCTTCAGCTGGTAAAACTGTAGGTCCAGCTGCTTAACGCGCTCAGCATCTGGGCCCGTGAAAGCGTTGGCGCCTCCGAAGTAGTAGGCGTATATCCCTCCCAGGCTGGCCAGGTCCCGGTAGGTCCCAGAAGCATTATAGGACACTCCCGCACAGATGACAATCAGCAAGTTGAAGAGGAACTCCATCATCTGGCATATGGCTGTAGGAGCAGCGTTCACACAAAGAGAGACAAAGGGGACTTCAGTGGACATGCACCAAGAGGCCATTAGGGGTTAGTTAGCGGTTACCCCCACTAATTTATTCATTACTCCCCCCTTCTAGTATTTATTTTATTAATATTTTATATTACCCTGTTTCTCGGGATTCTGTTTGTATACAGTGTGCCTTCTCATCGGTCTGCACTACGTGTACTGTCTTGCACCCTGTCTCTTTCTGCCTGGGCTTCGCACTCTTGCTGCTGCATGCACTAGAATTTCCTGCTGGGATCAATAAAGTTCATTCTAATTCTAAGACAATTACAGTAGTAGAATAGGTCGGTAGACCGCACCGGCCATGGTACGCAAGAAAAAAAAAACCTGACAGTATCTACTTCCTAATTCTGGCTGAAAAGGCAGATCTGCTCATTGCAGTCGCTGATATTTATGACCGTTTCATATTGACATACGCAGCACTTGTCAGAGATGACAGATCAAGTTCCACTGTGGATTTGACAGGGCAGGTATAAGCTAGTGGGCAAACGGTTTATCAGACAGATCACCATGTGGAAGTTACAAGAGAAGGGCAGCCCATCTACCTTCTCAATTTCTACGTTCTTCCTCATGCTTGGTTTAGGATGGATGTGCTCCAAATAAGGCTTAAACGGATATATACAGACATTCA
Source organism: Petrocephalus sullivani (assembly GCA_026780845.1). Taxonomy (NCBI): domain Eukaryota; kingdom Metazoa; phylum Chordata; class Actinopteri; order Osteoglossiformes; family Mormyridae; genus Petrocephalus; species Petrocephalus sullivani. The sequence continues at coordinate 16,277,646 of JAODKM010000008.1, read as the reverse complement.
CCATCAGTGTTTCCCTGTTTCATATAATTCCTACTAAGCATTTAACCAGCATCTAGTTTACCTTTACCTTAGTACCACTAAACTAAACAGAACCTTGAAAGACTATTTCAAACTGAAGGCATCTATTGATCAAGAACAAGGAGCCTTTTATAAAGAGACCTAAATAAACTTGGCCGAGCTCAGACCAGAACAATGTGTGGGATGAGCGCTGCTTGCAGTGTGTGTTTTTTGGGTGGAAGTCCCATCTGAGTGCACAGCCCCGATGATCCATGTGGGGACTGGAAAAGGGAGACGCCCAGGAATATCAGGTCTGACAAACTCACAGCTGAGCACACACAAATAAGGGAGCATCAGAGGTGGATAGATCAGGGCCAGAAAGTGCAAATCCAGACTGAGATTTTGTTTCAATCAGCCACTCGAGTACTCTGTGACTTTGACTCTTTATACTCGACGTGTTGGTTGAAACAAAGTTTTGGTCTGGATTTGTACTTTCTGGACATGAACTATCCACCTCTGGTTAGTATAGCTTGGGCAATTCATGTTTCACCAGACTTCAGCACCCACCCTACGAACCTTCCGATTCATCTGTCGCCATGCTGTTGTGAGGGGGCGGGGCTTATCTTACGCAGTGCCTATTTTATCCCGTTTTTTCCACATCACCACACAACCTGAAGCATCGGTGTCTTTTGTCTGTACACTGTTTGAAACTCCCTGACCCCCCCCCCCACCCCTTTCACATCAGTGAATAATCTGAGAGGCCCGGTCACATGACCACCGCCTTCACAAACCTGCTTGGCTGCATTCCATCTCCTGTTCTCCCCCAGACTAGTTCCATGAACTCGACAGACATCAGGCTTACTTTGCGCATGTTTAGTTGCGTTTGTTCTAGCAGAAGTCTGAGCTTTAAACTAAACACTGAATGCAACATTTGAAATGAAGGCAGTACGAGTCAGAATCTAAAACATGTGAATTGTGTGACAGGGACAGTAAGCTCACCTCGTGATGTAAAAAGGTATCTGAGATTGTAAAGAGCTGGTCGTGGCTCCATTTCACACTGATCCATTTCCATCTTGTATCTAGAATAAAAAAAGAGTGGGGGACAAAAGCCATCATTCTGTGGCCTTTGGAAATGGAAAAGAAACTTTGGAAAGGACAAAGATAATGAATACTGCCTCTGACCCGAAATTATAGTCAAAACCAAAAGGTCTACGACGGAAGGAGCAGAAGATCAGTATGCAGAACACTCCCTTACGAATTCTGACGTGTCTGATAAGCGTGGTCTCGGCCAGAGGGGGAAATCGGGTCTTTCCGGCGGTCGCCGTAAGCGCTCGGCTCTGAATGCGAATCCGAGCGCCGCCCGTGCCGGTAGTGCTCTGGAAGCCTCTCTCTGTCCCCGGAGGGACACTCCGCCCTCTCATAATACTCCGCTGGCATGCCGTCAAGCTGCCTTTCGCTGTAACAGAGCGGGCCACAAAGAATGGGTCACCATGACTGTATGAATGCAAGGAAACAATTCATGATCATTAAAAGTGCAGCGGCACTACACTATACCGAGGGAGAATACAGCGCTTTTAAGGCGTGTTACTACGAGATTTATTAGATGCACCGCTGTGTAAAGAAAATCCGCTTACAACAACGACCTACTATCCTGAAACAAGATATGTAGAAGCAATAATCCGGACAGAAAGCTCAATATATTACCCGCAAATCACTATTACTTTTACTACGTTCCCGAAGACGGCCGTTACTTGATAAACTTTACATTTTATTTACAAACAATACAACTGTCTATAGAAAAAAATCCTGTTTTGATAAAGGAACACGATAAATCCACATGGATACTAACAACGCGATCTCTTTAGAGCATAAAACACGTTTCTCTAAACTACGGCTCACATTAAGAAAACAGAAATTACCTGCGTATTCACCTTTGGGTTTTAACTTGTAGTTTCACTGCTAAGATTCTGTTCTTTTCGAGAGCCCGTTTCTTACCTGCGCGCGTTCCTCACCTACTGAGCAGCAGCTCCGCCCTACTTTCGGTGTGTCATGCATTCCTTTTTGCATGTTTTAAAATGAAACTAATATAGCTGTCATGTTTTCTATAATATTGAATTATTGCATTGAGTCAAAGTCACAAAACAATAATTGAGCTATGCAGTGTTGCTACAGACGTGATTACACTATTGCATGGCTTGTGCATGCATGTTCTATAACTTATGTAGTTTCTCCAGCTCCTTACTTTGCAATGTTTTTTGTTTTTGTTTACTGTAGGGGCCAAAAGGTGCTGTCTGATGCTTAAGCCGCCCTCAGCATACCTCTGCCTCACAATTCAATAACAGTTTTCAATGCCATCCAGGCACCAAACGACTTCCCAGATACTTGTGCGGTTGTCCAGCAGCGTCTAGTCTCACGCGCCGGGGAAGCCGCGCTCTCTTGCGCACGCGCTCGACGGGGAGCGCGCCGCCGCTGCGCGCGCGCGCGTTATGAGCGTGGCTACTCCAAGATGGCGGCGGCGGCGGCAGTGGCGGGGGAGTCGGCGTGATGTGCGGGAGAAGAAGGCAGCTCCAGTGCGAACAGTCCGCCTAGGCGCCGAGGGGGCAATGAGCGCCGCGTCGCAGTAGGCCGTGCCGCCGGCGAGTTGTATACGGAACAGTATTTCAGCGTTTCGCCGAGAGGGACGGCGCCTTTTAACCCGAGCAGGAAGGGGAAAGTCACCGAGAGCATGGCTTCTCAGAGTAACCAGGTAAAAGTCTCGTTAGTAGCCGGGTCGCGCCCGCGCCCGCTTAGCGACGGTAAGCGCCGCCGCTGGAAGGCGGCCGCGGGGCTCGGGGGTGTGAGCGAGCGGCCAGCGGCGCTGTTTCTGGGCGAGCTCTCGGCGGCGGCGTGGCGCAGGCCCGGCCGGCGCAGCCCATTCATACGGCGTAACGGGGCGCCTTCCCGGGCCGCGCGCCTCGGCGGACCCGCGCCTCCCGCGTCCCGCGCGACGGGCGTCACGCGCTTGCGGCGCGCGCCCGCGTCCCTGCCGCGAGTGTCGCTCTGGCGCCGGCGGGCCTGCTTCTCCGTCCGGCTCCCCCCCCCGGATCGTGACCCACGTCGCCGTGTCACAATGGGGGCGAATGGGACGGCGCGGTGACGCCGGAGCGCCCGCTCTGGAGCTCACCGCGGGGCGGGCGGCTGCTGCCACAGGCCGGGGGAGGTCCTGACCGCCGCGGAGCCCGGTCATACGCTTGGGCGGCGAGGCCGAAGAACGCGCCGGGGCTCTCTGCGGCGGTTATTGGCGGCCCGGTTTGATCTGCGGCTTAAACATTGGCGTCGGGGGCCTCGCTGCTGCCGGGGGACGTTCGGCGTCCCATCTTACCCAGGGCGATATGGATATATTATTATGGCTCCGGGGCTCGGGCAGCCGGAGGCAGCTCGGCGTGCAGGTGGTTGTACTCAACTTTCTGTTAGACAAGTTCTTCGTGCCGAGAGGCGTGTTGGTATTGATCGCGTCCAGCTAGTGGGTGAAAAGGGACGCGGAATACTTTGCACGCGCAACCGGTGGGTTCTGTGCTTAAAACCACGCAAGTTAACATGAACCAGACAGCGCGGTGCGCTGAGATACTTGGCATGGTCAGGAGTGGGCCGGTGCCGAAGTGACTAGGTGGCCACCGCCCCTCTCCTCGCATCGACATGCCATCTCACCCGCGAACGGGCTACAAGTTACGCGAGATGAATGGCCTCGTGTAATTATAGCCGCCAATTACACACTGATTTAACGATTCGCGTAGCCCTGTCCGAAGATGTTTAGGCTTGTTTAGTTGCGTAACACCAACCATTGCCTTTCGGTGTGTTTGCGAAGGATGGCAGGTGTCATGCTCATGCAGCTAAATTATGACTTGTCATTCTGACGTTAGACCCACACCTAGACACTCCACTGGGTACAGTCTTGTTTGCTAACGTCAGGAGAGGGAAGAACCCTTAACGCTGTGATCCAGTCTTCATAAGGCCATTTCTAGAACCAGCATATCTGCTGATATGGTAAATTCTATTGTGGAGGTAACGGTCATTGACTAGCTACACCTTTATGCTCCAGTATGGCTTTTACACCTGTTGCAAATGTTTTAACAAACAGAACTGCTTTATATTTAATGTCAGTTCATTCCCCACAGCGACTGGTTTCATCCTGCAGTTTTAGGGCAATGCATTTCAATGAATTGATGATTCTAAATTGCCCATAATGAATGTGTGTGTGCTGCATCGGACCCGCAACCTGTCCCGAGTGTCCCCCTGTCTGGTGCCCTGTGCTGCCTCGCACCTTGTGGCCTCGTCCTATGCTCTATCCTCAGCACCTGCCTTATGTTTAAAATTAGTTTGAGGCACCCAATAAGACTCATCTTATAGTCCTCCTATACAATGCTGTTTTACCTCTTGATATTTTGCTGCCAGTTTTTGGAGCGTTTATATTATCATCATAATTTTTTTTGCAGTTATTGTCCAGTTTTGTCCCTGACAAGGGACCTGGTGAATTTTATTTTAAAGATCCAGTGCTGCATCCATATGTAGAATACTGGGTCTCAGAGTACCTTGTGAGATTCTGTACTGCTCTTCCAAAGTTCAATTTTATTCCAGGCATTCCCATACAAACATGGGGGTCGAGGCCCGGTACCATGGCATCACACGGGCAGTTTCCCCTGTGATCCACCAGCAGCTTGTTTCCTTCGTGTGGTTTTGTGATGTAGAAGCCTTTTTTTCTGGGAAGAAAGCCACCTGGTCTTAAGAGATGCCACAAATGAAGATGAATGGTCATCAGTGCTGTGTCCCTGTATCGCCCCATCTCTTAATGGAATCATTTTCTGTAATGTGATACACACTGTGTCCAGTATTTCTCTGGGGTAAGCAATGCTTTTCATTCTGTATCACTGCCGATGTGTCAGGGCCTGGCAGACATGTTTCCTTTGACATTAACTCTGCAGGTTGGTATCAGTTGTCTGTCCTTTCTTGCGCTCCCACATTCCTCATCCTCAAACAGACCTAGCCAAAATTTGCTGCAAGTGAACATCTTTTGCCTTTCATGCATAATGTTCAGAGAGTTTTTTGCCTTAGTATTTTTGCAGCGAGTCATGCGTGAAAATTAATGCTGACCTGCATTTGTTGCCAGTCTGCTTGCCTGCTGTTATTTGTAGATGACTAGAAAAGCATAAGGAAGACTTGCAGACCTCATTCGCCGAGCATGTGACATTTGTGCATCCAATACGGGCTTCAACTGTGGGTTTGCTGACCTATCCTGGTGTGCATTGTAGCCCTGATAATGTGCCTGACCTCATGTTATTTTGAAAACAAAGGCCTTGTCTAGTGGCACATGCCTGCTATACATGTCAACTCTTGAATCAAATGTGACGATACTGGTGGTGTTAAATGCCAAGCAGAGTCATACAAGGTCTTTCACTAGGGGAGGTGTTCAGCTTTTCGGCCTTTTTATGGCTTCAGGTGAGTGTGGTACCTCTACGCTAAAATGAAACGCTGTGTCTTCTTGGGACCCAATCCTGCAGCCCTGTAACATTTTCCCTTATACTCAAGTTCTCTTGGCATTTGGGTTTGAGCAGATTAATTTTCTGCATAAATGGTAGCCAGCATCGCCTCTTTCTGTTGGCCCAATGTAACTTGAAGCTCTGCATTCATTTGTTGAAGGCCGTCATGTTTCCCGTGAATGAATGATGCACTTGAATAATTTGGCTGTAATCCCCCCACCTCCTGACATGGCATCAAGAGAGAAGCTTAATGTAGTATTAGAGGCACGTGAGCAAGAGTGCCTCTGGGGGAAGGTTCTGTCAGGATTGCTTTAGCTGGCTGGCATGCCATTGGGTTGAAGTTGTTGGTGATGCCACGCTCATTCTGCAACATGCATCCTCATCCCCAAACAGTTACATGTGCTTCAGATACCCTTTTTCTTACATCTCAGTTCAAATGCACAGGTGATTACATATTTTTACCCCATTGTAGAATTTCACTCATCTTCCACCTTGATTGTGTCCCTCCCCTTTACAAAATGCATTTGATAGATGGGTCATGAATGCAGCAGTTTCAGGCTGCAGTACTTGCATGGCATGCAGGAAGTTCTAAAAGTCCTAATTTTGACCTGCACTGACATTGGTGGCATAACATAACTGATATCACAGACATTTGGGATAAGGGCCTAGCAGTCACGTGAATTAGTTGAAATAAACCCATAATAATGTGACAGTGGTTACTGGCATGTAGGCTTGGGCGATATGTCAATATTATCGTGGAAATGTTGGCAGCCTTCACTTATGATGTCAACTTTCGCTTTGAAACGATAACCGTCAAACACGTGTTACGCCCACACTGAAGAGAACAAAGATGGCTGACCTGCTCATAAGCAAGAAAACCATCGAGTATTTTTCTTATCAGCCCTTGCTGCTTGTAGTTAAAGCCATGTTCGCAATGAACTCCGGACATTTTCTGGAGTTGCATTTACAACATTTAGAAATATTCTACTTGGTGTGCGGGGTCGCACTGGAGTAGAGCAGGCAGCAGGCAGGAAATGACACACAATAAATATCTTTCTGCAATGACCACTGTTTTAGCTTTGATATTTATTCTACATTTATTTAGACGTACCTGCAGTATCAGTGAAATCACGGAAAGCCATGAATTATGGAAGTGTACAGTTTTGCATTCGTCTGGGGGAAAAATCTTTTCCAAATTAATGATAGTCATCCTGTTTGATAAACTAATAATTCCATCTGCACTACTTAGAAACATTGTTTCCCAATGTCTCAAACCAAGATAAAAAAAAATAAAAGTGGATTAAACTATGCAGATCACGCATCATGAAAAATAAAGGTTGTCTTGTTTCTTCAAACAAAAAAACTGGAAATTTTACTCATAAAATCAGGATGACTGTCATTCATTCGTAAAAACAATGATTTTCCCCCCAGATGAATGCAATATGCTTCCGTAATATACCAGCACAAAGCAGCTACATATTCTTCTGTTTTTGCGCCATGATATAAACGTCATTAACACGCCCACTCGCTCGCGCTGAATTCTCTTGCTCCATTCACACCTGAGGATCAATCAGAAATTATCCGGACTTTGTATTATGGATCTAGCAGGGTAAAGTCTGTAAAATGTCCGGTACAACTGTTTCGGACATGTCCTGCTCCATTCACACCTGAGGATCAATCGCAAGTTATCCGGACTTTGTATTACAGATCTAGCAGAGTAAAGTCAGTTTCAGACAGTTCTGTTCACATATACAGCCCCTCTAGGTAATGTCTAATAAAGTGCCGGGTGGCAGTGCATGTCTGAAAGGGGCTTAAGAGGGACACCAGCGAAAATGCACCTTTGTAGCCGAATTCTACAATTTTTTGGTTAATGAGTGACGGTTTTTAAAAGTAAGGTAGTGCCGGGGGTGATTATCAACAACAACAACAGAATAAAGGGCATTGCCCTGGAGCAAGCTGGGATGTTATATTTCCCAATTGTGGCGCGTATGTTAACCGTGTTATATGTGAACCCTGATTGATCCCTAGCGTATAAATCCCTCACCGTCCTGCTACAACGTGTGATATCACACTGCAAATTTGTTCTAACACAAGTGGTATATTGGTATCCAAGTCCAATACAATATAGAATCAGATTTGTATTTGCGTGATTTGGCTATCCAAAAGAACAAAAGTGATGTCTGATTTATCACTGTGCAGAATTGTTGTGTTGGATGCAGATGCCTGTTAACAGTGTGTACTCTTTTGGGCTGGGTGATATCTATTTTATATCGCACATGCGCAATAATCACCAGGGCTTCAGATGCCGGGTGGAAGATTTGCCCAGACGGCAGCTTTTCAATACAATACGGGTATTTATGGGTGGGTAATTATATAGGATAAAAGCAAATGCACATTCACTCTGTAACACATGTTCACTGGGGTGATGAGTTTTTAAATGTCTAATTAAATGTGTTGTATTAAATGTCTTTGCATTGGTTCCCCCACTGTGTGGCTGGGAATTTCGCAGATGGCGTATTTTGCACATTGAAGAATTTCCAAATTATGGACATTTTAGCTTGTTCATAATTTGTACGTGCGCGGCTGGGATATGCAGTGCAGATGATGTATCGCACATGCATAAGATCGGTTTGAAATCGGAAATAGGCATGACTGATCGGCCAATCGCCAATCAGGCAGAAGACCGGCCAATTCCGATCACTGGCCGATCGATCGGTGCATCCCTAGTGATATGCACTGAAGTGCCGGTGAAGAAAGGAACAGCTCAGCAGCCATGACATCTTTTAAAAGGAGATAAACGAGGTAAAAAGGTATCAGTGTTGTGGCAGTACTTTTTGCAGTTAAGTCCAACACATTTATTAAACATAAGGATATGCTGAATTTATACTGATTACTAACTTTGGGCGTCATAAAATGCCTCATTAATATTTTAGGCATACTACTAATCTGCTTCACAAATTGTGGGCATAAATATATGTTCATATAATACTTCATATATGACTACAGGTTTGTTGTATTTATCGCTACTGCTTCAGGCTGTCTCTGAAAATTTACGTGTAATATGACTAGGTCTGCAATTAAATTCATATTGGTAAAACAAAATCCATTAGAAATGGTTAAGCAAACGTTACTAAGGCTGCAACTGACAATTTTTCTTATCAGTTAATCCAACTATTTTACTGATTGGTCGATTAAACAGTTTTCCTCCAGGAAATAAAATTGGCAGTTGTATGTAAGTTCATTTTATTTTGACATGAACAAACTTTGTCACTGCCGGGGTACAGATACCGAATGCCGGCTTTTTGGCACTATATGTAACTTCCCTACCCACAATTTGATAAGCAGATTAGTAGTATGCCTAAAATATTAATGAGGGGTGTATTGTGATGCCCAAAAGTTATTGTAATCTGTGTAATTTGGTGTATCTTTGTTTAATAAATTCGGTTGACCGAACATGCGACATTAACAAACTGTTAAAACACTGCAATCAAGTGACAACACATATGCTCAACATTTATGACAGCAAATTAACCCTCGTATATATAGAACATTCAGGAAACAGTGTCGCATACCTCGACCCTTTCATTTTTTTTTAAGGGTTTGTCTATATATGCATGCATGTGTGTGTGTGTGTGTATATATATATGTATATATATATATGTGAATGTGTGTGTCTGTGTGGTTGTAATATATACCTGAGCTATAAGTTTCTAAACAAATTAAACTTTCTACACGTTTCTAAACTGCTCCGTCAGGTTTTGCCTTACCCAGTGTATTGTGCTTTCACTGGCTATAGCTTGTCACCACACTTATTGCTAACTACAAAACTTTTCATACCTACAGGATTTGGAGTCACCAGCAGGTCCCAATATTTATCATTCTAGATATCTAGCCGGTGTCTATAACGCATTGGCAAATGTCGAGGTGTCGTCAACCGTTCACACATAGCAATTGAGCGCCGATTTGCCTCCAATCTGTGGATTTTGTCATCGATCTCCAAAAACAATCGTGTAGCATGAACATAGCTTTAAGTGAACTGGAAAGAAGCCAGAGAATCCGCCAAAAAGCTGCACACACAGAGTGAACATGCGAACTACACAGACACAAAGCGGCGATGCGTAGCAACAGCAAGACCCACTGTGCCGCCCTCTTGTTTGCACAATGTGAGATTTTAGTATCGCCTTGGCATTTCATGCACATGCAATTGTCAAACTGTAAGGACCGCAGTAGTCTGCTGGGTTGAGAACATCGCGAAGTTGCTCCAAAGCATTTTTACTCCGTCATAGAAAACACATTTTCAAGCTTTGCAATTTTTTAATTTTGCTTCATTTTCTACATCATGTAGTATATGTAAAAAAAAAAAAAAGTCTAAAGTTTATCACTGCTGCTTTTGCATGAGCTCTGCGTACACTCTTGTAATACAATCATAATCATCCTCGCCCATGCTGTTAGACTCACTCATAGACAGTGTGCAGCATTTGTGAGAAATTAAACAAAAGAGTGAAATGAAAAGCGAACAAGAACTGGTCAAGAAAAGACAACCTTCTGCTGTGTGGGCATATTTTATATCCCTTTGAGGAAATAGGCCTATTGATGTCGACACTGCCTTGTTAGCACAACTCATGGCAGCACCAACTTATTTGACAGAAAGTATCTACCGGCAAAGTCTATTTGGCGGTAGGCCCAGAGTTAATTTACATTTACTAAATATCATCATAAAGTATTGCAAGGTAAACTCTTCCCAATATCGTTCAGCCCTGTTTGCAAAAAATACAAGGTTATCATGTATTTATGTGTAAGACGATGCAGCTAAGTGATGGGACTAATTCTAGTTTTAGATTCTGACACTGGAATCATAGTAAATTAAGTAACATTAATCAGTGATGATGGACAGGCTGTACTTTTTTGAGAGGCTAAGTGGCACATATCTCTGGCTAATCTCGCATTATTGGGTGAGCCTGTCAAACCAGAATGTAGTCTTTTAAGATGTATTTGCATTGCAGTCGTGCTGTGGTGATATTTAAGTTCTGCTTTGCAATACTGACAGATGACTGCATTTTTGTTCAGTTTTATTTTGAAATGCTTCCATGCAAATGTCTTAGCTCTTTTAGATGCTGTCTACTTCCGCCTTGGAGGTGCATAATCAAGAAGGAAAGTTTTAATTGATATCTTTGTAATAACTGAGTAATCGAGACCGCTCTGTTACACAGTTAAAGAATGTTTATTAATAACTGTTTTGCCGGTCAGTGCAAATTCAAACAACGGAAAGGCTCAAGTCTAAGATACATCAGCTTGCTAGCGCTGGCATGTTAGCTAGTGACACATTTTACAGCTAAATGGTAAAATCTTATGTCCTGTTTCCTGATTTATTTCTTCCATTTGTAAGTTGGTTGGTTTTTTTCTTTTTCAAATGAGTTCTGGTCACATGTTAACCATAAAAACCGTAGTCTGTTAATGGGATGCTTCCGGGCTTGTTTTGGTACATTGGGGTGATGGTAAACTGTACCCTCAGGACATATCCACCTTATGGCTGTCTAATTAAGACCTGCTCATTAAACCTGTGTAATTAAAAATGGAGCTTCTGCCTGTTTGACCTGCTGTGCAAATGATCACAAGGCAGGAAGTGGAATGTGCTGATGAGAAAGTTCAGTATCTCTTTTTCGCCACAGTTTTCACTACAGTATTGGGCTGTTCCCCTCTCAGGTTCGGTTTGCAGTGAAGGTATTTAGAAATGTAATGCTAAAACATCCAATGTCAGCTTGTCATTGCTCAATAATAGACCTGGCATGCCCAGTTACGCAAGTAATTTTAAGTTGATGCAGAAAATTCTTACTCTTTTACGTATAATTGATTCCACTTTACATATCAATAAGCATGCTATAAATCTTTTTATGGCACCGTTTTGCAAACATTCGTATGCATTGTGATAGAGCCAAAATAAAGGGCAAGTCTGTTTGGTTATATGTGCCCTCACTAAGAGCAGATGACTGAACTTGTCAAACCTTTAACTGGCTGTCAGTGTTGATTTACTTCTCAGTGTCTGTCAGTGACATTTTAGTGTCAAGGCCCCCCCCCCCGTGGTATTCTGAGCTGCTACACTGGTATTCCTTATAAAGCACTGATTTCTGAACTGTTCCAGGATGCAGGAGCTAACTTGGACCTCTTCTGTTCTTCCTCCCCAGTACATCTTTGGGGAGTTCAGTGCCGATGAGTTCAGGCAGTTCTTCGTGACGCCCCGCTGTTTTGTCGAGGTAAAATCAGCCGCCGGTGATTTTTCTTTTTCCATTTGGTTTCGCAGCTTGGATTTTAAGTATGGCTCTCAACCCCAAATTGCTGCACTTAATCCGCCTAGACAGATTCTTGTCCGTATTCGTGAAACAATGGGTAATTAAAGCCAAGTAAACAGCTGTGAGTATTGCATTACTCAGTGCACCCTGGGCTGTGTGAGGTATACCATGTGTCTCTGAGCTTGGTATGTTGGTATAAAATGTCAAACTTTTTTTTTCTTTTTTCACAGCTTCCCCCATTCAATGACAAAGTCTCCTGTGTCTCTCAGTCCTCAGGTAAGGGCCGAGCTGGCTGGATCTGTCTTGGTTTATTTCTGACTTTCCCTTCTTGCCATTGGCCCGGGAGGGGCTGCCTTGGTGTGTCATTGGTCTGTGCTGTCGACAGAGCAGCGCCTTTTAAACTTCTAGGATTTGTCCGTCCTGTGCCTGGGAACAGCGCCCCGACCCCTGTGGTGTGGGTGCTTTCTGAAAGCTCTGTTCAGGCTGTGTTCAGCACCCCAGCCCTAAGCTACTGTCTGTTACCATATTTGGCAAGATCTGTCTGTTCCTTTTTCGAAAATGGCCTCTGCCAAAATGACTGTTATGACCTCGGCTATTCTAGAAACCCCAGTTTTTTTAGTGTTAAAGTTTTCACCTTTCCTTGCCTTCTGTGCTGCACATTTATCCCAGTTTGTTATTAATCATTTAGGAAGTTTCTGTACTCCCGCTGTGCCATTCCTTACGGAAACTATGAGACTGCAGGTCTGCGGTGAGTTATGGGTCCATGTGGATCCCCTCCCTCCCTCCCTCCCTGCAGAGTTCCAGCCCAGGTGTCATCCTGGGTGTCTAACTGCCTTTTAATTTCATTCCTGTCTTAAGACGTGCAAGGCTTCGCATGTTTCAGTGCATTTTAAATCGTTAAGCATTTTTCGCCAACAGCTTTACTCAACTTACCATTTTCCCGGTTCTCTACTGAAAAAAGTGTGGCAGCCAACTCCACCTCTGAAGTGTTACCCAGGGGTGGACACTGTTTTCAGCGCTAATTAACACAATTTGCTTGGTGTCAAATGCTTTCCTGTTTGGAACTGTGTTCCATGTCCTTTGTTCTCTGAACTCTGTCCTGTTTTTGGTGAGGTCTTTAGCACTTACTAAAAAAAGTGTTGCCTTTCAGTCCTGTGAAGCATTGAATCTTGCCCTAAAACTTGTTGGGGGAAACTGTTTTTCTCAAGGGTGGCTAATGTTTTTTTTTGGTAAGAGCCAGAGATGCAAGCCCCCATGACACAGACTGCGGTCTGGCCTGCCTTACTAATGCTGCAAATGCATGTGCTCTTACTTGTGCTGCTAGTTGGGTGGGTTTCTGGTCTGTTTCAAGTTCACAACGTGGCATAACATTGCAGAATCTTTTCCTGCCAGCAAGGTGAGCATTTCTTATTACATGTAGGCTGTGCGGGCTTGACTGCTGGTCCTGCCGGCTCATTTCTGACCCCCCCCACAAGGATTTGGTCTCTGCCACAGCACCTTTTTTGCTGGGGGGGGGGGCTTATCTGCTTCTTGCATCTCAAAATAAAGAAGAGATGTTAGTGTATGGGTCATAGATTTTTAGATTTAAAATTCCTCATTTGAAAGAAACTGGCACTCAGTGAGCTCTGTGATTATTAAAAATGGCTCAGTTTATCTTGTACGTGTATATGTATATATTTTATTCTCAGCATGCTAGTTATTTGGCTCAAAAATGCCCCTGTAGTTATTACGAGGCAGACTCGCCATCCGACCTTCAGCTTACAGAACTGAATGTCAGTGGTCAGTTTATCCTAAACGTTGGGTTTATGACTATTTTTTCCTGTAGCTTATGCGCCCATTCAAAGCCCACTTTTTGCATTCACTTGTTAAAATGACTACATTTGAATAAGGTTTAATGTGTAATTTTGTTCAGCTGCCTAAAATAAAGCATTTTGATTGAGTCCTATTTCAGTCCCAGATTGGTCAAACCTGCTGTCTGAGTGTTTTGTTTGGATGTGTTGTTTGCATTGAGACAGGTTTTTCTGCTCACTCTGCACCACGCCCTGGTGTTTTCATGCTCATTAATGTGTGTTCTGTGTAGGGGATGACTTCCAGCACATCGAATTTGGTGTGGCCGACGTGATGGATGCAGGACTTGCTGGGGTAAAAGATTCCAAGATCCAGGTCTCCAGCACCCTGAACCCCCAGGCTCCAGAGTTCATCCTTGGCTGCCAAACCGCGGCGAAGCTCCTGCCGGCCGCCGACGAGTCAGACAGCACGAACGGCGACTCTGTGTGCCCGGGGTCTGAGGTGCCGTCCCTGGATGGCAGCCAGGCCTGCCCGGACCTGGACGAGGCGGCGGGGGCACTTGGCCAGCGGGAGCGCAAAAAGAAGAAGAAACGGCCTCCGGGGTACTACAGCTACCTGGAGGGGCCGGAAGGCGCCGGCGCTCGTCCCGAGGCTCCGCCGGGCGCTGCGCTCCTCAACGGCCACTCCCCCACTGCCCCTGACCTTTGCTCTGAGGACATGGTTAGCCCGGTAGCACTGGCAGTCTCACTTTCACAGGCAGCCCCCGGACACCGTTCCCCCCCTTCAGGCCTTGTCAGTGACCAGAGGACTTGTGAAAGCCCTGACGACCCCCCCTTGGACGCGAGCGGCGTGATCGCATCTTTGTTGGACAGAGACGCAGCTCATTCTTTCTCTCATTGCGACGGCAGGGTGGCTGAAGGGGGCAGGACTACTGAGGCACAGCCGGAGAGCCCCGTGGTGCTGGACAATGGGCGGCCCGGCCCCTGCCCCACTTCACCAACGCCACCTTCTGCCACCAGGCACCTTGCCGAGGCCGAAGACCACAGTGACAGTGGGGTCGTGAACGGGTTGGCGGACGTTGGCAATACCGCCGACGGACAGGAGGACTCTTCTGAGGCTGGGGAGACTCTGCCGTTGATACAGAACCTGACCTTGTCTCCCACGGACCAGCATACAGAGCTGCCCTCCCCTGCTCCCTCAGCTCTGCCCATGGCCTCTGCTGTTCAGCCACTTAAGTCCTGGGCCAGTCTCTTTCACAGCCCCAAGCCCCCATCTGGGAGCTTGCAGGCAGAGGTGGAGCCCAGAGACGCATCACCTGTCGCCCCCACTGTTCTGTCTGCCATCCAAACCCCTGAGAAGTTGGGGGAGTTGAAGGAGGGCCCAGTTCATGTGTCGGAAGATCCTCTTGCCCCCAGACTTGCAGGTAAACGTGTACCCAGTGTCTGCTGATCCAGTGCAATCAGTGAGTCCTTTCAGGTAAAAGTGTACCCAGTGTCTGCTGATCCAGTGCAATCAGTGAGTCCTTTCAGGTAAAAGTGTACCCAGTGTCTGCTGATCCAGTGCAATCAGTGAGTCCTTTCAGGTAAAATTGTACCCAGTGTCTGCTGATCCAGTGCAATCAGTGAGTCCTTTCAGGTAAAATTGTACCCAGTGTCTGCTGATCCAG
>JAODKM010000008.1:16240132-16262295 GCA_026780845.1 Petrocephalus sullivani | reverse complement strand
TGCAATCAGTGAGTCCTTGCAGGTTGTCGAACTTTGTTTCTCCCCTTGAAGGCTCATTCAAAACAGTTGTTTTTTGGAATATTGGCATATTTTGGATCCTTCATGGCCTTGTTATTATTCATATGTTGATTTGCCAGAGTGTATGTTGTCCTTGGCATGTGCCAGTCTCAGTTTTCTAATGCTTGCTCTGGTTATTCACGATTCTTCCCTTCCGGTCTGTTCTCAGGGATTTTAGAATGCTGTTTGACAACAATCATTCATGCTGCATTTATATGTCCACAGCCACATCAGTTTTTTGATTATTTCCAGTAATGTGTGGACCGTTTCTGTTTGCTGCAGAATCATCTGGGGAATTGTCCAGCTCAGTTTGTTTTATATCAGCATAAAGATCTGAGCCAGAATCTACGGCCATGTTTACACTTGTTTTTAAAATGCATCTTGCGCGACTGGATTACAAATGGACAGAGTTAAATATAAATGACCACCGATACACTTTGTGATCCGAACACCTAAACTACTCGCTGGGGTGGTCTGGGGCCCATTTGACCCACCTGTCTTGTGTAGTGTAAATGCTATTGTGCCCCCGACAAGGACATCACAACTGCGCGTTGGGCGGTAATGACATCTAAACACAAGTCCTCAGCTGAAAGCCGTGGAGGTGCATAATAGACACAGGTGTGAACAGCGGAGATCTCAACATTTATGATCCGATCAGCAAAGACTAATTTTAAATCCATTGTAAACAGGGCCTAAGACTACCTGGGCTGGTTCAGTCCTTTTTAATTTCATTTGAGAATGAGCTTCCTTGTGGATTATAAATTTGATCTCTCTTCAGCAAAGTTCCACTTGCTTGAAACCAGATTTAACTCGCAATGATTTAATCGCTACACTTCTTTATCACCTAATTTATGATATTCTGACTTGGGGGACTATTGAATCTGTGAAATAACCCTGGTTTAAGTATTGAAGTCTTTGTCAGATAACAAGTGTGTAACTTTTGGGAATCGGTTGAGTCCATGATTTCTGTTTCAAAGGTGTTTCATGTTCCTGAATGTGAACAGAAATAGGCAACACAGTAAAGCGAAGGGAAAAGACGGTGTAGTTAAGAAATTCAAGTTAATACTGGTAACTTGTAGCTAACTGCTGTGGCCAAGACCATAATTTGAAACTGGTTTTTCCTCATTGTCTTAGCAGATGTTTGATTCGGCCTTGTTTTGCGCTTTAAATATTCTGATTTGCCAGTGATCTTGGAGCTGGGTGATAATGTCCGAATTCTAGTCATTCTGTTCATGAATGTTCATGCTCATGTCTGTTCATGTTGTTAATTGTGTCCACATATACCGAATGCTAAGGCTATTTTTGGATTCGCTACACAGAAATGGTGTATCGTTTGTCATTGTGTAGTGTCTGAATTCCTAAGAGCAAACCTGACTTGCCATGTAGTAAGAATGAGTGACCCACTTTGAACAAAGCATTTATTTCAAAATATTTATTTAATGTTTGGAGAAATGAATCTGTTGATTGCCACTTTAGAATGTTAATTCTTTTAAACTTAGCATGTCATTACCACAACAATTTATAGGTCTCTTTGGTATGCATTTGAGCCACTAGGTGGCAATATCTTCCTTGATTTTGGGTGGCTTCTTGGTATACTTTAGCTTAAGGATGGAATGAAAAGATCAGGGAATGATTTGGGAATTGTGTGTGTGTGTGTGGTCCATGTCAAGCTGTAACGCTGTATAGGTCTTTCAGAGGAGGAAGGTGCACACTAGGTGGCGCTAAAACACCAATGCTGTTGAGTGTGTGTGTGAATTATGGTCATAGTAAGTGTTGCGTAATGCCCCCCTCCCTTTTTTTTTTCAAGAAGATCAAACAGCACGGCTCTGTGGGAGCCATGACCCCTCCCCCTCCGCGGCCATCAAAGAGCACTATTGTCTGTTGTGTAATAGTATTAGGTCCTGAAGCCCGGCTGCTGTAGCACTGATGCTATGATTATGCTACTGGAGGCAGTTATTCACCAGTGACATGTGACTGCTGTTTCTGTCCCTAACCCCAGCAGTTACCTTTGATCTTTAGACTATTGCTGCTGATATTATCATCTACCTGGAGTCCCGATTATGCTCGTCGCAGCAGTATTTACACACATTTTGTTTCACGGCTGGAGTAACTTGCTGCCTTTTCTAGCAAATTTTAGAAACGGGGGGCCTTCAGCCAGTCACATTCTTAAGCCTGGTCGTTTGACTGACCCGTTGGGTTTCCTTTGTTGTCGTTTCATGGAAATCGACACACCTGCATTTTACTGTGGGAGCAGTGCTGACTGGGGTTTCCCTTCCCATGTGTGGAAGTGCGTCCCCTTGTTATGACCAGTCAGCCTCCGTTCATCAAAGGTCCCAGAGCATGGGACATCGCGTACTACAAAGACAGATGGCAACTGTGCTTTGTGTGCAACATTCAAGCTTGCGCTGTTCATCCTTTTCATTCTGCACTCTTTTGGAAACTATGACCAAGTATTTAATGATGATCCTTTCTCAATGTTTACTTTTGAATCCTTAGAGCTGATAGAGGATGTGAAGTTGATACACAAACCTGTGTCATTACAACCCAGAGGACTTATCAACAAGGGTAACTGGTGTTATATCAATGCCGTATCCTTTGGGATAAAGTTTCAAGCCTCTCAGTATTGGCCATTTGAATGGCTCTCCTGAATGCTAATGTGTATCAGTCTTTGTAATGGAAGCAGCTGTCAGACATCAGTTTTACTTTGACAGCTGTTTTCTGGTACTGGGATGAACCTGTGTAGTCCTTGACCTTTGACCCTTGCCCTAAGACCCTTCAAGCTCTGATCGCTTGCCCTCCCATGTACCACTTGATGAAGTCCATCTCGATGTTAAAGGAAAGTCAGCGGCAGTGCACCTCCACACCTATGATTGACAACTTGTGAGTACCATAGCCGTGTGTGAGATGTGTTTTCAGGGTGGCAGTGTGCCAATTAGGCATTGCCAGTGACGCATTGTGCCTGCCTGCTCTGTACGTTGCTGTTTTTTGGGCTGTCGATGTGTGATTGTGGTGTTGCTATGCTATGAAAACAGCGTGGAGTGTATTCTCGTGATTGTTGCTTTTGCAGAAATGTGGATGGTTTAAGTCACACGGCATGACCAGTGGCTGTGCTTTTCACTGAGTTTTCTCTTCCCTTCAGCGCTCGTCTGGTGAACGAGTTCAGCAACATGCCCGTTCCCTCCAAGGCCAAACAGCAAGGTTAGCTTCTGTAGTGGTAGCATTTTTCTGCCGCCTGTCTCCTACCAGAGGAGAGAAGTCGGACCTTCCTTTATCTTCATTCCCGCATCTGTGTCTGCCGCCTGTCTCCTACCAGAGGAGAGAAGTCGGACCTTCCTTTATCTTCATTTCCGTATCTGTGTCATTTGCATAGCTGCCGGCGACAAGATAACGAAAGACATACGACCCGGGGTTCCCTTCGAACCAAACTACATCTACAAACTTCTGACCGTCATCAAATCGAGTCTCTCAGAGAAGGTAAAAGACAGTCTGCTGCTGCTAGGTTACGAGCTGAGCCATGAGGGGGGGTCGATCGCGATCAAATGGGGGCACAGCCTTTTATTTCTATTTCACTTGCATAATTTGCAACATGTTCATGATTCTTCTGAAGTCTGTGCTGCCAGGTGTTACTGCTGCTGCGGCCAATCAGACAATAGTATATTGGTTAGTGATTAATATTTCTACATCAGAAATTTCAGTTGATGCATTAACTGTAACTGGGGTGCTCAGCCGCCTCCCCAGTAGTTTGTGTTCCAACGAAAAGTACCTAGTCTGGATTAGGTACTAAAAAGGGTTCTGGAACGGCCTCTGTGGAACTTCAATTACACAGAGTTCTTGCAATGTGAACATGACAAAAGTCCCTGGATCTGGAAAAAGGTTCTGGTCCAAAGATAAAAGTTCCAGTGATGTGACAGCACATAGTATCTGATTTGGGGGAAAATCGTAAGCGGCTTTTCAGTGACGCACTGCTTTAAGCCAGTCAGGATGCATGGAGATGGTCCAATCAAAAGTGACATCTAAAATAAGTGCTGAGGATAGTATGAGACCTGCGTTTGCTACCCCTGCCATACACTGTGGTTCTAGATTGTCTCTTCCTCCTTTCAGGGCCGACAGGAGGATGCTGAGGAGTATCTGGGCTTCATCCTCAACGGACTGCATGAGGAGATGTTGGCCCTGAAGAAGCTGCTCTCCCCACAGGAAGAAAGTAAGGCCTCCTGCTGAAAGGGTCTTCTTGTGGTGGAATAGGAGCACACCCAACAGAACCTCGCTTAGCTCTGCTCTTAATTTGCCCTGTGCTTTGTTAGAACGTTGCCTGCAGATTTTTCTCCGTGAATATGATGGAATTATCTCCTTTGCTACTGCAATGATTTGACCTATGACGTCTTTCGTCCAAACTGGCTGTCTTTGTTGACATTTACAGAAGCCCCATCACAAAACGGCGCAGACCCCCAGCTGGGGTCCGAGGGAGCAGAGGCCTCTGGGAAAGAGGACAGTGAGGACGAGTGGGAGCAGGTCGGCCCACGGAACAAGATCTCGGTGATGCGACAGGCCGGCTTTGTCCGTACTCCCATCACGGACATATTCGGCGGACATATCAGGTGGGGGCTCTTGGTGTGTGAATAACCTTCATGGCAGAGTACACTTGGCATCACTCAGGTCCAGTATGCTCTGTCTGACAGTAGGAGCGGCTGTCAGTGGCTGTCAGTATATTTGGACGGTTGACCTTTGGGGCTCTCCTGAGGTGCCCCACCTCTGGTCTGCTTGCCCTTTCACATGTGGTGGCCCACCATGTCTTTGGCTGGGTCTGGTGGAGCCCATGACGGAGGAGCCATTGGAGTTGCTCTGTTGTGCCCTCGGCCCCCAGAGTGCCGAAACCTCAGAGCTAGGGCGCTGTGCCGCGATACGCTGCACAGAGACCGCGGCTGACGTCTAGCCGTGGGGGCGCGTGAGCAGAGTCTGGTCCAAAACCAGTCTAAACAAAACGGCCTGTGTAGTAACGTTCTACGTTGGGGTTGGATGGTCTTCGTTCCTGAAACTGGTTGCAAATGGCATAGGGCATGTTTTGTAGCTGGTTAAAGTGACATCTGTATGTATGAACCTAATAAGGTAATAATGTTGCTGAAGGTTAGGAAAAGTACTTTCCCTCCCGTGATATTTTTTCTTTTTCCTAATGTTGCTCGTATAAGTCCTGCCATTGACTGTAGAGCTTTTTAAAAATGTCATTTCTTCTTATTAATGCTGTCTGCAAGAGAGATTTTAAGGATGATAGCTACCGCTCCACAAAACGGCTGTTTTTAAGCGTGTAACTCCTAACCTGGCTGGACAGTTTTCAGTGTCCTTCACTTGAACTGAAGCCTTTCCTTGGTTCATTGGTTCGTTGCTATGTATAACGTAGATCTTGCTTATGAAAAGTGGTTGATATGGATTTACAGTATATACATACCAATGGTTTTATGGAAATGTTGGTGGTTTCTTCTGTTCATGAAAGACATTTTGGCGGTCATACGCCACCCAGCTGTGCCTGGCTGTGGGGTCTGTAGAAACACATGTGATGTTGACATGTATTCTAACCACCGACCTTTCCCTGTCTTCTGCAGGTCGGTGGTGTACCAGCAGAGCTCTAAGGAATCAGCCACGCTGCAGCCCTTCTTCACCCTGCAGCTAGACATCCAGTCTGAGAAGATCCGTACTGTGCAGGAGGCACTGGAGAGCCTGGTGGCGCGCGAATCTGTCCAGGGTTACACCACCAAAAGCAAGCAGGAGGTGCGCATATGCTGGTGGCCCCAGGAGGGGACTTTCTGGGTGTCATCTGATGGGCAGATTTCTGATGACTGCTTCAGTTTTCATGCTCGGCTGCCAGAATATGACCACAATAATGTGGTCAAAGTGAGGCATAAATCCCCGCTTGTTTCAGCCGAAGACAAAAATACTGCAAACGTCTGCGGTGCAGATTTCAGAGCCGTCTGTGTTTTAGAATTTGTTTGTAAATCTCTCCCATGAAGTGCATGTGGTACTCGTACTGTGGTTATCTCCCGAGGTGGCTTTCGCCTTTCGTTGTATGTTGTGGCAGTCAGACTGTCCGACTGGTTGACCTCTGTCAGGGTAGCTCTGCCGGGCTGTGCTCCCTGCTTGCTCCTTGTGGACCGTTATGGTATTACCTCCTTGTTGAACTCTCTAGGGACAAGGCCTCATCACCTCAAGCTGATGTCTCTGAAGAAATGGTAGTTGAAAGGAACATCTGTTGACCAGAAGAGTTTTTGCCCCCTTCATATCAGTTATTACAAGCATTAACCTTTCATAAACCTGTTGAAAGCCTGAACAGTTTTGGCTCTATTGGTGGATGGTCTATTTGGATCAGCCTGGGTCGTGGATCAGTGTTTAAAGGATTATTTTACTGTCATCAACTGTTGTTGCGGCCTCAGCCACTATTTGATGTCTGTCCCAGTTGTGATGAGTAAATTACGTCTGGGAGTTGAGCCAGAGTTGCGTGTGTTGCTGAGGAGGAACAGCTTTCTTTGCTTAGCTGTGTGGCCCCTTTTCATTCCGTTGCTGCTTTCAGGTGGAGATAAGCCGCAGGGTGACCCTGGAGGAGCTCCCCCCGGTGCTGGTTCTCCACCTCAAGAGGTTTGTGTTTGAGAAGACAGGGGGCTGCCAGAAGCTGGTGAAGAACATCGAGTACCCCATAGACCTGGAGATCAGTAAAGGTATATACTCCCAGCATGCTCTCCATGGGCATGCTCTCCATGGGCGTGCTCTCCATGGGCCTGCTCTCCATGGGCCTGCTCTCCATGGGCCTGCTCTCCATGGGCATGCCCCACTGGTCCAGTACGCTGACGCTCCTCATATAACACATTTCGCCACCTTCCTGTGGTCTTGGCGGTAACATTTGTAGCTGTAAGTTATAGTAGCTGCATTCAGACTGAAATCAAATCAACCCTTGAAACAAAAGTTAGTTTTGGCCAGGATGATTGAAAGTGCTTGCCGTCTTCACCAGCAGCTCTCCTCCTATGGACAGCTGAGAGCTGTTTGTATGTTACTCAGATTCCGTGCAACCGAGCACTCAGGTCCAGCGGATGTATATCTTTGCATGCTCTTGTATGCGGACTGCATGAACAGCACATTCTCATGCGCCGTCTGTGTCAGATCTGTTTTGTTTCTGATTTGTTTTTGCGTCTGCCACGTTGAAAACGTAATAACCATGGATTGTATTAAATTTTGTGTTACCTAAATCCGTGGTGGGGAAAAACAATTCTCTGCCTGAAGGGACAAACGTACACGCCTGTGATGATGCATCAAGATGTCGTTTTGGCACAGTGTGCGGACTTTCCTGTACAACTGCACTCATTGTATGATACTAGGTCTGCTGCCTGGCAGATCCAAACACACATCCCCCCCTAAGTCCTATAAAAACTAATCTGTACCTCCTTCTTTTCTGGCATTGACATTGGCCAAATTGTAGAAACAAACATTGGAGGGGGCTTGTGGAATCGCAGCTCTGTCCTGTTTGGGTTCCCGAGCTGCTAGTATTCTACTTATTGGTCTCTCGGAGCCCCTTTTAAACAGTCAGGCTGGCTTTCATTTTTTATTTTGTAAGCTAATTGTTATGGAGGCTGTCATTAATCTGATGGTTATTTGAGAGCAAGCAGTCCTTGCTCTCATACGGTTCTGCCTTTGATTTGATGCGTTTAATAATAAAGAGCTTTCTTTCAGATCTCCTTTCTCCAGGAGTGCGGAGCAAAATTTTCAAAGGCCAAAGAACCTACAGGCTTTTTGCAGGTAATGTATCTTGCCAAATTAGGGCGGGCAGGTGGTTAGGGACGCAACCACGTAGTCGAAAGATTGCCGGTTCGAGTCCCCCGACCCCCAAGTACCGCTGAGGTACCGCACTGCTCCCCGGGCGCTCACGTAGCTGCCCCCTGCGGTGCCACGGTGTCACATGGGTTACATGCACGTTAAAAATTGACCTCTTTCATACATCCAAAATCGAGTGTTCGCCATGGACTGCAGTACAAAACATTTACTCTGGACCTACACTGCCTGTGTGTGTCATGTACCATGTCAACTAGTAACTTGTTCTGTTAGCTTTGAGCTAAGGTGTGTGTTCTCCCTTAATGGAAGAATAGTACATGTGTCTGCAGCTGGCAAACTTCCCTGTTGTAATTGATATTCCATGTTCCTGAACTTCCATCTGGCCCTAGTTGTTTGATCTGCCAAATTAGCTGTATCTCTCCCATTTGACATAGTTATAGTTTAAAGCAGGCATGCCACGTTTCAAACGCAAACGTGACGATGTACTGAGGGGATTATTGGCTTGTGTGTTTTTTGCCAAATTAACTTCACTATTCTTGGCACTGTTGCTGATTAATTTGCCCAGTAAAACCACTTAAGTGTCGTCTCTAGACTGTTCATCCTTGCGTGTGAGTCTGGGGCTGTATGAGGCAACGTGCACTGCACGCTCCCTTATCAGATTTACATTCAGAAAAGGCTAAAGCATAAGGACATGACATGACAACACTTAGAATGCTCTATGTTTAAAGTGTAGAAACACAGCAGTGTGTTTATGTACACACAAACGTATACTTCCGTGCTCGTTTCTGTCCTGGTCTTTCTGAAGTCCAGACCAACTTATGGCCAACTGCTAGCTTTGTTCATTTGGGAAGTTTTATGAATGAATTCTCTGAGCTTTTTAAATTTGCTGAAATCAAGTTGAGGGGTATTCTTTTCCCCCCCCGCGGTCTTGCATTTAAAATTTTATGCTGACTGTGGGGCCTTTGAGCCCAATGTCAACAGTGGCTCTAAACTGCATGCTCCTCTGAGGCCTGGGGGCCATCTTCTCATGGGGCCTGGCTGGATACAGTGAATGACTTCTGCCTAATGTCCCTCTTATCTTAAGCCACTGTGCTCAGTGGGGGTGAAATGTGAAAATGTCTTTTAAAGGTCAAGGTTTTCAACGTGCTTTTTGTTTGTCCCCCTTCCCCAGTTGTCTGTCACCATGGGAACAGCGCTACCGGCGGGCACTACACCACCGATGTCTTCCACATCGGTCTGAATGGCTGGCTCCGCATTGACGACCAGGCGGTGGGGGTCATGGGCCAGCAGCACGTGCTGAAGCAGAGTGCAGAGCGCACCGCCTACCTGCTCTACTATCGCCGCTTTGACTTGCTGTAGGGCTTGCTGTCCTGAGAACACTGCCAAAATCTATCCTCCCTGCAGATCCCCCCCGTCACTCCCCCTAACCACACAGGATGTCCAGTCGCTTTCACCTGGGATCCAGGTCACCCCTCTACCCCCGTCGTCTTTTCTGAAGAAACGGGACATCGGAAGTCAGGAGAGATGGCTTCCCTATGTCACCTGTGAACGCTGAAACTGTGAGATCTTTAGGGCCTGATGGACAGCTCAGACGCTCTGTACCCAGCCTCCTTCACACTGGGAAATACTGTGCACATCCTCAATAAGAGCTGTCACCAGGGGCTACGGTTATGGGTTTTGGTTTGGTTTAAGTTGCTTGCTTTTTGTTTTTTGTTTTTTTTTTTAAAACTGCTGACAAATGAAGCAGTTTTTAGCGTTGGGAGATGTTGTCCTCCCCGACTGACAGCAGTTGATCACTGTTTTGAGTTTGCCTAGTGCATCAGACAGCCGTACCATTCATAGGACTTTCCATACTGCTACGCCGAGACTCTTCATCGCGTCCAACTCCTCCCTCCTCCCCCAACTGCCCACCCTAATGGTTTTAAATCTAGGCAACACTTGCTGTCGTGTTTGGGACTTGATCCCGAGGCAGCAGCTTGTGACTGGCAAGGTGGCAGCCCTTCTTTGTGTCTGTACACAGAAGGGTCAGGGTGCTTCTGGGTGTTGGATATAAATGCGCTTTAAGATGTGCTCCTGGGTTTGCAGTCAATTATGATGAAATAAATATGAGCTGGTCACTTTATCTTTGGGGGTGGGGGGGGGGGTTCTTAATTATTTTCACTCGTAATACTACTTCAATGAAATCCTATTAAAAATGTGCTTCTGATTGCTTAGGACTGAGTCCCCCACCCTCCCCATTAACAGTAAGACGCTGTTCTCTGCCGAGTGCCACTGATGCCTCTCCCTTCCCCAAAGTTCTCTAAAGTGCTTTTCAGATCATTGTGACCATGATTTCTGAGGCTGCGCGAACTGTTAATTTTACTTGGTTTTTTTCAATGCGAACTTCCTATGTTTTAATGGAGGTAAAATGTTGCACCTGAGTGATGGAGATGAGCTCTGGTAACACCCCATTGCTTAACCAACGAAACGTAGTGCCTGCTGCGATATTTGGACTTATGGGTGAAAGCCCAACCATTCATTTAATTTTAATTTTTGCCCAAGGTGAAGCATAGTGAATAAAATTGTACAAGCATTTGTCATGGTTAATTTCCTTCCTTGCACCACTGCCAGATGAAGCGATCAGCTTTGTGGGAAGAGCAGGTAGCATGAGTGCCACGCCCTTCAAATACCTGAATTAAAGTTTTCTATGCGACTTCCACTTGTTTGCATCCCTTATGTACCTGGTAACTTGCTCATCGGTCACCAGAAGATACACGCTTTAGGCCTCCTGCTTCTCCAGCCACAGAGGTGATGATAGCTGTTGTTTCATGCATGTCTGAATTGCTGAAGATACAGACCCAAGGAATTGATGATCTTACGGTTTTTCTTCAGATGGGGCTGGCTTCAGTAGCAATACTGATTTAAATTTGTGTCCAGCTAATTCCTGCCTATCCCACCCCCAACCATTTTATTCTGTTAGTTTATTTCATACACTTTAACAAACTAAGAGGCTGGTCTTTGAAGTCGTACGTAGTTTGGATGCCTTCTCCCAGCTCTCTGCGGCTGGTGTAGTTCTAATGACAACCGAACGTTCTGCCATGTCACCCTAACAGAGAGCAGAGAGAACACTGCGTCAGTGGGGCAGACTACAAATGGAACATCTGTGATGTCTCTGAGGTCTGAGCGGTTTTGCTGATTACGGATCTTTCAGTGATGATGAATGTCTTGGCTAATCACTTGCAGTTAAGTTGTAAACTAGCTGGCTGTTGGTTTTTTCGGTCATTAGGCTTCCATTGGACCCTGTGAAAGCTACTTGACATGAACGTCTCTCATTGCATTTCTGTGGAGTGTGAGTTGTTGGATGGTGGCCTAGACTCTATTTAGGTTTGCAGTTGATTGCTAGTTGGGAGACGCTTTGCCTGGTAGTAAGCTCTGAAAAGGATTGCTTGGTTTTTCTCTCATCCCCGAACATGTAATTTTAAGTGTAGGATTTTTCTTGTTAATGTCAGTGTGAAAAAAACTCGGGAGTCTGAGAGCAAATTACTGCCTGGTGACTCTGGTAGGACCGCCTATTTCCAAAGGCACCTCTGCCCTTTGGCGTGCCCCATCTCGTAGATAACCGTTTCATCCCCAGACCATTGCCATCCTGTTTTTGTCCTACAAACAAACTGGAGTCTCTGTCTGGATCCAGACTAAAGCCTATGTATGGTTCTGTAGATGCTGACACAACTGCCATTGACTAGTTGGACCCTTAATATGGTCCCACCCTTGGCTCACAAAACTGGCCCATGAATTCCTGGTTCAGGATGTGTCCTCAGTTTTATTGATTTGGAAAAATCGCTCATTGCAGCCTGCCAGGTTGACTTATGATTCTGAGATGTCAAAGTCATCATTGCGGAGGTGCTTGCAAGGTTAATTTTCTTTTTATAATAAGATACAGCTGAGTCTTTTGGTGCAGTGACACTCGGAGCTTAACACTGCGGTGCCCTGCCTGGCCAGTTTCTTACTAAGCATTTTCCACGGAGCTTAATGGGGGGAAAATCCAAGCCTAGCGTAGCGACGCTTAGCCTCTTGTGATGGTGGTGCCCAGTTGAGCCTCTCCTCACGGGTTCTCCACTTCATGCAGGCGTCGCGTGCGGTTTTACGCCGCCCCATCAGAGCTATGATTCCCACAGGCCGACCATCGCCTTCAGCCACCCACTTTTGTGTTCCCAGAAATATTTGGTTTGGCATACCAAATGAGAACGTTATGAAAGGCATAAATTCCATGTGCAGTGACCACTTCTGGCTGGATGATGGAGCGGGTTTCACCCTCACTCAAAAGGGGACGTTTTTTGATAAAGAGTTCCCCATTACGGTTTGCTTTTATTTCAGTTTCGGTAATTAATAACGATTTCTAATCACCAATCTCCCAGCTCTCCCCTCCAGCCTTATGTCAAGCGATAAACACTGGGGGGGGGGGGGGGGGGGCGTGATGTCGCCAAGCAACTTATTAATTAAAAATGTGCCTTTCATAAAGAGAACTTGATGATCCCCTCGGTAATGTTCACTTCAGCTGGGTTAGTACCCTGATTGATTGACTAGTAGGGGATGAGCATTTTTTCAAATGTAGCACGAATTCATTGAACTCATTTAGAAATCTATCCACACCTGGGGATGTCTGAAGAATTTCCACGGAACACCACCCATTGGCTGTTTTGCGGCCAGACCTGCGTTTGGGGTGTTTTTTTATAATTTGTTAATATAATTCAATGAAGCTGGGATGTCTGCTGTGACAGCCCGTGTAGGAATAGCAGTCATCGCCAGGAGAACATGGTGTTTCCAAATCCCTGCGAGGCATTTCTTTTTGCAGCTTGTAGTAGTCATCAGGAATCTTCTGAGAATGCAGGGGATTTAGCACTGATCAGTCAGCCTGTAGGGCCATTCTCCTCAAAAGGTCACACAGAAGGAGACTACCTTATCCCTGGTTGGTGGGTGATTGTTCTGCTTGACTAATTTTTAATGAAAACATGCTTCTGACCTTCACAAACTGTTATCAAGACTGAAATAGATGTATTTTTATAGACCTTTTATTCTGCCATATTATAATATTATGGTACACCTGTATGTAATAATTAAATCTTATTTATTGAAACAAACGAATGTCCAAATTTTAGTATTTTTCATTTAGTATGTTGACAACTGCATAGGGCAGAGTGTCAGTACACTGTCTGATGACTACAAGTAAAAAAAAAAAATATATATATATATAAAATACAATACAATACATACACATTTTTTATATTAATTTCATTTGGAGCAGTGTGTGGCTCACCAGGTTAAACCTCTGTCTGTGATTGGAAGGTTGCTGGTTCAAGCCTGCCCTCAGAATGTCCTCCAAAGTTGAGCAAGGCCCTTAACCCCCAGCTTCCTGGGCTTCATGGCCAAGCCTGGAGAGCACGGTTGGGGGAGGTGAGGAGGGAACTTCCCCACACAGGTCATTAAAGTATCCATCATCATTATTATTATTAATATAGTGTGTGTGTGTGGGAAAAGAAATTGAAAAATAAAGGTAATATGAGATTTGCAGCTTTCCATCACCTTACATTTTTTTGTGATCTTGATGTCATGTAAGTCGTCTGATTGAGGGAAATTTTCAGTGTTGTCCCTACAGGACTGTTTTATGAAAGATTCTGAGTGGAGGCGGTTGTGGTTTTGTTTGAGGTGCTCATGCCTTGTACATGAAGTGATTTTATCACAATTCCTGGCAGGTTTGATTCAGTGCCGGGTTGTGAAATGACCTATTATTTCCCGGCAGCTCTGGACATGCAGAGAAGTGTAGTAAGTGCAGCGGGAAAGGGTAATCAAGCTGATTGGGCTAACCCCTCCATGAATCGGCACCTTATCCTGTGCCCCTGGAAGGTCCGCGAAATTGAATTGGTCCCAGGTAAGTGGTCGGACTGAGTGCTATTCAAAAAACTCCCATGGTGCAAAACATTCAGGAAGACATGACCCTGCACAGGCTGGGAAGACTTGCCGTGGCCGAGTGCCTCGTGGCCAGGCCTATACCCACTGTGCCCGAATGGGTAACATGGGTCTGCCCACCACCTGCAGGAGGGGCCCTGGGGTTCAGGTGCAATGTTTGGATGGCAGTTGATGGCAGTGTCCTCAGTGGACCAGTTGTCAACGACCAAATCTGGCTTTAGGCACATAGAATATACCTTCTCTGGTGGGAAAGGAGCCTGAGCTGGTGCGGGAGGTAGAGAGATCCCGACTTGATATAGTCGGCCTCTCCTCAATGCACGGATCTGTTTCTGAAACCAAACTGGTGCATGCACTGGGGCAGTTTGCGACAGCATATAAAGTGATTTTATTGTAGTTCTTCGCAGGTTTGATTCTGTACTGGGTTTGTAAATTATTTCCCGACCGCTCTGGACACGCTGAGAAGTGTAGTAAGTGCAGCGAGAAAGTGGAATCAAGCTGATTCAACTGAAGCATCATCTGGCGGCGTGTAGCTCAGCTGGGATGCGAAAGCTCCACGGCAATGCCTAGACTCAGAAATGCAGTGCAGCCCCCCTTAAGGAATCGGCTTTTGTTCTACTTCTGAACATTCAGCCATTTCTTATTCTCATACATCCCCCAGCCAGCTCATTCTCCCTGGGCCAGTCCCTGCACTTGCTGCCTCATACAGGATGTTGCTTCACGCAGGAGCTCGGACATGGCTGAGGGCCATACTGACAAAGGCCCCTCTCCAAACAAACCCTGCAGAGGTGGCCAGACACCGGTTTGCTCAAGGATGTTCCTGGAGGAAGAAAATCTCCCATGAGATGCATCCAGGCTAAAACTGAGCCTCAAAAGCGACGTCTGATCTCTGCTTCTCATGGGTTTATAATGGATGCCCCTATTCCTGTTCTAGGGACCTGTCTGAAGTTAGTCAGTCTGGTAATGATTGCATCAGGTACTACTCAGGAGACAGACACTTTATGCAACAATATTTACTATCATATTCAACAGCATCTACTGTTTTTACATTTTACAGAAGTGGCAGCGAATTGTGGAGATGGACTTGTATGTAGCTCTTGAATCAGATCATTGTGGAATGTCTTGTCATCAAAAATGACCGGTTAAACAGGCAACATATGGTCTGCAATTTGCTTGGCTCTCCCTCTGTTATTGAAGTGCTCCCCCTAGTGGAAAAACTGAAGAATTATAAAAAAAAAAATGAGCAGTCCTGAATTAGGACAACTTACGTAACTTGTTTATGTATGAACTTAGTTCATACATTTTTATGAAATTGTGAAGGTAAAGTTAGAGAAAGGTAGTGATCCCTGGATTTAATGTGGAATTCATTATGATAAGGCCTTACTTTCTGGAAAACTGCAGATGTTCTTTTTCAGAAAATAAACTTGATAAACTAATCCTTCATGTCATTGTATTGTGTGAAAAAGCACAGGAATGCTTTTCCGTGACCTGCTTTTTAGCGGT
The DNA here is from genome assembly GCA_026780845.1 of Petrocephalus sullivani. Taxonomy (NCBI): domain Eukaryota; kingdom Metazoa; phylum Chordata; class Actinopteri; order Osteoglossiformes; family Mormyridae; genus Petrocephalus; species Petrocephalus sullivani. The sequence goes on along the minus strand of JAODKM010000008.1, from coordinate 16,246,989 downwards.
GTATTTTCCAAGGGGCACCTTAAGTTACCTTATTGCGTTTGAGTTGGAAGCCTTGCCCAACCTGAAATCATACATTACCAGAAAGTGTTTGAGGGAAGGAGCACTGATCCAAAGTAAATCATAAATGGTAAAAGTTGGCAGATGGGGGCGCTGGCACATAGTGAGGTCTCAGTCTTGGGTTCATGTAAAGTGGCTTGCTGGCAAGGTGCCAGGAAGGAGCCAGGACAGGGGTGGGGGGCTGTGCTGTTTTTAATGATGGTTCCTCTGGGGAAAAGGCCACTTCTGTCACATGCTTATCCAGGCGTTGTTTAACGGCTGTGCTCCACAGCCAGAGTGGTTTCACATTAAAAATTATGAAGTCTGCAGGCAATTTGTCTTCCTGGTTATCAGCACTGATACATCGATTTCTCTTTCTGCTTCATGTCATGTTTGGCATCATCCCAGCACTCAGACTTTTTTTACAAGTACAAAGTGTCATTAGAATTCATTATGTCTGGCAGAGGGGCAAATGATGCTATTTTACAGCCTGGCAGGCCTGCCTCCTGGCCCGCGACAGAGTCGAAGGCGTGCAGTGGCCCGCAGGGGAGCAGGTCCGGCCCAACCCATGCAGCTCGGCCACAGAGCCAGTGCGGAGCTGCTGTCCTTCTCCATCGCTCTGCAGCAGTAAAAGCTGTGATGATGGACAGTTAGGATGGTACTGCAAACAGCTGCCTTTATAGGATCCTTCAGGAGTAATATAGTGATGGCTTTGGAGAATGTTGTTACCAGAAGGGAAATTCAGAAAATGGATCAAAAGGCACAAGGCTCCCCGGAGCCCAGCACTCAGCAGCAGGAGAAGCTAGGTGCTTCACAAAGCCACCGTTAATCACATATCCATCTCCGTGATCTCCTGGCCCTTAAGCCGCCTGGCCCTGCCAATGGCTTTCGCCCATATCAACACATTTCTCGCTGCATAACTGACTCCATTCTGAAACCCATTTGATCTCTGACTTTCCAGAAGTTTCACTGGCCCACCATTTTGTTTATCAGTAATTTTTGGTATTTTTTTTTTAAACTTCAGAAAAAGGCTGTCATGCACATTTTTTTTATCATGAGTCATGCACGTCAACATGTTCTAGAACAGATCAAATTGGTGTTGCCGATGTTCCTGACAGTGATAATGATGCCTTGTCATGTCTTTCCACGAGGACCAGTCCTGGGTGCTCCGGCACTCTAGCTGAGATCATGCTGAGCAAAAGAAAATTCATTTATCCATCTACTTTCTGAAACTGTTTATTCTTCCAGGTCATGGGGTACAGATCCTATCCCAGGAACTACAGGGAACAACCCAGGACAGGTTGTTCACAGGGCACACCTATGGGCAATTTAGTAACTCCAATCTCCAGAGACTCAAACCCTGATCCCAGAGCTGTGAGGCAACAGTGCTACCCACTGCACCACCATGCCACCTCTGACCCATTTATATAAAAAATATCTCAGTAGCTCCTCCATGAATCGGCACCTTAACCTGTTGGAGGGGTTTGTGTACCTCTGTGATCCTAGAAGCTATGTTGTCAGGTGCAGAAGCTCCCTGGTAGGGTCTCTGAAATTGAATTGGTCCCAGGTAAGCGGTTGCAGGTAAGTGCTATTCAGAAAACTCCCATGTTGTAAAACATTCAGGAAGACATGACCCTGCACAGGCTGGGAAGACCGGAGCCCCGGCCTTGAGCCTGACTTGCCATGGCCTAGTGCCTCACGGCCAGGCCTCTATCCGCTAAGCCCGAAAGGGTAACATGGCAACTGCCAAACTCAGACTCATCCATCGGATTGCCAGACGGACAGAGATGCGTGATTCGTCACCCCAGAGGACACGTCTCCTCTGCTCTAGAGTCCAGTAGTGGTGTCCTTTACACCACTGCATCCAGCGCTTTGCATTGCACTTGGTGATGTAAGGCTTGGATGCAGCTGCTCGGCCATGGAAGCCCATTCCAAGAAGCTCTCTACACACTGTTCTTCAGCTAACCTGAAAGCCACGTGAATTCTGAAGGTCTGTAGCTATTGACTGCAGAAGGTTGGTGACTCCTGCACACTGCGCGCCTCAGCATGCACGGTCCCCACTCCTGTCCTTTTTACGTGGCCTACCACTTCATGGCTGAGTTGCTGTTGTTCCCAATTGCTTCCACTTTGTTATAATATTACTAACAGCTGACTGTGGCATATTTAGTAGTGAGGAAATTTCATGAGTGGATTTGGATATTCATCCTATCACGCTTGAATTCACTGAGCTCCTGGTGCAGGGGATAGGGGGGCTTGATCTTATACACCTGTGGCCATGGAAGTGATTGGAACACCTGAATTCAATGATTTGGAGGGATGTCCCAATACTTTGGTGGGAGCTGGTGTGGGAGGAGGAGAGATACCAACTTTATATAGTCACTGTCAGCAGGGTTTGAAAGCGGCGTGGGCAGTAATGTGGATGCTGTACCATTCTGTCTTGGTAAATTAAGGACTGAGCTGGAAGGCGTATCTATTAATGTACTGGTAGATCTATGTTCCTACCCTCACCTATGGTCACGAGCTTTGGGTAGTAGCCAAAAGAATGACATCACAGACACAAGCTGCAGAAATGAGACTACTCTACTCTATGGGCTCCGCCAAACCCCGGGTAAGCAGCAGATGATGGATGGATGGATGGATGGATGGATGGACATTTCAGTAGGACAGGGTACCTGGCTGCTAACTAGCTGGCACCTGTTTCTCAAGTAGTGAAATATTACACCTAGTGTAAATATCATGGAATGCGATGAGAGGAATTTCTCATCCGTCTTCACACGCTCTTCTCGTTCGGCGCCCTAGACTATTGCCTATGTCTCCTATGGAGTGGGCCGGCCCTGGAGTCCATATGCCAGTGATGGCGTCCGTGCTGATGACCTCAGCCCCTCCTTAAAGGCTCCCCATAATATTCCATATTTCTTACAGTGTTCAAAAAAGCACAGGGAATCACATGTTTGAAAATGAACTGTACCCGACTGTAACTAAAACAAAAATGGTTCCTGTCAGTGTAATATGATTATTTTGTTTATCTGATCAGTCTTTGAGTCCGAACGCCAACCACAGTTTCCCCACACGACCAGAAACTGGGTCAAGTTCACTTCCACCTGACCTGTCCCAGCTGACTCCATCTCGTCCGTCACTGGGTAGATGATTTTTTTCCCTTGATCGCGTTACTACGCCAGTACAAGGAGGCGCTGTTTTTTCTGAGTTGTAAGTTTTCTGTCAGCCTGTCAGATCTGTTTGCACTCTGCAGCTGGACTGACGGCGCTCTCGGGCGCTCCTGACGCTCCCGCCCGGCTGATTTATGCCTGTTTCCCAAATTCTGGCTTCTCTCAGAGCTGTCAGGCTGTACTGTATTTGAAAAAGGAACACGCTGTATCATTCTGAAAACCCCTGCGCAGTGCAGTGCTCAAATCAATGCCGTTCTGATTTTGAGTGATCTCAAGTTAATAAAAATTAATAATTAATTTTTGTATTTATTTTCTGACAAAAGCAACTATATAAATTCATGTCTATGAAAGAATTTAGAAATAACTTTATATGTATAAAGTATGGCTTTTAAAATGTATTTGATTTTAAATATATTGGCAAGCATATTTAATTATTGTTTGAATGCAACGCGGTTTTGCACACCCTTAAAATCGTCTTCCAGAAACTGTTTAATCTCTTCACAACATCATCTTGCTTGTTAGCGTGGTAATAAAGGAATAAAACGATATAACAATAAAACTTTAATAAGTGAAAAAACAGAAAGCATATAAAAGTAAAATGGAAAAATCATCGTGATTGTCGTTCATTATGTTTTTCACGATAATCATTAAAAAGTAGTTACCTGCAGATGTATTCATGCAGATGTGTGATTCATGTTGTCGTAAGTGGGTTGGGGGTTTTGCGTCGGCTTTTGCGTATTTTTTCGTAAAAGCCTCCCTGGGACCTCGCCAGCGGCGTTTCCCAAGCCCCCAGGAGGCAGTACCGGCGTGAAGGGGATGGGTTCATGTTTCCCCGCTTCTATAAAAGTCTACGAAGCAGGTCTGGAAGCAAGAGTCAAGAAGTTGCTCTGTCCCTGCAGCCGGCTTCCTTCGCATCCGAAGGAGGGAAATACCGACACACGCAGAGAAGCCGAGCCTCGTCGCAGGTCAGTCATCTGATCGTGGTAAGACGGATATTTAGCTTTAAACGCTGAAGCATCGCTGAAGCATGTTTCTCTTCTCCAAGTGATTTAACTCATTGTAACAACTGAACAACCTGAAGTTCTGGTTTGCATGCAAAATGTACTTGCAAGCTTGATTTCCAGGTTTTCACAGAAGTAGTAAAAACTTTTAAATACAGCTGGCCTGACAGATTTTCCTTGACCTGTCGTGCTTACAAATGCATTATATTAACTAGGAAGAAAGAATCTAGAGAGACAGAAAAAGGCATAATTTCATGGTTGGTCAACATATATTTTTTTTTGTTCGCGAGCTTACGATACAAAATGTTTTGCTATCTGATGCTTAATTGTAGCTGTTCATTGGTCAAATGTAAAGTGGGTTTCTCCATAGCGCAAAATACCGGCTATAGAAGAAACTGCAGAATGCTTCCACAGGGTAGTGCGTGGAGTTCCAGGCAACGTGTCTTGGAGAAAACCGCATTTGTTGCCTCCTTAAATATGTGCGATGACATTAAAAACGTTACCATTCGTACTTACTCACGCAGCAGCAAAACGCACGGAAGCGGTAAAATCCTCTGAGCAAGGTTTATTTTTAAGACTTGGAGTTTGGAGATCTGGAGTTTGTTTGATCCTGCTGTAGATAGTCAGGATGTCTCCGGAAGTCTAGAAGTGGCTAGGGATGCTGGCAGTGTGAGGCATATTGGGATGGTTTGTGTGTGTGAGATTTATGGGCATCACACTGGTGACTAAGGAGCCTCTGCACTCACTGGCTCCATGTTGTATAAACATCATGACCAAAATTATGAAATGGATCCCGTGCCTCCGTTTGGCGTGAGGGCAAGTTAGGGTGTGATGGGGATGGGGTAGGCAGTGGGGCTGATGTGGGGATGGCATGTGGACACAGCTGGGTATTCTGATGGTATCTATTGATCTATATATTTATTCTATCTATCTATCTATCTATCTATGTATATATAAAATACACAATGAGTGAATATTGTATTGCTGTCCAATGCCTAAGGACCAATCAGGGTGGCAATTCGGTGGCCAGGTGTCAAAGAACGAAACCTGGAGCGTCGTCTTCCAGCCAGATCCTGGGCAGCTTGGAATAACATTTTGTGTTTTTAAGGCGATGTTTATCTCTTCGGAGAGTGAATTTGTACTAATGCTTAAGCCAAAATCCTAATCCCTAAAAAATGCACCCATCCCATTCAAACTTGTTTTTGGGACTTGAGCAATACTCTTTTGGCTTCCTTGCGTGTTTGCTGGCTCTCAGCGAGCTTTTCATCATGTCACTTTTCCCTCGTCTCTCTCTGTTTACAACGATCATCCTTTCAGCCTAATTGGGATGAACCCATTTAGAGGAACTGTAAAGGTTTATTCTGTCCTAAAAATGTCCCCCAATAATATGACCGCTCTAGATTTCATAAAAACTTTCAGGAGTAAGAAATGCTAAAACTACAATTGACTGATGGATTGAATTGTTGACTGCTAATGCCATTTCCAAGATTATTGTTCTATCCAAAATGGTCCTGGTGTAAAATACTTCAGGTGGATTAATGTCTTTCTCAGTGAATGGTTTGGAGATATGTGTACCATGTCACCGCTGGACAAGACTCCCCCTGATGGTGGAGTAGCATCGTGTGCAATGTTTGCAAGGTTTCCCCATAATATGCTGATGTCACGTCAGCACAAGTTTTGGTTAGAGGTTCACCAGGGCCATCAGGGATTTGCAGGTCGTCAGTTATACCGCACGCGCACTGCTGCTAACACTCTGTCCCAGCATGTCAACGCAGACCTAATACTGGTTTACAGGGTTTGTCTTCCTCCCTCCCGTGCTCAGAAAGCCAAGAGCCGGAGAGCGGACCAGTTTCCCACCGAGCAGAGCAGCGGACACCCAGGGACCAGAGACGAGATGAATACCCCCATTCCCAGGCTCGCCGCTCTCGTCCTGCTGGTCCTCGCGATCACGAACGGAGCTGCCCTCTACCTGCCCGACTCTCCTGAGCTCCGTCGGCTGATGAGCCGCTACCAAGAGGAGATGGAGCTGAACCAGACGGCGCCCGGCCGTGCCCGGCGGGCCATCCCTTGGTCTGACCGTGAGGAGATCCTCAAACTGCACAATAAGCTTCGTGGGGAGGTGTACCCCACTGCCTCCAACATGGAGTACATGGTGAGGGGGCTGGGGTCAAAGGGTAACACCCAGCAATTTGGCTTATCAGCTACTTCTGCAATATTATGGGGGGGATACAGCTAAATCTCAAAGTATTAATCAGTCCTGACTGCAAGTAATGATACAAGAATTAAGGAAGCCAGCAAAACTGCCAGCATTGTGTCATTGCTTGATTAATGCAGACTTATAATGCATCCTTTAGACAACGTGTTGGACTCTGTTCTGACCTTAATGAAACAGACCTGCTGGGTTTATGACCTTCATCCTTTGACTGAATTTACAAAATCTGAGCTTGTGCCCAACCCACTGGCAGCCGAGATGAGTGGTGTTTTACCTGGGGGTAATTAAATGAGTTACCTACTAAAGGCTGCTGACAGACAGTAGAGGGACCTGTGACTGGTGTGTGTGGGGGGGGGGGGGCAGGGGGGTGGGTTGGGGGAGGGGGGGGGGGCGGGGGGGGCGGGGGGTGGGGGGGGGGGGGGGGGGGGGGGGGGGGGGGGG
>JAODKM010000008.1:16210111-16237539 GCA_026780845.1 Petrocephalus sullivani | reverse complement strand
GGGGGGGGGGGGGGGGCAGCGCTCAAATATTTAAAATGCTCAGTGGACCTCGTATTTTACCCCAGGTCACTGAGAACAGGGAATGTACCATGCCCCCCCCAAAGAAAAAGATCAGGTCATCGCCAGAACTGCTGCCCATTTTTGTGGTCAGCCTGGATACAGTGGGTCCTTCCTTTCACTAAAAGGGAGCCAGGCAGAGATCCAGGTGGGCCCGCTGGGTCGGGTGTTTGCATCACCTTCTGGATGAGTGGATTGTAACCTTCTCTGGTTATGGATGGCTGCTGTTTGATCAGCTCAGGCCCAGGTGACTCGGATCCAGGCCGCCTGGTGTAGCAGCTAAAGGAGCATGCCCCTGAAAGGGTTACATTATTCCTGCACACACCCCCCCCGAACCCCCCCCCACGCGCACACACATCCCTGACTGGGAAGAGATGTAAACATGCGGAGGAAGGCGAGGGAGTAAGAGTCGCCCAAGTCAGCAGTTCTCTTTCATTCATCTCCTGTTGGGTTCTGCACATTGGGGTCTCACACCTGGGCCCCTGGCCCAGCTCCTGGCTAAGTCTCCATAGATATCTGCTGCTCACATTGCTCGCTGCATAGCTGTGGGCCTGAGTGAAGTGTAGGTAGGGAACCTGCCGGCTGGGGTTTTCTTGGGGAATCTGGAGCTCCGGTTTTGCCCAAGCAAAACACTTAAACTGGATTTTTGGCTGTTTGGCATCCAGCTGTTTTACTGGGTACAAGAGCAGCGTTCCCAGCTGTGTGAGCAGCTTTGAATAAGTGTCTACTAAGCAGCCCCATGATGTGGGACAAAGGTGTAATGTTAACCCTGTCTGTGCTGGACTCTCATCCGCATGTGTGGAGCAGCCAGTAGCTGTGAAGGATTATGGGAAGGAAAGGATGGAATTCAATTCGGTTTATTTACATATAGTGCCTTTCACAACAGAGTCACCCCAAGGCACTTTACATGAGTGTGTTGTGATGCATCACTACTCCATCCATACAGAATAAGAGAGAAACAGGGAAAAAGGGAAGGCAGAAAAGAATGAAAGAAATAAAGACAGCCAGATGACAATGGAGGAGATGAACCAAAAACGAGGGAGAAAAAAACCTTTGGGGGTCAAAGGTCAGCTGCCTGCCCCTCACGCATGCTAACATCATAAAAAAGAGAATGAATTGTAGCCCGTCCTTATTTTTTCCTTTGGAAGACTGCAGTGAGCTTATACTTACCATTAGATCATCCAAGGATGGAACATATCAAGCTGTGTATGAGACTGTGAATGTGGAGCATTTGACATCTAAAGCTAATGACTTCCCCAATCTTCTCCTGCAGCTGGTCTGGGCAACCACTAGCCGAGTTGGCTGTGCGGTCCACATCTGCCCCCGCATGAACGTCTGGGGCGAGATCTGGGAAAACTCTGTCTACCTGGTTTGCAACTACTCACCCAAGTAAGTCACACGACTCCCTCCTTCGGTCAGCCTTTCACAGCCAGGCTGCCAGTGGTGGACAAACCACACATTTCCATGAGGCCCCGAGGTTAGGGGGCCCCCTGTTGGCCACAAATAGTCACCTATTCTTTGCAAACTTGAAACTCACTGCGGCCCCTGACTCCTGCCTTGCACGTGTGCTGTTTACACACTCAGATTTGGAGGAGTTTCTTCATCGCAGGCCGTCGATCATTTTAATGGGAAGTGTCTGTTTATGGCTCTAACTTTGTCATGACGCGCTGAGGTCACACTTTCCAGAGCAAAAAAAGAAAGGAAAATTTAAAAAAAAAGGATGAGGACGGGGGGAAAAACAGCACGGAATGACCAGGTCACTCTACTTCTGATGGTTGCAAGAAAGTAATTACTAGCAGGATGTTGGCAGATCCTTTCGCCGGCTTCAGCAGATTTTTGCGCTGCTCAGATCACTAACAATACCTGGTTTGTCTTTCGGGACGACTGCTGAAGGACTTCTTGGATTGGGTGCAGTCTTCGGGGATGAGTCAAGTGCCATCATGTTGTGTTCTTTAGGGGCAATTGGATTGGAGAGGCTCCCTATCAACACGGTCGCCCCTGTTCCCAGTGCCCCCCCAGCTACGGAGGTGTCTGCCGGGATAATCTCTGCTACAACGGTGAGCCTCTCTGACAAACTTCATCAAAGACTTGAAAGATGAAGTACTTGCTTACGCACCTCCCTTCAGAGTCAAACAACATGTGACGATAAAGAGCAATAATTAACAAATTACATACACCATATGCAACAGCATATAATGCACAGTATACAATAACATACAAGTACGACAACAATCAAATCAGAATTAAATGTAGAACTGGGAACTCTGGGGATTGGCTGCGACTGTGAATCAGGTGACGCCTCTGATTGGTTACCCGACAAACTCCTCCCTCACAGAGGATGCCCAAGTGCCACAGCAACCTGAGACAGAGGACATGAACGAGGTGGAGAGGCCTCAGGCACCGGTCCAAGAACGCACCACAACCACGAAGCCGGTTCCCAGACCACAGCCCAAGCCTTCCACGCCAAAGAAGACCCCCTCATCCAAATCTGCCAGCACCACATACTTGGGTGAGTGTAGGGGACACAAGGGTGAATAAGACTGACATACCAGAGGCTTGCGAGTGAGCTGTCTCATTGTTTACTGGACCTTGTAGAAACGTATCCTTCCTCTGAGGTAAATAGTGCTGCCCACTCTTTCCATCTCCCCGCTGTTACCCATTTACTTACAGATTATTTTGCTTTCATTTACAGCACAGAAAGTCAAGTGTGAGACCAAGATGCGTGATAAATGCAGAGGAGCGATGTGTAACAGGTGCTTTTGCGAACAAACCCTCCCCACCCCCAGCACAGTGGATCTGGCCATGACACACCACTAATCTCCACTGACACCGTCAGTCACGTCACGCCTGTTTATCTCGGCAGGTTCCAGTGTCCGGCCAACTGCCTTGGCAGCAAAGCCAAAGTGTGGGGGACGCTCTCCTACGACGTGGTGAGTCGCGGCGGGCCGTCTGCCGTGGGGACGGGAGGGGTGTGTCGGCGCCGTTCGCCTCTCCAATCTGTTTTTTTTGGTCCCGTTCTCCAGCAATCGAGTATCTGCCGTGCCGCCATCCACTCTGGCGCCATCGACAACAGCGGGGGCCTGGTGGCCATCACCAGGAAGGACAACCTGCCGTTCTTTGTCAAAGCCACCAAGAACGAGGTCGAGAGCTTCAGGTACTTAGCTAAAGCAGCCGATGCGCTATCGCACGCAGTATGGGGGTGCGGGCGACGGTGAGGACCAGAGCGATGAAACAAAGTGGACAGCTTGTGTTGTCTGTCTCTTCACAGCAAATACAAACCAGGAAATGCATTTGTGGTCGCGAGAGTGGAAAGTAAGTAAGGCCCTTCAGCTGTCACATGCCTCCTGTAGCCATGAGGACAAGTCACATAATGCAGATTCTATGTGTGCTCCAGTAGCTCTTCTGTGACCATAAGCATGCAGAAGGGGTAACCTTGTTATAACTTGGAGCATGGCACCCTTACATATACTCCATTCAGAAGTGTAAATGGCGATTGCATGAAACAGTAAAATGTATAAAACATCAGATTGGGTGGATAAACTGATCAAACCTTAAATGTCTTTGGTTTTCATCTGCAGGACAGTCGGTGGACTGTTATGCCACGGTGGCTGAGATCTGCCCCTTTGGAAAGTCAACCACTGGCTGCCCGAGGTGAATGGACTCACAAACCGTCGTATCTATGCATGCAAGCACATGGTACCCTGGGGAAAACCCCTGTCAGTTTGAACATGAGGAATGTGCTTTGTAATCACGAAAAAACATCTGTAGATGTGAGGCCAGTGCTTAAAACCTCCATTAACACGACTAGCAATTTCACAGATGTGCCCGCTAAAGGAAATGGTGTGGTGTCTTCTGGAAATGTTCTACATATCCTGACTTGACTGATTTGAGGAGGGGATTTGCTCTTGTACCTTTTATGTAGTGATCTGATGTGATGCTGGGAAATGGGGCTGTATCAGTGTGCCTCACTGGGGTTTGTGTCATTTGGGTTTGGGAATACTGGGAATAGGCTTTGGGAATAATGGGAATTCTGTTGGTATTCCTACATCGTGTCTGTGCCTGTTCCTAGAGTCCTCTGCCCCGACGGCTGCAAGGACCAGCCATCTTACTGGGCACCGGTGGTTGGGAACAACATATATTTAGATGTGAGTACCACCCTCCCACACACACACACACACACCTTCCCAGGCACACTGTGAAAGATTTATTGTGAGCAGCCGGGGGGCCCTTAAGAGGCGCTGCTATTATGTGGTGGCGGTGAAGGGGTCCTGTTGCACCCCATTCGCGTGCGGATGGCATTCCTGCGACTTGGGGATTCGCCGGCAGGGATTCCCCTCTCCCTGTCTCCGTCAGAGAGCTTCTCGTAGAAGGGCATGCGGACTAGGGAACCAGATGTTTTACTCACAACAAAAGATGGTTCTTTGCAGCTGGTTCTGGGTTAGGACAGCAAAAAAACTTATAATGTGAATTATTTTCAATAGAAGTTTCTAATAAACATGCCATGTAACAATGGCAATGGTCAGAAGAAACGGGAACATTTACAAACATTATTAGCTTTGGGCTGGATGGAGCAGGATAAGTCCAAAAAAAACTTTGAAGGCTCTTAGCCATGTCCATTTTCGAGTGATGGTATCTCATGGAGATTTTCTGGTGGAGTTAAAATTGAAAGTCAGACCCTTATAACCTGACAAATTACTGGCATTTTAGCTGTTTATTACTCATTGGCTTTGGAAATATTTTGCCTAAATCTTATATAACTTCTTTGTTACTGTCCATAGAAACTGATTAACTATAGCATATGCAGTCACTAACTGCTGTATTCCCGATAGACCATTCAGTTCCTCTGTGAGTGTGTGTGTTCGAGGGGATGCCAGTTTGTCTGCTTGTCTATGAGTTTTTAATCTTCAAGCTCAGAAGCAAATGATATGTTTTTACAGTGGGAATACAGTGGGAATTTTGCAAGGTCATCTTTGTAGCATGGAGGCTAATGTAACCCCTGCCCCCCTCTCCCCCCCCTTCCCAGAGCTCCAGTATCTGCCGGGCAGCCATCCATGCCGGAGCGATCAAAGCCAGCGGAGGCTATGTGGACATCCTGCCCTTGGCAAATCGGAAGAGCTATGTGGGAACGCTGAAGAGCGGAATAGAGTCGGAGAGGTACTTCCTGCTCCCTGTTTACTTCTGCAAAGTGATTAGCTCTCAATCAGGATTCGCGCAATGCGGTTTAGACCACACACCCTGACACACTCTCTCTGCTCCCCTTGTTCTTCTGGCTCCCCTCGATAAAGAAATACAATATGATTGGCCCAGTTCTGGAAAAATATAAAGCGTATCCTACAAATTCAATCAAAATCCGCGTTGCAGGGCCCTCGTCCTCACCCCCGGCCAGTGCACACGTTGTACCGTAAATAATGATGAGTTTCTTTGCAGTAGCAATAAAGACAGACTAACCCATGAGTGCCCATGAACCTCAAGCCGACCACCCATGCGGACAAACCCCTATTAACGGCGAAATAATTGTAGCCCATCTGTTCCCATGTGGATGGAAACTCTCAACGTCTGACTCAGCAAATCCTATTATGTCAAAGATAATGCGATCAGGGTAGCCCTGTCCAAATGTCTTTTGGGGTTACTTTAATAATGAATTAATAACAAACAAGCAAGCCAAGTAAAGCAGGCATGATCGCTGGAACGGTCAGACACGTCATGTGCGGCCATTAAAGCTGAAGACTTAACTTTAACCTGCCATGCTCTGCGAAGCACTTGTATAGCAGCTGGATTATGGGTCGGGTTTGATTTCCATCCCATCTGAGTGAGTGTTTCTACTGCAATACAGGGGGAGGTGCCAACAGAGGTGGGCTTTTCAATCTGTTCTAGATTAATAACTTAGTATTTGTCTGTCCCCTAAAATGACCTTCAAGTAATGTTCTTGAACCTTTGAAAGAGGTCCTCATCCCTTCCTAATTCTTTCATATTTGATTACTCTGGCTGCTCTAAGTGTCCCAGCAGTTAGACAAACACTGTGGATTGCGTATGACGTGGAGAGATTTCCAGCACACTGCCGGGACTGTGCCCCGCCAGGACCCTATGTGTGACTGACTCTGCTGTCAGATTTATGAGAGGAGAGAAGCTCTTACGAGGTCCTTTCCCATCCTGTCATTCCAGTAAGAGGAATCCGGAGGGGAATTCTTTCCGCGTCTTTGCTGTGAGGGAGTGAGCCGTTCCCACTGGATCTCCTGGTGATCCAAAGCTGATGGGGGACAGGGAAACACCGAGAGGGAGGACACTATGGAGACCTCTGAAGCGTGCGCGTCACACTTGGAGGATGCTGAACTCCTTGGTGGATCTCCAGGACTTCATTTAACTTCATTTCTCAGTCGACAGTCACAACATGGATTTGCTACTTGGGGGATATTATTTCTTGTGTGTCTAAACTTTCATTTTTTTTTTTTGGTTCTACACACAACAAATTCAGAATGGTGTACAGTATCAGTGATGATTTCAACAGCAGTGCTGGTTTCGTCTGTCTTTACCTGTAGGTCTAAAAGAGATTTAGTTATCTTTATTATAATAATTATTATTATTTTAATGTTATTATTATTATTGTTGTTTTTGTTTGTAATGCATATGCAATGGAAAGGAAATGGCTGATCGTAGTACACAGGCATGTATACGGATCACTCATTCAATCATTTTGTACAGATTTTTGATTCGTATTGTGTTATGTACCAATATGTGTGTTTCACATGTATCGGTATATTTGATTAGCTGTTGTTTCTTGCCTTGTAAGTATTGATGTGTGTTATGGGGTCTTTTCTGTCACTTCAGTCTGCCCTCGGGCAATGGGGGGGGGGCTCTCCGAGGTGGCTGTGCGGGGTCACTCCTTTCTAGTGTAAGGTGCCAAACGGCTTCATCTCCCCCCTGAACCTACACATTAGTGCTGCCCTTGGACTAAACAGTTCAAGAACAGAATCCATCTAAGAACAAAATTGACATAACTCGCTATTTACTAAGCAGTTATTATTATGAAACCTCCGCTGTCTTTCTGTTTGGTTCCTGCCCAGTGTTTTGTGTAATGTCACTATTTACCCAGCCCCCCCACACACCATCTCCTCGTTTCATGGATAGCCCATAGCTGGGGGATTGTGTCTTTACACAACTCCTGGCATAGTTTACACGGGGACGACTGAATTTTGTACTCATGAACACCCTTTTTTTAGATGAGGGGGTAGATGGATGAGTGAAAAGTTATGCAAAATATGCACGACAGTGAAAAGGGACTTGCCCTTGTGAATGGTATAGAGCAGAGCTATTCAAATGACGGTTCTCAAGGGCCGAGCCCTGCTGGTTTTCCAGCTTTCCTTTACCTCTCAGCCAGGTGTGAAGCCTCCAGCCAATCATAATCAGTAATTATTAAACAAACTACCTGGAAGAACTAAAACACGGCCTGGATTTGGAATCGAGGTCCAGATTTGAAGAGCCCTGGCATAGAGCATTGTTTCTCAACCGGCTTCTTTGTCCGCCCCCCCCCACCCACATTTTTGCTCCCTAGTGGGTCCCCGAGGAACGGATAGAGAAACACAGGCGTAGCAGTTTATGCCCAATGTGGATATGTTAAAACCACTTAAACCCAGCCACGAAATAGTTAAACATTCCCTTGGGGAGGTGTGCCTTGTCAGACCCTTAAAAGTCTTAATGCTTCATTGCTTCGACATCTTGGCAGGTTAGACTTCAAGGGAGAAGAGTGAACAATTTCGATATCGTTTTGTAGCTGTAGTAGTACAGAAAGACTTGTTCTTCTGCCCGAATGGCTGTTTCTCTCCATACCTGGCCGAGCACCCAGTGCACCGGTGGTGCTGTCATGACTAGTTTACTTGTTAGTAGTTATCTAGCTGCTCTGTTTTTGGCTACCTCAGTTCTGTCGCTGCATCCTGTGCGGCTGCATGGGAAACCCTGAGGGAAACCATATTCATTCATGTGTGTAGTGAGAATAATGGTGTGTAAATACGTCAGATTTACCTTTCTACAGAGTAAGATATGTGTCGTCAGAGTAACGTACGGAAATGTTTGTGAAGTGTGAGGATTTTATAAAGGCAGTGGAATTTTTCATACTTTTTTTGCACAAGTTAAAAATAAAGAACAAATAAGGAATACTTTGGCCTCATGTCTTCATGTCTATCTATTACATCTATATCTATGTTAATTAATTTGTCTAATAAAATCATGAAAAGGACAAACTCTCTGTATGCTTAGTAGCAGATCAACTGAATCCTGGAGACTCTTGATTTTGCTCGTCTCAAAACCTTGACTTAATTAGATTAACTTTTTGTAGGTGTGTGACCACGGAGCACTCCCTGTTTAGGGAATGCAGAACAGCTGATGTCTTCTGAGCTCTGTGTGACTTCCTGCTCCTGCTCTGAGCTTCAGAATGGTGGGAATTAAGCCCTGGTGATGCTGGTCAAACTGACTGTCAGCTACACAGATGCCTTTGCAGGATGTAATGATAAGGATGGCCACCAGCCCCCAAGTTACCCCAGTGTTTCAAGATCTTCCACATCTCTGAGGAGAGAGGAGATCGATAGATTCTCAGAGGCAACCAGAACATCCTATACCTGCAATATCCTTGTAAGTTTTGCTCTAATGTGTGGAAAATTACATTGTGATAGTGACACTTTGGTGGTCTTAATATCGAATAACAGCAAGCATTCTTTAATAGGCTTTCAGGTAGACTGCCCTTTTAGGTAGACTGCCCTTCCATCTATCTTAAGACTGTTTCTCCTTGTTAGGAGTGTAGTAGCACTCTTCAGGCCAGATACTTCCTTTGTAGGCTAAAGACTCTCCGTTACTCACTGCGGGATTGCCCAGGCATTCCCAAGCCAGCTGTGCGATATAATGAATGGACAGTAAGCTGCAAGCTTTATCCAGTGAATAGTGGTGAATAGCTGACGACTCAGCCCCTAACACTGCAGTATCTAAAATGCACAGCTTAAGGTTAGGCGATGCAGCCACAAGTCGACCTACGGTCCTCTGGTGCCAAGTACACTTATGAGCATCCTTGTTTTGAAATATGGTGTTTATGGACAATGTAATGCTTGCACAGAAGTTCAGTGACAGTTAGCAATACAAATAATTGAAGGTTAATGTCCAGCAAGCTGTTCATCCCAATCAAATGCCTCATCGTTCCTCATGTATGTATCAAAGTTACTCACTCGGACCACAGAGTCTCCTGGAGGAACCTTCTTGAGCATCTGAAGCACTTTCTATAGGAAAGCTGGGTATTCAGACTGGGGCACAGTAGCTCCAGCCCCAGCAGTTTGTTGCTTTTGTGAGGGCCCTTCTTGGCTTGAAGCTTGTCTGGAATCTCCCTAATGTGAACCTTTGTGGGGTGGAATAGATCCTGTGTTACTGTTTCGTGATCCAAAGTTCCTAATTGTAGTCAAGCTCTTTATTTTTTCCTCTTTGAGAAGAACGGCTTGCTGATCATGGTTGGTGTGATTTCAAATGAGGCTGTGCGTGTATAAAGAGGCCAGTGTTAACCGAAGCTGCTGAAACTGCAATGATTCGTTTTCGGGATTTATTATCGTTAATGCGCCGAAGTCGTGTGCTTCAAATCCAAAACCTGATTGGTGTTTAACAGCCTGTGACAGCCCAGCAGAGCATTCCCACGAGATATTTCCGCTGTATTTGCGGTAAATGCCATACATTAAAATAAGCTTACGTGTGTAACCCAAGGAAAGAAATGACTATTTCAAGATTGCTAGTCATTAATGTGGAAGAAGTGGTTATTATTTATGCTTATGCACTGTCATGCAATATGGATGATAAATAACAACAGAGAACAAAGGGCAGAGGAATGAAAAAGTTCTTTGTGATGGAGGTGGTGTTGGGTGGAGGTAACCAGAGAGCAATGTTTGCTTTGTTTAATGAGCTCCTGCCAACCATCTCCCCTATTCAGGGCAAGAGCAGCGTTGTGAGGGCCACGGCCTACAAGAAGGGGCTTTGTGCTTTATGTAAACCACACCAGGAGCGGCGTTAATGACTGTCAGAGTTCTCTGGACTGAGGTATGAAGCACTTCCTACCCCCCCGCGACCCCTGTGCACGACCTGAAGGCTTTGGAGTCCCTGTGTTTATACTGCGTGGTGGGTTTCCGAGTAGACCCCACAAAAACACGTCAACGTGCTGAGCATACATACAATGCATGTCTTGTAAGCTGGCGTTAAAATGGCTTGGTGCAATCAGCCATCCATCTCCTGGGTATCAAGGCTTTATTTTAATAATGAAATTAAATGCCCTTATGAGGAATGGTTCGTTCTCTCATCATGTTTATGCAGTTGCTTGTCATTAAGTGGTAATATAGGTTATATTCTTTAATCATGCATTCAGACTCAGATTTTTTTTGGGACTTAAACCTATAAACTACTGGATATAGGGCCCTGGTTCTCTAAACAGGCTGTGTGAGGGTTTCTCTTTCCCTCTGTGCCTGTGAGGTTTTGGATGAAAATGTGCAAAAATTCGGCCACAGCTGGGAAGCGGTGGGTCTGTAGCCATAGCGGGAGTAGGTCCCGCCCCCACAGGACAACCCCACAGCAGCGGAGCAGCTACCGGCCGCCTCTATCGCTGTCACCCGCACGTCATCCCCAAACCGCCAGCAGCGTCCTGCGTCACTCGGCCACTCTGAGAAAGCACTTGTGTTGCCTTCTGGCCGAATCCGGCAGATTATGTTAAATTATGTTACTCTCACTCAGAGCACTGCTGCAACCTTGGCCTTCTGCAGAGGCGGTGAGGTTAGGCCATGACCGAGAAGGCGGCTAGACGTCCTGCCACATGCTCTTCTGTGGAAGCTCGAGTGATCTGGAGTTTATCCAGAGCTCTCAAGAAATAGGTGTTTGTTTTGGAAAACGTTCACATTCCTCTGTTTAATATGAGAAAAAAAGTCTCTGGAGGATTTGTAAGAATTAAGCCTAAAGCAGCCATTTTTCCCATAAAGAATGGTTTTAATTGTACAATTGTTTAATGCATTTGGCTGTAAATTGTTTATTAATCTCTCTTGTTGCGGTTTGTCTTGTGAAGCTGTCTTGCCATTTGCCAAGAAAATATTTTGCGGTCGATTGTTGCCTTTGTTCTTAATTTTCCAAACTCGAGACTGTGGTGTTTACTTCAACTGGCTCTAATCTGTTCCCTGTGTCTTGGTTATTTTGGTCATTTTGCTCAAAGCACTGTCTGATCTGACCTCTCATTTGCGAGCAGGTCTCCCCTGCGCTAAGGCACGGTGCCCATTGAAGCCATCTGGATGGGTGCTACGTCTGCGTGCTCCACTTGTAAAGATGATAATTAGAAACTAAACACAAGGTCTTTCTTGTGAAACTTGCTGCCTATGCAGTTTCTTTACTTAAAACCTCTGAATAAGAGAACCTGAGAGCTTTTCAGTTTTACTGACGGGGTCTTCTGCCAGGTGCCTGGCCTTCCTGCGATAGGCTACAGGCACTCAGGATTCAGGACGTTTCGGTACTGTATATGCATGATTCAGGACGTCTCGATATATGTATGATTCAGGATTTCTTTATATATGTATGATCTCTGTTCTCCTTGTGTCATCATGGGGTTTGGTTCGGGTTCTCTGCTTTCCCAAAAACGCGCTAAGGTGAATTGGAGTTGCCAAATTGTCCGTGGGGGTGAATGGTGTGTGTGTGCCCTCCTGCCTCATCCTGGGTTTTTTCCTGCTTTGTGTTTATAGCTTCTGGGATAGGCTCTGGGCCCTTGAGGCCCTGAATAGGCCAAGTAGGTATGGAAGATGGATAGATTATACTGTATGCTACTTACCCTAAAACGTAAGTGCAAAACGGTGCAAAGACCAGATGCAGCAAGAACTCCTTGTACTGAAAAAGCATTTGGAAAATGCAATATTATATACAGACATCAGGATTAACCGGTTGTAAATTTGTGGTAAAATAGTCCAGTTAGAAGCTCTTCTGTGCTGAGGGAGTTGATGGTGAAGCTCCCAGCAAACATGCCTTTTCTCTCCTTGGGGGAAGAGTGGGGGGGGGGGGGGGGCGGAAGATTTCGGCCCCGTCAGTCTTTCTGCTTGGAGCCTCATAGGTTTACAAAATCTCTGGATCAGTGACTGCTGGCCGCATGCCTCGGTGACCGTGGAGGGAGAGCTTCTCGGTTAGTCACGTGGCCATCTTTGCAGAAACACGGCTACATTCAGTCATCCAGCCTCAAAATCATCCACGGCTTTATTATCACAGAACACATGCCAGGGGAAAGTTTGTTAGCAGAACTCAAGGTGTGAAGCAGTATTAATTCTCTCTGCCTTACGAAAGGCAGGATACCACATCACTGTGCTTAATGAAGCCGGAGGAGGCTGGTGATGAGGATATATGTGACTGGTTGTATGAATAGCAAATTCACTAGCAAGCAATAGCAAGATAAAATTGATTCCTGGATTAAAAACATAGTTTCTGTGAGACCCCCCCCCCCCCCCCACTACAGTTGCCCTTTAATTAAAGTACAGCACCGCAATCATTCGGAAGGCAACTCAAGTCTAGCTACTTCATTTCCTGCCAGCCCTTCTAATCTTGAAATTTTACCCAAGCATCTCCTATTTTGATCAGGATCTGTCCCAGACCTGGACGCCATTTCCCAGGGAATGGGTAATTGTCTCAATGAAGTCATTTGCACAATTTTAAAAGGGATCTGGGTGGCTAGAAGCTGTGCTGGGTCTGTGTGTGTGTGTGTGTGTTTGTGAGGCGGTTCCCTGATTTGTTAGCCACTGTGGCTATTTTGTGGCCCTCTAGCATGGGAGCCATAAGCAGGTCCCTCTCTTCAGAGACATTTGCACACATCTGGCTTCACATCCATTATTAATGCTACAGCCCCTATGGGGGGGATCAGTGAGGCTGATTTATACTCTAAATACATTTGCTCTCTGCATCATTCAATACTTTGTTTATATAATGCAATAAAGGATCTTGACCTAATTTCAAACAAGTTTAAACAAAATCTACACAATGTCTGAAGGATGTTCATATTCAGAAAAGTTACTTGGTTCAGGAGGTATATGTAGTATTCAATATATTTAGAATAAGTGGGCTAACTCCCTCCCCCGATAAATCAGACTTCTATGCTGGAACTAATGGACATGTATACCTACTACCTACTTATAACGAGTCCAACCTGTGAAGGACCAGAGGGGGATTTAGGAACATGACCAGGCAGGGGACTCAGATACACATACCTGAGAGCGCAAACCTGACAGAAAAAGGTCTCGTGTGTCATGGGCTTGCTTATTCTGTAGAGCGCTTGTACACGTGCCTCGTGGCCTCATGTCTGCCATATCTGCTGATCCTTTGAATCCCATGGGATATTCTGAGCTGCAAACCCAGCAGTGATTGACAGTGTGCAGTAACCCCACCACAGCTCTTTCAAAGCCAGGTTTTGGAGGGGCGGGGTCTGTGCAGCATCCTCACTTTGCCTTTCACTCTCTGAATGTTCTGACCTCAAATGACCCTCAGTAGTCTATATATACACCGTATGGACAAATCTATTGGGACACCTGGCCATTACATCCACAGGAATTCTTATGACATCCCATCAATATGGAGATGGGGGTGGCCTAGTGGTATGAGGCCTGGGTTATGGACCAAGAGGTCACCGGCTCAATTACCACGCACCACCAGTGGGTCCCTGAGCAAGACCCTTAACCCCAAGTTGCTCCAGGGAGATCCCTGTAATGTACTGTAAGTCACTCTGGATAAGGGTGTCAGTTAAATGCCATAAATGTAAATGTAAATGTCCCCCCTTTGTAACTATGACAGCTACCACTCTTCTGGGAAGGCTTTCCACAAGATTTTGGAGTGTGTCTGTGGGAATTTTTGCCCATTCTTCCAGAAGAGCACTTGCGAGGTCAGGCACTGATGATGGACGAGAAGGCCTGGATCCATTCTTATTCACCCCGAAGGTGTTCCATGGGGTGGAGGTCAGGGCTCTGTGTGGGCCAGTCAAGTTCTTCCACAGCAAACTCACACAACCATGTCTTTATAGACCTTGCTTTGTGCACTGGGGCAGCCATGCTGGAACAGAAAAGGGTCTTCCCTAAACTGTTTGGAAGTTGGAAGCACTGAATTTTCCAAAATGTCTTGGTATGCTGAAGCATTAAGAGTTCCTTTCACTGGAAGTAAGAGGCCTAGCCTAACCTCTGAAAAATGGCCCCATACCATTATCCCTCCTCCACCAAACGTTACAGCTGGCACAATGCAGCCAGGCAGGTAACATTACCCTGGCAAACACCAAATCCAGACTCATCCATCAGACTGCCAGACAGAGAGGCGTGATTCGTCACTCTGCTTGACATTGCACTTGGGGATGTGAGGCTTGCATGCAGCTGCTCGGCCATGGAAGTCCATTCAATGAAGCTTCCGGCACACAGTTCTTGTGGGCTTGCTGAGGTTAATGTCAGAGGGAGTTTGGAACTCTGCAGTTATTGAGTCAACAGAGCATTGGCAACTTCCGCACTATGCATCTCGGCACTTGCTGACCCCGCTCAGTTACTCTGAGGGCTCTGCCGCTTTATAGCTGAGTTTCTGTTGATCCACTTTGCGATGATACTACTTGCAGCTGACCATGAAATATCTAAAAGGGAAAAAATGTCATGAACTGACTCATTGAGGTGCTTCCATGCTCAAATCCACGAAGCTCTTCAGAATGACCCCCTCTTCCATGAATGTTTGTAAGCCTGACTGCATAGGTAGGTGCTTTTATACACCTTTGGCAATGGCTTTGAAAAACACCTGAATTCAATTCCATAGTGTGTGTGTGTGTGTATACATATATATATTATATATATATATATGTATGTCCCGAGTGTATATATATATACACACACACTCCTCAAAAAAAGTAAAGGAACACTTGGAAAACACATCAGATCTCTGAAATCATGCTGATATCTATACTAACATGGACTGGGAAATGTGAAAGGATCGGAAGGATGCCAACGCCGGGGCACGCTCCTAATGGGACAACAGATGGTGTCCCGGGTGATCTCCTCTCAGATCGGGACCAGGGCATCACTGCGCTCCTGGACAGTCAGGGGTGCAACCTGGCAACGTCGGATGGACCCAAACATAATGTCCCAGAGGTGTTCCCTTGGATTTAGGTCAGGAGAGCGTGGGGGCCAGTCAATAGTATCAAGTCCTTCATCCTCCAGGAACTGGCTGCATGCTCTTGCCACATGAGACTGGACACTGTCGTGCACCAGGAGGAGCCCAGGACCCAACAGCGTCGGCTCTGACGGTCGGCTCGAGGATTTCATCCCGATACCTAATGGCAGTCAAGGTGCCGGTGTCTAGCCTGTAGAGGTCTGTGCGTCCCTCCATGGATATGCCACCCCAGACCATCACTGACCCACCACCATCTCTGGTAGAGGCAGCATAGCGTTCTCCACGGCTTGTCCAAACCCTTTGACGTATATCACGTGCTCAGGGTGAACCTGCTCTGTGAAAAGCATGGGGCTCCAGTGGCGCACCTGCCATTTATATTTATATATACCTGCCATTTATATTTATATATACCTGCCATTTATATTTATATATACCTGCCATTTATATTTATATATACCTGCCATATACCTGCCATTTATATTTATATATACCTGCCATTTATATTTATATATATCTCCTCCATCTGCCACATAATGAAGGGGAAATGCTAATATGGCATATGATAACATTTTTAAAGATATTTTAGCAAATTGATGTGTGTATCGCCTTCTTTTTAAATGATGGTGTTTGTTGTAGGGCATGCAGGCAGTGACCCGGGCAGGGCTGGATCCTCATGGTGGATGTATCCCTTCTTGCTCTTAGAGAATGCCTGCCAGAAAGGACATTTTTGCAATGCAGAGGCTTTTAACGTTGATGGCACTTGTGGTCCTCAGGCCTCTGGGGCTCCGTAAATGACCGCTGCAGTGGAAAGGGGGGTAGCCTTCGAGGAAGCTGAAATGTGGGAGTGACTCACCTGAGAAGCTCATCAGCCACTCCAGGCTGCCATGCGGCACCAAATCTATCTTCAGCATCTCTCTGGGCCAAAGCTCTGTTTCCATGTGTTGTAAGCTGCGGACTCGAACCATCATCCAGCTCTGCCCCCCAAGCGTGTGCCTCAGCAAGTCTCTTCTGATTTTTTTTTGTTTGCCCCATGATGGTTGTGGGGGGGGGGGTTCTCCCTGCCTGAGTCCATATTACCCCAAGCATCTCCCAAAACAGCTATGCCAGCAAAAGTCGGTATACGGCTGTTTCTGTTTTGGGTTAATTCATGTGCTACCACAGTCTGCTAAAAATGCCTAGTTCCAGACCACTTAATCTAAGCTGTCTAAGGTTCTAAATTAAATAAATAAAATAGCGCTTTACTTTTAAGTAAATAAAGCTTGGTTTGATTTTTATGTCATTATTTTCTTGTTTTTATCTGCGCCTACGTATATTCTCTTTTCGTCTGCGGTAAATCTGAGCAAAGACTCATTTTAGACTCATTTCTGTCTTAAAACCCGAATTCTTCCTAGCTGTAGTTAATTTAATAGAGTACATGATGTGTCACGTTTTATTTAGGAACGATGTGCTGCTAAACATGTACCCCTCCCTCTGTGTGCTTCTGGCAAAAACGACTTTGTAGCTCTACAGAATCACTGACTCTGAGTTTTGTTCTGAGATGGAAATATGACTAAAATCAACATGGCTTCCAAACCATCTCTAGTTGTTTGTCTGTCCTGTGGTCCTTATGCCATGGAGACTAGAAGTCCTGCTGGTGTATTGGATGCTTTTGCTCCAATAGTCTTGTAACGGTTTCTGTGTGTCACTCTGCTGTTCTGTAAACCTCATAGTAGGTCTCAGCAGGGGCCACATGACGTGTTTGTTCCAGGTGATGGACGTCATTCCCAAAATGCCCCTGGAAACAACCTGTATCATGTTTCACCACATTGCCAGACCCTCGGGATACGAGTTATGCAGTCAAAGCTGGCTTCCAGCCCCCCAGAGAGATGTTACTGCAGAACAATAATGATCATCTCTATTTATTTTAGCCAATGTCTCCCAGTCCAGTCCGCAGGGACCCACAGACAGTCCATGTTTTTGCTCCCTCCCAGCTCCCTACCATGGGCTGTCTGGCAGGGAGCTGGACAGGAGCAAAAACATGGACCATTTGGGGGTCCCCAAGGACTGGACTGGGAAATACTGATCTTAGCGATTGAATTTCTAAAGATTGCTGTTCTTGTTCGTTTTTAAACTCAACTCCACATGTAAAGCAGAATTGTTTCGGAAATATGTTTTCATGGGCTTCGGCCTGGCAGCTTAATCCTGACGTAATTGCTGCCGTGGCCATTTTTCCATCGGATGTGTGGAGGACCACAGAGAAGGGACCACCAGAAGTGGACATTTGTTTGGTAACTCAGGCTTCGGAGGGATGAGACCACAAACATAGCTTTCCTGTTGGCTTGATAACTGATTCAGAATTTCGTTTTGTAGCCATTGAGTGCATGGAAACACTCTGAGTACCAGTTGAGGTAAAGTAGATTAATAATAATAATAATAATAATCATAATAGTATTCTTTGTCATTTGCATCAGTGGCGATGTGCTATTGTGCAAGCCCTTGATGGCTATTTTGAAGGACTGTCTAGTGCAGTGTGTCTTTTAGTGCTTCCATATGTCTGTAGGGATCAAAACAAATCCCGGCTTCTCCAAGTTTTCAGAGGACGCCTGAGAGGGGGAGAGAGAGAGAGAGAGAGAGAGAGAGAGTGTGTGTGTGTGTGTGTGTGCATTCTTGATCAACCAAACAGGGTTCATCCCTCACATGGATCTTCTTAATGGCTTCATCCCTTACAGATGTTCCTGGCATGTTTACATCTGGATGTGTGTTGCGTAACAGCCCACATCAATATTTGTTAGTAGCCCGAATGAGATTGAAAGAACCTCTCTCCTGACAGGATAACCCAGGAAATGTTCAGAATGCTGGATTTTTTTTGGGATAGTTTGCATGTGTGCTCGGTAAGGCAATTGAAGACTCTTGAAAATATTTGGATATAATGTCTGCCCAGTTAAATCCCCAGTAAAACAAGTGTCTGTTCATAGAGTTCGTCAGCCTGTTTGAATTTTCCGGCATAATACCCAAGCAGCCAATGTTATTGCATGCATGAAGTGGGATGATTCAGCTTTGAGGATGCCCCCATTTTTGCATCACGTGGCACAAGACGTCATCCTCCTGCTCCCAGGACAAGGCTGTTGATATGGTTTCCGGAGCTGGTTTACCCCAGATGAGCAGAGGGTGAGGGCAGAAGCTAGATCCACTTACAAGCTCTTGATTTTAATGGTAGCTGGAATTAAACGTTAATTATGTCAGCAAGAGTCTTTCCTGAGGAAGGCGAGCGAAGTAGGAATGCAGGCCTGTTGGCTCTGGTGCCCTGATGAAATGAGAAGCCTCTACTTTGGCATGTCCCCCCCTCCGTTTAAAAAATAACTGTGTGCGGACTCGGGGGGGCTGTCTTTACTTCTGGTTAGAATAAGCGGAGCTGTCAGGTTCCTACGTGCCGCTGACAGACGACTCTCCCGACTCGGCTGAAGTTCATGAACAGCAGGCCCTACCAGCAACCCCCCCCCCCCCGTCCCAGAGTGTTATACGCCTGCTTCGAGTTATCGCTACGCGGGCCCGTATCTGGCACGTTGCGAGACAAGCTCCCGAGGTTAGCTCTCACTCTGAGTCGTGCTTAGCGCGTCTTTCTGGATTTACTTGGAAAACCAATATGACCTTTCTTTGGCTCTTCTAGCTTGTGAAAGGCTTTACCGTAAGGGGGGGCTGTAGCTATGGTCACAATGTATAAATCCCGGTGTATATTGCACCAGCCCCCTGAGCTGTCAGACCTTAAACATAATTATACCAACTTAATGAAATTCTAATAAATACTGGGTATTCCGTATACCATCCCAAACCTCCTGGCTGACACTATCTCCCTATTACATTCTCTCCTCGAGATAAAAGTGATTCAAAACTGAATGCGATGTCTGTAGCAATTTCCATCAGCAATTTAAACTAGGAGGCCTTAGCCATTAATTCACATGCACTCCATTAACTTCCTGATTCAGAGGCAATCTTCCAGTTCCTCCTGAGTTAAAAGGTCCTGTGAGTCCTGATGGATTGATTTGTGGATATCCGGATACCCCAGCAATCAGTATTCCAGCACCAGCCATGTCACCTGACAGCCTTTGTTACGTTACACCATACAGATACTATACTGATCAAAACAGTCAGAGAACAAACTTGAATATTGTCATTTTTTGCCTGTATGCCAGGGGTGGGAAATGTTATCTGCAAAGGGCCGGTGTGTATGCAGGTTTTTGGGATAATCTTTAGATCAGCTGCTCTAAGCCAGGTGTGAGGACTTTTCAGCCAATCAATCCTCTAATTAGTAACCTAATTAGGGAGTAGAAGCGAAAACCTGCATACACAAAGGCCCTTTCAGCCCACCCGTGCTCTATGCACTTACTCAGAAAGCTTCATTTAGATTAGAAATTCTTTTATTTTTGAAAAGGGTAAATTCCAGAAAAATCCTTGGAAAAGAATTATTACTTTTTCATTGTGTCACACGTTGCCTCAGTTTGAACTTTGAGTTTTATTGATCCGATCAAAATTTTATGTAACTTTATTGAAGGAAGCGCTCAGCTGAGCCCTTTATTACGGAGTTTTGCAAATATTCTAAGCTTTACCTTTTCTCAGGAGCAAAATAATGGAAGATTTCTGACTGCATGTTGCTATTTGTAATGCATTACAGAATAATGGCAGATGAATGTATCATTTAATAGTTATAGGATAATAGGGTCGCTGTGGCAACAGGGAATGTGATGCCCCCCCTCTTGCCAAGTTCTAAATTGAGCAGTGGGATCATGGTTGTCTTGATGTTGCCTGGTGGCCTTTTTGCTGTTGTCATGGCTGCCGAATGTTTGTTTGCTTGTTCCTCATTTACATAAAGGCAAAAATGTGTCAAGCCGGTGTCAGGCTTCAGAAAGGGCCGTTACGGCAGATGGAACCTTAACCCCAGCTTCTAGTCTGCTTAGGAGTCCACTGAACCCTTTCTTTAAACAGAAAGCATCAGCTCTGTGAGCATTGCACTGGAGTCAAGAAAAGGCCTGTTCCCTGGCTACTGGTCACCATTGCGTCACAGTCGGGGTCTCTGGGATCCTGAACGGTCGTCTGCTTTCAGAAAAAGCATGTGAGCATTTATGAAAACAAACTATAATTAGGGCCTTTCCCTGTGCTGCTTTCCCAAAGATCCAGAGAGCGCAGTATCTGTCGTCAAAGCAGGCTGTGCTGTCGTGTTTGGCAACGGTGACGCTAACATCGAGGTAAAATCGGTCCCCCTACTCGCTCTGTGGTCTTCCTGCGATTACGGCCTTGAAGCTGAGCTTCTTAAACCCAAGTCAGTCCAAAACAACGTCAGTTCCCATGGTTAAATTTCTGCTTTACTTCTATAGCCTACAAGCAAAAGTGGCAGGCTTCAGTTCTGATCTTTCTCCCACTGTGAGCTCACACGGAGCTCTTAACCAAGCCCTGTGGAGAATGTCCACCATACTTAGGATGACTGTTTCTGAAAAGAAACAGGGGTCTTAGGCCCTGGAGAGGAGCTTAAAACTGCCAGACACCCACCACCCCCCCCATCCCCTTCTCCAGAATCCATAACATTTAAGGTATTCTGGTGGTTGAACTTGTAACCTTGTAGCTGTTTTCATAGAGTGCTGGTATTTCACTGCTAACTTCTGCAACCCGATTCCAGATAGTGCCAGGGCTATGGCATGCAGGAACATGCTGCTCTCCAGCCTTCCTAAATCAAGCGGCTCGCTCAGTGTTTGGGGATTGTGTTTTTTTTTTTTTTATATTTAATTTAATTTGTTTGTATTGTCCAATGTTTGGATTTTCTCTCTTTATGATTATAATTACCCCTCATTAATGAGGCTGAAGACCCGTGTCTGGTCAGATGTATTGAGGTGAAACCTTTACAGTCATTTAAATGTTGTGTGTGTAGCTTTAAACACCTGATTGACTTCTGAACATATCAATCATGCAGGTTGTATTGTAATCATTTGAGCCCTTGCCTGTGTTAATGTCAGTGGTTTCAGTTTCATGAAGCACCATTCAGCACTGCGGTTACATAAGTCAGAAGAAATTACACTGGTCACTGTGCTAGCGACATCCACATTCAATCTTGTGTGGCCTTACTGTACTGCTAACCCCTTTCAGGCCGCTCTTAAGCATTTAGCCTAAACCTGTAAACCCAGCACAGGTCATTAGCATGCATGGAAAAGTACTTTGGAGCCTGTGGGTCGGGCACCAGCGGGACCCCCCGCTCCTCGCCGCATACCGCATGCTCCTGGCAGCACCAAGGCTCCTCCGCACCCCCTCGCCCACTAGTGGGCGGTGTAACCAAACGCGTAAAAACACATTGTTATGGTCTGGGCACAGTAATGACCCATGTTACAATATATCTGAGAATAATAGACCAGTGTTATTAAAATTATTATGCGAATATGTTGAAAACTCATGAATACGTAGTTTGGAGTTTTGGAATTTAGAGTTTATAAACATTGAACTGTCAAAATATGAGTAGAAGTCGGGACTTCTGTGTGGTTCAGTGGGGTAGGCCACTGCGGTTGTGACTGGACGGCAGCCGACTGAAATCCCTGCTTCAGCAGAGTGATTTTGCCATTGGACCCTTGAGCGAGGCCCTTAACCCCAAATTGCTCCAGGGACTGGTTGACCCTTCATTCTCAAATGTATGTATGTCATCTGGATAAAACCGTCTGCTAAACAAATAAAATGTCCCCTTATCAGTATTCTGATATTTCTGCATCACCGGCAGAACTGCAGTTTGACTGGATTTTGTAGAAAATACATAATCTGCATAAAGACTGAATGAGAGTGGATGTCATTATTATGAAGATGAATTCAACAGACATGCATGCATTATGGCCTAAGCCACAGGTGTCAAACTCCAGTCCTGGAGGGCCGGTGCCCTGTGTAGTTTAGTTCTTTCCCTGTTCCACCACAAACAATTGAGGAGGGTAATTCGGGTCCAAAGAGTAAAAATCCAGACCAGGATTTTGTTTCAACCAACCAGTTAAGCATTAAGAGTCACAGTCACAGAGTGATCAACTAGTTGGTTGAAACAAAATCCTGGTCTGAATTCTTACTCTTTGGACCGTGATTACTCACCTCTGGTCTTTATGAGTCTGTCACTGACTTCCTGGTTCTGACGGTAAATTACTTTATGACTCTGACACAGTGGGCCACTCTTTCGGAGGAAGAGAGGGGAGACTCATCCTCACAGGACTGAAGGGAAAATTTCCAAAGCTCACTTAGTCCGTGGGGTCACTTCTGTGGACAGAGTGAGTTTTTAGAAATGTAACGAAAGTTCTTAATTGAATTTCAGGAGGACTGAGTGAGTTTTGGTTCCCAAGATTGTAATGTATGATGAGGAAGTCTGACTTTAGGTCGGGGGTGGCCAATCTTACCTGCAAAGGGCCGGTGTGTATGCAGGTTCTTGGGATTACCTTTTGGTCATCTGTTCAAACCCAGGTGTGAGGACTCTTCAGCCAATCAGTTTGTAATTAGTAACCTAATTAGGGAGTTGCAGCGAAAACCTGCATGCAATGGCCCTTTCTCAATAAGATTGCCCACCCCTGCTTTAGGTCATTGGCAGCCTTCTCTCAAAAACAAAGAGTAGCATCTGTTTCTAAGGCTAGAAAAAGCCACCCCCTCTGCCGACTGACCTGTCCCCTCTGTATACGCCCCCTCACCAGGAGATGCCTCTATATGAGCTCTACTGAGCTCAGTCGGAGGATCTTTGCTTCTCTCCTTTCAGCCGATTGTCATCTAGACCTTTGGTGCTGAATAACAAATCTCATAGCATCAGTCACTTGAAGGCTTGCTTCCCAGAACAGGCACAATGTACACAAATGGCAATTCAGATGTCGGTTAATTTCAGGTCACTACCGCTCTCTCGGCCAATCAAAGGCAGCCCAGCTTATGTGCATTCATACTCAGGTCAGGGTAAGTCCCTGGTATGAAAATAAAGCCCCTGCGTTGTCAAGGGCTAACTATGCCTCTCTAATCGGGATGGTCATTAATTCAAACAGGCACCGACTGTGCTGTTGAATATCTTTCGTTCTCTGGTGAGGCCTCTTCTGAGAAACTACCTCCCGATTTTGGCAGTGCAAATGCAGCCTGTTGGACAGCACTTCGTATACCGCAGACTCCACTAAAGCTCCTTTTATCGATTGAACATCGCTTTTCATTAAGTAATTGAGTGCAGGCTGTATTCCATCTAATTGTTCTCTAATTTATCCCCGAAATAGCCCAACTGGGCAAAGGCCCTCAAGGTAGGTTACTCCAGCTATAATTTGATGAGGGAAAGTCCCTCATTTTAACAAGCCTGTTCCTAGGATAGGCTCAGGAACACTGCTACTCTTATTGAACCCATTGGACCGAAAATGGTGGACTGTATGAGTTGGGCAGTCATCTGTTTACAGACAACAGTGCTGCTTTTGGAGTCTAATGAAGGAATTCCTCTTGACCATTTGGATAATATTGCTCTGCAGTAGAGCAGCGAAGGTGCAGGAGAGATTTAGTTCATGCCAAAGGCTGTTGATATGTTGGGTGGTGTTCAAATTGAGGCCAATTTGGGGGATCCTCCATAAGAACTCAGGTTGGAGACCCCTGTCCTACATTTATGCAAACTTGTTTCGCTACTATGTTACGCTCAAACCTCCCAAGCTCTCTGACGCAATTTCCTCACTGGCAAGAAAGTATCCGGAAGCCTCTTTCGGGGATCCTCCTTTGCAGCGATGACAAAATGACTGTGGATTACAGGACTGTTGAACTTCAATTGGTTGTGAAAGGGAATCCTTTGCAGGGCAGTGTGAATAAGGCCGGTTGGCCAGGAGTAAAGGCAGCCAGTGAGGGCCCTGCTTAGCGTTGTGCTGTCTGTGTGCCCTGGATTCATCGGAAAAGGCTCCAGTCTTCAGTGCGTGGCCAGGGCCAAGTGCTTTGATTCCATCTGACTGTCTGGGGTTTTGGTTAATTGGCTGCCAGTACAGCACCTCCCTTCCCCTTTGGACCCGCTCCTCCTGCCCCAGCTGGCGGCCTGAGGATTATGGGTCTCCAGAACACCCCTCAGCGCCGCTTGGAGTGTTTATTTCAGCTATTGCGGGCACTGGCGGATTAATTCCTTTGTTCTTTTTAATTATGAAAATATAGCCTTTTGCTGAATAGTCTACTGCTTTGGCCGCACTTGTGCTACGTGGTGTGATGCCAGTGTGCTTAAATTTTGTGGCGTAGACACTATAGAGGAACATGTTGGGTCTGAGACTGGTTTAAGTAATTATTCAATTCAGCAATGGAAACACACGTTTCTCTATAATACAATGGACATTACAGGGTCCTCTTGTCCACAGCTCAGAATTTAAAATGAAGGTTTACCCTTTTTCATCAAATTGACAATCTGTTTTATTTTTCGTTTTGAAATAACTGTGCTGGTGTTCATTTTGTTAAAATGGCCGGACAGTGATGAAAACTCCGAACAGAAGTAGACCGGTAGAGGCAGCTAGTTTGCTAGTTTTTTGTATTTGCTATTGGGATGGAAAAGAGGACTTTAGCATGTGGGAAATCGATGTGCTCAGTACCAGTCTTAGTTGACATGGTGCCCAAGGGGCACCCCCCCATCCGAGGCTAAGTGAAATTGGCTGGCAAGTTGGCTCCCCCTCAGAAGTTGGCACCCTAGGCAACCCTGTAGGGTGTACTGGTCCTGGGTGCACGCTCAAGAGACTCAGGAAGGAGAATCCCTGCCCCACAGTTACAGCTAGTTTAAGCTGAAAGATTCCTAACTTACCAGAGAGGAAGCTCAACTACTGAAGAGTTTCCTTGAGTGCAGCAGACTACAGAAAATGCAGAAATGCCACGCAGACTGCAATGCATACTTTGTATGTGATGCATGGACATCCAAGCAATCCAGTCTTGACCTAAAAACTCAACGAAGCGTGGAACCAGAGTCTGGAATAAAGGAGTATCGCAGCTGCTCGGTGTTTCGAAAACTCCTCCTCAGCCAGTTGTTTGGCATCTCGTGGTTTTGCCAGCTGGCAAAAAGCAAACGATGACAAAACACTGGGGGGGGGGGGAAGTGACAAGTCCCACAGCTCCCTGGAGATGGAGTCACACTGCCCTCATTCTCCAGGCACAGGAATGAATGGCTCCAAATGATGCTGGGCTGTCCTACTAACAACCTGACTCGGGGTGGGGGGGCTGCCACTAATCCCAGAGGAGGACTTTTTGGATGACCTCTTTGTAGAGCCTCCCATGAGCCCAAAGACACAGCCCTGCCACACTCATGTCTACGCTGTACTTACTTTTGGGTTTTGAGGTTTACATTCCCTGCCATGGCACCCTGGGATATCGTAGCTATGGTTGTTCAGCCAGTTAGGTGCCTTGACATTGTTTGAATGGATCTTTGGCTCCTTGCTTATGGTTTAAATCATAATGCAGGGGGTTTTTTTGACGCTGTTTTTGTCAGCCTCAGTGTGGGACTTCTGTATGAATCACCCTCTGGTCGTTGGCATGTGTGTGTGTGTGTGTGTGTGTGTTTACGCAGAGGATTCCTGGTGAGTGTGTTTCCCAGTTGCTGTTGCCCTTGTTTCCGTAAGGCCCTCCCTGCGGAAACGGTTGCATTTTATGCCTTTTCGTCCTGCTGCCAGCTCGGAATCCAGGTCAGCTAAAATTGCTTCACCTGAGGACGAGACACCGTGTCTGGGGTTGGAAGGAGCCGGTTCTGCGCAGAGACGTGCTCAGTAGGGCCGTCTGGCCGAGCTG
The DNA here is from genome assembly GCA_026780845.1 of Petrocephalus sullivani. Taxonomy (NCBI): domain Eukaryota; kingdom Metazoa; phylum Chordata; class Actinopteri; order Osteoglossiformes; family Mormyridae; genus Petrocephalus; species Petrocephalus sullivani. The sequence continues at coordinate 16,211,592 of JAODKM010000008.1, read as the reverse complement.
GCCTGAACCCCGTCGGTTGGCCATTTTTTTAGTATATATGTTTCTTTGAACCTGTTGGTTTTCTGCTCCTCCTTAATTATACCCCCACCCCCTCAGATGGAACAATCTTTCGGCTAGTGGCTGAGAACGGCTGGAAAGGCCCAGCTGTAACACACTGGGCGCACAGACAAGGCAGCTGGAGAGACTGAAATCTCTCCCAACGTGCTGAAAACCCATCTTTTATCCCGCTGGCGTGTCGCCCAGCGACGAAAAAGATGCCTATTTCTATGAAGACGGGACTGATTCTGAGAAACTCCCATAATAATCCCGTCTCAGCTCCATTGGGAGAAGGCCGTTGTCCTTTTTTCTGTTGAAAAACAGGATTATTTTGATATTAACTCCCCAGCTACCTAGAGTATCTGGCATGGCGCTAGTAGAGCGCTCAAACCAGATTCATAATCTGCCCCTCAGATGTAAACTCTGGCTTCAGTTTTCACGGGACGCCTGCAAGATGTAGGTTTCTGCAGGCATGTCGCGTCGATCTTCAGATATTTGCTATAAAACTGAACTTTCAGACTTCTGTTCTGAACAGAACAGTGCCGGGATGCCCTCTCAGTGCCTGGGGCAGAAGCAGGAGCATTGCTAGGCCTGTTTTAGGATGGCTAAGGCCCACTGTCTTAGGGGGACAAGTGGGGAAGGGGCAGGGCTGTGCATCATGGGGACCCAGTTGAAGTAATTTTGCCCTGGGCCCAGGAAATATAATAATATAATCCATTTTATTTATAATGCACTTTATATTTCCAAAGAAATCTCAAAGTGCCACAACGTCATAAAAAAAACAAACTAATAAAATAACATAGAACATCATTAAAAAAAATGAGAAGTTAAGAATCATCGATTCTACCAAAAAGAAAAGTTTTAAGCCCTCTTTTAAATCTGTAGACTGTGGTGGCTTCAGAGTGTCAGGGAGGGCGTTCCACAGGCAAGGGGCAGCAGCACAGAAGGCCCGATTGCCCATAGTGCAGAGCTTTGTCTTGGGGGGGTAGAGATGGTGTGATTGTGAGGAGTGGAGAGATCATGAAGAGTTCTGGGGAGTTAGTAGCTCTTTCAAATAGAGGGGAGCATTTCCATAGATGCACTGATGGGTGAGGAGGGAGATCTTATAGCCAGACCTAGCAGAGACTGGAAGCCAATGGAGTGAGTGAGGAATGGGTGTTATGTGCTCATATCTCCAAGCTCTCATCAAGGTCCTTGCAGCAGTGTTCTGAATATGCTGCAGCCTCTGAAGACTCTTGCTAGGGATCCCAGTGAGAAGTGTGTTGCAGTAATCGAGTCGTGAGGAAACAAAGGCATGGACAAGCTTTTCTGCATCGGGGAAGGCGAGCATGGGACGGAGCTTGGCAATGTTTCTGCATCGGGGAAGGCGAGCATGGGACGGAGCTTGGCAATGTTTCTGCATCGGGGAAGGTGAGCATGGGACGGAGCTTGGCAATGTTTCTGCA
>JAODKM010000008.1:16196185-16208270 GCA_026780845.1 Petrocephalus sullivani | reverse complement strand
GGGACGGAGCTTGGTAATGTTTCTGTATCGGGGAAGGCGAGCATGGGACGAAGCTTGGCAATGTTTCTGTATCAGGGAAGGCGAGCATGGGACGAAGCTTGGCAATGTTTCTGTATCGGGGAAGGCGAGCATGGGACGGAGCTTGGCAATGTTTCTGTATCGGGGAAGGCGAGCATGGGACAGAACTTGGTAATGTTTCTGTATCGGGGAAGGCGAGCATGGGACGGAACTTGGTAATGTTTCTGTATCAGGGTAATCGATAGATGGGCAGGCAGGTACAAAGTATGGCGGCCTGCCGCTTTCGGGAGTCTGGGCAGGCAGGTACAGAGTATGGCTGCCTGCCGCTTTCGGGAGTCTGGGCAGGCAGGTACAAAGTATGGCGGCCTGCCGCTTTCGGGAGCCTGGGCAGGCAGGTACATAGTATGGCGGCCTGCCGCTTTCGGGAGCCTGGGCAGGCAGGTACAAAGTATGGCGGCCTGCCGCTTTCGGGAGCCTGGGCAGGCAGGTACAGAGTATGGCGGCCTGCCGCTTTCGGGAGCCTGGGCAGGCAGGTACAAAGTATGGCGGGTGAGTCATCGGATGTTTATTGCCGGTATAATGGTGCGAGTGTGTGCAGGCTTTCACCTGGGTGTGAAGGAGCTGAGACGAATCCCTCAAACGGAGGGGTTGATGTCCGGCAATGGTCACGGGTCCCCATCTATTTAGATTATCCCCCTTGCTGTGGAAACTGTTGTTATGGCCATATAGACTAACACAGAGTATTTCTGCTTTTGTGTATATATTGATTTGGTAGTTGGGGTCTGAAAATAAACTTTGGGGTATGAAGGACTGACAGGGCCCGTGTCTAACATGGATAACGCCCACACCCCCCCATCCAGTGAGTCACTGTACCCAACATCTCTTCCCTGGTAATAAGGCAGACCGCCATGATCAGCAACTATGACCAACACGAGGTAACAGGCTACACTTTGGGGCCAAGGCCTGAGGGAACAGGCCCTACTGTATCACTGAAGGCTCCCTACTTTTCGGGCTTTGAAATTCTGCTACTGTTGCTGCTACGTCACTTTATGAGTGATGAGCTTCTTTCAGAGGAAGAAAATAAATATTATTTTGAGCTGCTCTTGGGCTCCCCCTGTTGTATGTAGTTTGTCGTAGGCGTTTCAGTTTTGTGTGATCTTTCAATGCGCTTTGTCTGCCCTCTGCTGGCAATTAGAGGTAGAACCGGTCATATCATTATTATTCATTTCGCTGGAGTTCTCCGTTTTTGTTATTATTTTAATAGCTAGACACTATTCCTGTTTCTTACAAAATATCAGTTTTGAAGTTAGGTACATTAACATCTGGCATTGTCTGCCTCAGCAATACAGGAACAACATGCAGTTTAATAAAATGTACATGGTATAGGTAGTTTAGCTAGTTTTTTTGAATGTCAATATTCACATTCAGGAAAGTGTTGGTTGTGTGCGTTCCTCACTAGGTTGTGTGGCTTAGCTTTTGGTTTCTGCCAATCTCTAAGGGCTGATTTATACTTCTGTGCAGAATCTAGACCGTTGGTACAGCATAGTCACGTACCCTAGACCTTAGTGTGGCATGCACCTTGCCAGAAATGTAAGTAGCGGCATCAGGCTACAGAGTGCTGCTTATGATATCTGATAAATGGCCAGCATGGTTTTGTTGTGGTTTGCTGTAGATGAGACTTCAGGCTCATAACCCAAACACCCCTGCTGGTTGGAGCTGTGAGAGATGGTTTCAGATGAACAGGAAGGTTGAGGTAGCTGGGGACAGTAATGGGAACTGGACGGTTGAGGCAGTGGGCACTGTGTGTTCTCCATAGGGTGGTGCCTTGAGGGGTTAAAGGTGGGACACACAGGCCTGCACTGGAAGCATGATTGAGGTGAAGCAGGTCAGGAACACGGTGTAGATGCCAAACAGATGCGGGGTTAGACTTGAGAAGTTTGGCTCCAGGTGAAGAGAAAGTGAGAACAGTGGTCCAGTACATGAGAGGAGATTCTCGCAACAGTTTAGCGTTACACTTTAGCATAAATTAGTATAGTAACATTCTGGGGAAGGCCGGCCTTGAAAACTCTAAGGTCCAACACAGCGCATGGAGTATTCTGGTTTTGTTAGCTGTTCCATGACTGTGTTGTCTGCTAGTTTGTTTGTCTGGCCTTTAAATTAGAAACCAGGGATCACTGAGCCAAGACCTGCTCCCCACTCCATGGCAGGACTTCTCACAGATATTAATAACTGTCCTGAGAACACAGAGAAGCAGGATTTCACTTGATTCCACTTGATTTTCAAGGAATAACAGACAAATGATTCTTGGCCTTGTGTTTTTTTCTTCCCGCAAGAGTAGTGGGTTAGGGGGGTTACTGTCAAAGTATGGGGCCCTTGCTGACCTGGAGTGAGGGTTACTTTGAAGCAAGCTAACTCACTGTCAAGCTAACCCACTGTCAAGCTAACTCATTTGGGCGGGGGGGTATCTTCATCTGAAGGGAGGCCGTCCAGTTTGAACATGATGGAAAGATCAAGGACCAGGCTGCTGTCTCTGGAGTCCATATCCGATATGTCTACAGGCTTTGTGCTGCCTTCGTGCTGAAAGAGTCCCCCTAGCTCTGGCTCCCTGCGGGTTTTAGAAAGTGGCAGCCGCCAGTTCCTGCTGAAATCCTGTCTTTGTTTGTCGCCTGTTGCCGTCACCTTCCTGCTTACTGCCTGTTGCCGTCACTCTCTTGTTTTCCGCCTGTTCGCCGTTGCCTTCCTGTTTGCTGCCTGTTGTCGTCGCCCTTCTCTGTGCCCCCTGTTGCCGTCGCCTTCCTGTTTGCTGCCTGTTTGCCGTCGCCTTCCTGTTTGCTGCCTGTTGTCGTCGCCCTTCTGTGTGCCGCCTGTTGCCGTCACCCTCCTTTTTGCCGCCTGATACTGTCGCCCTTCTGTGTGCCGCCTGTTGCCGTCACCCTCCTTTTTGCTGCCTGTCGTTGTCACCCTGTTTGATGCCTGTTGCTGTCGCCCTCCTGTTTGCCGCCTGTTGCCGTCGCCCTTCTGTTTGATGCCTGTTGCCATCACCCTCCTTTTTGATGCCTATTGCCATCACTCTCCTTTTTGCCGCCTGTTGCCGTCGCCCTCCTGTTTGATCCCTTTTGCTGTCACCCTCCTGTTTGCTTCCTGTTGCCGTCACTCTCTTGTTTTCCGCCTGTTTGCCATCGCCCTCCTATTTGCCGCCTGTTGCCGTCGCCCTCCTGTTTGTTGCCGTCGCCCTCCTGTTTGCTGCCTGTTGCTGTCGCCCTCCTGTTTGCCGCCTATTGCCATCGTCCTCCTGTTTGCTGCCTGTTGCCGTCGCCCTCCTGTTTCCTGCCTGTTGCCATCACCCTCCGGTTTGCCGCCTGTTGCCATCGTCCTCCTGTTTGCCGCCTGTTGCCGTCGCCCTCCTGTTTGATGCCTGTTGCCGTCGCCCTCCTGTTTGCCGCCTGTTTCCGTCGCCCTCCTGTTTGATGCCTGTTGCCGTCGCCCTCCTGTTTGCTGCCTGTTGCCGTCGCTCTCTTGTTTGATGCCTGTTGCCTTCACCCTCCTTTTTGCCACCTATTGCATTTCTGTCACAGACCCTGACACATTCACAGCAGAAAAACAAATGTTCACCGATCCTGTTACCAGCTGACACTGTGAGGCCCATATTCATAAAGCCTAATATCTGTTCTAATAATTCATTGTAACACATTCATGAAGTGTTATAAACATGGCTATAAATATTTATCAAAAGACCTAACATTATAGTCATGTGCATTTTGCATTATGAATGCCCTATGAAGCTCTCATCTATAATGCACTATATGCACCTTCATAATGCACCATAAACTATTCTTAATTCTTATACCAATCATTTTAATGCATTATCAATGTATCTGCGGTGCCTTATAGACGAGAGCTGCTCAAAGCATTTGCAATGCACGAGAAACATGGCTGTCTTACGTACTGTGCCTTTTGATAAATATTTATAGCCATGGTTATAATGCTTTATGAATGTGTTAAGTGCATTATTGTTTGTTATGAATGTGCTTATAAATTGCTAAAACATGGCCTTAAATAAAGTGTTTTTTTAATGCCTATGAGTAATTAGGGCAACTAAAATAAAATTCAAGCTTAGCAGCAAATGTTCAATAAGCTCTTTGCTGTCGATGTGAGTGTAGGCATTCAGGGTAAAGGCAGCATGCGCATTCCTCCTCGGACCAGTCGTTTTTTATTCCTCTGCAAATGTGGTAGTCAGTCAGCTCGCTGGTAGCCCGTGACGTGTGCATTCCTTGGCGTGGTGCCCTCTGTTGTCCTTTTATTCCTGCAAAGCTTTTGCCTCCTGGGGTATTTGACATAAGAGTCGGACCGAAAGGTAGCAATAGTGAAGCACCGACCTACCTCTGTACCCCTTTGTTTACCTTCACGAGGATCCTGTTGATGGAATCCGCTTTTCTTTTAAAGAAATCACACAGATTTTATCACGTTTAGCACTTGAACACCAATATTTTCATGTTTGACAATTCTGTGCTGTGCCAATCAAACCACTGGTGACGACATAAGCGGCCAACTAGGGCGCCATCTTCTGAGAGGGGTGCCGGAGGTGGCGCTCGCCTAGGGCTCCACGTCGCTTCCACCGGCTATAGTCATGCCTGGGCTAGCTGGAGGAAAGCTTTGGGTCCAAATATTCTGCAGGGTCTGTGATTTGAGAGATGATGGAAAGCCAAAGGGTTTCCCAAGAAGGAGAACAAGTTAGTAGAAGCTCTAGGAAGTAAGAGAGTCTGAAACCTTTCCAGCTGGAACTGATTTAAAATTTTTGGCTTGTGTGCCAAACCTTCAAAAAAAAAAATGAAAGGCTTTTCCAATGGCTCAGGAGGTGAGTAAGAGCAGGTTATAATTTACTAATGTGGTGTGTGGGGATTTGGTAAGCAGTCCTAGATGGAAGATCAGTGCATGATGAAAATGTTTTATTTTTATTTAATCCATTTCAAAGGGACCAATTTGCAGACATTTATTAAATCTGATGTGCAGTGTCTGGTGGGTTATCCTTGACTAAAAGAACCCATTAGTGTCCAAGTTTCCCACAGGTGGGTAGGCAGGTAGGAGTGCTGGTGATTGGGAGATTGCCCAGGGAGGCACGGAACCCCAGGCTAAGGGTCTCTGTATGGGATTCCAAACATAATGGCCTAATTATGATGGGGGAAGAGGGCTACCATGGAACAGAGAGCACCCCGTGCTGCCAAAATATGCTTTCTTGGTGGAGGTGAATCATGAAGACACTTCTGTAACTCGGCTGATTAGCCATACAGAGGAGCAGAGTCTCCCTTTTTACTATTGAACTTATTCTTTATGTAAGGCAAAAGGAAGAACACATCAACAATCATGCTTCATGTATGAAGAGGGTGTGAGAATCAAATTGTCCAGTAGAGGGCGGCAGAGTACATCACATTAACGTGACCTGTTAGTAGAAAAGAATGTGGAAAAATCCACAGCACCAAAAAAAAAAGAAAAAAACAGAGAAAAATTAAAGCCAGACAGCGCTTTTGATAGGCCTCACCGCAGCCTCCTGGGTGTCAAAGGCTACGTCCCCCTGGCCACCAGAGCGAGACTCTTGGCTTGGGGAAACATCACGTCAGCAGCCTGGAGTTAAATCCTCACTGTCAGGGCTGCAGAATTTACTTTGTACAGGTGCGCTGGAAGCAGTTCAGCCAGGCTATCCACTGAAATCAGAGTTGATTCATGAAAACATGCTGCAATATATCAAAATGAGTGTGTCTGCGAGCTGCGCAGCTGTAGGCACCGGTGGATTTGGCAGTCACTCGGCTGTGATGCACTCTCGCCCATGAAGGCAGGCTGGACTACTGACCAATCATAAATAACCCCCCAGGATGGCATGTGGAATGCTTACCTTGCTTTACCCCCCAGCAACCGGTTTCGCGAGTTGGCAGCCATTAGCTTACAGGTGAGTGTGATATAAGAGGCTCCGCCCACTTCATAAAAAGGGAGGAAACTAGGCGGGGCCTCAATTTACACCAGCCTATCAAAGTCATCATTATGATGTGAGCCAGGGTGACAGTACACTGGATGGCCAGGACACCCACAGGCAAAGCCGACTGGAATCTAGCGAGCAGAGTCAGCATAGCGAGTAGTGTATGTTGGCAGGGGGGTGGGGGGTATTCTGATATTTCCTTACCATTTAGGAGTGATTCGCATCTGGGGGCTGGAGCCATGCATGGTGGATTAGCCCTGATGAGGAAATGCACATGAAACCACAGGCACTTGGGGGGGCCGCAGCGGGCTGGCGGATCAGCCGCGGTGGTGAGAGGGTGACATGGCAGATGCAGTCGTCTGCCTGTCAGCTCTTTGCCACTTTGGCGCTTCTTCAGATTAAGCTGGGAGACGCTGACTATCCAACCGCGGAGAAGCTGCAGGCCCAAGAACAGCAAGCTGCCGAGGGAGGAGCCAGAACCTGCCGAGGGAGGAGCCAGAACCTCCCTCTGCGCTAAGCGCTCGGTCAGGATGAGGGGGTGTGAGGGCCTCAGACGGGGGGGAGGCATCAGCCGTTTTCAGGACGGGGGAGGGGGAGGGGGGGGGGGGGGGGGGGGGGGGGGGGGGGGGGGGGGGGGGGGGCCGAGCGGGGAAGTGGGGGTGCCGACCGGGACAGGGGGGGTGCCGACCAGGGCAGTGGCTGTCGTCCACACCTGTGGTCATCTTGTGGAACCGTAGGGCTCTAGATAAGAACCTGCTTACCCCACCTCACATTAAAAAAGTGGGTGTTTCGCTTTTAGGAAAAAAAAAGAAGTCTTTGTAGTTTTCTTCCAAAAAAAAAAGGGAGGGAAAAATAAAAAACAGCTCAAATTGGTTTAAAAAGCGTGGCGGGCATATGATTTAGTGCAGCAATAAAGATCGGAAAGGTGCTCGTTTATCAAGAAGGCGAGCTCTCCAGGAGAGGGTCTGTCACGGGCGCAGCCAAGACTGGCGGGTGCCCCACGCCGGGCCGCTCCGGTCCAGCCCAATGGCTTTTCCAGGACTCTGGGAAACAAGCTGTGCCGGGGCCTGCTGCGAGTGGGCGGGGCCTTGGGTACGACACAGTACCCCTTAAAAAAAAAAAAGAGAGTGAAAGAGAGAGAAATTGCGGAAGAGAACAGGAGTGCCACAAGGGACCGCCATGGGTGTTAGTCTTGTCACTGCTGTTTGTTGGTAGTGCGGCTCTGTGCCCCCCCATCCACACATGCCGGGGGAAGAACACCCTGTACGGGCTGCCAGAGCCAGTTTAATGAGGACCTACCGTGGGGAATGTAATGCAGCATTCGCTAAATCATCTGTCCGCTGTCACTGGAGCTTTTCCATATTCAGCATTCGGGAGGCTGCCGACCATCCCTGTTCGGAAGGTCAGGTTCAGCGTTCCGCTAGTAAAAACAACAACACGCCCCCCTTTGATCTCCCAGAAGCCTCTGCTAATCATAGTCATTTTTTTTACCCTGCAAAGTATGTCAGTTATTAGCCAAAACATTTATTTAGCTCTCTGTAATACGGGCGTACGTGGTCTATGGGCGTACGTGGTCTATGGGCGTACGTGGTCTACGGGAGTACGTGGTCTACGGGAGTACGTGGTCTACGGGCGTACGCGGTCTACGGGAGTACGTGGTCTGCTGATATAAGTCCCAAGGTCATTGTGTCCCACATCATGGTGGACAGCTTATAGAATCTGTGACACTGGACCTTTAGACACACATGAATGTATGTTTCTGCCTGTGTCCACATCTCTTTATATTCCGTTGTGTCTGTCAACATATCATGTTACATATTTATGTATTATGGATTGTCAAACACAAAAAAGTCATATGCTTACAGTCTGCATATTTGGAGGGTGACCTGAGCTTCCTGCTCTGTGGAGGACTGGCATCCCACGCACAGGTCCACTGCCTTGTGGTCTGTGATTCCTGATATTGGCTTCAAGATCTCAGTGACCCTGGCCTGGATTAACAGATGGAAGATGAATTGATGGATTGATCTCGGCTTAATTAGGATTAATATAAATTAGTAGAAGGCTGAATACTGATGCAGATGCATATGATTTTTTTGAAATTCAGGAAAACATTTTATTATCTAGATGCGGAGCAGATGAAGAATACAGTGACCTGCAGTGCAAATTGTGCACCCAAGAAAAATGTGATGCTTCTTGGCTCAAAAACGTTAACTTATAGTCACTGATCAGATTCACATGTTGACACGACAGGAGAATATGTCTTGGCAGTCACGGATTACCAAATGTCAGATTACCGAAACTCACGAGATATTTTATATTAGTATCTCATTATTTATACCATGTGTTAGCCATAGCTGTAATGTGGCAGCCTGATGGTATTGTGAAATTGTCTTACCCATTGTGTCGGTTTGTCTACAATTCTGTTTTTCATAAGAATAAATTCTTATAAAAGACATTGCTCTACCGCACAGCAGTTATTTTTGTGTGTATTTCATACAGTTCTCGGTTTCCTGAAATAATTTCACCCAACACCCTTCTGAGCTGATGAAAATTGGCCAGGAGGAGAACCAGTGGGCTTAGCTTACTGACCAGAACACCCCCGGGGGCATTTTTAACACAGTGTGTGACTAACACATGTAACACTGATAATGTCTCTTACCACCCGGACAGTGGGTTTGGAATCAAAGTTTAGCATCCCAAACTATGTTATGAGTTCTGACCAACGTGATGGAGAAACGCATCATCTGGACACAATCATTTTGTCTGCACGGCCCAATTACTGGGTCAGGGTTAGCTTTAAATCGCTTTAATAGGTCATAGTCACTGTTTGAGCAGCATAAGATGTGAGTTCTCTTAGAAGCAGGCAATGGGCACAAATCATCAAAGGGAACCGTGGAGTAATTTCTCAAATGTTCTGTACAGAAGTGCATTGTCTTGACTTGATTTCTCCCAGAACCCGGATCTGCTATGGTGATTACCCCCATGTGGAACACCCCTTTTACAGTTCATGGGTCACAATGTCAGAGATGCTCGGAGTGGTTTGCTGGTGTCCTCTATCGACGTGCTCTGACTCACTGCGGTATATATGGGGGGGGGGGGGGGGCTGTCAGGACGAGGTCATGAGCTGTTCTAGTGCGAGGGATCCGCCCCCTGAGTAGTATTGAAATGGCGTGCATGGCCCATGGAGGGCCCTGGGGGGGTGCTTTTATGTAGGGTGTTTCCCTGCCAACACACCGGGCTGTTAAAGGAACAGAGTTATTCCACGTGGCTCTGTGGATCCTGAATTTCACCTCTATCTTCACCTAAATACCTGCTTTTGGCTCTTCCCATGTCTCTCCATCTCCTCTCTGGGACTCAACCACCCCCCACAATGTTCACTGGTGACCAGAGCCACACCAACAAGATCAAACTGAGCCGATGAAAAATTCAACCAAACACCCCGCCCCCCCCAAACCAAAGATACCAGTATTCCCACTCACATACTCATACCCCGCTAATGTCTGGGCCCCATTTTCCCCTCGACCCTGCCAGTGATGGAGGTTTTTAAGGGGTTACTGGGAAAATACAGTTTGGACTTGCCCGGTAACTGGTTACAGCTCTTCCTGTGAACGTCCCCGGCACCTTCTTAGGGGTTTGGTGTGTGCAGATGGCCTAATGAAAGCGAGACCTGCGGCCAGCCTCCTCAGGAGAGACGATGGGAAATCCTTCAGTCGGGGGCCGCCCGCGAACTGCTTTTTAATTAAAACCACTCGCTCCTCAACTTGTCCTTAATGTTTCCCATTAGTCATGTTTGAGGGATTACAGACATTTTCAATGAAAGTCAGGGATGAAATGGAAGAAGCAGATGTGGGAACAATGCTGCTTGTTTTATTGCGATCATAGCCATTTAGCAATTATGAAAAATTTACCAGATATGACAAGGTCCCTTATTCCTGCTGCAATTAAAGCCGACTTCTTGGAAATAGTGGGGCTTGCTCTCGGGGTGCGCTCGAGTCCAAATTAGAGGGTGTTTTGGTTCAAAAGTTCTCTTATTATTTGAGGCAGATTTGTTTTTTTCGTTTCATTTACTTATGAAGCTTTATTGGCCCAAACTTGGGGATTTCGCAATTCCTAGACAAACAACGATATAGTGATTATTAAATATCCCTGATCATTTGTTTACTTCTTTTTCCACTGCTGCTTCGGTGTGATTAGAGTCATATTTCCAGAAGATGACAGTGAGGACGATCATGCATTCAAAGGCAGGTATTTCATCTGCACATATAAATGGCAGTCACGAAAAGTCAATGCCAGGTATTTTATCTCTAAGCATAAATGACAGATGAGAAAAGTCAGCAGCAGGTATTTCATCTCTAAGTATAAATGACAGTCATGCAAAAAGTCAATAACAGGTATTTTAACTCTAAGCATAAATGACAGTTGAGAAAAGTCAACAGCAGGTATTTCATCTCTAAGTATAAATGACAGTCATGCAAAAAGTCAATAACAGGTATTTTAACTCTAAGCATAAATGACAGTTGAGAAAAGTCAACAGCAGGTATTTCATCTCTAAGTATAAACGGCAATTATGAAAAGTCAGCGGCATTTTAGCATAAAGAAAAAAAAAATGATTAAATGCTTCCCTCATAAAAATCAAGAACTTAAAGCTCATGTACCTTTTTAATAGTAGGTTTCTGACTCATTTAATTGGACGCATGCAGTAAGGCTTTAGCTGATGACGAAGAGGGGTGTGACATCAAAGGAAAGCTGCGAGTGGCGCGCTTCTGGGTACAGGTCAGCTGTATCGTGGGTGTTCTGTAAATTGCAATGGTAAGCCCTCCTGTGCCCATGGTCGTAAACATGTTTCAGATCACCATAACCTCCTGCCGGTCAGTGTTACCTACCTGTTCCTAGAGGTTCGGGAAGCGTGCATTGGGCACCGGCTCCGGCTGGCCCCGTTCTCTCATTAGGCACAGAGCTTAGTACCTACATGTGCTCAGCTTGGCTGGCGATCAGAGGGAAAGGGGAAACGTGCCTGCACATTAATTAGCCTACATGTGCTTATGGGTAATGTCACAGCTGTGTTTATGTGCCCTCTACTTGACCTGTAGGTTGCTTTGACCTTTATTTAAGCTTCCAGTCTGGCTCTTACTAAGCTTTATCTCCACAAAATGATGTATGTACTGCTCGAAAATGGAAATCGCATGAGTGCATTGGATGCCCATTAATATGCTTTTACACTGGGCAGTCTGGACTGGCTCAAAATGTTTGTTACTTTGGAGTCTGAGGTGGTTATTAAGTAATGTAGTAAGGCACTGCCCGAACTGGACATCATAATTATAGCACTCATTGTGCCTTTGCGGGATCCCAGATATTTGAATAACGGGGTAAGAAGAACCCCGGCCAGGCAGGAGAGCCTCTTACCATGAGTGGTCCCAGGCAGCACACTGGTATAAATGTGCATTGAGACCTGGTCTCACAGGTGCCTGATCACCGACTGTAGGGAGCATCGTAACGGGCCCAGTGCGGCGGAGATGGAAAATCAGGTTTCGGCCCCACTGGGTGTCTTTGGGAGCGACACAATGCTGTAAGGTGCTGGGGGGTCTTAAGGGTGACCTGTGCAGCAGGGTCAGGCACTCGCATGCTAACCTGCATCGCATTTAATGCGGCATAACAATGAAAACGTCTTGCCTTCAGCTCCTCGCAGGCAAAAGAGCAGCAATATCCCAAACGGTATTCCGATTATCTTCAGCTCCAACGCCAAACATCCATTCTCGTGCCGACGAACATCTGTCGCCCCGTCTCTCGCCTGCCCCTATCCCTCCAATCCTAGACGGGCTTCATCCTGGATAAATCTGGTTTGGGTTTGCGTGTCACGGCGCGGCAGGGGCTAGCCAGCCTTCTCGCGCGCGTCTTTGTGACATCCGATCTGGGGGGGGCGCTCTTCGCTGCGGCTTCACGGTCCACCCTCGTTCCTAAGTGCTGCCGCTTCCTTCTGGGCCAGACGGGGGGGGGGGGGGGGGGGGGGAGCGCCGGGCGGTGGCGTGCGGGGGGGGTTGATTGCGCGGCCCACCCGGAAAAATAAAAAGAAGAGTTAGTGGGGGTTTATCTTATATGCGG
>JAODKM010000008.1:16179523-16193400 GCA_026780845.1 Petrocephalus sullivani | reverse complement strand
ACCCTCACTGAAGAAAAAAAGCTCACACATACAAGATGGAAATAAGGGAGTAGGCTGGTACAGCACCTTTATTGAGGCACATGACACGCTGAGAGATAGTGGCTTTCTAGTGATCATGAGTGCGTTCTCCATAGCAGAGGTATGGAAGGCCCACAGCCAAAGGTTTTAGATGGGGTTGTGAGGTTGAGGTGTTGGAGATTGATGCTGTGATCTTTGGTATGGTGTCAAAAAAATTGTATCGGCACTGAAAATGCTCGAGAATGAAAGCAGCCGAACATGATTTTTTTTTGCTCAGCACAGTGGGCCAATAGCAGGGCTTGCTGGCCAAACGAATGCAATGGAGATGGGCAGGGGTAATGCTCTGCGCAGGCTTGCTTGGGGAGGATAGCGGCGTGGTCTTGTTTGAATTAACCTACGGGCCGTGGAATGAAAGCGTCCCACCGAGATACGGAGGGCCCCGCTCGCTGGCCTTTTACCCCCCCCAATGCGGTCCGTTTATATCTTCCAGACTAGTAATTAATCACCCCGTGGATTTTTTTGGGGATAGTAGGGTGGGGTGGTATGTGCGTTTCATAGATCCCTTTGTCCTGCCAAAAGCCGCAGAGCGAGACCGCAATTAAAACAGCAATTTAATTTATTGCCGCGAGGCACGGGACGCCAGTTTCTAGATCCCGGGATCCAGAAGCGGCTTTGCCCGCAGCAGTTCTCGAGGGAGGGCCGGCTTGTTCGACAGATCAGGGAGAACAAACTTTTGTCTGCTCAGGTCTCCCAGACTGTGCTCCTCAGATGTTGGCTGGGGAGTGTGTACTCTCCAGACCATGCCCAGCGTGATCCTGTAGCTGTTGTATGTTGTACAATATTGTGGTCCTTCTCTCATTATTAAAATAAACATTTACCTCCTGGCAGAAATGTTTTTTCTCCCCCTGGTCACCGGACAGTTTGCCAAGGATAGTTTTACGGGGTGTAATTTTGGGGAAAATGACGCTTTGGACCAGCACGTGGAAGAACCATTAACTTCTTTTTCTGGAAATTTCCCAATCAGCTACTACTGTATGTGAATAACAGTTTTTTTTATATGTATACTGAAACTTTCTTTGTGGCTTTTGAAATGTTTTGTAAACTCACCTTCATCTTTTCTGAGATGAACGAACTTATAGAGAGAACGTTTCTCCTGGATTCATTCTGATATGTTTTAAATTGCAGTTTTTTTGGGTTTATTACTTTAAATCTGCAGGGAAAATTTTTCTTTGACGTAAAGTTCACCGGGACACAATGCATCTCTCACCCGCTCTATCACTGGGACACAATGCATCTCTCATCTATGTTTTTAATAGGAGGTCTTTGCCAATGTGAAATTTTAGTTTCACAGCACTTCGTGTCCCACTATGACGCGGCTGCAGCCCGCCTGCGACGCTGATCCGTCGCATTTTTAGCTGCAGCCTGCCTGCGACGCTGACCCATCGCATTTTTAGCTGCAGCCACTGATAACAACAGAATTAACTCTGAATTAATTATGGTGACAAGTTATTTACACTTACTAATTAATTTTACACAAAACGGGTGAAAGTCAGTTGATCAGTGTACCTGTTTACTGCCACTTTATCCCCTAGGAGCTGTAATGAATAGGGGGGGGGGGGGCTTAAATTAACTGCATGGTGATTGTGAAGGTAAGCGCACTTCTGGGTAAAGTTCACTCAAGTCCTTCCTCAGGCAGCCTGCTCCAACAGTACGTGATCAATGAACTCCTCAAACTCCCTCCTTTTTGTTGCATTGAATCGGGCTGGATTTAAGTCCCAGGTCACAGTCTAGGGCTTGAATTAGGGGTAACAAGCTCAGCAATGTGCCAGTGTGGATGCTTCATTTAAGTTTGACATTTTGTCTCTAAACTGAAACTGAATATTTTTCTTTCATATGGTCTGTGTTTAAAAATTTCCGCCTTTACAGCAGCATTTTACTTACTTTCTACAAAACTGCACAACATCACACTGGCTTCATTCCTCACATCACTGGGTACTCGACACTGGATATTACACATGATCGAAAATGTGTACCGTTGACTCCAGGAGTCTTTGATAAGTTGTTTTAATGAGAGCTAAGATTAAAAGTGAAATTCAAAAAGAAAACTTAATTTTAAATTAAAGTTAATTTTGTTCGTTATTAATAAGCTTATAATTAAAATGTTGCATCATATATTTTGAGCTGCCAATTTCTCCCCCAAAAAATGAGACTTTTGCCGGGAGCCACTTTCTTTTCAGTTTATAATGGAAATTCACAGATAGTGAAATGTATTGTTTATCATCATTTATTCCCTAAGCACTGAGTCAGCACCTGCCGCTGCTCACATGACTGCTTTCTGCCGCCTTAAAGGCCTTCCCGGCGTGGTGCTTCTTACACTCCTGCCAGCCCGTGCCGGCTGAGTCACAGTGAAATGAAAGGGGGGGTGATTTTTACAAATCGGCCACCCTCCCCTTTGTGGTTCCCGATTCCTCTATTTTCCGCAAATGGCTGGTGCTTCTGAAAGGTTCTGGGTGCTCTGGATCACGGAGGAATCCCGGCTAGGATCTGAGAGCTGCACCGCGGGAAGCTGCAGACTAAATGCACATTTCTGGCATCAGTAAGTGCAGAAAATAAGCATTTATTTGGTACGCCTTCCTGCTCCAGCACCGGGGCCAAGCAAGACATGAAATAATCCAATTCCTGATGGAATTTCCCATTAGATCTAGCCACTTGAGATAATAAATGAAAGCCATAGCATCTGTGCTGCGCCGGGTTTGATACTCATTTGTGATACAGGCATGGAGGCTCTTCCAAGCCACTTCCATCTACTGTGTGATGAAATGCGTATTTTGGGGGTTTCCAGGCTGAGCATTGCTCTGTGTTGTGTTAATGGGTATCGTCACCCCAAGGTTCCGGAACCTGGTTCCCGGTTTACGAGTTCCAGGGCAGTCTCAGCCTGGAACTTCTGTAGCTCCTGCCCGGCCACTTCAGTCAGGAACTGGGACCTTTTCGATAAATAAGCATAGGAGTCGCGAACTTTTCGCAGGTTAAACAAAACTACAGCAACAAGGGAATCATTTTGTTAGTTATTTGTTAATTATTGGGGGGATGAATCGCGATGAAAACGGGAGACAGAATTAATTCATATTTTATTTTTAAATCTTGCCAGCAAAACGATCTTTCATTTTCCAGGGAATAAAAATAACGTAACATTATCCTGCTGAATTTCACTGCCCGCACAAGCGATATCAGGCAAAAGAACGCCTATATTGGTAAGAGACAAAATTTTCCAATGCAGAAATATGAAGACGCGAGCAAAAAACATGTTATTTGATGCATTAAATATAACTGGGGTATAATTGCTCCACTTATTATATCTCTTTTTCGCCACACATGCCTGTAATTTCCATGTTAGCACAAGTACTTGTGATCAGCCAATGAGCAAACTACCATTATAAGCACCAACCAATCAGCAAGCTACCACTGAAAGCACCACCCCAGTAGTTTGTGTTTGAACAAAAAGTACCTAGTACCTGCCTCCTGAGGAACTACAATCCTGCAGTGTGAATAGAAAAAGGTTCTGGTTCCAGAAAAATGTCTCCTAATGTGTCACTTTCACTCCTGTCCGATGTGTCACTGATGGTCTTTGGCCACTGTCTCTGGTCAGAGGGTTGCTATTCAAATCCCATGGTCAGCTGAATAGTTTCATTGCCACTGGGCCCTTGAGCCTTTAACTCCAAGAAAAGTGTGTCAGATAAATGGCTAAGGCCACCCCATCTGTATGTATGTTTGTGCTGAAGGACAGCATGATGGGATCATGGAAGTTACTTGTTCTTATGTACTTGTACAAACCGCGAATAAAGGATTAATTCATTTTATGCTGCTGAAAGGGGTGCACATAGCCAAATGAGCCGGGGTGTCTCGCATTTGATACTCTAATATATGCAGCGCTGTACTTCGTGGTCTGCTTACATTCTCCCCAGGACTCCTCTAAATAAACGACAAAACACGTGTATAGATGCGCTACCCACGGTTTTGTGTGGATGCACTGAAGCTATTTATTTTTATTTACGGCAGACAGCTGGAATAATTACACACCCTGCATAATATGTACAGCAGGCCTCTCGGCTGCGGTGCGGTGGCAAGAATGAGTATCTGAAACCATGCTGAGTCCCTCACTTTGTCAGGATAGGGTCAGAAAAGCCCCCTTGTACAGTTCTGGGGTGGGGGCAGGTAGTTATGATCTGGGAAAGAATTCCAGACGAGGCCGCAGATGCTTAGGACGAGGGCGCATGAGGGGAAATTAAAATGTCAGGGCTGGTCTTATGCCAGGAAAAATGATAATTGTCACGTAAAATAAACTCCGAATGTCATTATTACACAGTGGCCCGTGTTGCTTCCAATAACAATCTGACTTTTTATTTAGTCTGTTACAAATCTATAATTTACATTGAAAATAGGAGCCTTGTTTGATGAAGTGAGCCAAAAAAAGCAGATTGGGCAGGAGCAGCTGTGGGTAATTAGAGCAGCTCGTCGGAGGGCCGAGGAGTGCAGCTAAACATGGACGCCTTCCACAGTCAACAGCGTTTACAAATGTGTAAGGAGGGGGCTACTGGATTTCTGAAGAATGTGCCGTGGACAGGAATAGCGTAGGAGAGTGGAGCCAGCAGATGGCGATAATTGAATCCATACCGTGTGTGGCTAACTGGGCCGCGGTTTGATTCTTTTGACAGCAGACCATGCAGTGCATTCTGGGCTGCTGGAGGACTTGTCTGGGTTTATGCTGTGCCGTTTCGGGTCATCTTCCTGAATTCCAGCACAAATTTGATTAGGCATTTTTTGCATGTGTTTATTTGAACCAGAAATAGATGAAATGGCTTGAGATTTCGGGCTTCCCGGGAATACGTCCTCACTTTGCTGGGTCCGATACTGTCCTAGGCAATGACTAATCGGAGCGTCACGGGGTCCATCTGGACAATCCCGTTCAGCCATGGCTCATGTCCAGCTATTTGCTTTGCAGAACTCTGTAAAAAAAGAAGCTGTCGCTATTGGTTACAGGAGGTTCGCATGACTGGGGCATGCCACATTGTGACTTCTCCCTTTTTCTGCCCTTTCATCGCATTTAATGCCATATGCGGTGCATTTAGAGGTGCCTAATGGATGATGCGCTGGACACCAAAAAGCTTTTCCGGAGGACTGAGCTGTGTAGCCGTCTTTCCAGTTCACAGTTAATGAACTGAGCGCTTCTTCCATAATTAATAGCATTGTCATTTTTTTTTTCCTGGCGTAAAAAGCAATTCTTTTTCTACCCGGCAGACATTAGAGGGAATGTTAATAGCAAGCTGTCATGGGATTTCACTTTTTCCTTTTTTTTCGGGCTTTGGTGTC
Source organism: Petrocephalus sullivani (assembly GCA_026780845.1). Classification (NCBI taxonomy): domain Eukaryota; kingdom Metazoa; phylum Chordata; class Actinopteri; order Osteoglossiformes; family Mormyridae; genus Petrocephalus; species Petrocephalus sullivani. The sequence goes on along the minus strand of JAODKM010000008.1, from coordinate 16,188,015 downwards.
TGTTCCTTTAAAAAAGGATGTGAATTCTTCATTTCCAAAAGGAGCCTTCCGCATGTCCCATGTTAAATAGGCAGTACTGCCCTGATGAGTGTTTTAGCAGCCCGGGACTGGGCCTTGGCCCTGAACGTCTACGCTGCCCTTCAGAATCTATCAATGTCATCATTGTTGAGTGGCCTCACATGTTGATGAAGGCCTGCTCTGAATCTGGGGGTGGGGGACATTAGGGAGGAGTGCTGGGAGACAGACTGTTCAGCCTCTGGCTCTCTTTGGCGTCCAAAACCCAAATATTAGGACAACGATAGGACTGTCCGCCTAGGATGTGTGCAGCCTTCCAACTGGACAGCCAGCTTAACTCTGGAGAAGCAAAAGCGCATGTTAGAGTATGTTAATTTAGTGCACTTGCCCGCTATATATGTGTATATATATATATATATATATATATATATAAAATGTGTATAATTTATTTAGCAGATGCTTTGTGCTAGATTTATTTAGCAGACACCATCAAAAGTCATGTACTTCTTTTAAATAAAGAGAAAATAGGATCAGACAGTCCCTGGAGCAATTGGGGATCTGAGCCGTGTTCAGGGGCCCAAACACAGAGCCTTGAGCCAGTAACTCTCCAGTCTTGGCATCCTACCCTTGGCATCCTACCCTTGGCATCCTACCCTTGGCATCCTACCCTTGGCATCTACACGGCATCCTAACCCACTGAGCCACACACAGTCGCCAGCTTACAGCCACTCGGCCTCATGAGGGTCGCACATAAAATCTGTGTCCTATCATTTCCTACTTTTTGTTCCAGCAGGTTGCTGAAAATCAAGGCGAGCTTAGAGTGAAGGTGACAGACGGGCTTCAAGTGTGAAAAAATCCTTGTTAGTGTGCTGGGTGTATTAATTTTAATAATGCATAATGTTTCTCTTCATCCATCGGCGGCAGTCATTTATAATCTCCGACCCGGTGATTCTGCTGCTGGAATCGTTTCTCTGCATAGTACCGTGCCGTGTTACGTTAGTTCAGATGTCATAGTCACTGAAGTCTCTTCTTTCAAAACATTATTAGTTAGAGGATCATCGGTGAATAAGAAGTGGCTTAGTGATTGTATTTCGAGGGTCTAGATGCCAATGAATGATCCAAGCTCATCCCAAGCTCGATGTAGCTGTATTTTTTTCGTATGGTCAAACTGAGAACATTTGGTCATGCTGCTGTTGACTTCCCCTAAGAAAATTCTGTAATCAAGAAAATGGCTACCTGTCCAGCACAAACCAGTGAAATCATCACCATTTAGATGTCTGCTTTCTGCAGCTCCAACTCCTCCTCTCCACTGGGGTGTGTTCAGTGACCACACCCTTTGAAGGCTCTAATCCAGGGGTGGGCAATCTTATCCAGAAAGGGCCATTGTGCCTGTGGATTTTCACTGCAACTCCCTATTTAGGTTACTAATTAGAGGACTGATTGGCTGAAGGCTTAGAACAGCTGACCTAAAGGTTATTCCGAAGACCTGCATACACACCGGGCTTTTGCAGATAAGTCTGCCCACCCCTGCTCTAATCTGAGCACTTAACAGCTCCATGCTAGGTCATGTGACGAAGGAGACGCTTGTAGCTTTTGGACAGAGTGTGTTTTCAGTTAAGTTGATTGGAGGAATACCACGCATTTACTCCTCTCTGGTATGTGGCTCATGTCTGGTACATGTATTTCGCTGTCTGTTTATGCCCTACTTGTTAGTTGCCAACACAAATTTCTACCAATCTTAGTCCCATGCCAATATGCAGATTCTGATTATGGGAAGTAAATAAATAACCTAGTAGTAGAAAAGTATCTAGGTAGAGGCCACTGTCACGCTGTGTCATGAGGCAGGTGTTCCGTTGGTGTGTGTCTCGTAAATTCCACGTTTTCTTTTTTTTTATGAACTCGGGGGCACAGCGAAATCTACCTTGGACAGGATCTGAAGCCAGCTGTGATGCCAGCATCAACGTGCTCCCTGGATGTCGAACGTCTTTAGTCTTAGGTTTTGAAGTGCTCTGGCCTTTGATGTCGAACATTCTCTTCTGGACCAGTCTGGCCCCGAGGATATTCAATATCACTCCAGCAAATTTCCGGTTATGAATAAATCGCCCACCAAGAGTGCGGCCGCTGAAACACGGTGGTCGCGGATAAACAGCCGGAAAATGAAGCCCGATTAGGTGAGACACCTTTCTCCTGGGTTTCATCATTGCTGTGGCAAATCAGTAGGCCCGAGTTGTCGTGACGACGGACACCCCCCCACGCCTCTCATTAACACTGTGGTACCTGTGGCCTCTCTGTCCACCAGCCTATCCCTTGATATCTTATTTATTAATCTTTTGGGTAGGGGATAGGAGAGTGACTAGCCTCTATGTACTTTTCAGACACTGCGTAATGGGCAGGAATCTTCTCAGAGGTGCACAGTGTCCCCCCCCAATGTGACCATATTAAACAGCTCCCCCTCTCTTACCCCAGGGCCATACAGGAACCATTATCAGTGTCTCTAAGGTTGGCCACATTAAGCTTTCCTATCATCCACAAAAGACGTTGGGCACTGGGACGCTGGGCACCGGGACGCCAGACGCCGGGCACCAGGACAGGCACCGGGATGCCAGACGCCGGGCACCAGGACAGGCACCGGGACGCCAGACGCCGGGCACCAGGACAGGCACCGGGACAGCAGACGCCGGGCACCGGAACTTCGGGCATCGGGACGTCGGGCACCGGGACGTCGGGCACTGGGACGTCGGGCATCGGGACAGGCACCAGGACGTCGGGCATCTGGACGCCAGGCAGGGCCGACCCACCCCTTTTCAGGGCCACAAGCAACGTTTGATCAACCTTGTTGTGATTTGTCACCATCTCTCCCATTGTGACAGGATGATCAGATGGTGGGGCCCCCTGGTGGCCACTTAGGATGCTTACGGCTTGGCCCGGTCCTGCATCCTTAGCTGATTCTCCTGCAGGGTGAAAAAAAAAAAATGCATAACAATTAACCAAAAAAGTAACTGAAAATGAACTCTTTAACTGGATGGACAGGAAATCACCCAGAGGGCAGTGTTACCATCTCTACAGCAAACTTGTTCTTGAAAGGTTCAATATATAAGTACAATAATTACTTACTTTTTAAATGGGATCCAGAGTTTAATAGGAACACCTTGAAAAACTCATCCCGAAATTGAATGAGAAATAAAAATAAGACCGGTCAGCTTGAGTATTTAATGCAAACAAGTGGTTTCTCTTTGTTACAGCGAAAAATGCACGTGTTTGACCCCAATGGAGCCAGATAAAGGAGTTCTGTAGAAAAACTGGGACCATAAAGTGCAGGAGAACCTGTGGAACTCCACAGGAAAGCCTAAGCCCCCTTCCTCACTATGCCCCCCCCACTCCTCCCCCCATCTCTCTCTCTCTCCCAGCACCTGTGCCCTGGCCCCTGTGCAGGAGATAAAGACAGGTTGCGTGCTTGGAGGGCCCTGGACATAATCTTCAGGGAAGAATAAACAGCACATTAGTTCCACTCCATCCTGGACTGGCTTGAAGCAGGCAAGGTTCCTGCGAGTCCAGTGCGGAGTGAGGCCGCGGCCTATTGCTGGCCGGGGGCTTCTGCGTTACCCCCCTCACTGCTCTTTTTCTCTCTCTCTCCTTTTTGAATTCCTTGCTGCCCTCCTCGCCATTTGTAGGTCGGCTCTCTCCCATGTGCTGTGAATTAGCCGGCCCCTCCAACCTCCTCCCGGCCCATACAAGTGAAATATGTCTGCCGGTCGTGTTGGCCAGCGATCCTCGGTCCGCCCGGGCGACTCACTCGAGCTGCGGCTCCCGGCAGCGGGGAGAGCTTCAGTCTGCCGTTTCCCGCTGCGTTGCTCATGGCGGCCGTCTCCCTGCAAACGTTACAGCCTCTTCAGGATACACACCTAACTTTTCCACAGTTTCTTTATGTAAGGTTTTATTTTAATCCGTTTCTTGCTGCTTCCGACAGGTAGACAGTCCCGTGTTAAACATACGTGTAAAATTTCAGCATACATCCTTGTCAATTATCTTGAAACTGGGGAGCAAATTTCTGATACTCGCTCAGTCCAATTTTTGTTGTTTATAAGATAAAGATTGGACAGTATTGGGACCAAAACTAACTCCTTATGTCATCCAATGGAGAACTTTCATTAAACTTCCAAAACTCACTAAATCCACAGAAATGGTTCTTACTTACAAATTCATCCTGTCCATGTGTCCCTTGTTTGTTTACTATACATGGCAAATAAAGATCCTTCTGAACTCTGATTTGATGGACCTGCTGGTTGCCTGTTGTTGAAGTCAGTTAACTAGTTAGTTAGTTACTGGTTGATTCTGCCACATCACCATTGCCTTGGTCTTCGTATTCGCATTTGTCTATGCCAGTGGATCTCAACAGATTTAGCCTCCAGACCTACGTCTTTTGACTCATATTCAAAAGTCCAGCATTGGAATAAAGCTGTAAAATATATTTCTTTGGATGGTGACGCCCCAGTTAGGACAGCGGTTTGCGGCACGTGGTGGGACGGGCCGTGTGCGCCGGCATCCCTGTCCAGCTGAAGCGGCTAATTTTGCGGCTTGTGATGGGGGGGGGTGGGGGGCGCTGCGTTTGATCTGAAAAGGCCTTCCTGCCATCGCCAGCTTTGAAGTTAGATTGGGTGTTAAATAAGCAAGAAATGCCCAGAAGTTGCCCCCCCATTGCCCGTGACTGCTCTTCAGCAGCCAGAGATGGGGAATTCTCCCTGACTCTGGGATCTCTCTGGAAGGCACTGCCGGGCTTCATTAGTGGAACCGCTCTTTGTTTGAAGGGGACTTGGGTAGTGATTTAAAACCAATTTCCATTACTTGCGCCCCTCCACTCCCCCATTACCATCCCCCCCCAATCATCGCTCGCTGCTGCACCCTAGAGTCCCCGTGACAATTGTGGAATTGTCTGATTTGGGAGCCCTTCCTCCCCAAAGAGGATCCAGTCTCTAGGTTGCCCTCCACCCCTTGAGGCTACTAGCTCTCTTGTGAGCCTGAGCTCACAAGTGTCCCCCGTGTGGTAGCATGCAAGCAGGTGACTAGCGAGGGGTTCTGGCCCAGGTTGCCAGACTAGCCGTGCTGATTTTGGGTCCATCTCTTCACCGTCCCACACTGAGGGATGCCAAAGCTGACCTCTGTGGAATGTATACATCGGCAGACTCTCTTATTCTCTCTCGCCACAAGGTGATGCGCAGCTCCCTGATTAAAAAAACAGCTTGCATTCATGGAGTAATATCGCTGTCTTTGAGCGCAGACTTCCCAGAATATGTGAGATTGCAGCAGAGACTTGTGGCTGTTACCCCCCACCCCTCTAAGCCCCCCCCCCCGACCCCAGAGTCCCATCTCGCATGGACTCGAGCCGCACAGCCTATAAAAATGACACTGTTTTAATATGACTGGCTGGCAGTAATAAACCCGTCCCATGGAGAGCTCTTCAGAGCACATGAGCGGCTGGGGAGGGGGGGAGGGCAGAGGCCGGCAGGTGAAAGGTCACGTGTCCTCCCCGGAATTTAATTATGTGGCCTGGATGTTTCGTCCATCCGTAGCTTCCTTAATTGCCCTCCCTGGTCTTCCACTGCTCCTCTCCACCCAGATATAGCTCAATGCCCCCCCGCCCCCACCTGTCATACAGCCTAGGGTATCTTCGGCCAGGTGAGGCCCATGTATTGTAAGCCTGTCCACCAGTAGCTTCCTGCGTGGGCTATTTTAGGGGGGGCTGTTTGTAGGAGTGCAGTCAATGTGTGTGTGTGTGTGTGTGTGTTTTCTTTCTCTATCCCTACCTTTGATTTTCCTCCTCCTCCTCTTGGCAGTGGAAGAATCGGTCAACGACAGGAAGTGGGCAGTTAAGAATAGGAAGTGGGCAGTCAGAGACAGGAAGTGGGCAGTCGGCAACAGGAAGTGGGCAGTCAGAGACAGGAAGTGGACAGAGAGTCATCAGAGATTTATGGAAAGAGATATGATGTCCCTGGAATATGGGCAGTCAGGGACAAGAAGTGGCTCCAAGGTGACGCTCCTGCTTTGTAAGTTAAATAACATCAGTACATATTCATAGCCTGGCTTCGAAGGACTCTCTCAGGCAGTGATTTAAGTGCTCTTTGTCTAGCAACCCTGTCAAATGCATTGTCTTTTAACCCGATGGTGATGACACTCACTCTAATCCATCGACACTGGGCCAATACATATTCCTGCTACCTTGCATTTTCTAATTTTAAGCAGGTGGGTCACTAACGTCACTAGTAACGTGGTGTCTCTTCCCTGTTCTTGTATGAGTTGGCTGTCCATCCGTAGCTCGTGATTATGGAGTGTTTGATCTCCGCTGTGTCGTCTGGCCGGCCCTGCCGGCTGCAGCGTGCCGTTCTGAGGCCCTGTTATGTGTCAGACGCCATCCCAAAAATAGGAAGCGGATGGACGTCTTGTAGGCGAGAGAGTTAAGCTGCAGTTCGCCGATGAGCGTTTTCGCAAAGTAATTAGCGTGGGCAACTCGCCTGTCAGGAGGCCTTCACAGATAATCGGAGGGGGGGGAGCTTTGAGGAGATGACTCCCATACGCTCCTCCGCGAGGAGGGGGGAGGTGTCATCCCGGGATCGGCAATATGGGGGGAGTACAGGAGAACAAAAGGCACGGCTCCCGGGTCAGAAACGCAAGGCAATTGCTGAAGCTAGAACTCACCACAAATAGATCAGATATTTCCGGAACGCGGGCCGATTCTGATTTGCCTGCCTGGCGCCGGTAATTAACTTTCAGATTTTCTTTTGCGTGCGAGATGGCGTATGTCCCGAAGGGGGACTCATCTCCAGCGTTAAGACGAGCAGCGAGCAGTCAGGCGGCGGGAGGGAACGGAATTAGCCTGTGAGGTAATGCTGCCCATCGCTCATTAAATCCATAATCATGCGTAAAATGAGATTGATGGAAATTTATCTGAAAGGTCAAGAAATGGGAAATTCCTCGGGTTACCTTAGATTTAAAGGGCAGGGTTTTAATTTGGCAGCTTTACACCAAGCCCCCCCACACCTGACTCACACCGCCTTGCCTCCTCCCCCTGTCCTCCTTCTCCCCTCCTCACAGCTTGCTCCCCTCCTGCCACCCATCGCAGCCCCACCCCGGTGCTCAGTGGGCCAAACTCCTGCCCGCACGTCATCAACATACGGGCCGCGACTCGGCCCTTGAACCCTCAGTCTATAGTGTCTGTTGGGCATCACTGCGCTGACCTCCGCTGTCCTCCGCTGTCCTCCCCTGTCCTCAGCTGTCCTGCACTGTCCTCCCCTGTCCTCAGCTGTCCTGCGCTGTCCTCCGCTGTTCTGCGCTGTCCTCCCCTGTCCTCCGCTGTGCTCCGCTGTCCTCAGCTGTCCTCCACTGTCCTGCGCTGTCCTCCGCTGTCCTCAGCCGTCCTCCGCTGTCCAGTGCTATCCTGCGCTCTGATATTCCTCGCTGTCTCTTTAAGACGCAAAGTGAGGCGTTGGCCCTTCCTGTGAGCTCTGTTTTAGTAATAAGCATGGGGGGGGTGATAGTGGCCTGTGCCAAGGCCCCCTAATAAAAGACAAGGTCAGAGGCGCTTGCAGGCCGCGTTATTTACACACCCCCCCGGCTGCAGATGATGTCATTGAGTGTGTGTGTGTGTGTGTGTATGGGGGGGGCAGCTACAGTTAGCAGATTGCGAGGAAGTCATTTTTTCCCCCCACTTGCCAAACTGTTAATGCCAAAGATTGCAGATATGATGTATTTGTTTTCAGCATTTGGTTTGGGTTTGGGCTGATCCTCACACCTACCATCCGCCCCCCAGAGATGTGGCCCAGACCCCTGTCATCTCAAAGGTCCATTTCACAGAGGCTGCCTGGATGGGGCCCCCAGCTCTGATTGATAACTATGGCGACTATCTAATTCCAGCAGAGTCCCACCTCTCTGTTCCACTCCTCATCGCCCCCCCAAAAAGCAAACCTAATTTCTCAGAACTACATGAGCCCTTCCACCTGAAGGCTCCCCGCATGGGCTGGTCCTGGGTTCTCGTGGGACAGATCAGGGGTGCCTTTCCCAAGAGCATAGCTGCGAACTACATCGGCAGCTCGCATAGCTCCAACAATTCTACTGAAGGAGTCCAACTATGGAAGGTGGTAACGGGAGCGTTTGGGAAAGGCAGCCCCGTGTTATTTCCCCTATTGGGCTAATTGCCATCGCCTCATTCCGTGAGGGCCTCTGGGAAGAGCTCCTTGCTCTGAGGGCCAATTAGATGGGGCGGGATTGAGAAGAGGCCCTTGGAGGGCACCGGCCTTCCCCAGCCTGTGGCGAAGCTGGCTAGCTGGTAGCTAGGAAGAACAAAGCATCTCGTTTCCATCATAAGGGTATCTGGGAACATTTTTGCATGTTTTTCCCATCCGCCCGCCAGCCCCCCCCGCCCACACAAGCCCCCACGCCCCCCCCAAACCAAACAACCCACACCCAAAAAAAAGCAACAACACTGG
>JAODKM010000008.1:16057887-16068451 GCA_026780845.1 Petrocephalus sullivani | reverse complement strand
CCCCCCCCCATTGGCAGAGTGCCCACCCCCCCGGCAGATAAAGAGCCGGTTGTGCCAGGGGACCGTGGTGATGGGGGGGGGGGGGGGGTGATTTACATACCAGCCCTCCCATGTAAAACAGCAGAGGGGTAATTAGGCCTCATTTGTCCCCTTTGTTTCGGCAAGTGCTGGGGGGGAGTTGCATGCATGGGAATGTTGGCTGCCACACGTGTGCCACCCCCTCCCCTCCCCTCCCCAGCACTTGGCGCGCTCTGAGGCCGTCGTAGGCAGAAGCCTGGCAAAGCCGGCTGTGTGGCCTCTTAACCCGTGCTGCCAAACAGGAAGTCCCGCCCGCCTGTAGCTGCAGTGCAAGGCGTGAATAGGGGTCAGCCAGCTGCTGCCATTTACATGCGAGTGGATGCCATACAGCTGCACGCCAGTCGCCCAGTCCTACATCTTACATGCGGGTCGATGCCTGCACCCAACCATGTATCTTCTATACTAATGCTTCCCAGTCCTGTCCTGCAAAAATGCAGACTGTCTGGGCATCCCCGAGGACTGGGTCGAGAAACACTTTTTTTTTTACACGATTTACTCACTGTGGGGTCACAGAGAGTCTGTGGCCTATCCCGTAATGCATGGACCAGGGGGACACATTGGATTGGCTGCCAGAGCTCCACAGAACACACAATAAGACACACCATGTCTTTAGAGCAGATTAGTATTTGGGGTTAATGTTAACAAGCTGTGTCTCTTATTCAGTATTTTACTTAAAACGTTGAGCTACTTTCATATTGTGTGGTTAAAGACCTAGAATTACAGGTTTCTTGGATGTAAACCGTTAACCGTTCAAGACCCCTACGTCTCTAGACTTGCTGTTAAGTTTTCAGACAAGTCTCATTATAGACCTCCTGTTATTATTGGCCAGCTCGGTCAAACCGGCCTAGGTCTGCATTTTCAAGATTTAAAAATTAAGAGCTAATTGTCATGGGCACAGTAAAAAATAAAAAAAACACAAATTAAACATAGGATGCAAACACAAATGTGGGTGATTCAATAAGAATATAAATACTATTAAAAGATAAGTATAATTATGACGTAAGATACGTAAACTGCAATGTGCAATGTGCAATGTTAATGTATGGCCCTGTGTGAAATTCAAATGAAAATATTGTGTCTCGTGCAAAGTCTGCAGAAGTCTATGTGCAATATTTTTGATCAGTGATCAATGGTTCTGATGATTCTTTCTGTTTCCTCCAGCTGTAAGGAGACCAGCGGAGATCGGCAGAGCTCAGCAACAGCGGGTGAGTGGGGCCCCTGTCCGTTCCCTCCGTTCTGTGTGCTGACCGCTTCCGGTCATCATGCTGACTGAGGGCCAGTTTTTGGGGGGGGGTTAGTGGCCAGGCCATGACGGTAGATCTCAGAAATCCCATTAGAGTATTGATCTCCCATGTGGCACACAGGACGCTGCAGAATCATAGCTGGAAAATGGGGTGCCAGAGCCTCAAGGAGGAGATGCAGAAGGGTGATAAATCGCCGTGTTGGCGCGGACCCTCTGCCTGCACAGCCACAGCCAGCCCTCGTTACATTTCTCAGCCTCGGAAAATTTAATTGCAATCGTCAAATTAATGGCTAATTCCTGGTTCCTTCCGTCTTGGACCTGGAACGGCCCACATCGCAAATAGCATTGCAGACTTTGCTGTATATCAGCCCTACATACTCGCCCGGTGTGACCTGGCAACCCAGTTTGTGCACAGTATTAATATAACCCAACAAATAACTTAAGTTAATCACCACGCCGGTCCTCTGTGGAACATTGCAGAAGTTTGTGGTAATTAGTAACTCACCTTTGTACTAATTTATCATGCCCGTGGTGGGTGAGGGGGGGTTCAGCAAAAAGGTCTCTTAATGAAATATTAAGTGTTGAGAGGGGAAGAATAGGAGATTTACAGCACACAGGCTAAACGGCGAAGCCGCAGCCATCTCAATGCATCCCGGCTCCTCTTCAGCCCGGGCTCCGTCTTAAAGAGCACAGGGTGTTTTCGCCCCGCTCCCAGGCTGCCGAATCCCTGGTCCCCGGAGACACATCAAAAAAGTGGGATATATGAATTTAAGAAGTGCCTGTGCCCTCCCTGTGCCCCGTCTGAGGGCACCGAGTCATTAGGAGCTGGTCCGTTCCGAGCGGCACCATCCGGCATTTCAGCGCGTGCGACTAATTATCATAGAAATAAAAGGGTCTCTTTTATGAGGGATTTCTCAATAGTTTAACATAACAAACAGGTGTTTTCCACAATCCGCCCTAATTAGATGTCTGAATGCGGCTTTCCTAATTAAGGCCGACGGGCGCGGGGGGTGGGGGGGTTTAATTTTATTTCTTCATCAATCCACTGAAGTGTAGTTTATGGGGTTTAAAGTGACAGACTTGTAAATGAAGAGGCCCACGCGGCAGGAGAGGAGCAGATGGGGAGTGTGTTCTGACAGCACGCTGGCTCACGTCTCGATTCCTGTGGGGTCTGCAAAAAGACCTCCTCTCTTCTCATGCTTTTTTTTGTAGTCATTGTGCTTTTTTTGTGGCCTGGGTGCCTTGCCTCAGGACACGCCCCCTCATGGCTGGCTTACCAAGCAGCTGATTGGTCAGGCCTACCTTGTCACTCATTGGCTTAGCCTTGAACTTGGCAGTCTGGGCAGGAGTCTGAGGTTAGAGGTCAGGAGCTGGATGGGTCAGACTTCTATATTTTTTAACAGTCAGCGGTCAGTTTCACTTAGGGGTCAACAAGGCAGACCCTGGTAAGGAGTGGAGCAGGGCCTCAGGTGAGCTCAGTAATGAGGCTTGATGTCTCCGTGCGAGCCCTTTCTAGTGGGATGGGAGGCTGACCTTCGCCATCAGGGTGATGCCCCTTGACCCCAAGCTGACCCTAATACATTCCCCACCTTCCAGCCAGCAGTGGAGCTAGGTATCGATCAGCCAAACAAGCGTCATCGTGCTGTGAGTGTGTATGAGTGTCCAGGGGACACTGATGTGACCATTATTGTCTCCCCCACCTCACCACCCTAGGGACTGACTAGAAAACAGAATAGAAAAGGTCAGCGCACAGTAATCTGACAAACTTTATGAGAGTTCACCCTCCGTACTGCTTTGTCTCTCGTCACTCCTGAACAGTTTGCGACTGAAAGTACGTTTTTCTTTTTAATATTAAAATTTAAATTGGGATATTGAGATACCCTACACCCTGTCAGAAAGCCATAAGCCTGTTATTTCCCAGATCGCTGGGGGTGCAGTAATCCTCCCCAGCCCTGCTGTGTCCTGCTCTGCTATCTGCCTAGAAGAGCTGTGTGTTGGGAAAAAAATAAAACTAAAATAAGTCAGCGAATTTCCTCACTGGGGCACTGGGAGGCTGCAGCAGAGGATTGTGGGAAAGGAAGGCTCCACAGCAGCAGAGGTGTACTGTACCTCTGGGGGGTTCACACCGTTTCCCTGTTCCCAAGAGGCCCTGGAGGGGGCATGATAAGGTCTCTGGCTGCCAGCATCTTGGCAGTGCGCGGCTGAGGCATAGAAATGCGGGTGAGAGGTTCAGGCTGGTGAGCGGGAACCGAAACCGCGGAGGAACCATGTGTTGGGGGATTATGTGTTTCCCCTAGTGGGTTTGACTGTGACACCTCTCCAGGTTCACGGTCGGGGCTGACTGTGGATGGTTCCCACAGCACAGCGATGCCTCTGGCTCTGAGGAATGCAAGAGCTTCGCAGAGGTTCATTTAAAGATCGCAAACAGACGGCTGGACTTGAAGAAGGACCTGGGAACCAGCCTTAGAGAGCGTGTGCATGTACACGTGTGTGGCCGGTGCTGCTTGCCTTTGCAGACGCACATATGATCACGCATGAGAACACGTGTATGCTCTAGGGAGAGGCGGAGCCAGTGGGGTTCCATTAAGCTGTGATTGGCCAGCCAGAGCTGGCCCTGAATCCTGATACTATGAATACTGATGTGGGCTGAGTGACACACCGGGGGGGTTGGAGGGGTTGTTCCATCTCCAGGGAGGATGCAAACATACGACAGGACAGCAATGGCAATGCTCTGTTCGCCATAGAGTTACACACCCTCAGATTTGGGCAGGCTTTAATACAGTCCCCCCAGCTCATAGCCCGCAGACGCTAAACCAAGCATACGCTCACAAAGGACAGCAGGGACAGTGGGCTGCGCAGAGGCAAACAATGCCCCCACCCCACCTCTCGGCAGCAGCGGTGCGTAGAGCGCGTATTTGGATATGTACAGAGCTGTGCTTCTGTCTGCCAGGGGGGGTCGGGGTACTGATCTGGGGCAGGCGTGTGAGAAGTTGGTCGTCACTCTGTGTCCCACTCCAGCAGGACACCAAATCATCCAGAGCAGGGGAGATTCCAGGGTTTATTAAGGTGGGGGGCATAAGAAATGCCATACTAAGGGGACAGCCTTGTCATTAGCCAATGATATGTTTTGAATCAGTGAGTGACAAGGGAGGGGGTACTCTGGTGGCCACAGTGCCCCTGTGTCCCTGCCCCTGTATGTCACCCCGATTGAGGGCAAGAAGAAAATACCTCTCATTCATTCCCGCTCAATGCAGTATTATCCTTCCCATAAAATGGGTATGGAGGACCGGAAAAGCAGACCAAAGGATGGGCCTATTGGTGGGGGAAAGCGGTCCTGTCGGACCCCAAAGCGTGACGCTGAGATCTGGGGTCCGCCATAATGGGCAGATGGGGGGGCTGTGTGATGGGACCCAGGGGGGGCCCCACCCCCATGCATTAGCACAGCATTTAAAGGCACCGAACACCTATTTCCTCCAATAAAGGCGGATAACCTTTCCTGTCAGGAATGGCCACAGCCTCTGGCTGCCGCCTGTAATTGCGGTTCTAGAATCTCTTTATTTTTTGCAGCGTTTAGTTTTTCCCCCTCCTCCCCCTCTTGGTCTTTGCAGACGGTCAGCAGCTGATTGCCTCACACTCAGCAATCAGACACAATCGGCCCTGGTCAGTGTGCACCATCGCCGGCGGAAGTGTTCCCAGAAAGGCCCCGTCCCGTTACTGCCATCAGCAGCATCATCCTGCCATCAAACATTTATAGTTACTTATTTGTTTGGGGGTGGGGGGGGGCTCATTACAGCAGGCATGGGATGACAGCATGGGGGCCCCGTTTTTGTGGGCTGTGCACGTCTATGTTGCCTCGTCCCGGGTGCCCTGTGTGGTCCCTGTTTCCGTGTGCCTGTACACATGCGTGTTTGCTCCGTGTTGCCGTGCAAACACAGGAAGGGGGGATGAGCCTGAGGACGGCAGTGTGGAGAGGTGTAGTAATGACCTGCGATTCCCAGCCCAGGAGCCCTGGTTAGATCTCCTCGATCGCAGGCCTTGACCGCTTATGGTGTGCCACTCCCATGCTCCTGTGCATTTCTGCCCCCTACCCTGCCCCCGATGGCCCTTCCACCTCACTGCCCTCTCGCTCTACCCCTCCCCCCCCCCCCCCCCCCCAACCCACCCCCCCTCCGCACCGGCTCCCTGCTCCAGGCTGGCCACCCGGGAGGGAGCAGACAACACTGTCATTATGGCTCGTGGGACAGACAGTCAAACGGAGCCGTGGGCCTGGAGGCCGGGCGGTGCCGGCTATGGGATGGGGGCCCGGGGAATTGGGTCAAAGATATCAGACTGAGAAGAAGAATAATGGCCTGGTGGGGAATGAAGAATCACACAGCAAGAGGCCGGATAAAGGCGGTGAGGGAGCAGATATTAGGGTGCGTACAAATAAGGTAAGGGTTTCAATAAAGGGACCACCTATGCAATAGAAGAAGGCCCCAGGTCTAAAGGATAGACACAGTCCCATGGTAACTCTAATACCAACCTTGATAAATCCATATTCAGACATCTCCAGCAGCCGCCATTATCTCATTGTCAATATTGATTATTCTGATGAAAATGCTACGTTTCGCTTGCCTTTGTAAGCCTCTCAGCCACCAGAAACCAGAATCCTGTAACATATATGCAACAGTGCAGCAGGGGCTGCTGGTTTTATGTTACCCATATGTTCTTGAGGAATTGCAGAACATTCCACACTATGCTGGGCACCATTGGCAGTCCTGTGCGCGTACGCGTGGGCTGGCGTACTTGTATCTGTAATTTCAGCCACGTCTATCCAGGCCTTTATTTGGCAGTGGTGGAAAAACAACCTGTTTTTTCCCCATATTACAGGTCTGAATTCAGATATATCACATCATCATCTTTCAGACAACAAAGATCCACCAACCATCTGTCTTTCTATTCTAGCTGCAGGAAGTTTAGCGTCTATTCTAAAAGCATGTAATTGTTTCTATTTTAGCCAAATTTAAAACAATATGCAAAATTTGCTGTCAGTTTCATTTCCAGTTTGAGACCACACATGGAATTAACTACAACTTCGAGGACCGTCATTGACAGATGTGCAAATGTGGAGGCGGGAATCAATATAAAAATAGCTACAGGACGACAAATACCCACGTGTCACATGAGGTGAATTCCCCTCAGCCAAAAGACATCATGCCATTCATTCAAAGACAAACTAGCTTTTTAACAGCATGCAACATGCCTTTTCAAAGGCAGCCTAAAAGCTGCTTTTTAAAACAAAAACCCTTGGTAAAAACAAATCGATAAAGATCCCTGGAAATGCACACTGTCTGCAGGTGTAACATACTGTGTTAGTGTTCTCTTTGGCATCCCCTGGTAACAGACCATCAACATATTGCGGTGTGACATCTGCTTTCTGGGTATTAGGAGGCCGTAGTTTTATGGCACAGCTCTGGAAGCATTTAGCTACCTGTCTCACATGGACACAACTCTGACCAGCCACACATGCAAAGTTCCACGGAAGGCAGGGGCCGGTTGTGCAGCCACTTCGATGCGAGTCAGATAACGATCCTCGTGTTTTTCCCAGGGGCTTCCACATCCGGAGCGTCATGAAAAGCACACAGACCATTTACCTTAGTTTGACCCTCTTTGTCATGAGCCAGACTCTGCATCCTACCGAGATTCGACAAAACAGTGTAATTACTACCTCTGTCTGTCTGTCTGCATACCAGTGGATTACTAGTGAATGCGAGGCGTGGTTGGAGGATGGAGTAGGATGCCTCAGCAGGAGCAGCAGGCAGATAAATGCAAAAACGAGGGACAATACGCTCTGGCTGGAGTGCTCGCCTACAAGCCCTTCTGTCAACACGCAACGATAGCTGTTGGTGTAGATGCCGCTCATTCAGTAAGTGTGGGCGGAGCCAAACTGTCCCTCCCGCCAGCAGTGTCGTTGCCTAAGCCTACAGACCGTTTCATGACAGGTTTGTCACAAAGACAAGCAAGAATAGCAAGAATAATAGTAAGAAAAGGGAGAGGAGAGAAGAGGAAGGAAAAGATGGATGGCATTTAAGGAGGGATAGGGTCCGCATCTACTAAAACAGCAAGAGAAGGCTAATATTGAAGGTAATGGAAAGGCATGCAGTACCCAATGAAAGCAAAAGCAAATGCATATGCAACGACCCATCAAACATTTCCGCCCGGATAAGCCGCGTAGGAGCGACACGGCTTTTGACACTAATTAGGCTCATTCAGAATAAGAAACTTTTTTGTGACAAAAAGACAAGGTAACAGCGGTGCGCTTTCTACTAATTCCTCGTTGCTCCAAAGAAACTCTATGGGGTGTTTTAATGTCCACATATGGTCTCCACTGCAGGCATGGTAAGTAAGTCGGTGATCTAAGGCGATATGTGTACTTTGGCTGCCGCAAATCGCCAGGGATGGGGTCCGGCCGCCGGCAATACAGCGCGGCGAGGTGCGCTGCGTAAGCTCGCAGAGTCAGAAGAAATCCAGAAGAGGAGATCAAAAAGAACCACCTTACAATACTGTAAAGGACGAAGGACACATATTTACGAGCTGCCGCCACCACAAAACCTACCAAGCCAAGTCATACGATGATGTACTACGTGTAATACGCTAGATAGCTGCCAATGGTAATATTTCACTTTAGGCCTATTAACTTTGGTAACCCATCCACTAATTAGTACGTGCTTAAGTAAAGTGAGGCCTCCACCACTGTCAACAGTAAATCAGAATGAAATTAATATACTTTTCACCGTACCCATTACTATCAGCTGTCACGTTCGGAAATTGCTGAAGATAGTCAGCAGACCAAGTGTACATTATTATTCGTATCACTCCAATACTGGATAGAGTTGCAGCTTTGAGTACTTAAAAGATGACTAAATGTACCAAACATTGAATTTCAGGACTTTTGAGGTGCACGCAAAAAAATTATATTATAGGTTATAGATCAATCGATATATTATAAGTTATAGATCAATCGATAAAAACGAAGCATCACCTCAGGGTTGAAGGAGTCCTCTTCCCCAGCATGCGTCCTGCTGCCCAGTAAAATGAGGAATGAGAGAAGCGCGCTCCATCGGATGAGTAACATAGTCCAGCATTTCCTCGGCGAGATCATCGTCTCCTCCAGACGCTGTCACCTTGCTTAGCGGGGCAACCTCGTCAATCCGCCCCTGACAAGGACAGCTACTGACTGCTTTGTCTGCTACGCAATTCACCTTAGAAATTTAAGTCCTTTGTTTGTTGATGCGGCAAAAGAGAAGATAGACCGAGCCGATAAAAACACACGCATCAAAAACCGTGGAAGCTGGCAATAATCCGTACTGTCATTCTCAAAGACGCGGTCCATTTACCAGGGGGCCAACACATTCTGCTAGTACCACAAAGGCCATTTCTATTTACTGTCGAGAAAAAAAATGCCCAGAAGTTCAGTTGCAGCGCTTGCAGGGCTTAAGTCAGACAAACAGGCTGGCAGCGCAGATTTACACCCAGCTGATCATTTTAACTCCTGCGCCCTAATTAATAACCGTGTGCAATTCTGTTTCATTGCGCGACTCCTAACCGGCGACACCGCCAATACAAAAATAAACTTATGTACTCAGACGTGTGCTCCGTTTACTGTTATTTCCCGCATATTATTGATTTTAAGTGAATTGCGCTAGCTTCACCAAACCAGAGAAGTTCCAAAATAAACACGCTTGAGAATAGCACGGACACAAAAAATGCACATATAACTTTTTAAATATACGGTACTTGCAAATCAGCAAACAAAAAAAAGGTGGTGCAATCCGAATTTCTTTCAGTTCATGCAGATAATAGCCTGCCGACACGCAGGCTGCTTCTTGTGCCCTCCTTCTTTCTTCAGCTTAATAAAACGCTGCTGCTGGACGCCCCCCTTTTGGGATGGGTGGGCTGGACGGAAGGGGGCTGGCGGTAGCGAGGATGGGAGAGATAAGCACGCTTCCTCAAGCTTCTATAGCAATGCGACAAAAAGTACGATATAGTAACTTGATCGTGTCCGGAATTTTTCTGATTGATGTGGTGAAAGAAACTAAAAAAAGTAAAAGCATTTGGCGTGTGCATCTTGCGATAGACTCGGGTTCAGGGTTCAGATTAGCGAGTGCTTACATTTTACTTAATTAATTGCGCGTGATTTATGACATTTATTAAGCAGTGAAATGGTACATTTAAGACATATATAACGCTCTATTAAGGCGATCGCCCCGTAAAAGACGCCAGACTCCGTGTGCCTCTACAGCCCCACTTCTTAGGAGATCCATTTGAAAATGTTCTGTTGTCTGCCGTATTTGCGGCATCGTGTTCCAAAGAATACTCGGAGCACTTCTGGGGAATTGTGTAAATGTTTCCCCCTTGGGTTGCCTCTGTCTCCTAATTAAAACTTGCTGGTGAGTCTGACTCTAATATTGTGCATTCATAGGGTTTGTGTAGGGTCGTTTCAGTTAGACCCATGGAAAAATAAAGAGGAACCAGGGTCTTTTTCGATGGAAATTAGGTAGTCCATTTCACTTGTTTCATTTGTGACAGTAATTTCGCTGCCATTCACTCGGCATTTACGACACGGCATTGTCCTGCCCGATAAAAACACTGACAAATGGCAAGGTGTCGCCTGGTGGCAGCCACTGAAACTGGGGCTGGGGGAAAATCGTTTTTGAAGATAATCTAATAAAACAGAAAGTTTTCGTACAACAAACGAACTTGATGTTTAAGCGTACATCGAGAAGATGGGAAGACCTGAAGGAGTAAAATAAAATTGGATGGGAAAGACGCTAAGAAAGGCGATGGCGACCTCTGCTGGCAAATAATAATAATCCAGCATCCAAAGTCGTCCCGTTGTGAGCAATCCCGAGTATGGCTCTATGTGGATTTGAAGATCGAATTTCCAGAAGTCCACGGGAATCACGCCCCAACAATACAAAGACTAAATTACGACGTGCTGCAGAGTGGACATGAAAGGAGAATTAATCCAGACGAGTTTCATCATACACACACACACACACACACGTATTCCTATCTTTATGGGGACACTCCATTCAGTCCTGTGGGCATAACCCTGCAGGGCCGTGCAGAGATGCTTGAAGGGGCGGGTGCTCAAAGTTAAAAAGGGGCACATAGAACCAGGTTGAATAACAACAACCCACATTCATCAAGAACCTAATATGGAATCGCATCATACTATATCACTGTCATCGGGTGGGGACA
>JAODKM010000008.1:16036063-16047068 GCA_026780845.1 Petrocephalus sullivani | reverse complement strand
CACACGCATGCACTGTCACACACACATGCACTGTCACACACGCATGCACTGTCACACACACATGCACTGTCACACACGCATGCACTGTCACACACACATGCACTGTCACACACGCATGCACTGTCACACACACATGCACTGTCACACACGCATGCACTGTCACACACACATGCACTGTCACACACTCTGTGTTTCAGCCTTCCGTAATAGTTTGATTGTGGGCCGTTTCTTCAGTCTCTCGCAGTCGGCCAGTGATGGGGTCAGAGAATGCTTGATCCCCCTAATCCGTGGATATCTACATACCCCCACCCGGCTCGCTGCCTTGCATTCCCCCACTGCTGAATCATGGCAGGCCTGTCTGTCTGCGAAGGTGTATGGGGGGGTGGGGGTCTCGTTCTGGGCCTGGAGGTAATTACTGGGCATTAGAGCGTGACAAAATACATTTGCAACGCTGCTAATTGTGTGGCAATGGAAACAATAACTCTCATGTAGCCCAGGGCACGGAAGGGGCGTGGGCTGAAGGTGGGGGGGCTGGCAAGGGGCCAGGACAAGACACCAATGCCATCGGTCACCCCTGGCACCAGCCAGTCCCACGTGCTTGTCTGCCATCATGGTCACATTAACACGAGTGTGTTAAGTGGCATCATTGGGCATCCCCCATGCTAACCTCCACCTCACCCTCTCAGCCCGTCATGGCCCTGGGTTCTACGGCTTTAGCAATGAGGTTAACGCTGCTGCGCCGTGTCCTGTCCCTGTAGGTTGACGTCCGCCCGATGGGGGAGTCGGACTAGGGGCTGCCATATCCTGATCTCAGCTAGGTATCTTCGCCAAATGCCAATAAGACGTGGTGTTGTTGGACAGATTTGCATTCTGGGAATTTAACCTAGGTGTAATTGTACCACAATACCCATCCATAGATCTGTCCATCCATCCATATCTGCCTAGCAGTACTGGGCTGCAGAGAGCCCATCCTAGTCAGCATAGGAGTATGCCCTGAACTGGATGCCAGAACATCACTGATTACTTGTTCAACCATCCATTTTCAAAGCGGGGTACGCCCTGGATGGAGTGCCAGTGCACTGCGTAAGTAAAGAGCACTGGGTAGTGTATACAGTGTGCATGCATGACACCCTATCTTTTTATATTCCTGTATCTCCTGCGGCATTATTGTGTAGCTCCACCTGCCCCCCCCCCCTTGCACACACCTCAATTTAATTTTGCGAAGCCCCCGGCAAAGTTCACAGGGTGCGCTGTGAGGCTCATGGGGGGGGGGCTCTCCAATCGACCCCCACCCCCTACCCCCTCCGTTACGCCTCCGTCAGCATAATCGTGAATTTCACACAGGCATCCCGTTCAGAGTGACACGGCTAGGCTCATGCCTCAGTGCTGCCCTGCCCCCCTCCCAGCCCTGCCACACAGCGCCCCCATCAGGCCGGCATGGACGTCACGTGCCGACCGATTGACGTGTCTCCCCCCCTACCCCCGGCAAGCTGCCCCACTGAAAGGGCTGACCGCGTACAGCACAGCGCAGCGCTCGCACACAAAGCGTGTCCGCTTCACGGACCCACCGACCCGGTGTGGACGGGATCAGAGCTACGTAGTGTGTCTGGTCAGAACACACACAGTCGGGCCGGGCCTCTCTCAGCGTGTTAATCTCAGCGCCACTTATGTGTACCTGCTGTTGATGTGCTGTTTCCTGCGGCGAAAACACGGGTCGCCGGGGAGGAGGAGCACAGCAACTGCAACTTAGAAAGAACAATTAAAGAGAAGAGCGAGATGGATGAGGCTGCTAACATGCTCCCTGTGTGTGTGTGTGTGTGTGTGTGTGTGTGTGTGTGTGCGTGTGTGTTTATGTGTGTCTGTAGGTCTGTGTATGTGCGTGTGTGTCTGTAGGTCTGTGTATGTGCATGTGTTTTTGCAATTATCACATTGTGGGGACCAGATTTCGCACTTTGTAATAAAAGCCTGTAACTATTTTACCATGTGGGGACATTTTGTTCGGTCCCAACAAGGATAACCTCAGTTTTATAAAAATCTGTGACTGCAATCCAAAAACTAAAAATGCCTAAAGTCTTGTATTTTATTTGGTGATTTATGGTTAAGGTTAGGGCTGGGTAGGGGTTAAGGGTGTTAGTTAGAATTAGAGTTATGTGCATAGAAATTAATTGAGAGTAATGAAGATATGAATGCATGGACACTGTGTGTGTGTGTGTGTGTGTGTGTGTGTGTGTGTGTGGCTGGGGGGCGTGGCTTTTCCAGACTCCAAACCCTGCATTCCTGTACAGATCTCCACTGTCTCTGCCTGCTAAAGGTCCTCCTGGCACGGACAGCGTGCTCACGTCCTGAAGTCTCCTTTCCAAATGCCCAGTGGCCCGTGACCACACGCACGGCGCTCCGTAACAATCCCCGGCTTGTGGGCCAGCTTGCTTCTTCTCCATGACATCATCGCCCTGTCCGCGCCTCCCGTCTCCCATGCCTCCAGCCTACAGAGTCGTAGATATTCTCCCATGAGCCTCAGCTGTGATCCCCCGTCATCTCCTGATTGACTGGGGCTCCTATCCACCACCTTGATGGTGCCGCGACATGCGAGTTGTAAATCCAGCTCATCTTGCTTCACCGTGACCCTTGGGGGGGGGGGGTCCCTCCCTCTCCTCCACTCCCCTCTCCTCTCAGACCCCTGGTTACTCCTGACTGGCAACGATGCCCACGTGGAAAGAAGAGTGCATGTAATCCAGCCAGACTGTAGCTCCTCCCAGAGTCATAGGGCGGTAGTTCAGGCCCCCAGCCCCGGCACTGGGGGGGAATTCCTCTGTCATCCCGCCGTGGGGCGGGACCAGCTCCAGTAAAAGTTTTTTAGATTAAGTTTCGATGGCTGTGATACGTCCTCTGTCTCATTGAGTCCCCCGCAAAGCGCCCACCTCCCCCACAGGCAGGCAGACACACATGCAGACATACACATGCTCGCACCATCCCTCCCCCTCCCTCCCTCCAGCTCCCTAAAGTTTCTGCTGTCCGGATTTCCATGCCCCGCACCATCCACCTGCTCCGAAGGTGATTATAACTCCACCTCCTCTGGCTTGTATTTTAAGTGTGAGAGGTATAATTGTCGCACGATGAGGACACGAGCATGCGGGAGCACGAGGGTGAACGAAAACATGGCCGCGGGGATGAGAGGGGAGTGGCAGAGGCTGGTGCAGCGAGCCCCTGGCACACCTTCAGATCCGCCCACCAGTTTCAGCCCCGCCTCCCTGCCTCAGCCCCGCCCAGCCGCCTGCCTCAGCCCCGCCTCCCTGCCTCAGCCCCGCCCAGCCGCCTGCCTCAGCCCTGCCCAGCACAGGTGAGCGCGATCTCTCAGGAGTCCCTTACCTCCATGTGCAGGAGTCCCTCCTCTCTTCTTTCACCCCCCCGTCTGCTACACCCCTGCCTGGCCACCAGATCTCATTCACTCGCACACACGCACCCTTGGGGAGGTGCCCGCCCCATCCGTTAACGAGAACGCCATTAGGAAATGCTTCCGCATCGTCTCAGTAGCCCTTCCTAGGCTTCCTGCCGTGTCCGACGGCCGCCCGTCCTCCTACTCACCTTCCGTCTATCCCCCATACCTCCTCTCCGCTCCTCTCCTCTCCTGTGCCTCTCACGCCAGAAGCGGCGGCTCTCTCTCTCTCCTCTTCCCTTTCTTCTTCCTCTCTCCTTCGCTCCTCCCATCTCCGAGCTGCAGGGCTCTTGCACGGATCTCTCACACAATGCTTGATCAATACGGGTATTGATCTGCTGGCAAAATGTTTATAAATTCATCCTGGGCAGCCGGGGGGAGACTGGGGGGGTTCGGAGGAGCGATGCCAGTCAGCGCCAGCCCTTTTATCGGCTGTCCGTCGACTCGGAGTGACTCCCTCTGCCGCGGGTGCCGTGCCCGGCACCTCCTGCTTCCCGGCCCCAGTCGCTGGCAGAGTGTTGTCATTTAACCTCTTCGCTGCTAGTAGTTGGCCACCAGCCAAATGGCAGTACCCCCTAGTGACGTCTCCCCGCAACCCGAATCGACCTCAGCCCCTCACCACGCTCCCTCCTTTTCCCACAGACTAAAATCTCAATTTGCATAAATTAGCAAGCCGCGGGCTGTGCCAGCCTCTTAACGAGGGGCTGTCATCTCATTTCCTCCCCCGCCCCCCCCCCAAACGCTACTGTTGACGCTGTTGCCCACTTGGCCTTGGTGCAGACCCAGAGGGTCCCTGCCAGCTTCTCTTGAGGGGGGGAACTTCCTCCCCTGAGTCAGCATCATCTCCTGGTGGGGGCTCAGTGCCTCCGCAAGGGGGGGGGGGGGTATCTGGATGTGTGTGGAGACCCCTAGACCATAAAACCAATGCTGACGTACACAGTCAGAAAAGGGGGCGTTTAGGCACATGGTAAATCTAATAATATCTCGGTTAGAGTGTGACATCACAGCATGATGAAGCCTGACATCTTCTTGCGATTTTCGGGGAGGGGGGCTTCAAAGCTTGGTCTGACGACCCATGATAGGCCGGCCGTGTCGCTGAGTGCTGTGTCTGAGCTGCCCATTGGCTGCAGGCATGTGCTGAGTCTCACGTTCCCAGTGATAGGCCGGCCGTGTAGCTAAGTGCTGTGTCTGAGGTGCCCATTGGCTGCAGGCATGTGCCGAGCCTCACGTTCCCAGTGATAGGCCGGCCGTGTAGCTGAGTGCTGTGTCTGAGCTGCCCATTGGCTGCAGGCATGTGCCGAGCCTCACGTTCCCAGTGATAGGCCGGCCGTGTAGCTGAGTGCTGTGTCTGAGCTGCCCATTGGCTGCAGGCATGTGCCGAGCCTCACGTTCCCAGTGATAGGCCGGCCGTGTAGCTGAGTGCTGTTTCTGAGCTGCCCATTGGCTGCAGGCATGTGCCGAGCCTCACGTTCCCCAGCAGGAGGCGCTGGAGTCATGAGAAACTGTGGCTATTGGAGGGTTAAGCCTCCACTCTGAGAGAGCGCAGCTCTGGTGCTGGGAGAGGGATCTGTCGCAGGGCCGCTCAGCTGGGCTCCAGCTGCTGGGGTGCTGGCTCTCCCCACCCCACCCCCCCCGGGCTGGGCTCCCGACCCAAACCGCATGCTCCATGCTGACACAACGCCGGCATGTCATGGGAGGGGCGGCCCTCTAATTAACGCCATGTTTCTAATTAACCGCGGCAGCCGCTCCATCCCGCCGCCACAGACCTCCTAACTTTTCCTGCAGTTTAGCGGCATCATAGACGCTGAGAGCGTCCCAGCACCAATCTCGCCTGTGCTGGTGATGCCGGCACCTCACCCTGGCCCCGGCGTTTGCTCCCTCGGTGATGACCTTCGGTAATATTCTCTGTTCTCTGCGACAGCCGTCGTCCCCTTTCAACACATCGAGACGCCCCAGTGCATTGTGGGTTACGTGATCGACCACAGCCTTAGTTAGCACTACCCTCTTATGGAAGAAGCAGACAGCAATTGTGGCGAATCTGTGGGGGTACAATGCAGGGGGCTTTTTAAATGGGGGGGCTTGACCTGGGCTTGAGGATTGGTAGTGTAGTCCCCAGGCTCGCTTTCAGCGGTTCTGCGGGGTTCTATTGTGCTCCGTGTGTGGGTCAGCGGGTCTGCCCAGGATAGTTGAGATCGGGGGGCAGGGCATGTATGAGCCAATGTTTGTGCCAGTGGGTGGACATGGGGGTGGAGAACAGCCGCACAGCCTGGGGGGCGGTGGGGGGGGGGGAGGCAGAGAGCCAAGCAGGGCCCTAACCCCCCCCCATCCCCTGCTAGTGATCCACTTGCTCTGTGAGCTGCAGTGGAGGGAACCCAACTTAATGCCTCCTCTGGATCAGCCTTGTTCCTTTTTCAACTGCTATTGATTTCAGCTAGAAATAAGGGAGGGCCGAAAGAAAGGGCCTTTTCAGGAAGAAGTTAAACGGTCAAGGAGCGGATGGAGAGTGGCTTTCATCACTTATTGACAAGGTGGAAAAGTGTCACTATTATGGAAGCCCTTTCAGTAGATAGCGAGCTGATTGGATGAGTGCCCCCAGGTCAGGGCAAAAGCCCCCCCCTCCCGCCTCCCTACGCAGCCAAGCGAGTTGACATGAAAACGCCGCAGGAATCGGGGCTGCAATCGCAAGCCCGCTCCCGCATTGGTCGGCTGCCTATAGCGGCCCAGGCTGCAACAATGGCGGGGCTGATGGGCGGGGCTGATGGGCGGAGCCCAGCCCCAGGAGCTCCACCCAATAGGCGGGTTGCTTGAAAGGCCCAGTCGGGCCCACCGCGGTACGCAGCCACTCTAATATAATGAAGTGAATGAGGTATGAATAGCAGGTGGGAGTTTGTTGTGCATATAATTGCACATTAGTGTGGTATGTAATATATGCTTACACTCAGCAGCATGGGTCTCCAATTGCATATATATTCTGTAGCATATAATATAACATCTGCATGTGCACAGGGGTGTCGGAGGGGTATGCATGTCCTTGCATTTCCAGAACCTTCTCTGCTGCTTTATCTGCAGACGGCCAGCAGTGCTGTGGTCTCACAGCTATACTTTTGCATCCCTGTGAACAGGCCGGAGCCTCCGGGCCAGCGAGATGGGCCTCGGGACTCATCTCTCTCTTTAGCACAGGCGCCGCCCGACTTTCCCAGGTTCCGAGTCTAAAGCCCTGACTAAAGAGCGGCTTCAGGCACAGCTCAGGCCTATTGGCGGTAGTACCACGTATCATTCCCAAGCCCTGCCCCCTCCCACAAGCTCCCCAGAAAAGGTCAGTGTGCCACAGGGGTGGACTGAGTCCCACTTAACCTGCGGCGGAGTGGCCGCCATTCTAAAATCACTCCAGCTTGGCCCGGACAAGGGCGTGCTTGTGTTACAATTGCTCCGTTTAATGACCCAGGGGAGGCTGGGGGGTGTTGCAGAGCAGGATGCATGTGCAGGCAATACCCACCTGGCTTCTTGTGTGTCAGGACTGGCCTTCACAGGAGGGGACCTCATCGGATGAATATACCCCAAGCAAGCCCAGAGACTGCAGGGATAGGAGATGATCTCCTTCCAGACCAGCACCCATAACAATGCCCTATGTTCAGTGAAACAAACTAAAATTAAACCAGCTGTACTTGACTGAATGGGTCATTTCTGGTCAAGCCCTAGAAATATTAAATGTGACTAGATTTCAGGCATAGAAACACCTCCCTGTTTGTATATAAACCAGCTGTACTCCACACAGCTCAGCTATCATAATGCACGTTTGCTCTAATATATGCATTATTTCTGCTTTTTTCGGGGGTCTGCTGGGAAGGCAGGCACTGGATATTACGGTTCCTCCCTCTGTACCTCCCATCTCAATAGTTAGGGTAGCGGGCAATAAATTAACATGGGGGCGGGGGCGCTGGCTTATCACATCACCCAGGGCTACGCTGCCCCCCCCACCACAGCCCTGCTTCCACTTCCAATCTCCCGGGTCACAAGGCCTAAAATTTATATGCACTGATTTGATGACTCCCCGCCCTCACATTGGCTGTGGCTCGCACCTGCTTATGGTCAGCTGATACCAGGACAGACCCTCACATGGGGGCAGGGGAGAGAGGGACAAAGAGATCCCCTCCATGGGGACCCAAGGAGCCGGCCAGGGACCATTTGAGCATCCTCCTCAGTCTGAATGAGGCAGGATGGAGGGAGAAGCCTGGGAGAGGGAGGGAGAAGCCTGGGAGAGCGCGGGACAGGCTGGGTTTGGAGCTGCGGGGGACGCAGCGATTATGGCACTGGATCTGAGGCGGTCCTGTGGGCTCTCAGCCCAGGCCACCTAGTCCACACTCACTGTGCTGTGAGTCACAGTCCAAGGTGCATCTCAGATCCCGTCTGTGAGCCACTGATTGGTAATTATCATTACTAGCAGTAATAGGACCTCATTATTATTACTAATAATAATTTATTTATTATTGCTGATGCTGCTAATCATCTTAACTTTGTGCCCATGCCTGTAATGCTGCCCTTCAGGAAGCGGTTTGCCTGTTTAGGTAAAAAAAACATTAAACCAGATTCATTTACTGACTTGATATACTTTTGGTTAAATGCAGCTTCTGTGATTACACTGTGTCCCGGGGAGCGCGGAGCCGGAGCTGAATGTTGTGGTCAGAATTGGGCTGCGGGCTGTAAATGTGCCCGCGTGCTGATCACCCTCCGGAATTTCTTTTAAATGGACAAAGCCGCCGACCTGCGACCTTCCTTCGACCTTTAGGCAACCTTCCTGCCCGCATCTCTGCCAGACACCACAGAGAAAAGTTCCCAACACTTCAGATGTCAGACTGGCCCCGAATTTATCTAAATGATGTCCCTTTTAATGCATATTCTCCATATGCTTACTGGATGTCAGTGTAAAATCAATTTAATTTTCAATACAAGGCTTATATTAGGCTTCCGAGCCATCAGCTGAGATTGCTGTTATCTCCAGCTTTCGTTTCAATAGGAGGTGAAGCCCTCGAGTTGTGATAAATACATTCTGTTACCACATGTTGCCTGCTTGTCGGCCATGGTCTCATGAAGCATTTGCTCCCTCTCTCCAGGCCCAGATCTAAGCGCCGAAATGATGCGAGGTGCAGACTTGCAGTTCTGGTGCATGGTCAGTATGCAAACTGTGCAGCGTTAATGAGCTCATTCTCAGGGAATCTGTTACTTTTCAGTTACTATCCGGTGGTTGCCAGAGTGGCTTCACCATTGGGCCCCAAAAAAAGGCCCTTAGCTCCCAGCTGCTCCAGGGACTGGCTGATCATACTTTCTCCCCCACAGAGGCCTTCAAAACGCCTAGCCACCTTAATTCCTATTTCATTTAGCACTATCGCTGTCATTATTACTATAACATCGTCCCCCTGCTTTAATGCAACAGTTCTTTTGGCTTCATACTATTGGAGTAAAGGATTTGATTCCAGGCAGATGTAGGCAATTCTAGGATTTTTTAATAGGGACGATAATTCATTCAGAAGGGCAGACCTTGTTGTTAGCCAATGGCATATTTTGAATCAGTAATTGACTGAGAAAGGAAGCCACTCTTAGGGCCAATCACTTTTCAGCTGGGTCTGATGGCCCCGCCCCCTGCATGGCCCCCAAGGCCCTGTGTTTTTCCTTTGTTCCCTTTTATTTCAGTCTCCCCAAACATTTGCATGGATCCGTGCACCAACTTAACTTCTTGCAATACGTCACAGGTATAAAGCATAAGAGTCACACATAGCTATTCTCAGACTCCAGCACATGCTCGTCACAGACATGAGGAACTAGTGCGTCAAGTCCTGTAGGTATGGACCTTGATCTTGCAAGAAAACAAGTGAGAGGTTTAGAGACTTTAAAAAAGACATTAAAAACTCTCTTTCAGGGAAGAAACAGGCTTTCGGCTGCCAGTGGAACTGTCTCCTCTGTTTAGAGCTGATCTCTGTCATCATTCTGGATCAAAAATTAGATAGGAATTATGCTAGACGTCGCCAGAAACCCTGTTTTCTCCATCCATCCCTTGCTGTATTGGGAAAGGTGCTGGAAAATTCAAACATCTGTGTGAACATTCTGTTCAAATGAATCATGAGGAATGTTTCTTTTTTGGTGACCACGCCCATTTGGTACGTGGCCTACCCCCCCTGACACAGGCTCCTCCCACTGAGCATCCTCTCAGGTAGAGACAGGCCGAGGAATGCATGAAGCGCTTGATAAAAGCTGTTATTTTCCCACAGACATGACAAGCCTTGGCTCTAGTAACCCACCATTGTTTAAGGGTCAGACCTCAGAATGTGGGCCTATGAAAAGACTGGGTTACACTTTACTTAAGGGTGTTTTATGACAGCTACTAGACACCAACATAAGCCCTTCATAACAGGCGACATAACTTGTCGTAAGCATTTATAAAGGTTTGTTTCAGCTTTTGTGGCTGTCATAAATGCTGTCATTGGGAACTTGACATGGGAGCTGTCATGGAACACCCTTAAGTAAAGTGTTACCGGAGACTGAAGGAAGATGGGCATTTATGGGGTGGGGCATTTATAGGGGGGGGGGCAAAGAATGACCAGCAGAAACTGGTGTTCAATTCTTAACGTTACTCGGCTTCCAAAGATCTCGATCATCTCTGGTTGTGTTTGATTTCTCAGAGGAGGAACCGGCTCTTTTAATTAGCTGCAGGAAAATTCAGCAATCGCAACAGATGTTGCCGGTAATTTGCTTAAGTAAGAAACAAGGGAGGTGTAGGAGAAGCTGCCACCACCAGGCTCCTCGCTGTATCGCGCAAGATTAAAATCGTCACCTCGTCCGCACCCTCCGTCCTCAAATTAAACACACGATCGTGAAAAGAACACTCACAAAAAGGATAACGTTAATTTGTTTCTTTCCCTCTTTCCTTTTTGGGCTAATTATCTCAGCTTCCACATCCTGTTATGTTCATTACTGCTTCTGGCACATATGACTCCTGTTTTTTGCCGTTGTAATTTCAGAGGAGCAGAGAGAGAGAGAAAGAGAGGGAGAGAAACAGATCAGTTCAGTTTATAACTCTTTGGGGGCCCCTGGCCTAGGGGACCATGTCCTGGGGGGGGGGGGGGATGATCATGACTTTAGCCCTTGGGGATTTGGGGTCAGAGGAGCACAGAGGTGAAAGGCCCTCCTGAACACGCGGTTTTGCTTCAGCTGGAACATCTGGGCTCTGATGTATCACCCCGGTCCCCTGGCCCACATGATCTCCTCCTTCTCTCCTTGTCTGAAAACATCTTCCTTCAACCCCCACTTTCGTCACCTGCCCCCCTCAGCACACCCCTCATCTCCCCTCTCCCCGCTGAAATGGAAGTGGCCCCACATCTGGACTCTCTGATAGAGACACTGGTTTGAAACTCCCGGTCCCGCTGTCCGGCCCCCACCCCACCCCACCAGCAAATGCTCTCTGGATATGGAGGTATATTTACCGCAGCCTCATGACGGTCGGTGAGAGTGTGTGTGTGTGTGTGTGCGTGTGTGTGGGGGGGGGGGGGGGAGAAGTTCCGCCCCCGACACTGGCGCGGG
>JAODKM010000008.1:16014327-16024865 GCA_026780845.1 Petrocephalus sullivani | reverse complement strand
AGCGCTGTGGGAAAGGTGCGTGTGTCTGGGTACAGGCCAGATATGTGTGACAAGACGCCCCGTGATTTACAATTACAGGCAGAATACGCGGCATGTGCCCCCCACCCTGCCCCGTCCCTCTTTCTTCGGCTAATATGTATTTGCACATATCATATATCGCATGAAATTGGAAAATATTACGCACTGATTATCGCACTTATTTGCATGAATTATGCATGGGGGGGCTCCGGAGGCTCGCGGACCGCTGCAGCGGGAACGCCGGGAATGATGCGTCACTCTCCCGCCGCCAGAGCCCCACACCCCGCTGCAGTCTGTGCGGTCGAGGGTGGGGGGGGGGGGGCATCTGCTTAGCACCTGGAGAGGGATTTCAGGACTCAGAGACACATCTGTGACAGATGTGGGAATGGTAAGGTCGGGCCGGGATGAGCCCTGTCCCCCCACAGCTGTTAACATACCACAGAGGTAAGCACCTCTGCTGCTAATTGCCCTAACGAGCTCACGCCTATGTCGACATGGGCGGGTTCTGCGGCGGGCCGGTTTTTATTAACTTACGGAGCACGGGGTCACACGAGAGCTCGGGCCGTGCACCCAGGGGCTCCAGCGGACTCCCGCTTTCCAAACTAAGCACGAGTCCATCTGCCATAAGGTCACAGGGCCCGGGAGGGAGGTGGAGGGGCAAGGGGGGTACAGGGTTAAGCACCTCCTAATCTCAACCTTACCATCATGGTCACTTCCAATTTCAGTCTGTCTACATCAAGATGGCTGGTGTTTGGAGTTGGGGGGGTGGGGGGGGGGGCAGCTTCTGCTTGGCAAAACAGTCAGAGAGGATGCTGCATTACGCAGTGGATTTAGAACAGCAGGGACGATCCCCACCCTCCCGTTCGGGATGCAGACATTATGGCAAATGCTGTTTGGTCACGTGCAGAATGCGTATGCACGGGACAGGGAGCAAAGGCTCGTCAAAAAGACGTATTGTGGTAATTCGCGGTCTCTCAAAAAAAACGCAGCCGCATCACTTATATACCTATACTACAATTTTGATTAAAATATAAAACTGGTTTTCAACTATCTGTTTTATTACACAGGCTGATATTTCGCCAGTGTAAATTGTTTTGCGTCGAGAAAGCATCGTACTGCTTAGATACGCAGCGTTTAAAAGCAGTTACGAATGCCGCACACACACACACACACACACACACACAAAAATGCATTGCTGGCAAACGCTGTGCCGTTATGTTGTCCCACAACCGTGGGGGGTCTGTTGGGCTTGGGGTGGGGGGGAGATGGGGGCTGCGAGGGACCCTGGATTATATTCGATGTCTCTTTAGCTCAATCTGAGAAAATACAGCTGACCTGTGAGAAAGTGTTCAGTGCGGCGAGACCCTCCTTATGCCGATGTCCCTCATGACAAGCTGTTTGCACGGTGATTATTTGCATACCTGTAATCCGGGCGCCTTGAACACACAGAGCATTTCTGCCTGGAGGGATCCCCCTGTTCTCGCTTTACGCCCCTAACCTCCCGTCTCTGAGTACAGCGGAGCTCCGGCAGGCGCGCATCATGCCCCTCCAAAAGCCTACTCTCTGCTTGCACATAAACTCATCCATGTGCATTTAGTTCCTGCCTTTGTTAAAACCCCAAAATTAATGTAAAGCTAAGAACTGAGTTCTTAGCCGAATATGCCGAACCTTTAAGACCACCAAATTTTTACGTAATTGATTGCTTTACCTCCTTACGCCGGTCTCACGTCCCGCGTCCTCCGCTTACCTATGCCTGCTAAGAGCAGAAATTGTGTGCTTTCGGGCGTGATTTTAATGCTGACGGATGCTCGTGAATTTATTTTGTTTTTGAATCTCCTGTCTTTTTATTTTAGCAGTCGTAGATATTAAATTTAATTTTGAAGGGCTCTAGCTATAGGAAATAAGGTTGCAGGGTTATTTGTTCAATCTAGTGTGCGTTGTATTTATGATTAATAGTAATATAGTATTTATATTGTCATATATTTCGTACATTGAAT
Source organism: Petrocephalus sullivani (assembly GCA_026780845.1). Taxonomy (NCBI): domain Eukaryota; kingdom Metazoa; phylum Chordata; class Actinopteri; order Osteoglossiformes; family Mormyridae; genus Petrocephalus; species Petrocephalus sullivani. Next base: position 16,022,850 of record JAODKM010000008.1, on the reverse strand, counting down.
TTTGAAAGTTTTGAATTCTAATGATTATGAATAATAGTAACTTAAATTTCCCACACAATAGGTATTATTTAGGATCAGTCAACCCTTAACCCACTGCAGTCCCTCGATATCTGTCAGGTGTAAGGCGCTGGATATCAGCAGAATTAAAATGCTACATTTCCATTTTTCCGAATAATAAATATAATAAGGCGTTTCTGTATGCATAAATGTAGCCTAGTGTATGCATTTAGATGTCCACGATTCTTCTTCTTAAGACAACGCAACGTGAATTTTCCTAATATCTTTGCAGACTAGTAGTCTGTCTAAAATGAATCTGTATAATTGCAATAATAATTACAGATGTTAAGGATGTTTTCAGTTTATATATAACATATCTTTCTAAGGCATAAATAATTTATTTCTATTGTAATTTTTTGATGTCCCAATCTGACGCCGTTTTAAGGTAGGGGCCAGCTGTAAATGTCAGCTAGGCGAGTGCTGCCCGGAGGTAGCGGCTCCTAGGGCTTCGCGCGCTGACCTTTGCTGCTAGTTTTGGGTCCGCGTCGCCCTTCCCGGGTTCCCTCCACCTGTCAGCTTTGATTGCCTTGCGAAGAAGGGGATTTCCTGCACGGCATCGCCCGTAAATTTCATTCACACAACGGGCTGAAATGTGATGCGGTCAAAACTCCGCGCCGCACCCCCCAAAAACTACGTGTGGGTGCTTTGCTCGCAGCACGAACGCAGTTTTATGATAGTGTTTTTGGTATTTTAAATATCTTTTAACACTTTTGTGTTACATCAGTCATGTGTCATTCATAATCCCGGAAATTTTACTTAGGTTAGTGGGGTTGTACTTTTACGGACTAAATTCAGTAACAGATCAAATGATTATCTGGATCCATTTGGTCGGACACTGAGGTGTGTATATATGGTTTTTACTGAGTTTTCACCCGCAAAACATTAGTGTCTTGGAATGCGTTCTTTATAATATAGGCATGTAAATACTGGATTATTGTGTTCAATTATTTAATCTAAAACTTACAATTTATTTAAAAATTAAATGGATTTAAATTGTGTCTATATTGAAATACATCATAAAAAATTAAGATTCCAAATCAACCGAAACACAACTCAGGGCTGCAGGATTTATTTTAATCATTTATCATCAGATCGTATTTTATTAAAGCAGCGTTTAAACACGCTTTCGAAAACACAGGCGTCGTTTTACTTTGCATTAATTCATTCCTTATTCCTGAACGGAATCGGTGCTTGGCCATCCGTGATGAAGGATGGACCGTCAGGAAGCCGGCAAATACAGCCGAAAGCTGGACATCCGTGCATGTTATGGCAACACTGCTGTCCCGGGTGCACCCCGGCCTGTTTACCCGGTTATATTATCTTATACACACCAGTATGCGTAATATAAGCATGGGCTTCAATATATATTAAAAATTAACACAACATATAAAATACAGTGGGCATTCATTTAATGTCAATTCATTCATTTAAAACATATTCAAATATATTCAAGATCAAACCAAATATCAAAACAAGAAAATATTATTTGGCTTCATCCTACCTTGTTCCATAATATATAAAATTAACTTAAAGGGGCCCTCCACTGAGAATGGACATGCGATGATGTGTCCAGCTGCTGCATTTGATAGACTTTTCAGTTAATACCTATCCCTCCTGTAGCATTCTTATTTTTCTTTTTCTTATGTCTATATTATTTAGGATGTGAACAGTCTCACAAAATTCGCCTTGCATACGCAATACACAATTCGTATATAACCGAGTATTAATGTCGAAGGTTCAATCTAATTATATGCATTAATAACTGACACAGTTCATAATACAAAATATATTTTTGTTTGGATATATGTTTTGTATTAAAAAACTAGACTGTCATGATTACATATAGGATATATCTCGATATTCGAAAATAGCCTACATATATACGTATTCGAATACTTCACATTTAACAAAATAAGAAGGTGATGCTACAATTATCCTGGTACTACAACGTGTTGTGGAAGATGTAATTGCAATGCATAAAAATTGCATGTGCATCTGTATGACGAAATGTTATATAATACACGTTAGACTGGAACACGGGGAAGTATGTGCTGATCTCTGCTATAAGGCAACATATAAATAAAGGGTAAGCATTCGTAATAAGTTTGATCTGATCATGTTTAATTGGACAGCTGGAACTATCTATATATAACGCATATAGAGCCGATTATTTCACAATTTATAATGAGAAACAAGCACGATAATGCTAAACCCCACTGAAACACACCATAGGATAATATTAATTGAATAAATACCACATTTATATGACTGGAAAATAATAATGAAATGATGAACGATAAACGATTTAAAATTTCATACATGATCCAATTTGAAGGTGATTTGTTATGGCCTGGCGTTTTTTTTTTTTTTTTTTTACTAATGCGATGTATATAAGCCACGTGCTATATACATCAGATGTTAAATGGCACTCGCGATTTAACAGTATCAATTTATATTCATTTCAATGTTATTGCAAAAAAAACTATGTAAGTCTCACAAAAGAAACACATAATTTAGACAGGGAAAACGTTACGGCAGAGGATGATATATTTATGATGTTTTTCAGTTTAGCAAACACAAGCCAAGTACGTATCGAGTTACTTTGGGGTTAACAGTTCAACAGAGAATAACAAAGGTGCTTCCAAGAGTACACAAATGTATTAATATAAAGTTAATTTATTATTGTTGTTATTAATAACAATAGTACTAATATTAATAATGTGCTTGTCTACACTTGAGAAACATAGATCATGATACACAAATTTGGCGGCGAATGGGTCTTGCTGTCTATCTAGAAGAACATCCAATTTTCTAAGTAACTTACAAACGTGCAATGCTAAGCTGAGTGGTTCGTAGGTCTGTCTGCCTTCTGGCGTTTTATATTCTATGTTAGCGTCGTATTTTATTTTTAATTCTAGTGTTGTATTAAACATTCACATATGTTATCAACAGATGTCTGGAGGACTATGCCACGGACCATTTTAACGGCTGTTCAAGTTCGACATTGCATCTGTTTCATTTTGTACTACAAGAAGAGGCAGGAACTGTTCTAGACATGTAAACGGCGATACAGTGAAATGCCACTCCTATATATTAGTAGAACATAAATAAAAGCAGGGTATAACCACAGATTTTGGGATAATTCCATTGTGCGAGACTATTTTAAGGCTTTTCATTGAGCGCTCTGCCCCTCCGCGCGCGCCCGGGGGCTCATCTCCGTGCCACGTTTGTAAAGGTGCGAGAAATTAGCCTCGGTGTCCCCAAGGACCCGTCGTGGCACTTCGCTGTGCATCGAGAAGGGCGTCGGGAAAAAGGGCAGAAGGACGTGGGGCTGACGCGCTTGTTAATGCCCGTGGTCGGACTGGACATAAGAGGGCGCTACCAGCGCACCTGGCGGGACGGGAGCGCGCTCCTCCTGCAGAGCGCTCCTTCTGCAGAGCGCTCCTCTGCCCCGTGCTCCTCCTGCAGAGCGCTCCTTCTGCAGAGCGCTCCTCTGCCCCGCGCTCCTCCTGCAGAGCGCTCCTCTGCCCCGCACTCCTCTGCCCCGTGCTCCTCCTGCAGAGTGCTCCTCTGCCCCGCACTCCTCCTGCAGAGCGCTCCTCTGCCCCGCGCTCCTCCTGCAGAGCGTTGCACAATAGTATGTCTCCGTCTGTAAATTCTAGGCATTCAAAAGTCTCACTTATGAACCCGGGAAGGGTCATAGAATACTTTATATACAGTGCCCTCACATTGCCACCCACGGTCTTCATATGTTTAAGAAAATGCCAGCGCTCCCAGGTGTGAATTAATTATATTAATTAGTTTCCTAATGAGGAGGCTGGCTGCAGATCGACACCCATTTTATACAGATTAAATATCGACATTATGTGTACCGTTACAATTGTTGCTTTGTTACAAAAAAAAGTCAAGTTAGGACACTTGGTTTTGAAACATTTCCAACCAGTTTGTTGCCCCTTTGAAAGTAGCAAACGTCAACGTGAAGCTACTACATCGTGAAAAATGTAACGAAATCCCTAAATCCACAGATCTAAACTGATCGTCATCGTTTTATAAAGTGGCAAGACAATAGCGCGGGGCTTCGTTTATCTTAAAATGCTTTCATCCCGTACTAATTTCCTCGGTGTTCGCCTTTGTGCGCTATTATAGCGGGATGGCACGCGCAGTGCACGAGGTAAAGGCAAAATAAATGCACCCCCCCATGCACACACCCGCCCCCATTCTATCACACACACACGTATTTTAAAAACAAATTCGCCGCGTGATTTATCACAATATATGTGATATTGTATGACATTTGTATGTAACATCATTAAAACACCTCTATTATTGAGATAAACCAAATGAAAGAAACTGCACTGCTTTCCTAAAACACCTTGCTATAGTTCAATCCTGCACACATTCGTCATTTTTTGCAGAGCTTACTGATGGTTACGAGCTACCTTCGGGCCCCGAACGCCGGCATTCCTGCTATATGCCTCCAGCAGACCTTAATGTCACGCAACAACCGCGCGCCATCTCTAAGACTGCAGCGCGTGCACTACGCATGTGTCTTGCACAACTGCTTCACTGTTTTAAGATCCATCCAAAGCAGACTGTAACACAGCATACGATTTATCTGCATGCGTCTGTCTTGTTCGCATACCGCACAAATTCCCGTACTATGTTAGTTACTTGTCTTTAATTAAAGGGATATTGATAGTTGGTCTCGACTGCAAAATCGGCTGCTGATTCATAGGTAACTAAGGTGAAACTCGGACTGGAATAAAACGCCAAGACAGTCTCCTTCCACGTGCCTCGGTCACGCGGCTCTCTTTATTATCTGCCTGGCCCTCCAAGTCCACTTACACTCTATTTTCTACCCATTCATTTTTACAATCTTCTCTTCCCAAGAGAACGGACACATCGCAAACCCTCAGATCCCTCTGTGTACCTTTCACGGCGCAAATTGTGCACGGTCTCCTGTTGGAGATTTGCATCTGTCACAATGTGTACGTGGGTGCAGCGTGTATATAAAGATACAAACATGGGCGTGAGTGTGTGTCTGTGTGTGTGTGCATTCATGATCAGTTGTCAGGCTTGATTATTAAAACGGTGTATGTAACCTTTGGTCATTACGCTACGAGTCTTTTGTTATGGTAAAGAACTGACGTCACTGGTCCATGTTTTCACCAATAAGCCTAGATATCTGCATATTCCTGCCAAATATGAGCAAATGATGCACACACGTCCCCTGCGTACATATACATACAAACATGCATACATATATACGGACAGGTTGTAGGCCTTTTTGTTTACAATACGCTGTTAGCGTCATATATCCTGTCTTGTTACAAAAATTACAATTTTGCACGTGCATTTTGTGGAAGGCACGGCGTTGTTTTCTCGGATATTTGATACCGTTTGGTTTGCATTTGCGTTTTTTTTAACCCCCTGAGAAAATCCCTACGTCTCGATCATCGTCAGATCCCATCCCAGGCCAAGGACGCATGTATAGGAAGGTTCCTAAAATTGTAGATCAGCTTATGAACTTATAATTTTATACATTTCATTTATTTTGAAATGACAATGTAATCAGTAGCCTGCTACTTAATATGTGTGCATGGTTAAAATGTCCAGGCTTACATCAGACAAAACGTCGGTTATGCGTTTTCTAAAAGCACAATATAACGTATTTCTTTTATAATTTTATCATTCCAATATGAATGATTTGTTATGTATTTCATATATACATCCAGAGTCGCTTGAAAATGCGATTTTATCATTTTGTGTTTTTAGGGAAGCACAAAAATCCGAATATGGCAAAACAATATTAAATTCTGTGTGAACAAAATAGAAATTGTGGAAATATTTCACAGATGTTCTATTTCGCGTCCTCGCGTTGCAGACATAAAATTCTCTTAAACAAATTTTACATTGCTTTTAAGTTATTTGATATTCGAATGGGAAAACCATATAATTAATGAACATTAGCAAGTTAATTTCATTTGTGGGGACTGAGATCCCTAAGAGTAGTTAGTAGAGAAAGTAAGTGTATCGAGTAACAAGTATTGTTCATTTCATTAGACGGAATCAGCAATGGAATTATCATGACAAAGGATACGGGAACGGTTACTAACCGGAGTACGGTCTGATCCTTTTGGGGAAAAAATGCTTTGTAAACGGTTGCTTGGAAAAAAAGCGAAATGTTTGGGGTGGTGGTGAGGGAACCTGTAGAAGGCTTCACCGATCTATACTACAGCTGTAACTATTGATGAAATGTCACCTCTTTCAACGAAGGCGTTTCAAAGTTACTCCCGCTATCAGGTATAGCGTAAAATGAGAAGGGCATAACTTTTAATGAATTACTGTAATGCTTATCTTACATTTCAGACTGGCTACATATTTCTGTTATATATTTTGCTGCCCTAAACAAATCGTGAGAACTGGCACTTTTAAAAAAGTATCATACATGTATGACATGACACCGCATCAGGGATTCCGCTGTATTCATATTAATATATGGATATTATGTGATGTATTTGGCAAAAATGACTCGTGTCCTCATTCGCAAACAAACTTTCGAGCATAAACATAACAAGGCTTTGAACCAATAAGCCATTGGATGTTACATTGATGAAGGGCATGTCAGTTAGAAGCAGGCTATTATATTGAACAGAATTATCCGTGTTTGAGAATAGAAATTAGTATTGGTTCGTATCTAATGGGCTCGGAGAGCAGCATAGATGGGATATTTAAATTGCATGTGATAAGATAACATGCCGCTGGTTATTCATAAATTTATATACTTGTGACGCGTCATAAATCATTCCTAAATGCGCATAAGTTACGTAAATTTGCAATTTCGCAAACGATTGTCATTTATCGTCATTATTAAGTGTTTGCAAAAGAAATACAGATATGACACGCTGTACAGCAAGTGTGTTTACACGCGCGTGTACATATGTATGTATGTATGCATGTATGTAGGTATGTGTGTGTGTGTGTGAATATATGCGCTCAAGTCAGTGTCTAAACAAACAAATATATAGAGCACAAGTAATGCAGCTGATCCGACGCTCATCAAAAATTGAAAATTTCAAAAAAGCACCCGCGAACATACAACGGGAAGTTTTTCTGGTTACTCTTAGTTGTCTAGTCCCCTGACTATCACAGTAAAGAATAATGCAATTTTCTTAACCGTACTCGCTCGCACTTACAATGTAACAAGATCCTTCAAATTGTACTGCATTTTTATTAAAATGCTGCATCAAATGCTTTTATACGCAGCTGCCTGCATGTAATCGTATATCAGACTATCAGAAAGTGCTTTCTTTAACCCCACGTCGTAGTTACAAAGTGACCAGCGTATTTTCTCGTATCAAATATCAGTGTATTAAAGAACTGCAATCTCAGATCGCGCATCTATTTCCCAATTCAAAAATTTGAACAAAATTATAATATTTCTGATTTAGTTTATGTTTTAAGCATCTGTATGAGGTATAAGAATATCTGTTTATATATGCATTTGACGCTTGTTTTCAGTAGATAGCTTACATTTGCCTGTTTTCTAAATAGCCCGGTGTTATAAATTCGAGCACTTTTATTAACGTTACCAACTTCCCTTTAAAAGTCTTGTTTTCTACCGCAATTTGTTCTGGTTCCATTGCATAAAAGCGAGTGCTAAACATACCCTAAAATTCAGGGCTTAAATAAGCCGGCATAAATGATTTACAGTCTGTATACTGTTGGTAAATCAATATGCTTTTGCTTCGCATGTCATTAAAGGTTTTATAGACAGTGAACGCAGGCATACTCAAACTTCTGGACTGTAAAGATAACTACAGCCGAAATGCATCTAAATCTGTTCATACAAAGTGTGTATTCGTGTCATTTTAAATGTTGACTATTTATCACGCGCATATAACATTTTTGTGTTAATTCATAACGACATAGCGATCATTTCCCTGCTATCTGTCGCGACCCAATATTAAATAAGAGGATAGAAACGACGGGGTGTTTTAAATGACGGCAGAAAAGTCCCGGACTCCTGTAGAATGTGCGCTGTGGCATTTCTGCACCAAGTCGTCCTTGGCAAAGTTTGTTAAACGTCATACAGAGAAATTACGAAAAATATCCATAAAGTATTTAATGTATATATAAACCTAAAAAAGCGAAAAAACGCCAAAAACGCTCTTGTTTTTCACCCTGGCTATGCTATTCCTGCGCACTTCATCCTAACTTTCGCCGTTATATTTTTGATCAAACTATTAGTTATTTTGTTTCCCGTTGCTCGTAATTTCTTATTTTTATTTAATCCCCGATCATCACTTTCCTCTTTTTCTTCTTCTATCTATCTATCCATTCCTCCCTCCCTCCTTCCTTCCTTCCTTCTCCCTCCCTCCCTCTCTCTCTCCCTCGCTCTCTCCTTTGCTGAATCTTATTGATCCAGAAGGTGGCTAATTAGCCCTTCCCGTCGTGCCTGTGTAA
>JAODKM010000008.1:15936059-15952130 GCA_026780845.1 Petrocephalus sullivani | reverse complement strand
GGGGGGGAAAAAAAAGGGGGGGGGGGGCGGAGGGGGAAAGAGGGGGGGGGTGAGGGGGAAAAAAAGAGCCACCTGAGTTAATGGGGAAAGAGAGAGAAAAACAAGTATTCAGTGGTAGTTGAGTAATGAACTTGGGGGGGAGGAATTATTTGGCTGGCAGGAGGGGTTACCATACTCCACATCTGAGTGTCCTGCATGTGCAGTAAGCTGATTGGCTGGGGAGGGGCAGTGGGGGAGGGGCATGGCTCTGGGTAACTAGCCTGTGCTGCCCTACCTGGCTTAAGGTGAGTCCTCCCTCGCTACCTTAGAAACTGTAACTAAACAGCTGCAACAGCCCCCCCCAGGATCCGAATCATCTATATTTTCCGTCGGCTGACTGTTTAATGGGAGCCATGTCATGTGGTAACCGCTTTGATTCCCGACGTATCTCCATCTGTAAATGCAAGGAGCCCTCAAAGCGGCTGTGGTTACTTTACACGCGTGGTGCCTCTGGCTCTTTCGTTGGGGGGGTGAGGAGCAGGTGGTTGGTTGGTATGAATTCCTTTCGTACTTGACACGGTGTGGTTACCAATCCCGGGCCCCCTCATGCGGTGTGAGCAGACGGCTTCGGGAATCCGAGACCAGTTTCCCCGTGTCGGCAGCATCCGCGCGAGCCGCCGCCCACCCCTGGAACGGCGCGTGACGCCCACGGGGTCACCTGACCCGACTGCTCATGCCCGGCGTGCCAGCTCCTCTGACTATTTCCAGAATATCCGCGACTGCAAGGTCAGCCTTGAGCACGGTGCCGGCAGGCACAGCTCCAAAACATTAATAAATTAAAATTGTGACTCGTCAGGATATAAAAGGTGCTCAATGTGACCGTGTGACCCGCTCCTGTAATTCACGTTTGGCGGGGGTCCGGCCCTTCGGCTTGCCGGGGGTCGAGCGCCCCCCCACGTGTCTCCTGCGGGTAGGTTCCACAGGTCTGCCGGCCTGGGCCTTTTAAGATGCAAAGCGGCGGCCCCCAATTAGCCGGGTCTCTGTTTTTGATGCCGATTGTCTCTCAGCTGCAACCGCGCCGCTGCTGGAATGATGAGGGTTTAGGTTATGGATCCGCTATCGATCGCCCTGATCAATGAGCGCTTCTGTTTCTCCTTTAGGGGAGGCGAGGTTTTTCGCCGCTAATGAGGCGATCCGGGCTGGCTGGCATCATTGGAGGGGATGGTGTGTGCTGCAGGGGGGGTTGGAGGCTGGGCAGGAATTTTACACATCACTGTGAATGTGTGCTGGGGGGTCTCAGGAAAAGGGGAACTTTTGAATTTGTGCCTCTTTGGGATGCGGGGCTGAAATCCATCCTTTCTTGATGGTACCACCTGTGTCTTTAAAAACAGCATGAAACATTTAAAAATTTTTTATCCAAAGTGACATGTGAGTTGAGAAAGCAGCATTAGTCATTTCTCTGAAGCAGTCTTTTAGGGGCCTTACTCAAGAGCCCAATGGTGACATCACTCAGGCCACCCTGGGGTTCAAACCTGTGACCTTCCGATCATAGCCACTGGGTCCTAACCCGCTGAACTGCTCATTGCCTGCTGATGTAAGTGATCCTGTCTGAGTTTAAGGCCTCCATAGCATAAGTTTTCTTTTCCACAAAAGAGAAATGCAAAGGCAAGTAATTAGGCAAAAAAAAAAGACAAACAAAGCGTAGAGGAGCAGCCCGGAGACGAGCGGGGCCGTTTAGCGCTTTATCGGCCCAGTTCCAGCCTTCTGATGCTGTTAATGTAATATGCAAATGAGCGCCTACAGGTCCGTTCCCAAAGCCTGGCCCATTAGCATTTTAAGAAGAGGCCCCCTCAGTGGCCGTCTTTTGGAATGCCCGCGCTATTATTGGCCCCGTGTTAAAGAACCTGATAAATATTTACATTGGCACGGCGCCTTGATCAGTGTGCCTAATTAGCCAGTGAGTGTACCGGGGTGAGGGGGCAGGCAAATTAAGCATTTTCCCACCTGCCGGAGCCTGCGGCCCCCACTCAGCGGCCAGCCTTTTCAGGCTTATTACCTAACTCTGACTAGAAAGCATGTAGGTTCCTGATGAAATATTCACAAATCAGGTAGGAGGAGGGGCTGAAGGGGAGAAGCCTGGGTGCATCTTTTCGGCACACTTGCCCCCGTACGCACATGCACGGCCGTTGGGGGGAGGGACTGCCACGTGGTGACTGCTGGCTCAGGTTCGGACCCCCAGTGCTTTGACTGGATCCCCCCGGGGAGTGGGCGTTGGGGGGGTGTTTGCCATTTCCTCAGGCTCCTCCTCCCACTGACACATAGCCCCCCCTCCGGCCATGCCGAGGCGGGGCTTGGGCTGCTCCGTCCGGGACTAATGGCTTTTTGGTTGCGTTCATGCTGTGAATTTAATTTTCAGTTAGCGTATTAATCATAGCGGGCGCTGTTAACCCCTCGCCCCCATCTCACGCGCACGCACATGCACATAAACGCACGTGACGACCCCCCCCCATCCGTCCCCACTTTGCTTGACATACTGCTTGTGGCCCCCGCTTCCAGCCTACCCACAAGGCCGTGTGTCAGTTGTTGTGTTGTTCCCAGGGACAATTCTAGGATTTTTTTTAAGTGATGGTGGGGGGGCAAAGAGAGGCCATAATTCATACAGAGGGGCAACCTCATCATTAACCAATGAAAAGTTTTGAATTTGTGAGTGACAGGGGAGGGGCCACTTTGGGTACCAATCAGCTTTCATGTGGAGCCTGTGCCCCCTGTATACTCCTCTGGCTGTCCAAACTGAGCTGCAACACAAGTTGCGTCATTGATTTTTGAATGTTACACATAAGAGTTCTTGTGCTATGATAAATTAAACTTTTCTTTACTATATTAATCTTTTATTGTATATGCTAAGTGCATCTTGCCTCAGAGCCTGTACCAGCGATTTGCTCAAAGGTCGCCCCCTGCAGGGGTGGCTTGGTATTAGGCTTTGACCTAAATCTGCCCTGTGGGTCTCACAGCCTCAGGGTTCCCGAATCCGCATCGTACGCACGTGCCTTTAACAAGGGGCTCTGCTGAGAGGGTGCACGACCTGCCCCCCATCCCACTCCCAAAATCACCCACTCCTATTGAACTTTGTAATTTCTTTTTTTTTTTTTTAATTACCCAGAAAAGCCCCCCAGAGAAGGCGTGTGTTCTAACAGTAATCCCACATGTATAAATAATTGAGTGTCTTCGTCTCACAATGTGCTGGCAAGACAAATGTGTGGGGGCACCCCCCAGCCTGGCAGCTGTCCCAGCACGAGTGACGCGGGGCTGGGTGAATCCCCACAGATCGGGGGTCTTACCCCCACCCCCCAGCCGTGGGAAGTGTGCAGGAGGGGCAGCTGCACACCAGGACCAGAATCCTAATGGACGGGCTCAATGGCTGGCGTTCGCCCGCGGCTGTTAGAGCCCAGGGTCAGGAAGGCGACGGGGGCCGCTATCGCGCGTCCCTGCCGGGCGCGGGCTTGCCTTCCTCGGGTGGCTTGTCTGACACCATCCTCTCTTGTGGGAAGCCAGACGGCGTAATATGGGACACAGCGACGCACGGGATCAGCCCCTTCTCCAGTTAATGTAGTCCTGGGATTAGCTTCTCCTCATCACTGTGCCTGAATGGACACGGCTAGCATTTTTAACTCGTGTAGTCTGTTTTTTTTATAGATGTGATGCACTCCCCTTCCACCTGTATTAAACCCAGGATACTCATTTACAGCTCTGTGACCTGATCAAGAGAATCATCCCCCCCCCAAACAATGTCTGAGGAGAGACCCACCTTGCTTGCTTGCTCTGTTGCAGTGGCTCATTCCTTGGGGCCTGATGTCACTTCTCGCCCTCTGGGGTTACTTGGGGCTGTTGATCCGCACCCATTGAGAACTCCCTGAGAGGGGGAGGTGGTACTGTACGTGGTGGGGTGGGGGGGGTTACGTGGGCTGACCCCAAAAACGATTCTGCACCCCCGTGTGCAACTGGTGTAGGTACCAAGGCTGGAGGAGTGGATATCGATGGAGAATAGGTCGCCAGGGCATGAGCTGGAGCCTGTAAAGAGGAGCCCGGCCCCCAGCCCCCGGACAGGCCGCCCCCCCCCCCCCCCTCCCCCCTCCTCCCCCACGTGTAGCACAACACCCAGTAGGTCGCGGGCGCCAGGGGCAGGCCGGTGAACGCACACCGCATGCACGAGCCACGACCGGCTGGATTCCGAGCAGTCTGATAGCCCTGCTGAGGACTTCCCACGTTTTTAAGATTGCCTCCTCGCTAACGCGGTCACACGTCCTGCCAGATGCCCTGAAAAGGCCGACACCCCAGCGGGAGACCTGCAGAAGATCTTGGAGCCCTCCGGCTCCAAAAGCCCCCCCGTTTTCATTAGGCTGCCAGATTCCTGTGTGCCAGCCTGAGCTGATTTATCAGTATCAGAGGCTCAGGATCACAGCAAAGAGTCTGGCAGCTGCTGTGGTCCGTATGACCCCCCCCCCCCCATATCAGACAAGACAGTGGGAATTTTGTATTTTTTCTATGAAAAACAGTATTGCGTCATCATAGTCCGTGCTCTGAGATCATGCTCTTGTGTGATGCGTGACTTTATCTAAGGTATGTAATGGGATCCTCTTTTATGCCACCCCCCCACCCACTCCCATCCCCTGTAACTGAACCTGAAATCTCTTCACATTTGCTCTAAGCTGTGTCCCGGCATTCCTGCGGTGGCTGGTGGGGGTTCTTAGGACATGACCTGAACAATCAAACCCAGCCAGAAGCGGATCGCGCGCTCAGCTTGGCCGTGATATATGTTCCTGTCAAGGCCTGGCCATCTCAGATGTACTCCTGCATGAATCCCACTGTTTTATGGGAAGTTCTGAAATTCCTATTATTTTGGGTCTTTACCCATCCCGGCTGCCTTTGAAGTTGAGGTCAGGTGCCTCGACCGCTTTCGTGACGGTCTTAGTGTCTTTCAGTGCAGATTTTATGATGAACTTTATCTGGTTCACACCGTAGGAGAAGTCAGGCTTCCTGACGACCAAAGCAGATCCTTGGTGTCCAGAACATCTGTGATGTTTCGGGTGCTGTGGCAACCCATTCCACAATGCATTTGGTGGCTGAGGAGGAGGAAGAGCATTTGTGATTCACCCAGTCAGAATCGTCATCAAAAACACACACCAGTTATTAAATGATTTTAAAGGGCTCAGCTGGTTAGGACCCAGTGGCTGAGATAGGAAGGTCACAGGTTTGAATCCCAGGGTAGCCCAAGTGATGTCACCGTTGGGCCCTTGAGTAAGGCCCCTAAAACACAGCTGCTGCAGGGAACAGGTTGATGCTGCTTCCTCAAATCGCACGTAACTCTGAACAAAATTATCTGCTAAATTCAAAAGTTTCATGCTGTTTTTAAGGACGCAGATGGTACCTTCAATAAAGGAAGGGTTTCAGTCCCTCGTCTTATAATGCCATTAGGCCGAGCCTATGGGTGTGCAAGACCAAACGCGCGTGCACACACACACACACACACACACACACACACGCGCGCGTTCTGTTCCTGGAAGCAGAATCATAATGTACAGGGAAGGTGTTTGCAGCACGGAAATGAGAAATGCGATATCGCAGGACAGGGAGTGCGATTGCCCGCAGTGCCCTGCAGCAGTTGAATCAGAAAATTAAATATGGGAAGGAAGGAGAGGAGACTCTCTTTTCTGGGTGCCATTTCTCTGAGCCTCTCCCTGCCGTCAACACCTGATGCAGATTTAATTTGGCTAAAAATGCTGTATGGTGGCGGATCTCTGGGTCCGGGGCCCTCGTAGCACGTTGGATCTGCACGCCGGCTCCGTGCACTGGAGGGCGGCCGGTTCAAGCTTCTCTTAATGAATCCATTTGTTTCTCTCGACCTTTGTCGCTGAGCGGGGGTGGTCTGCCTGTAAGATAAAAAGCCTCTTGATTGGAGAAAATGCATGTTTAGGACAGGGATTGAAAGACGTTTTTTTTTCTTTTCTTTTTTTTTTTTTTTTAGAAGCTGCCACCCCCCATGTCTGTTTCAGATCTGTGACTGTTAGCGGCCAGCGGTGGGGAAATTGCCGGTTTATTTTTCCCGTTGGCCTGCATGTGCTGTGTGGTAGGATGCATTGTTTGCTTTTATTCCTAGTTACTTCCAGGATGCTGTGGCCCAAAGCGTCATGGGTGGGGAGGGGGCGTGTTCTTCAAGCCGCAGATTGGCGCGTTGGTGAAGGCGGGGCCTTATTCCCTACAAGGGGGGGTGCTGTAAATATGGGGGCCACTAACGAGGCCGCTGGAGCCACTTACATTTTAATATCCAAATGTCCCCGAGGATCTTTACATCACTGTGTTCCGAAGGGTGGGGGGGTTTATAGTTATTACAGTGTGGGCACTCAATGTCCCCACAATGTAATAAAAACTTGTTACTTTTTACTTAGTGGGGACGTTAAATTTTCTAAAAATCTGTGACTTCAATCAAAAGAAAGAGAAAGTCTTGTATTCTGTTTGGTTACGGTCAGGGCTGGGTAGGGGTTAAGGGTGTCATAGTTGGAATTAGGGTTATGCCCATAGGAATGAATGGACAGTCCACATAAAGATAGGAATACATGGCCTCTGTGTGTGTGTGTGTGTGTGTGTGTGTGTGTGTGGGTTTACATAGATCACTTTTGAGTACCAAAATGTCCCCAAAGTGTGGTAAAACACCTTCTCAGGTCCCCATTTGGAAAACCTCAATTACATAGAAATCTGTGAATGGAATCAAAAAAGTAAAAATGCCAAAAGTCTTGCATTTGGGTTGGTTACTTATGGTTAAGGTTAGGGCTGGGTTGGGGTTAAGGGTGTCATGACTGGGATTAGAGTTTTTCCCATAGAAATGAATGGAAGGGCCCCATTTTGATAGGTACGCCGTGTGTGTGTGTGTGTGTGTGTGTGTGTGTGTGTGTGCGCGTGCGTGCGTGTGTAGGAAGCACTGGTCTGTTTCCTAGGGTCAGAGGAATGGTCCTGTAGCAGGTGCAGTGTGGCTGGGACCGCCAGTAAGGGCTCCTGCCCATCTCCCAGGTCCCCTGAGGGACCCTCTCACCTACTCCCTCACAGTGAAGGAGACGATTGGATTCCCACCCCCCCCCCGATCAATATTTAGCATCCATGCATGAAACGGGCAAATGTTTGGTGCTTCCTTTTCAGACAGCGGCACTCCTGCGAGTCAGGGGATCAATTCCGGCTCCCTTCCGGCACTAAAAGGTCCCCGTGTGTGACCCCGTCCCAAATCCCCAGCCTGGGGCCTTGGGAATTCTCGGGGACCCCCAGACACTGAGGTTCTGCTCCCTCTCACCTCCCAGTGCATCTGTAGAAGGAACTCGTGGGTGGGGTTGAGAAACACTGGGCTAGCCCCAAGACTCAGACGCAATTGGTCGGAGCCATGTCCTTTAAATTCTGATTGGTTACTGGTTTGCTACGCAGAGGCAGCCCCCGTCCCCTAACTGTAACCCTCATCCCCCCCCCCCCCCCCAGCACCTGCAGCAGCACGAGACCGCCGTGGAGGGTGAGGCCGCCTACTACCACTGCACGCTGTGCAGCTACTCCACCAGGGCCAAGCTGAACCTCATCCAGCATGTACGCTCCATGAAGCACCAGCGCTGCGAGAATCTGCGCAAGCTGCAGCGGCTGCAGAAGGGCCTGCCCGAGGAGGAAGAGGAGCTGGCCGCCATATTTACCATCCGCAAGTGCCCCTCTGCCGACACCGGTAAGGAGGGGGGTCGAGCCCCGAGTGCTGCCCCTGTCTATGTCCTCCTCGGACCTTCTCATGCCAGCCATCTTCCACCATAACCCCTCCCCGTCTGTCAGTGTCAATCCCTCTGCTCTGTTAGCCCATAGCCCACTGATTTCCCATCATGCAACAGGGGTTGCCTTCCACTGTATATGTCCCTCTTACCGGGTGAGTCATACGCAGGTGGCACAATGTAGAAATTGCCGGATTGCCCCTCCCCCCATATCCTACCATATCTGAAGCACCTACTGGTCCTTCGTTTGAGCCGCAACACTGTAAATCAGAAGCACCTAGAATGGTCTCTGCTTTTTAATATGTGCATTTCATAGGTCCACTGCCTGTCCCTCGTGTGTAAATGCTGCTTGCACAACAGTTAATTTGTGATCAGACATACTTATAGGACATAATGATGCAGCAGGCAGGGTTGTGGGTAAGGAACTTAGCGACCCGGCGGGGTGTGGGTTCGAGTCCCTTTCATACCCTGGAACCACTGTACTTAAGTGTACTCCAGTTATGTATCTGGCTGCCAGAATGTATAAAGAGTAACACTCTACTCAAGGCACTTTAAACAGAAATAGTGATTTAAATATGAATGTGGAGCCTCCGCGATTGGCTGAGAGCAGCGGCACATCCCAGCAGGCCTTGATTAATTACGGGACGCAGTCTTGGTTGCATGCCCATTAAAAGTCACGTTCGTTTGCCGGCCGAAGGTGGCAGAGCAGCAGCAACGGAGAGAGAAACAAAGCAAGGGGCTGGCCGTTTGTTTAAAATAAATAAATAAAATAAAATAAAATAAAAAAGTAAGCTGCGGTCAATTAACACTTTGTCTCAGTGCCGGTTTCGGATTTCTAATTGCCTCGACTCCTGCCCCAAGCCCCCCAGGCCCCCGGCGCAGCGCCCTGACAAAGGGGCTCCATTGTGCGGCCCAGCCCACGCACGCACGCTCGCACGCAGGCGCGGCGTTATGTAAAAAGCGGCCCTCTGAATGCGCTTTGTCCCAAGGAGGCCGGGATAATGAAGCCCGCGGCTGGGAAATTACGCAAAAGCCAGTCACAGATCTGAGGCGAATCATTAGAGAATGTATTTAGCGGAGCAATTAAGGACAATTAAGCGTTCTGCTCGCTGCACTCCAAATATGTTAATGACTATAGTGCAGTGGACAAGTGTGCATGCTAAGGCAGGAGGGCGGCCCATTTAGGTTAAAAGGGTGGGGGGAGGGGGGCGGGTAGGCGCCACCGTCAGACTCGCAAACAAGCCCCGCGGTCCTAGCGTCTCTTTCCCGCATGGGGAGTTCTGTTTTTAGCCTTGCCTCCTCTTCCTCCCGTAACCTTCATTTTAAACAGGGTTCTGAGATGTTACTGGTTGTCAGGGGTGGGGTGGGTGTGGGGGGTGCCCAATTAGGGTACAGATTCCCACTGTCTAAGCGATAGAGAGATGGAGGTTTTCTGGGTGGTTCCATCCCTTCTTCTCCCTAAGATACCCCTGCTGAAAACGTGTAGCTTCTTCGCCGGAAAGGTTGGCGTTTTCTGCCCTTGCGGGCCATGCCGGCTGTGATGTCATTTCCTGTTCTTGTTGCGGGTCGACGCCCGCCTCTCAGCACAAATTAGGTAGTCTATACCTGGACTGGGTGCGATTGCTGGAGAAAGGGAGCTCGTTAAGCGTGCGATGGGCACCCCGAGGTCACAGTAGGGCACGCTTAAAGGCGGGGTTGTGTGCCTGCCCGCGACTTGCCCGGTTTTTCATTCCGCACGGACGGCGCGGGCCACTGCGGCTTTCAGGAGCGTCATCGCGCTAATTGCGTGTGACGCTCTGTTTACAAAATGCCGCGGGCATTGTTTCAGAGCTGAGGGCCTGATGGATAGGTGTACAGACGTCCCCTCCGCCAGCCTCCGCCTCAGACTGGACGCCGACCAAAAACCTCTTGAAAACAAGTCTTCTCATTTCCGAAAAGCTTTTCTCCCTCCCTTCAAGGTTTTTCTCTCTCTTTCTGCTGTTATATATTTTTTTAAAGGGTCCGTTAAGTGAAATGAAGTGTGTAACAAAGGATCAGTCTTTTCCCTCCCCCTTGCATCTTGATTGCATTACCCTGGTAATGTGCATACCTCTTCATCAGCAATAACAAATGCTGCCATGCCCCCTCCAATTCTGCCCCGCCTTTCCCTGTACCCCACCTACACACACACCTACGCGCACACACACACACGCGTATGCAGCTGTGCAGCTGAGCCATTCCCTGCCGCCGTAATATTTAATTTCCTCCCTCTGAGTGCTGCTGGGGCCCAGGGCTCTTTCTTGTGGTCAGGGCACAGTCACTCGAGTGGTAAAAGGTTCCCGCTCTTGTTAAAACACAACTGGCCTGGATTTCTGGGTCAGCTAGGCGGTAATTCCCCGTGCTGTTCCCCACAGCCCTACCGGTAGCTGGGTGGCAGGCCACACTCACCCCAGGGACCCTAGAAAGGTCCCTGGGATCTGGGCCCAGGGGTCGCCGATAAAGGCCACCATCCATTAAGGCAAAGGAAAACAGCAGCCATGCAGGAAAAGGCCTCCCTTCGTGTTTATGCACGATCTCATCAGCATTTCTGCATCGAGGGGAAGACCCTTTCCATGCTGACTGCCGTCACACGCCGGCATGTTCACTGCTAATTCTGCTAGCAGTGATGTTAACTTAATGATTAGTATTGGTGAAAAATAATCACTTACAGGCAGTTCGAGACTTGCATCAAGGCGTAATCAGGATAAATCTGGATGTATAGGATTTACTGAAGCACTAATGCAAAATGGCGACATATGGCTTTAGGTCAATTTATACTTTATTTTTGTATTTATGTGTTCTTTAGAGCAGTGTTTTCCTGCCCGCTCCTTGGGGATCCCAAGGCGGCGTCTTTGCTTCCTCCTCGGGTTTTTTTTTCCACGGTATAGAGGAGGGAGCAAAAATGTGGACCGCATGGGGGTCACGGTGTAGAGAAACACTGCTTTAGCATGTATTTGGGCTTATGTGCTTTTTGCTATGGGGTGTGTTGTATGGGATGGGAAATCAAACTTGCGTAAAATTTGACTTATGTTGGGGTCTGTGGAACGGATTGCGTAGGTCACGCAAGTGCTGCCTGTGTTGTAAAGAATACGACAATTATGTGCTAGAAGCTCTTGAGATGTCCCACAGATCATCTAGAGAAGTCCTGCAGGCAGCAGAAGTCATTCTGAAGCTCTTGAACATAAAATCCAGAATTTGGAGACTTTTACACATTACTTTACATATCAGATCTGAACCGTGTACCATCCTCAGGACAAGATGACATGGGATACTGTTCCAGAACTCTTCCCAGAGTCAAGCATGTCAAAATTCTTGGAAAAAACCTCAGTCGGAAAAATGTCTCATATTTTAGGTTTTCCTGAAGATCTGAACTTTGGGCTGTATTTTATGTAAACACACTTGTTTTTGTTACATATAAATCATCAGCATGACTGCTGCTACTGTTTTTAATAAATATACTTGCATATTAGAGGTGACACACACACACACACACACACACACACACAGAAGTCAGGCTAATTTCCGATGGGCTGGGCTGGAAAGCACGTGACCGCACCTCTTGTCCTCTGCCCTTCGCCCCTCAACACGCCTAGGGACCAATAAGACGACAGAGATGAATTTCCCATCCAATTAAAACGGAGGCAGTCGGGGAAAAAAATGAGCGCATTGTTTTGATTCCTGCCCCCGCTGAAAATATGCTGCCGAAGCATACTGGCCTTTAGCTCGCTCTCCATTTGTCTGCCTTAACCCTTCCGGGGGGGGGGGGGGGGGGGGGCATAGAGAGACGGTCCAGACACAGCACTCTGCTGCTTCCCGTCCCACTGGATTGGCCCACAGAACCTGGGCAGACCACCCCCCCTCCACCCCACCCCCAGCGTTGAGATATGATCACTGGTTCAATGTCTCTTTTTCAGGGGGGTTGCTGGATCATATGAGAATGTCAAGTTTACTTTCTTTGACAGCTCTTGGGTCCGGAATCTGCAGAACCGGACCGGCTTTTTGTCCTCGAGAAAACGGGAATTTGAGGCCATACAAGCGGTTTCGGTTATCCTCGCGGTTTGTCTTTAAGGCGAAGCTTTCAGATGCTGGGTTCTTCTGTCGTGGGGTGGCTTTGGTCCCCCCCTGGGTGGGGGAAGGTGGGTGGCTCCTGCCGGACAGTGTTGGCTTCGCTCACAGCCTCACATGGAGCCCAGTCCCGTCACTTATACCACTACCCTCTCTTGGTTCCTGACAGAGCAGCCGGTACCTGGGCCCAGAGGAGACGGATGTGTGGGAAATCAGGGCATCATGTGACCAATGCAGTTATATTTATATAGTGCATTTTCCCAACATCACATTGTCTCAATGCACTACACATAATCTCTGCCACATAAACCTATGACTGGCATGTCACCGAAGTGGCTTGTCCTTCCATGAAGGATACAGGGTGTCCCGTGCATGACAGGCAGGAAGATGGGTCAAACCAACATACAGGAAGGTTAGGGTTTTCCACTCCTAAGCTCTTTCCTGTCAGAAGGCATGATTGGGATCTGTTTCCTTGGCCGTGGCTTTTGGGCCATGTTGTGGGCGTGGCCCCATCCCTGCCTGCCTTTCCAGTCTTGGTCCATGTCTGTGTAACGCTCCTGTGTGGCAGACGAGGCCTGGCTGTGTTTGTGTCAGGTGTGGTGGGGGTGGGTATTGGGGGGGCTTCATCCCGAGTGGGCAGGCAGAGAAGGATGAGTTCAGGGTAAAGGAATTTGAGGAATGCTGCCGTCTTCCAGACCGGCTAAGCGGCGACGGGAACCTCCGAATGCGGCTGGAGTTTGTATCTCAGGGACGACACATGCCAAACCCCCCTCCCGCCTGAGATGGGGGACCCCAACACTTATGCTAAAGAGTGACACAGCAAGCTTTTCCCATGAGCCCCCAGGAAATGCGCAGCACTTTATGGCTCAGCAGACCTCAGGTTGCTTGTTGAGGGCCAGCAGCCGAGAGAGCGGCAAGCGTGGGGGGGGGGGTAGTGTCTGTTGGCCGGGACGTGGCTGGAATTACACAAATACGTTACCTTTCATTTTGGAGTATTGAAAATCAGCCTTTTATTAAAGAGCCAAGATGAGGGCTTTATGG
Organism: Petrocephalus sullivani; assembly: GCA_026780845.1. NCBI lineage: Eukaryota > Metazoa > Chordata > Actinopteri > Osteoglossiformes > Mormyridae > Petrocephalus > Petrocephalus sullivani. The sequence continues at coordinate 15,939,243 of JAODKM010000008.1, read as the reverse complement.
ATTTCTCCAGTCACGCATGTTTCCCAAACTGGTGGGGTGGGAGGAAGTGTCCCCCCCACCACCACACCAGCCTCAGACTCGCCTGGTTTATAGACGTGTGGCATAAATTGCGGCGCGAGCTCACCGTGGCCCGGTGGACCGGCCAGAGGCGTCCTGCTATCCCGGGGACCTGTTTCGGCTTCGGATTTCTCATGTTTTTTTTGCCGTGTCCCAGAGTATAGAGGTTCGGGGGGGTATGGGTGCTGGCAATGCCTGTTTTTGCTAAGACCTGCTGATATTTCTGCACCTAAACCACACGACAGTCTGGTAATGGGCAGGTGGGCTTGTAAATGACTGCTTAGTTGTTCTGGGTCAAACTGGCGAGGGGGTGTCAGTGTGGGGTTGGCTTTGCTGTACACACACGCGCACACACCAGTGGGTGACAGAGACCTTTTCTGACTCCTTTGTGTCATAAGGATATTTTTCCAGCCTGCTATTTCAGGCCCTTTGCACAGCGCAGACCGGTGCGGTGCGGCGAACAGGATCCATATTGGTTTTCGCATCCCGCCGTGACAGGACGCTCTCCTGAAAGCTAATACAAAAGACAGACGGTCCGTCAGCAGAGAGCCGTCTCGTTTATACCTAGCGAACGTGCTAATGAGTTCTATAAATAGGCCCTCGTCTGTGCCGGTTGCTTCCAGAGTGAGACAGGAGCCCGGCGCTCCGTGCCAAGCCTGAGATCCAGAGCACGTCCGGGAGTCTCGGATACGCCGGCAGAGTGTGGGGGGGAGGTATAACGCCGCAGAAGACGATGTGCCTGCCAGCCGGCGAGGTCAGCGCCACGCCGCCTCTGCGCGTAACTCCCCAAGCCGAGGATTTGCTCCTCGATTCAGGAAGTGTTTAGAGGCAGAGAGAATTGCGGCTTTGACAGGGCCCTCTGTGTCAGCCGCCGCGGTGCTGGTGCGGTCATGCCACCGACCGCGCTCTTTGATGGACCGGGTTCCCGCGCCGTCACTGTGGTTACGCGCTTTCCTTTTCCTCTGATGGCACTTCTGAGACCTTGTGGAGGAGGTACGCTGCTCGGTCCTGTGGGCTCACTGGAGCATGGTTTTGAGGTGTGCTGGATAACATGGTGCCGCCCCCCCTCCCAGGTAACTCCTGCTCGCTTGTCTGAATGGGATCTCCTCAGACGGTGAGAAGCAACTCCCATCAGCCACGCCAACGCCGTGGTGTCTCATGCCAGCATGCCACATGGAGTCGGTGTGGTGGTTGGTCCAGGGCATTCTGGGTAATGGACAGGCATTGCGTCAGCCTGCCAGAGCTGCCTTGCCCTGCCGGCCGCAAGCTTTCCTCTTATGCAAGCTCCTCACAGCTGACTTGGACGGCCACCAACTGGCGCATTATGATCTTATGGTCAGTACGTTTCTGATATATTTACTATCGATCCGTCCCGTCCGTGTCCGTCAGGAGTTCCGGGAAGTGAGAGATCCTTAAACTCCCCCTGATTGCTACTTTTGTCGCCGATCCGGCGTGTAAGCCAGACCGTTGGTTCGTTTGCTGTCAGAATCAAGGCAGTGCAAATTAGCTATCGGCAGAGAGAGAGTGAGGATGGGGAGAGTGGGGGGGAGGCTCTGAGAACTTTGAATCCAGAGGGGAAGTTTTTCGTTTTTAATAAGGCCGCTTCCCTCCAGAGAGAGAGCAGGGATCAAACGCCATGATGTGTGCTCGGGGTGAGTTCACACGCAAACCCGGGCTGATCTGCATATTCCGTTTCAGCGAAATATGCCCTCTTCCTCCATCGCGCCTGCCCACTTGGTGAGTTTAAAAAGAGAGAAAAAGGGGGAGCTCAGTTAGTTGAAAAGCAGCAGGATGAAAGTACGGTGGGGTGGGGGGGGGGACCCTTTCTTTTTAAGGGTATTTTATGATGCCTGTGTCATGTAACACAGACTGGCATCACCAGTGGAGTGGCTACTGCCCCGACTGGTGTGAAATGGGAAACTGGGTTGCAGGTGCATGGACTGCCACCCGAATCGCTAGTACCACTGCTCTGAAGAATTTGCCATTCGGCTCAGTTTGCTTTTTTTCCTTTCCCATAATCCTTCACTTCTGCTGTCATCTCATTGGTGGGTAGAAGCAGTATTCCAGAATTTCCAAGGATACAGATTGAGGGCCCTTTGAGGACACCACGGGGGTGCACAGAAGCACTGGGCACTGGCTTCCATGCCCCGGCTGAGCTCCAGTCCCATCATGCACTGCTGGATTTGTTAGCCATCTTAAACCCTTAACTCTGCGTGTCCCAGAACAGAGAGGCTTCAGATGGATTCACCTGTCTACACGAGCCAAAGGAACAGGGGTGTATTACAGCCTGGGAATTGTGGGTAGCGCAAAGGGACAAGGGAACTACGTTGAGGCCGGAGCGGTCACGCCGGAATCCCCTCCCTTTCCTGGGATTAAAGGCTGACTCTGTTTGGCCAGATGTGAAGATTCTTCCAGTGTCCGTCCCAGACAAGATGGTATTTATTTTTGACAAACTGGGACATTCCTGCTGTTTGACCGGGCTGGATTTATGGCTGTCCTCCTATTTTGGTGGGCGCAGTATCCTGACAAAGTGCTTTTGTCCGAGCTGGCCTGCCTCCCTGTCACTGAGGCTTCATTCACGGCGATGGCGTGGATTCCTCGCACTCTTGTTTATGCCCGAGAAATCTGCCCTGGCTCGTCGGGAGACGGCGCTCGGAGGGGAAGAAAACGGCCCCTTCTCTCAGCACGGAATTGCTTTGGCTTATGGTGAAAGCCAGTAGGTATGGGGAGGTCTTCTCATTAATTAGGGAAGTAGACGCTTGATGCTTCTCTCTTTATTTTTTTAATCATGTGTATCTTACTACATTACTGCTGATCTCTTGCTGCCGAGCGCTCAGGCCTGCGAATAAAGGTCAGAGGTCAGGCCAGAGGTCAGGACGGTGAAGAAACACGGCCAGGGCAAACAGAAGTAACCCCCCCCCCCCAACCCCATAAGGCCTGTCCTCATCCTCCTTTCACGCGTGGCCTGCAAAATGGCCGCTGCTCGCGGCACAGGTCGGCCCATGTGCAGCGCCAGGCCAGGCTTCGTGGTTTAGCCTTCTTGCTGTCCTCTGGGTTTCTTGGCATGGCATTTTGATGAATTTTACACATGCAAAGGGTGGGGGGGGGGGCACGGTGTGGGGGTAGG
>JAODKM010000008.1:15883401-15897962 GCA_026780845.1 Petrocephalus sullivani | reverse complement strand
GTGGAAGAGGATGGTTGCGGGGGGGGGGTGGGGGGGGTCGCCAAGATGGATGTAGGCCCTGCTGTCATTCACACATGATTGACTTCAACCTTTTGAGTGCTAAGAAAACCTAGCCACACTCCTGCACTTTCTAATCAATATTCATTGCTCCTTGAAATCTCCTAATTAAAAAATGGAAGGGGGGGGCAAAAAATAAACTAGTGTATGGAAACAAAATGGATGTTACCACTGCTCTGCTCCTGGTCTATCTCTGCCCCCCACTTCAGATCATGTGATGTGATCAGAATTAAACAGTTTCATACTCCTACGGTGTCCCGTTAAGTTTCTGTTTACATCCATAATGAGGAAATCCCCTACAAGCAGTGCGATGGCCAGGTTTCCTCAGCTTCGGTTAAGCGGTCTAGAGACCGTCTCTGTGTTTCTGAAAGCATCCTGTCGCGTTGCTCCCTTTCACAGGAACAGGATGCTCTTTTTTTTTGCACCCCGCAAGGAAGAATGATTTAATTAGGAATCCCTCTAATAAGCCTCTCGGTTGGCCAAGGTAGGCCTTTCAACCCGTCTCACTAATTGGCTGCAGGAGAACTTTCCAGGCGTGTGACGAAACACCTTCAGTGATCAAAGGGCAAATTCCAGAGATGGTAAATAAAGTAAAAATAATATGATTACTTTATAGCACTTGCGTGTATTTCCCTGGCAGCAAAAGTATAGGAATTCATCAAGAGACTTTGGTTTTGAGTTCGGCTCTATTATTATTGTTGTCAAATAGTGACATACCGTCCGCATTGGCCTTGCTTACCTGTTTCCATCGGTATTTCACTTATAGGGATCAAGGTACATGTGTAATAAAATAAGGGAAATTATAATAAAGTTGAAGTGTTTTTTTTTTTTTTATGGAATTTTGAAATGATTCGCCAAAATGATTAGTGTTGTCTTGGCCTGCCCGTAAATGGCGCTGCAGCCGAAGCCACAGCGGGCTTCGGGGAGGCGCGACTGTCCACCAGCCCATCTCAGCATGTCTTGCGTTTTGGCTTCGCAGGTGACGGCCACTGAAGTGCTGCCGGCCAGTATGTTTATACCGGTTCCGGGGCTGGAAAAGGAGAACCCAAGCGTGCCGCTCACTGCAGGCCACTCGAGCCCAGATGACGCAAAGAAGCAGACAGGTTTGTCCCGCCCTGATGATTTCACCTCAGTGACTTGTCCCGAAAGATTCGCAGAAGCTTTCTTCTTCTGCCTTTTTACCTGCCAGCCAAAATGCATTCTTGTTAAGCATTTCCATATGAAAAATTCACTTTGGACAAAAGCATCTGCTAAAAAAACAGCCAAATATAGAAAGATGTTGAAAATACAGCAGGTTCGTCAAGGCAGTCGAGAACCATAACCGATTTAAGAACCAAATAAAAATCCATTTTCTGCAGGCAGCATTTGAATTACTTCCATATTTTGCGACTTGTTTTGATGAATAAAGGATCGTTCATGCATCAGAAAGTCCCGAAACTGTGAGCAAAATGTCTTCTGGCATAATTTCTGTTATGCATAACGACATCCAGGTTATATGACCTACTGTCTGTTTTCTCTCGTTTGGCAGAAACCTTGGAGCTTGACACTGAGAGGGGGGGGCCGCCACCTGCTGAAATGAATGAGTCTCGCAAGTCTCCCCTGGATGAGCAGCAGTCCGTGAAGGAGGATGTTGGGGGCTTCCTGTGTTGGAAGAAGGGCTGCAACCAGGTTTTTTCATCTTCAAGCGCCCTTCAAATACATTTCAACGAGGTCCACAACAAGAGGCCACAGCTGCCCGTCTCCGACCGACACGTCTACAAGTACCGCTGCAACCAGTGTAGCTTAGCCTTCAAGACCATAGAGAAGTTGCAGCTGCATTCACAGTATCATGTCATCAGGGCGGCCACCATGTGCTGCCTCTGCCAGCGCAGCTTCAGAACCCTGCAGGCTCTGAAGAAGCACCTGGAGACCAGTCACCTGGAGCTCAGTGAAGCTGACATCCAGCAGTTGTATGGGGGCCTGCTGATGAACGGAGACCTCATGGTCATGGGCGATGCATCTCTTGGAGAGGACCAGGGAGCACTGGGAGAAGATGACAAGGAAGGAGAGGATAGTGACCCTGAAGAAAAGCAAAGTCCAACTGGCAGTGACTCTGGCTCACTCCAGGAGGAATCTGGGTCAGAACCCAAGCGTGCACTTCCCTTCAGGAAAGGCCCCAACTTTACCATGGAGAAGTTCCTGGATCCATCTCGACCTTTTAAGTGCACAGTGTGCAAAGAGTCTTTTACCCAGAAAAACATCCTCCTGGTCCACTATAACTCAGTATCACACTTGCACAAGGTTAAGCGGGCCCTGCAAGAGACCAGCACGGGTCAGCCAGAGCCCACTAGCAGCCCAGATAACAAACCCTTCAAGTGTAGCACTTGCAATGTGGCATACAGCCAAAGCTCTACACTGGAGATTCACATGCGCTCTGTCCTTCATCAGACTAAGGCTCGGGCAGCCAAGCTGGAAGCAGCAGGGGGCACCAGTGGCTCCATGAATGCAGTTAGCACTGGAGGTGGAGGGTCCTCTGTAAGGACATCCACCCCCAGTCCTTGCCCTGCCAACTCCTCTTCAACAATGAGTAATAGCAGTTTGTCTTCTACTGTTCAGAATGTGCCAAATATCCAGGGAGGAGGTGCACATGCAAACCAGTCTACGGGCATTGAATCTCTTACGAATTCCTCAGCAACATGTCACCCGTCCCCATCTGAGAACCACGATACAAAGAAGAAGAAATTCGCAGACATGATTTCTTCAAGAGGGCAGCAGCTGCAGCAGCAGCAGTTAGCCCAGGCCCAGGCACAAGCCCAGGCCCAGCTACAGCAGGAGATCCAGCAACAAGCAGCTCTTATTCAGTCCCAGCTTTTCAACCCAGCACTCCTTCAGCACTTTCCTATGGCAACTGAGGCTCTTCTTCCACTGCAGCATCAACAGCTTCTCTTCCCATTCTACATCCCTGGGGCAGAGTTTCAGCTGAACCCTGAATCTAACCTCAGTGGCTCTGCACTTGGTATGGCCAGCTCTTCCGCCTCCTCCTTGCTGGAGGACCTGAAGAACTCTGCCCAGGCCCAAAGCTGCCTGCAGCAGCAGCTGATGCACCACCATCTCCAACAGCAGCACCAACAGCAGGCCCACTCACAAGCTCAAGGGCAAATGTCTTTACTTCAGCAAACTGCATCTCTTCTGCACCAAGCTGATAAAAAGACAAAACAACACAGCGAGAAGGATAGAGATGGGCAGAGGGAGAAGGAGGCACTTGAGAAAATGGAGGATCATGTCTCTAAGGACTGCTTGGATGGTATGAAAACTAAAGACAAGAAGGATCAACAGCATCCTATTATCAGTGGAAACCATGATCCATCCTTTCCTCCACCTAGAATTGCTTCGGATGCTCGTGGAAATGCCACTAAGGCCCTTTTGGAAAACTTTGGCTTTGAGCTAGTTATCCAGTATAATGAGAACAAGCAGAAAGCACAAAAGAAGTCGTCAGGGGCTGGGCCAACAGAGCTAAGTGGTCCCGGTAATATCAGCAGGGTGGTGGATCCCTTGGAGGGTCTTGAAAAGTTAGAATGTGAAGCTTGTGGCAAACTCTTCTCAAATATATTGATTCTAAAGAGTCATCAAGAACATATCCATCAAGCCTTCTTCCCATTTCGTTCCTTAGAGAGATTTGCTAAGGAATATAGGGAACAATATGATAAACTGTATCCTCTGAGGCCACAGACGCCGGAAGCAGCACCTCAACCACCACCTCCACCACCACCACCACCACCCCCACCTCAGCGAGCTCCAACACCCAACATTCCAGCCTCCACACCTTCACTTACGCCACCCAGTGTCTCTGCCCCGCAGCCCTCTGTTCCCATGACTCCGATTCCCATGCCCATGGATCTCCCACTCTTCTCTCCACTCATGATGCAGCCTGTGCCTCTCCAGTCTTTGCCTCCACAAATCCCTGCTCAATTGCCCTCTGTGGAGCCAAGTCTAGCTACTGATTTAGCTCAGCTGTACCAGCAGCAGCTCACGCCAGCGATGCTGCAACAGCAGCAGAACAAAAGACCAAGAACACGCATCACGGATGACCAGCTTAGAGTCCTACGACAGTACTTTGACATCAACAACTCTCCAAATGAGGAGCAGATCAAAGAAATGGCTGACAAATCTGGCTTACCCCAAAAAGTCATCAAGCACTGGTTCCGTAACACCCTCTTTAAAGAGCGGCAGCGGAACAAAGATTCTCCCTACAACTTTAACAACCCTCCCACAACCACTTTAGAGGACACCAAAATTGATTCAAAACCACCATCACCAGAGTCCCAGAAACAAGAGTGTTATGGAAGCAAGAGGTCCTCAAGAACAAGGTTCACTGATTACCAGCTAAGGGTATTGCAAGATTTCTTTGATGCAAATGCATACCCTAAAGATGATGAATTTGAGCAGCTGTCCAACCTGCTTAGTCTACCCACAAGAGTAATTGTAGTGTGGTTCCAAAATGCCCGACAGAAAGCCAGAAAGAACTATGAGAACCAGGGAGATGGAAGTAAGGAAGGTGAGCGAAGGGAGTTGTCCAATGATCGTTATATCCGTACCACTAACCTAAATTACCAGTGCAAGAAGTGTAGCTTAGTCTTTCAGCGGATTTTTGATCTAATCAAGCATCAGAAGAAATTGTGCTACAAAGACGAAGATGAGGAAGGGCAGTATGACAGCCAGAATGAAGATTCGTTGGATCTCTCTCACGAATACTATACTCTATCTGGATCATCCTGTCACACCCCTATGCCATCCTCTTCCAGCCTCTGCCCACTACCAACATCTACTTCAGCTTTCCCCCACATGTCATCCTCTGAAAAGGAAGAAGCCTCACCTGCTAATACATCAAACTCTTTTGATGAGAAGCCTAAACAAATGAATGAAGCATCCCCTGAATCCCAAGAGAACCAGGTATCTGTGAAGCAGGAACAGCCGCAACCTGAAATACAGCCCCAGCGGCCTCCACGGGATGAGAAGGCTCAAGCTACCCCAAAGACTTCCAAGTTCTCATCTCCCTCACCCTCCCAGCAGCAGCAGCATTGCGGTCCTTCTGTGTCCCAAGCTAGCCCCGCTCCTTTACATATGACCCTCAATCCTCTCCTGACCCCGTCTTCACAGCAGCAGCAACAGCAGCTAGCTCAGCAGATGATTCCCTACCAGTGTGATCAATGCAAGCTCAGTTTCCCGTCCTTTGAGCACTGGCAGGAGCACCAGCAGCTTCACTTTCTCACTGTGCAAAACCAGTTCATCCATCCGCAGTTCTTGGAACGCCCCATGGACATGTCCTTCATGTTGTTTGACCCTAGCAATCCTCTGCTCACAAGCCAACTTCTGTCAGGAGCCATGCCTCAGATACCAACCAGTTCTGCCACATCTCCCTCAGCACCCACGTCAACAATGAATTCCTTAAAGAGGAAGCTGGAAGAAAAAGCCAGCACCAGTCCAGGAGAAAATGACAGCACTAACAGTGGGGAGGAGCCACAACGGGACAAGAGGCTCAGAACTACCATTACCCCAGAGCAGCTTGAGATCCTATATCAGAAGTATTTATTAGATTCCAACCCTACTCGCAAGATGCTTGACCACATTGCCCATGAGGTGGGCCTGAAGAAAAGAGTTGTGCAGGTGTGGTTTCAGAACACTAGGGCTAGGGAGAGGAAAGGGCAGTTCCGTGCTGTGGGCCCTGCCCAAGCTCACCGTCGATGTCCTTTCTGTCGGGCTCTCTTCAAGGCAAAGACTGCCCTCGAGGCCCACATTCGGTCTCGCCACTGGCATGAAGCCAAGCGTGCAGGCTATAATCTGGCTTTTTCCAACATGCTCCCTGACCAAGAGGGAATGCAGTTGAAGATGGACCCTCTTGATATTTCCAGCTATTCACAGCTCACTTCTTCAAACGCTGATGGACAATGCTCTTCTCTGTCCCCGGTGAGCAAAAGCATGGATTTTTCTCCCCGAGCTCTGCTAAGTCCTACTTCAATAAAAGTGGAAGGAATGGAGGACTTTGAAAGCCCAAACATGTCCTCTGTCAACCTGAATTTTGACCAGAACAAACTGGACAATGATGACTGTTCCTCAGTGAACACAGCCATAACAGACACCACTACTGGTGATGAGGCCAATGTGGATAATGACAGTGCAGACACAAAGCATGGCCACAATAGTGGCGACTTTAAGTCAGGGGGCACAGTTCCCTCAGTTGAGAATGATGACCAAATGTCCTCAGGGCTGGTGAGCCCTGCAACAAGTTACATCGCTAAGGACTTTGAAAATGAAACTATGGTAGATTACAGTGAGAACTCTAGTCTCGCGGACCCATGTTCACCAAGTCCTGGAGCGTCTGGGAGCAGGAGCATTGACAGCGGAGACCGCCCAGGACAAAAGCGCTTCCGTACCCAGATGACAAACCTCCAGCTAAAGGTACTTAAGTCTTGCTTTAATGATTACAGGACTCCTACTATGCTAGAATGTGAGGTACTTGGCAACGACATTGGACTGCCTAAAAGAGTAGTCCAAGTATGGTTCCAGAATGCTCGAGCTAAGGAGAAGAAGGCAAAGCTGAGCATGGCCAAGCATTTTGGCATCAACCAAACATCTTATGAGGGACCCAAAACGGAGTGCTCTTTGTGTGGTATCAAGTACAGCGCCCGGCTTTCGGTGCGAGACCACATCTTCTCTCAGCAGCACATCCATAAAGTGAAGGACACTATTGGGAGCCAACTAGACAAGGAGAAGGAGTATTTTGACCCCGCCACTGTCCGTCAGCTGATGGCCCAGCAGGAAATGGACCGTATAAAGAAAGCCAATGAGGTCCTGGGAATGGCGCAGCAGCAAGCCATGCAGCAACAGGGAATGTTTGACAGCCCTGCCCTGCAGGCTCTGAACCTTTCTTCAGCCTACTCCACTCTGCAAGCAATTCCCCCTGTCCTCCTGCCAGGGGTTGGGAGTCCCTCCCTACCAGGTTTTGCTGCCTCAAACACAGGTAGAATAGCCCTGAATTATGACCTTCAACAACTGTTTAGTTTTTTTTTGTGCTCAATAATAATGAGAAAAGTCTTAACAGGTGCAGTTATAGTAAAAGTGCAGATTTGTGTCTGTTTACATGCAATGTGCATTTAAAATTTGTCACAAATGCACAATTGTATAGCTTGTAATTTGCAGTTTTTATAAACATAAGAACTATATCCCTTTTTCTGTTAATGGTGTTAGAGTATTTCCTTTTGATTGACAGTCACACATCAACTATGCCACAGTGCTGGGCATTCACAAGCCTACTGTGACATATCGTGTGGGACATATCGTCCAAAATATAATTTGTGAAATTTACGTGAAGGTTTACTGATTGAGTAACACTTCTTTATTTTCTCTTTCTTCTAGCTTTAACGCCCTCAAAACCTACGAACCTCCTGAACATGCCTGGTGCCAGTGTTCCCTCACCAAGTCTCCCCACTTCCGGATTATCCAACAAGACCCCTTCCTCCCTGGCTTCGCCCAGCCCCACCCAGGCCAGTACATCCACCTCGCATTCCACGCCAACCCCCATATCCACAACCACCTCCACCGCCGTAACCACGCAGACCAGCTCCCGGTCCGAACCCCCCAAAGAACGTGAAGCTGAGAGCTCCAGAGAGAAGAAGTCTAAGGAGAAGTTGGAGAAGCCTCACAATCCTTCGTTGACAGGGAGCACACCAGCACCCTCCACGTCTGCTGCCAGTGCTAAAAAGGACAAGCCAGATCCTTCTGTTCCTGCCACCTCCATGCCAACACCTGGTATGGAGTATGTAGTGGATCCAGCACAGCTTCAGGCCTTGCAGGCTGCCCTGGCCTCAGACCCCACAGCTCTGCTAACCAGTCAGTTCCTTCCCTATTTCATGCCTGGCTTCTCACCCTACTATGCCCCTCAGATACCCGGGGCTCTCCAGGGTGGCTACCTGCAGCCCATGTATGGCATGGAGAGCCTGTTGCCGTACAACCCAGCTTTGTCCCAAGCTCTGATGGGGCTGTCCCCTGGCTCCCTGCTCCAGCACTACCAGCAATATCAGCAGAGCCTCCAAGAGGCCCTACATCAGCAGCAGCGGCAGTTTCAGCAGCAGCAGAAGCAGCAGCAGCAGCAGCAACCCAAAGCAAGCCAAACCCCAGCTCAAACCCAGCCCTTTGGAAACCCAGATCGCAAAGACTCTGCCAAAGATTCAGCAAAACCTGAAGAAGCGAAAGGCACTCCTTCCTGTGAGGCCTCTGCATCGTCATCCTCCTCTTCCTCTTCATCCCACAAAAACCCCTCCTCTGAGCAGCACGAGATGGATATCAAAAATGCAGACCCCCCCGTTGACCAGTACATCGTCCCCAAAGTGCAGTACTCACTGGCATGCCGCAAGTGTCAAGCAGTCTTTAGCAAGGAAGAAGCGGCCATCGGCCACTTAAAGTCCATTTGCTTTTTTGGTCAGTCTGTGGCGAACCTGCAAGAGATGTTGCTTCGGGTCCCCAGCAGTGGGAGTGCAGGGGAGGGCAGCCTCTACGACTGCCTGGCTTGTGACACCACCCTGGGTGGGGCCCGAGCTCTCAGTCAACACCTGGAGTCGGCCTTGCACAAACACAGAACAATCAAGCGATCAGCCCGAAACGCCAAAGAGCACGCTACTAGTTTATTACCTCACTCTTCAGCCTGCTTCCCCGATCCCGACACCACATCTACCTCGCAGACTGCCCCTCACCCCAACAGCAGCCCTCCGCCCCCGCCGACATCATCAGCTGCCGCGCCTTCATCCTCGTGCTCCTCCTCCCTCACTGCCACCTCTCCGCATGCCGTCGCCGCTGGCAAAACCTGGCCCCAGGCCCCTTTCTCCAGAGCTTTAGCTGGAAAGCCCAACGCCACTTCTACTTTAGCCACCACGTCCTTTGCTCCAGCGTCCTCACCTTCAACGGTTACCTCAAGTTCATTGAGCACCTCAGGGGTTCAGACCTCGATACCAACAGACGTCTTTACCGACGAGTACGACTCTGACAATAGTCAGAAGTCCGCGGACAGACTGGGCCTCCCAGCTGAAGAGCCGCAGCAGCCCAGTTGTCACAAAGACAGTAGTAGTTGTAGTTCTAATCTCACTAGTGTAGGAGTGGACTCCATCCGATTGTAAAAGAGCTTTCGACGACGGACAATATTTAAAAAAACACAAAAGACAAAAAAAAATAAAAAGAAGCGATGTTAAAAAATGTTTAAAGATATACAAACCAATTTCAGAAAAAAAGATGTGTAAAGACTAACTGCAATTCCAAAGCTTGTAACCAAAAATTAAATGTTAGTTGATTGTTTTCCCATATCAACATGCTGGTTTTAGGTTATTTCTGCTTCAGTATGTATAGTATGACATCACTCTCTGCAGCTAAGTTTTGGATGCTTTACAGCAATGGACTGCCTCAAATGTTGTTCTGATGCCCCCGATTACTGTCAAAAAATGCAAACTTATTTGTATGAATTGTCCCTACTTAAGAGCACATAAACAGAAAGCCAGTATGTACTGTATGGGAGAATAGTCTTACATTTACAGTTTCTCTTGCTATCTAAGCGTTCAGATACCAATGGCTTGCTAAAATGATGAAAATAATGTAATGTCTATTTTATTCTCAGGTCAACAGGTCACAACCCCTTTTCTGTTACAGAAATTTGTTTTATGCTTTGTTCATTTCTAGCAGAAGAAAAAGTTTGTTTTTTTTCCTTCAACTGTTGATTTAACAGGCAGAAAGTATTAAAAAGAGAGAAGATAATATTAAGGCATAGCTTTCTGGGGATTCAAAAAGGGTAGTTGATCTGCTGATTTTAAAGATTTAAAGTACTTTTAAAGGGGGTAATGAATACTCTCGACTATGCCCAGTCACAGAGAGCATTGCAAACTCGCTGGGGAGGGGGGGGATTTTTTTTTTTTTTTTAAAGAAAAAAAACTTTCTGTATTTATGATAGATATGAAAAATTTTGGTGTTAAGTAGATTGTTGCATTGGAAATGAATTTAAACAGTATGGTAGATTTAAAAAAAAAATCTTTGTGTACATTTAGCTTTTGTACTGTCCAACTTAAAGGCGCCTCATTTGATGTTGTCTTGGTCATTCCGATAGATTAGATTAAGGAGCAGCAACTGATCTATATATATTTTCTGTCCTTTCCTCAGCTTCTTGACTTGTGTTGTCCCGTCTGCCACTGGCAGGGTTATTCCCCATGTCGCAATGTTTCTTCCTTCCCTTATTTATTTATTTTTTTGTTGTTTTTTTTTCTTTCGTTTTTGGTTGACACGAAAGTGACAAACGAAAAAAATGTTTATTGAAACATTGAAGAGATGTGTAATCACATGTGTGTTACCTTTGTGCACTTAGGACGGTCTGGTTCCTCGCTCTCGCGCCCTTTTGTGTCCCGCGCTTCCGTCCCCCTCGATGCTTTTGTAGATATGGGGGCAGTTATTGCTCCTTTACCACTACAAAGCAGACCGTTCGTTTAACATGTAGTGTGGCTGCAGTCTCTCTTCTGGGTTCGTTTTATTTGTGTTTTTTTTCTTCCTTTTTTCCTTTTTTTCGTCGTAGATGAAAATGAAAAAAAGAATAATAATAATAATTCTCACGCTTTAAAACGAAAAAGAAAATCCAAAGACGAAACACTCACCACTGGTGCAGAAACGCGAGAAAAGAGGGTTCTTTATACTTGCGAATTTGTTGCTGTTTTTAAGGATAAGAAAACAGTTTTAAAATAAAGGAGTACACATCAAAGTGGCCGTTTTTGCTTCCTTGCAAGCAGACAGGTGACTTTATACGTAAAATAAGAAGAATACCAAAAACCAAAAAGGACTCGCATCCTTGCATTGTGGAGTAGCACCATGACGGAGCCATTGTAGTTTGTAAGATAGAGGTTAAAAAAGCTCTTTGTTTAACTTTGCTGTCACACACAAAAGTCAATTTTTTTAAGGAAATGTATAAGGTCTGGTCTTTGAGGACATAAGTTTTGCTGCTAATGTAGTTTTTGAAGAAAAAAAAATACCTAGATGCATGCTCATTTTGCTTTTTGGCTAAGCTTTAACAGAAACAAACAATAACCCATTTTTTCCTGCCTCTGCTATTTTTTTTCTTTGTGCAAAAACGGAACTTTGAAGACTGTGAATATATGTTCCAAAGGACAGTTTGGCTGACTTTTATTTTTTAATTTTGTTTTGAACAGACCAATGTCAAAAGCCAATGCTCTATATTATTTGTACAGAACAGTGCATTCCAAATACCACATTGAACGTTTTTTCCCCTTTTTTCAGAGCAAGGACTGATTATTTTATTGATTTTAATTACATTTTTATTCTGTTTTTTTTTCACGTTGACTGTAAGCTGTTGTCTCAATTTGGAATTGTGGGTTGCAAAACAAATGGACACTTGGACTTCCTTCATGAAAGTTCTGGTTTGGGGAACCCCCCACCCGGGCAGGATAGGTCGTTGCTCATTTGAAATCGTAATAGTGATCACCAAAACGTGTTTGTAACACCCATTTTGTTCTGACTTTGTCTGTTCCCATGAGTTGTTCGGTGTCACCACGACTTTGTTTCGGCCACGCTGAGAGAGCACCGCGAGGCTATATAGGGCAGTTGTCTGGAGCCGCAGTCTCCACCACGCGAAGAGGCGAACGGGCGCGATGCGCGTCCCCGCGTATCGCGGGGGTGACGCGCGCCTGCACGCGCTATTGTCCAGGAGTGTCGTCATTCCTGAGCGTCACAATACTGGGGAAATCGGAAGATTTTCCTCTTTAAAAATAAATAGAGCTATCCCCAATGCTTCTGTATCCAAAGAGGTTGCTTGCTCCTCCCGTTTACAGTTACGATACTCAACCATCGTTTATAACACCCCCCCCCCCCACCACTAAACAAAAATATAAACGAAAAAGGATCTTTAACACCAAAACGGAGGTGTGTCTAATTTACCGAGACTGCTTTTTTTGGCCACCCCATGTATAGCTTTTGCTAAGGTATTGGAAGGTGCGTTTAAAAGTGTTCCGGCTAGCTGAGCGATGCAGTTCGGTGTTGCTTCCTGCCACCGTGGATATCACACTGGTCTGATCTGTAAAGATTCCCTCTCAAAACAGTTTCTTTACAATATTGTGATGGTTATTTTTTATGAATTCTGATGCTGTACAGTTTACTCTGAATGCTATTGCTTTATTTTGGTTCCCCGATAATGTCATAGACATTATTTTCACATAACTTTGTATTTTATTTCGGTTTCTGTATATTACTTTTCCATATAAATTAACATTTAACACTATCTTCTAAATTTGATTTTTTTTTATCTTTATATTATGACCTGGCCACTTTATGGTGTAATACTGTTTGTGTTTTGCAGCACTGTTTTGCGTCGTTTTTAGTGTGTTTTGTTTGGGCTCTTGTGAGCAGTTCAAGGTTTTCAGATCATACTTGGTCAGCATAGAGTGTGTGTGGGAGTGTGTGTTTGTGTGTGTTTGAGAGTCAGCATTTGTTTTTTAATTATTTTATTATTATTTTATTTCAATCTATTTCAAGCACCAGAAGTACTGAACTGCAGAGCTGGATAAAAAAAAAACACAGGATAGTGTTTGTTAAATGAGATTTTAAGGCATACAGTAGGTTGTCATACTATGGAAGATGGTGACTACAAAGCACTGAGTATTTTCTGTTCTAATTAAGTGTCTGAATGTGGCCAAAGCTTATGTAGTTGTTTGCGAAACAGAAGTCTAAAGCAGTTTCCCTTCGCATCTAATTGTGACGCAGCTACAGAAGCGCTTCGGAAATGGGAGAAGCATCAGCTCTTGTTGACATACTTGAGTCTAACGGACATCTTTACAAAGGAAGAAAAACAAGGTATTGCAGTAGAGGTCATCTTTCTGCCCACTGTGAAAATAAACATATATACAGATATATATTAAAAAAAGACATCTTTTTTGTTTATAAGAAAATAAAAGGAATTTGGACTTTCTGCCAAACAGGAAGGCTATCTCATGTGGTGTTGGGTACATCAGGAAAGCCTTGAGCAGGTCACGGCTGTCCTTATGTCAAGCTCACTGCTGGGCGGAAGGCAACTCCATCTTGGGGGTGGACTCTGGGCCCAGCGGAGAAATGGAGAGAGAGATCTGAAATAGCTGGACTCTGGTAGCTGGAGCCGGCCCTTCTCTCCAATGTCGCGTCCCCAAGCTGCGTCCACTCTCCAAACTAAACTGGATGGGTGGTGGAACGTCCGCCATCACTCCCCTGGTCTGTAACGCTGCAGCCTCTTCTCTCCCTCCTCCTTTCTTCTTTTGCCTGTCCCACTGATTGACAGGCAGAACCGTCCAATCACATAGCAGCTGGCGCTCTCCTCACAGAGTTGACCAGTCACGTTACAACGTAGAGACACTGGTCCCGGAATAATGGGGGAGGGGTTTTCATAGGCTGTCATTCCAAATGAAGCAGTTTAAAAAAAAAAAAAAAAAAAAAAAAAAAAAACAAACAAACAAAAAAAGCAACACAACCAAAATTAACAACCAAACTAGAAAAAAAACAACCAAACCATTTTCTCTAATTTCAGAGGTAAACTGTTACATGGATCCCCAGATCCTCTTATTTCTCCTGGTGCCACAATATTTTTTTAAGGCATTTTCTTTGGTTTTATTCTTCTGTTTGGTTTCTTGAATTTTACTCCTCCGTGGAGCTCCTCATGGATGGCTCTGTGGCTATAGTCAGCCCACCTGAGGGTAGAAAATACAGCCTTGCAATGTACAAAAAAGAGCAAGTTAAACCAAAAATGTTGTTCTTGATGTCTTTTCTATACTGTAGTCTTGTTAGCTTTTTTTGTTACTGTAATTATATGATGAAGATTTCCAAACTGTACCAAATGACATGGAGACTAACATACAAAAACCACATGGAACTTCAGACTTTTAAAGAGAAACCTTTTGTCACAAAACCTTGTTGTCCTAGTTAAGTTGATTGTAGATGGTAATTGAATATAATCCTTTGAAAATATTTCATCAAGTATGTTTCTTGCTCATTGTGATACATTAAAAAAGTATGAGCAAAACAGACAAGCCGCTGTTTCGTTTTTCTTGCAAGATTTTCGATTCCACAGTCATTACATATGACACCCAAATATAAAATTGCAGTATTTAATCAGGTGTGGTAGAAATTTCATAGGAGGTTCATTTTCTGTTTCAGTTTAAATTTGTTTGGAAGTAGGTCAGGATATTGAGTGATATTATCCATGTCACCTGCTCACACCTGAATTAGTGTATGTCAGGCTGTTTTTATATATTCAGGTCATTGCGCAGTCGAGTGGTGATGCTGTTGTACAGTTTCATTGTAACCTTGTAGCCTCATCACGCAGTAACTCATCCTTAAGATACACCGATGAGAAAAATGGTGCAATCTCGTTAGGGAGACCCAGGTAATGGATGCAGATCCTCGTTAGGGAGACCCAGGTGAGGGATGCAGATCCTCGTTAGGGAGACCCAGGTAAGGGATGCAGA
>JAODKM010000008.1:15861522-15872580 GCA_026780845.1 Petrocephalus sullivani | reverse complement strand
GGGGGTGGGGGGCAGGGGGGAATGTGTCCTCTAGCATGCAGTGGATTCCAAGACTCTCACAGGTGCAATTGTACATGGGCCTGGAGGTCTCTGGGCCTCACTTTCAAAATATCACTGTTATAAACTACAATCTGAACATGTGATATGGATAGATAGCATGCTGCCTAATCATCCATGGTGCCATTGTCTATTAGAACTATGTAAAGAACTCAATATGCTTTTTTTTTTTGCTAAAGATGTCATTTTGAAGGTGCCACCAGAAATATTTTTCAAACATTCTCATCAGCGCCCCCTGTTTGCAGGTCACAGCTGCAGCAATTCCAGAGTGAGTAAATAATGACTGTTAACGACATGCTTGACTCTGCGTGCAAAATCGTCTTTCCTGTGTAAACCCCCTGTCTTTGGCCAGTAGAGAAGATCTCTTCTCTTCCCACCGCCAACCTCCCCCCCGCACGCACTGGTACGACAATCATTTCATGAAGGCCTGAAACTCATTACACGTGTCCCCGGTGTCCAGCTCGGCAGCCAGATTTAGGGCAAACTGCCTTTTGTCTTACTTTCTCATGCTTCCTGTCTTGGTCACACTGCCTCCTTCTCCCCCCATCTTCCTCTCTGACTTTATGTATCATCAGGAGCCCAGGACTACACTTGGTCATGTTATGATAAGATGAATATAGCAGCGGGGGGGGGGGATAGCAGAGGAATCTTTAATATGTGTTTACGGGGCTGAAGGAGGCTGCTGAATCCGCAGTGAGCCACAGCGCAAGGGACCTGTGTGTGCCTGTGTGTGTGTCGGAGAGGTTGGGGGTTTGCATTTACCACATTGGGAGGACCATATGTCCCCACAATGTGGTAAAACCTGTTACTTCTTATTTTTTCAGGTCCCCACCAAAATCTGTAAATGCTACCAAAAAACTTAATATGCCCAAAGTCTTACATTTTGGTTGGTTACTTATAGTTCAGGTTAGGACTGGGTAGAGGTTAAGGTTGACATGATTGTTTTCTTCGAATAAAACGATGAAATGAACTATAAGAATACAAACCTGTGTGTGTGTGTGTGTGTGTGTGAGTGTGTGTGTGTGTGTGAGTGAATGGGAGGCTGGGTGAGGAATATGGAATTGAGCATAGAAATTAACAAGGTGATAAAGTCTGAAAAAGCTCATTTGAGGCACGAAGAAATCTTTACTAAGGGCAAAAACGTTGTGAGTAAGACTTTGGCAGCAGTACTAATTCCTTTCTTCTGTTTTTTCTTTTATTTCTGCAGAGAACACAGCCAGGCAATGGTTTCCCCTTGAACCAGAGCAGAACTCTTAACAAAGGCCATTATTTAACACATCTGCCAGCGAGCGAGACAGGACCACTACATCTGGAAGCAATAAAGGAGGGACAGGGAGAAAAATAAGAAAGGTTTCATGTACTGTGCGAGGAGGGGATTTTTCTTTATGAAAACAGCAGGAAGAAGAAGAAGCTCATTTCCACCTGAGGATGTTGACACAAGAGGGAGCTGTGCATGATTAAAAAACAAAATTTAAAGCTCCAAAATAAATATCACAGCACAGTCCAATTCCTAATTAAACATAGCAACTTAAGAGGTGAAATGCTAAATGGGTAGGGCAAGGGTCCCAGAACAGAGGGCCCCAGACTGTCCCTCACCGGGGGGGTCAGGATCCTCCTGTGCGCTGCCAAATAGCACCTGCAATGCTGCGGGAGAGATGCGGGGACATTCCGGCACCTTCCGCAGACCTCCTGTAGTTTCTCAGGTTTCCTGTAAGCAGCTAAACTGAGATCCCATGTACTTGCAATGAAAAGTGACAGGAAATTGACTAAAACATTGGAAATCAATGGGAAGTAAATGTGCTCCTTAACTACAAGCGAGCGGTAAAGAGCTGCTTTCTGTCTGCCACTCTGCCCCCCCCACCTCCCCGGGCCCCCCACCCCTGTATCAGCGTCTCACTCTCTGTCAGTCGCCCCGCACTGGCCAGACAGTGAGCAGCTCGCTTGGGTGACCTCAACATGTCTGCCAGCATCCCTTGAGCTTGCTTGCCTGTTTTCAGACCTGCTTCTGGGTTTGGACAGCGCATTACCATGTCATAAGGGCCTAGCCCGATAGCAAAACAGGCTACACGTGAGTGATAAATGAGCTATTTCAATGACCTGCTTTGACTTTATCGCTGCACATCATGTATTTGTTTCCGTGAAGGTTTCTGCATGAACGTGTGTCAGTGTAGGACAGCATTGCATATACCTGCAGAAGGAGGCACAAGGTGATGGAGGAAGAAAAGAAGGACTTCAGAGGCACACAGTACCCTTGTCCCAGATTGTGACACACGTGGCATCTCCACGTTCGTCAACTTTCAGCTCGGAAAAGTCATGAAAGCAAAGGTAAGGCAAAAACAAATCAAAACAAATCATACAACAACAAAACAAATCACAAACAACAAAACAAATCACAACACAACAAAAACTATAAAACAACAAAACAGGGATAAAATGGGAGTGCAGTCACAGTGTTTTACTTACTGTACCAAAGTTTCAGCTCAGAAAAACCATGAAAGCAAAGGTAAGGTAAAGACAAATCAAGTTCTTGTAGAAAACAAACTGATGCTCAGTGTTTTAGACCACATTACAATACTCTGCTGGGGGGGGTGCCATTAAAGGGGGCGAGTCAGGATAATTCCATGGGCTCTTGAGTGACAAGGGTCCGAAAAAAATTGGAACATAATTGGATTGGTCTGGGTTGAGAACCCAATACGATATGGGCCCCCAAAATCTCTAGCAGCACCACTGCTCTGCTGAATGAAACAAACTTATAAGGGGAAATCCTGGTCATCAGTGGAAATTAGGTTTAAAACATGTTCCAATAGGGAAAGCACAGAGGATTTTCATAAAGTGAAATTTTCTCAAACAAGGACCTTGGCTCACTGCCACCCATGCAGGGAAACCATCTTGACCCAGGGAACTGGAGGCTTGGCGTTGCTCCCAAGCATAAGCTGTAGACACTACAGACATAGTGTAGCCCAGGGGCACTGTAAGAGGGGAAATTTACAATTCCATGGGCCCCTGAGTGACAGGGGCCCTAAAAAATTTGGAACATAATTGAATTGGTCTGGTTTGAGGGCCCACTGTGACATGCTTTTATGGGGACCCAAAATCTCTGGTGTGGCCCCTGTGATGTAATCACAAAACAACTCAGTTAGCTGAGGATGAAATGGCAGTGCAGTCACAGTGCCTTACTAACCAGACAGTGCAGAATAAACGCAAGATGTATGTAAAAGAGAATGCTGATTTATACATCTCCAAATGAAGTTTGGGTAATACAGGAAATTCCCTCCTAATCCATTTACCGTGTTTACAGAACGGGCCCCAGAGAGTTCCTTCATGACGCAACGTCCTGTACAGGTTAAGAGACTTATTCTTTAATCGAGATGACCGTCATTCCACAGGAGATCAATGGAGATGGTGCCAGATCAATAGGGTGACATACAAATCCCTGTCACTTTTCTGCAAACAGTGCTGTCACGCTATCCATTTCCGTTCTGGCTAACCAAATTGTACAAACCATACATCCAAATAAGAAGACCTAGAGTCTGAATATTGCGTCCTTCTGATTTTCTTTTTTAGTTAAATAAAAGACTTCCACTAATGTGAGGTCCTCTTAAAATGCAGAGATTGATCAAAATGAATTGCCATTATAAGCAAGCATATAAAGAAAGGAATCATTCAGCACATTTGTTTATTGGTGCCCTGAAATGAATAAACAGTATATAAGATGGATGTGTGGAAGGATGGATGCATCTGACAGCATCAAACAAGTACAATATTGCTATAATTAATCATGTTCTGACCCCTGGCGTCAGAAGAATTGTGCATATATGGGATTGCGGCATAGCAGTATCATTCTTGGTACCCTTTGAAGAGCCTGAGGCACTCGGGTGTATTTTGGTAGGTCACAGCCGAGGATTATGCAGGGAGAAAAGACACCCTGTGCTTAACGGGCTCTTTCAGTCAAGTTCTGCCAGGGTGGCGCTCTCAGCTCCAGACTGCGGGCCTTTGCGGTCACATTCTGCCCATCAAGCAGAGAGAATGGGGGGGTGAAGTGGAGGATATTAATGCAAACACACATCATGCAGTAAAAATCACACACATACAAATATTAACCACTCTGCCATACTGCGGCTGTCACTCAGGCCCACCCCCCCCACCCCCCGCAAGGAGATTTGTGGGACTGTGGTCAGGCGAGGGTTAAATCCATTGCACCATAAAACTGGGGCTGTTCATGAAATGGAGGAATGAGAAGCAGAAATAATATTTCAAGTATGATTAGTTCATCCGCAGGGCACCTTGTGCGATTGGGGGGGGGCATTGTGCGCGGCAAGCAAGCAGTAAATTACATCTAGGCTTTGAATGATTTCTGCAGATCCCATTACGACAGCGAGAGAGAACGGGGAGGGGAGATAAAGAGACGTGGGGGGGTGAGGGGGTGAAACGGGAGAATGAATCAAACGGATTTCGGCTTCAAAATGTCCGAATGGAAAAAAGACAAGTGGGTGGGCGGGATGCAGATGGACGGACGCAGGTCCCGCACACTTATAACACGCCGTCAGCGGATAACTGACTCCTAAGAATTCCTTTGTGGTTTTCCCTCTTCTTTGTTGCCGTCTCTGTCTCTCTTTCCGTTAAAATGGGAGCGGATCATTCCCGCCAGACTCCCCCGGATGTTAGAGCGGCTGTTGCCTCCCATCCTTCGCCATCACTGGCGATCCAAAATGTAATTAAAAGTGGGAGATGTCATGGTGGACAAGACAACAAAGACATTGAAACAGTAGGGATCAAAGTTGTTAAGGAGCCAGGCACATTGTTGACAAGCTCATGTAGACATGTAAATGAGCAATAGTGTTGCACTACGCGCTGCTTTGGATATGAATGCAAATAAATAAAAAACTATTTTCCCCCCAATTTTCTTTGCCCAGTTCACTCATAAACCACAGTCTCCCAGCTATTGCCTGTTATACGTCTAGTATGTTACGGGTCCATAGCCAGTTCCAGTACCTCCACCACAGCCCCTGCCCATGGAGACGGTGACCATTTGCTACTACCTCTCACCCGGCTGTGTCACCGCTATCTGTTACTACATGTGGAGAATGTCAGCATGCATGTGTGAAGGTGCATGACAAAGACTGGACAGCTGTGTTTGGATGGTGACTGAAGAATGCATGTCACAGTGCCCAGTCTGCGTATTTCTGCTAGTGTCAATAGTAAAAAGTCAACTGGGACTTGGGGGTCGTTAATTTATATACCCCCTCCTCCAATCTCCCAGCTGCTACTGAACCTTTAGGACCATCCAGACATTGACAATGACATTGATAATTTGCAGGACTGAGTTACGCTGTGTAATATATCCTAATCCAGGTCTTGCAGAGAAACTGGTCATATTAAAATCTTGGATAAAATCTTAGATAAACAAATGCCTATAACACAACTATAAGTTTAAAGATAGCCTTCAGAGGTCTAATCAGCCGAGT
The DNA here is from genome assembly GCA_026780845.1 of Petrocephalus sullivani. Lineage (NCBI taxonomy): Eukaryota > Metazoa > Chordata > Actinopteri > Osteoglossiformes > Mormyridae > Petrocephalus > Petrocephalus sullivani. The sequence goes on along the minus strand of JAODKM010000008.1, from coordinate 15,867,058 downwards.
TTAGTAGATAATGTTTATTGACACATCTGTTAATGGTAACACTTGATACCAGCATTCTAGAAGACTGAAATATTGAAACAGGTGAGGTTTGGCAGAGCAATTTACATAGTCACCTGTCCTGCAGAATTACATGCAGCTAGTCTGTCGACCCTGTAACTAAAAACCCTGCCTACTACAAGGACAGTTTCACACACTTGCCATAATGGTCTTCACAAACACATTGTCCTGTTTTTCTTTCAGAAAAATGTTATTTGTTTGTGTCAGCGTTTAAGCCCAGTACTAGCATCTTGAAACATGACCCGGTTTCTCTGAGACATGGAGATGTGTATCATCAGTACTGGAGACTGAAAAGCACCCTGGTGTGATTTCGTATAAAGAGGGTGGCAGAGGACCCCAGGACTGAGCTTTGCGGAACACCGGGGCTAAGATCGCATATCAAGAACAGCTATCTTTTTAAAAAATGTGTGTGATGGATGGTGGAATTGTCTCCGTTTATCCTACAATCTGCAACCAAAGCTGCAGAATTGGTACAGTCTTAAGTGTGAAACCATGTGGAAATACTGACCCAGGGTACCCATATTGAGATCTACTGCATTAATAACTGGTCCTTAACCAAAAGTAAGAAGATATGGATGATATGCATGCAGCAAGAAAATGTTCTCATATACTGATAGCATGTTGTTTATCAGCTTTAGCAGGGCAATGACAGAACCCAAAACCTGACTGGAGATTTTTGGAGTTTAAGTTTATGACTAACATGGTTATTTACCAACAAATTTAAGAGAAACTAAATGACTGATGCCAATATAGCCTTAATAAGAGATCGGAATAAAAGTAATAAATCAGATGCTTCATGATGACAGTGAGATTACAGGTCTGTGGGCACATAGTGCTGTTGATAAGGATGACTTATGTTGTTGATAAGGATGAGGTTTAAATAACCACATCCCTTTTCGCAGCAGTTAGCCAGAAGACTAAAATAACCAGTAATCTTGAGGAAGGACAGTGCAATGTCACTCACAGAATGTGTGACAACCATGCATAGACTGAAGGGAGGCTGACAGGATGCCAAGATTACAACACAGTCCTTTAAGTGATCGTCATCATCCGCCATTTTGTATCTAGTCCCTGCTGTTACTTAATTTTTGAAAAAAGATTGGCTTTGTCAGTGGTTAGTCTTTTCATCCATGACAAAACAGCTGGTTAAAACACTAAACATGCTTTTTGTTCCAAATTGCCAAATATACTCTTCCTTTTCAGGGTTATTTTAAATGCATTACGTTATTATTCACTGGGTGCATGAACCCAACTCGGTATTGGTCAAGTTCGTTACTCTAATTAGATATTTACTGCGCTCTTGGCATTCAGTTGTGAGGCCTCGTCTGAGAGCTAACCTCTCAGCGCCGTATCAGGGTTCCCATTGTGACATGAACAGCTCTATACAATTTTTACATTTTACGCCTGTCTCTGTTCATACATATTCATCTGCGCTGACCTCGACCTCTTATAATTGCGATGGCGGCGCGTGGTTTTACACTCCTTCGGGGGGGGGGGGGTACATCGCCTTCGTCTCGGTACAGTTTACGGCGCCACTGTGCGCGCGGGGCGACAGGCGCGAGACGAGCGCGCGCGCCCAACTGCAGCCCGCGTTAATTCCCCGCGTCCGCACCTCGGCGCGCGCTTCCCGGCTTTACAGGCGCACAAAGGAGGGGGAAGTTAATCTGACAGCGTTCCCGCGCAACCTTGACAGGTAGTTTGTTTCTTTACCCTTTTAAACGCAGCAGTTGTCATCTTTTAATTAGTTAAAGAGCGGCTGGTAAAGGTTCCTCGCAGGAACAAAGGCTGGCGAGCCGTTTTCCCGCACAATGCCGCTCGTCACCGCCTGGCTGAGCGCTGCCTCTCACTCCAGCCACGTCAAATAACATTCACAACAAAACCAGCCCTTCCCGCAATTTTACTGTCAGCTTCCCCCCTCCTGGCATTTATTCCTGCGCCTGCTTTTACATCTTCTACGCCAGTTAAATTTTATCATTATCATTATTATTATTATTATTATTATCCGCTAATCCCGCGTCACTAAGTATTTTTGATGTCTTCGGTGACAGTCGCGAGGTATCGCAAATACGAAGAGTAAGTTGCCGCCATTTGTTACCATACGAGGGGTGGGGGGGGGAGGCTTGCAAAAAAAGGCAGGCGTCGTTAGAGACTGGCGGAATTCGCAGACATGTTGATTCCTCCTTATTTTTAAAACAACACGGGCAGAATTAAGAGCTGCTGGGAATAATGGCTCGAGCTGACGGTATAATGAGTTGCCATGGGAAATCTATTTTAATAATTGTGGTCTGTAACCAAGAAGTGCCGAGTGAGGTGCGGGGTCTGCGCGGGTGCGGCGCCCAGATAAACCCCGCCGACGCCCCGGGACCCATTAGTTTTCGCATAATCTGGTGATTAAACTGAACGTTTCACTCCAGCCTTCAGCCTTAATCGAAAAAAGGGCGTATAAAATATCGGAGCTCTGTTTACCGATTTCCTATTAGTGCAAACCATGTCTTTTCCAGTATAGCCTTATCTAAATCGGGCTGGCTCACCAGCAGGTGTCCGTACTGTTTGGCCATATATATGGGAGGAACAAACTAAAACGCCGCATGAGCCCTTCAGAGGTGCTGACCAGTATCAGGCACTTTTATTCAGATGTTGTGACTGTGATTTCAAAATGGGAAGCCTTTGATTGCACCCAATGGTAACAGCAATCCATCCATCCATCCATCCACCTCCGAGCACTGTTTGACCCAGGATCGAGTCTGGATCGTGTCCCCAGGAAGCACGGAGGCAGTCCATCATCGGGTACACACCCACACAGAATAACCAATTCACCTATCTGCAAGCAAAATTACTGCAAGCAAGCTAGGCCTAAAAACCGTCCCTGCGCTGCTTACGCGGACTTTACGTCCGAGGAGCCCACAGTGTTCCTACTCGGGGGGGGGGGATAATCTCGCAAATGAATTGACCGATGTGGTCAGATAAGAAGGCTTCCGAGCTTAATCTTCTGCAGGCAATTACGGAGTCGCACATTCTAGTCCGTGACCATGAAATGAAACGGGAATATATAACCCGAGAACCAAGTCAGCCCCTCATGAAATTATATGTTTATGCTTTCAAAACGGCACACGCGCATAGCGTGGTAGCGAAAGTGCCGATATTGAGCGGAAAAACGTATCAGATGGGTGTGCGATACGGCAAACGACTGATGCTTAGCAGGCAAGGTGGGTGGTGGGCTTTCCTAAAGATGCTTCTGGAAGATTAGGGAAGGGCGCCATTTAGCAATATTCATCTCAGAGGTTCGCGACGTGAGATCGTGCAGCCCGGCGTTTGGCTACAGCAAGATCCTGCAGCCATGCAATTATTGTGTTCTGCAGGAAAAAAGAATGCTTTCCTTGGGCAAGCAGGTTTTAATAATTTGTCGAGTCCCCGTTGAGGTGCTGGATCTTATAAATGTTTATGAGGCTGCCAAGCTCTGCGGTTCACACATATTATAAGAAATAATACTGTTAGCAATCAGTTTCACTATCTCTTATTCATCATATACCTTAATTGCCATTTTAGACTGGGGAGTTTAAAGGAGGAAACAAACACATTCATAATAAACAGGAATGAAGGGGAGGCAATTTTCAAGTCAATAATCTAGTAATATAGCAATCATGCAACGTTCTGCTCGCCGTGCCCTATGATTCTCAACATGAGCTCATTCCAAGCCAACTGTGCAGTGAGAGCTGGTATAAAACACCATCAACGTATTCATAACGCCCATTATTTTCTATACCTCATAAAACAAAGGACCATTACATATTCCATTTCGGGGCAGAATGATATTTGTGGGGGGAAAGCCTCCGCAGATGCAACCACTGTGCATGCATGCAAAATATCTTAATGCGAACAACGAAGCCGGTGTACATTTTCAATCTAGTGTGATAAAATGTCATTTCCTCTATTTGAGCACAGCGCCATCAAATGCAGTGCATGCCGCAAAGAGAAGTAAGATACATCGTAAACTGTGCCTCCGAAGCTTTATGTTTATGAACGCGGCGTGGTTTCTACATTTTTTTTTCCCGGAATGGGAGGGATGTAAAAGACCTTTCACTTAAGTTTTTTTTCTTTTTCTTTTTTAATGCACAAATGGTCTAGTTGTTTAGGAAGCTGCAGCATGGTAACCAAAAGATTGATGTTTCAAATTCCGTGGCGAAATGTAAAATCGCGGTAATGATTGGCGTATCAGCCCAGCAAATAATGAAAGTAATGTAGGAAAAATTACATCTTAGAGCTTTCAAAGGATTCATCCTACAGTTAAACTGGTGGGACTTAACATCTCCAGAGAAGGTTGTAAATTCTCAGGAGGGAGTAAATCATCCTGGATAAGGTGCCTTAAATTAACATTACCAAGCTTTTTCTAAAAATTAATTGAACCATCATGAGTCTGTTACACACAATGGAAAAAAAAAATGCATTTAATCTCACACCATGCAACAACAAACATTTTAAATTATTATTTATATACATTTTGTTGTATATACAAATACATTTGTTCTAGTGTAGGGATGCTATTAAAAATTTTACATTTTGCATCTTTCATGGGCTGTGTAGTATATAGCACTGTTACCTCAAACCTCCAGGGTTGGGGATTTAAATCTCACCTCTGTGTGCGAAGGATACGTGCTCTCCATGTGTCGCATGCAATTAGGTTAATTGGCATTTCTAAATTTCCCATTTGTGTGTACGCCCTGTGATAGACTGGCATCCTGTCCAGGGCGTACCCCTGCCCTGCACCCTGTGCTGCCTGTGATAGGCTCAGGGTCCCCGTGGTGACTCTGTGCAGGATAAATGGACAGATGTGTTTTTCATCTGCTTTGACCTATGGTGGCACGCCACGCTCTCTGGTGATACATAGTTCCCTTCCTACAGCAAATATTTCAAGCATAGTCTGGGTACATTCTTGTGGGACTGCAGGTATATTTTACTGTGTGTGTCTGTGTGTGTTTGTAGATACTACATTGTGGGGACATTTGTAGAAAAAGCACAACATTTAATTTATAAAAATCTGCAAATGCAATCAAAAAACTAAAATAGGTGTTGTGTTTTGTTTGGTTACTTATGGTTAAGGTTAGGGCTGGGTAAAGGTTAGGATTATCATAGGAATACTGTGTTCTGGAAGTCAAAGCTGGGAACCGCGTTCCAGTACAAGTCAGAAAGCCACTTATTTATACCATGGACCTGTTTCAAAAAGCAGGATTTCTTGCTCAGCCGGACAACTTGTCAGATTTAAGGTAAATGGCCTTTATTTTCATTCACTTACGTTCAGTCCAGACTACCTTAAATCTGATAAGTTATCCGGTTAAGTGAGAAATCCTGCTTTCTGTTCTAGCCCAGTTAGTTAGCCGTTGTTAACAATTTCAGTTGATAACAACCAGGGCCGCTGCTGGCCAAATGGGTGCCCTAAGCAGAAATTTACTTTTGTGCCCCCTCCCCCAAATATTACAAGGAA
>JAODKM010000008.1:15843910-15858502 GCA_026780845.1 Petrocephalus sullivani | reverse complement strand
ATGTGATTGGTTGATTAGATAATTGCATTAATGAGAAATTGAACAGGTGTTCCTAATAATGCTTTAGGTGAGTGTATTTTGACGTAGACATAAATTAAAAAGATTTATTTGTAATATAGTCCATTGCAATGGGTGGCATAGTAACATTAGACATCCCGTCGCTGTAAATAGTTCAGGTTCATAAGAACAAAATTATACTTGTGACTAGTTCGCAATAATCTATCACTAAGTACTAAATTGCCTTGTGAGTGGTTGACACTAATTACAGGTCAAATGAGGCTTTGAAAGCTGCAGTGTATGGGTTAGTTGACACTAAGACATCAAAATTGATTGATTGTTGACCTTAATATGTTTTCCTGCCAGTGAGTGTTTTTGCATATTTTTTTTTTCAATCGAATGCTAAATTTGCATTAATATGTTTCTAAAACAGTGCTTGGGCCTGTAGATAGTGTAATACACTATAATTATGGCATCGTTTATCATCCTTTAATTCTTAACTTAAAATGTTTTCAGGTACGACTTGCAGTGATGAAATCAACCTTTTCTGTACAAAAGAGTCCTGTATATTACCTGGACAATATTAATGTAAGAGAGAAGAAAAAAACCTCTATACAAATGAAATACAGAGCTGCTGACCTGCTGAGATAATTTAGTAAGTAAAGGTTGCTCTGAATGGTGATATTATTTCTTTTTTTCTTCTTTCTTCTTTATTTACCCTGTTCTCCTTGCACTGTCGCTTGTGTTCCTAAATGAAAATGCGGCAACCTTTTCAGTGTTTTATTATCTCTTTAACTGAATAGCTGAACCATTCATTTAAGCATCGGGAGCTCTGTCCTTCTGCTTGTCTGGTGTTCCTTTACTTCTTTGTTCTTACAGAGAAATTTGAGTTTATTTCATTTTATGGAGTCATTCTGTTTGCGAGATAATAAGATAAGATATACTTTATTGGTCTCGGGGGAAATTGTTTTGTATTTAACAGTATAGTTGGAGCAAGGTTCAGTAGTGCTGGCCATACACCAAATGACTTTACAAGCGATTTCACTATTGCGGACAAATTTCCATGAGAGTTTTGCTAGAGTTGTGGCCTGCTTCTGTCATGTCGATCATTTGATGTAAGGTGGTCAGGATAGCTGTCTTAAGTCAGTCTTTCTCATGTAGACCTTTCAATAAAATCAACCATGTTTAATAATATCATAGGTCTTTAGTCTTAGCTCATGCAAACAGTGACATGGACATTGTCAACAACCAATAGGTGAGTACTATATAATGCCCTGTGCCTTTAGATTTAGTCTTCAAAAAGTCTTTTCATACTTTTAAAATTCTTATAGTGTATGGTTGGCATTAATGGATTCAGAAATTTAGAAAAACAGTTAAAAAGAACAAAGAAGTTAGGAACTACATATGGTGACATCAGGATTTGTGAACTTGGTTTAAGCTATTGTGTATTCATGTGTTTCGAATGCAGATCTGTTTTGGCTGCAGGAGTGATCATGCACTCATATCGTCATATCCTGGATGTACTGACTATTCAGACGAGGGAGAAGGACAGACTTACTTGGTAAGCTAGTGTTTCTGAAGACTGTGTCATTTGCTGCCTGGTGATTGCATGTAGCATTGCTCAATCCAGAAAGAGGGTCAAAATGTCAGCCAGGGATGTGGTGTGGTGTACCTCAAACACAAGCAAATCCACTGCTCAAAATCATGGAGAAGGCCAAACCTACACAAATTGAGATAATAATAATTCTTTTCGTGAATTGGTGCATAGAAGCAGAGGTGCTACTAAAAAGTTTGGACCCCATGAAAGCATATCATAATGGACCTCCAATCTACACCAATCCAATTATATTCCAAATTTTTTAGGGCTCCCGTCACTCAGGGATGGTGTTTCCCCCTTTACAGCACCCCTGCATTGACACAGTGCATCTTCATCAGTGTAGTTCTTCAACTGTAGTGACTCTTTTTGGCTTTCTGTAGTAAGCTCCTCACTGAGGTGGAGTCACCTCACACCAGCTGCGTGTCCTAAGTGAGAGTCACTGGGTTACTGTGGGTTACTGCAGGTTACCAGGTAACACGCCACCTGGCAAAGTTCCTCAAAATAGGAAATGGCCTGATGGGGAAAAAAATATGCAAAATGGTAATGTAATTTTTGCTCAATGGTGGCTGAGTGCACTTGCCACGGGAGCAAGAGAGACCTTTTCACTCCTACACCCCGCTTCTGGCCACTACGCTGTACTGGGGACAGTTTCAACGCTATTAACCCAGAGAATGCCTCCTAAAAGCTATTGTACCGTAATGAAAGCATGACAGTTTGATCAATGTTGTTAAAAGAATTAGTGGCTTTACATTAAAAAGCTTTTTCCTTTATTTTCTTTTCACCTGTCTTACTAAGAGTCCTTCAGTGGATATCTATACGTACCTCAGAAAGCTTTGTGTTGGCCCATATTCATCTATAAAAGTAAAATACGATATCTGTTATGACATAAAAGGGGATTTTCTTTTACAAGTACTTGCTCAGAACATGTACATCTATTATTAATTTACTTGTGTTTCCTCTTCACAATTAACGTTGAGCTATTTTAGTCACTGCTTAATAAAACGAAAATCATGCCAGGGTCTTTAAAGCTTGGCAGTATTTGTTAGGTAGCGGACAGCTTCAGCTTTGCCCAGATGGCGGTAAGGGTGGCTACTATGGTCTGTGCTTTAGAGCTTATCTTGCTTGCTGTAGTCTTGCAACCAGCAAGAACGGGGCATTTCCCTGAATCCTGATGGTGGACCTCAGAGAGACTTTCTGTTTCCTTTTTGCTGTCATCCATGTAACCATACGTAAGCAAGGTTGGCAAATTCACTTAGTATTATAAACCTGCAACCTGCGACTTCCTTTGAGTGTTTTTCATATTTAAAGTTTAGCCAATGATTTTGTCTGAAATATTAGAGTTCATTTAAAAATGCTTCACATAAAAAACTTGGCGATTATAAAATACTATAAAATATTTTAGTTGTCCCTTAGCATTCCAGCTGGGGGTTTTGTGCAGATATAATGAGGTCTAAAACATGTTGTCCTCCTGAATCCTATGAGTATACAGAAGGGTACAGCATGGTGCTGTCTGTGGGAGTGTGGGGGGCTGTCCTCCCCCTCGGTGAAGGCTGTTTCCGCCCCCGCGCTGTAAAAGCCACAGGATGGATGTGATTGGGCCCTGTTTAATGGCGTTCTAGTAGCGGACCCGGTTTAATGGCATTCTAGTGTTTATAAGTAGTAGTTTACTTGCCAATTAGGATGCGTATACAAGGATGGTTGGGGTCCAGAACTATAAAAGGGTTGCCCTGTGTTCCACCTCGCGAGTGCCTTGACCGCTGCCCATTTATAGGTGGGAGTCTTGTTAGTGTGCCGAGTTCACTTTATATGGTCGCTGTAGGGGGTAGCCTGGCAGTATGGCATCTGGGCTGTCGTGATGAGGCCCGAAGCCACAAGGAGAAACAGAGATCCCCCTCTTGTCCGTCGCATTTGCCCTCTCACGGCACATCAGGGGCTGAGAGAATAATTAAGGTCCTCACCACTCACTTGTGTTTTTTAATATCTCACATCGGCTATTGTCTAATAGGGTTCTTACCCCCCCCCCACTATTTGCAGCAAGAGTCTCTGAGTGTAGGTGTGTCATATGGGGCGTAGTGCAGTGAATGACATCATTCATCCATTAATTTGGTCCTCTGGAAGGACAGCGGTAATAAAGAGCATAATTAAAACGAGAGTTCTGGAAATGGCGCATTACTGGCGATTAAAGTACTGGGCCTCATCTCCGCTAGCATGGAGTGGGGGGCTTTGAGGCTCAGTTGGGGCGGTGAGGGGGCAGGGGGTGAGAAGCCGCACGCTTTTGGCACTGTGTGTGCAAACTGTGACACTTGATCTGATGCTAATGTGGCGGCGGTGGGTGAGCGAGGGAGGGAGGGACAGAGGGAGATGGGCAGATAATCCTGTCCGCCTGACGGGATTGAAGGCTGGGATTGATTGATCGCCTAATCACTGGAGGAAATGGGCCTGAAAATGAATGGGACGGTGCCCTCGTCCAGCACGGGACGCTGGGCAGCGGGGGGGTTCATGCGGGTGGGAGGGGATTTGAGGCAGAAAGAATCGGCCTTAATGTGCACAGGACTTGATTTAATTTTCCCGTGACATACAGCTATACGATCCCCGCTAAATGATGAAATAAAAAACAGGAGTATGGGGGGGGGGTGAGGGAGGTGTAAATCAAACTTTATTGGGGGGGATATTACTTTTTCATGCAGTTTAAAATGGGAGTGGTTGAAGTTGACGCAAATCCACAGAGAGAGAGACAGGGAGAATGTCTGTGCGAATTATTGGGGGTACAGGAGCGTTTTATTTACTTCATTCAGTCTTTCTCTCTCTCTCTCTGGCTTGGAGTTTTGTTTTGTTAAATTACTCACAGCTGCAAAGTGGGGCTGTGCTTCTTAAAGCCATAGACCTTGAGTACACCCCTCACACCTGCCTTTGCCATTTCCTTTCACAGGCTACAGGTGGCGTGTATTTTAATGGTGGCGTTTCTCTTGCAATCCATGTACATCTTCATCCCAGTCCACACGGTGCTAGGTGTTTAGCAGGGAATTATCCTCTCCACTTCCTGGTTGGTGTTGGGCTGCTGGGAGAGAGGTGTGCAACTTTGCATCCCACTGAAGCTCCAAAGCTACAGGGTTGTCTGTCAGAGGATGGGGGTGGGGGGGTGTCAGTCACAGCCCCCCCTTTTCAAATCATGCATTTGCAATTTAGACTGATCAGTTTCATTCCTGTTAACATAGCAGTGCTGAGTGTTGGTAATTCTTCCCTTGTGTCCATACCGGGGAGAGCTGTGATCTGTGCCTGAGGTGTCCACCTTTCCTTGGCAGTAACAGAGCATGGCATGGTTGAGTTAATGGTCAGGCACCCTCGGTCACCACTGCTGGAGACTAATAGTGCCATTGTTGCTGTGAATGCTGATGGGGGGGGATTTGTCATACCAATGCCGGAACATGGTTTGACAGCTGAAGCCTGGGATACTCCCAGCATGCCCTTCAGGTGCAGTGGGGTGAGAGAGAACGGAAGAAATGAGGGGGCTGAGTGCTCAGATTAGCCATCAGAGAGGGGGAATAAATGAAGGAGTAAAGAGCGCTCCATCAAAATCCTTCATCCAGGCATTTTTTTTTCCTTTATCCTTTCCGTTGGAATGAAATGATGCGTAAGGTATGGCCATCTCGCTTTGAGCATTGCTCCCTCCTCCCAGCTGTCGATCCTACCTGCTGTCAGTTTTCGGTGTAATTTTAAAGTTATCCCGGAGTATGTTGTTGGTGGTGCCCCCTGGTGTAGCACAGGAGAAGCGCAGGCAGAGGCAGCGCCTGTGTCGACCTGCCGCGGTTGCGGTGGAGCAATGCACAGAGGAAACGGCAGGTCCCTGATCAATGCATTGATTAGCCGGTCGATGTCTGGGTCTATATCCCCTCTGCTTACACTCAGCGCGCTGCCCCCGTGTTAAATCGAGCGTGCTCTGAGTGCGCACTCCCGGGACGTGCTGAAAGTGGCCCCCACGACGTCCCACTATCGACGTGCCGATTAGGCCGTAAAGTGTCGACGGTGCGGATGTTACTCGTCTCGGGCGATAATGATGGTGGGGAATTTTGGCGCCCACTGCTTGTAGAGAGGGGGTTATACACATAGCGCAGAGGCAAGGGAAGGCGGCCTGGTCCTTTGCGCTGTGTCCACCATGACCGCATGGAGCAATATCAGTGTCTGCACAGCTGACCACAGTGTTCGTGTGTCTCCATTTTAACATACATCAATTGTTTCCTGTTTCTGGGCCAACAAAATGGATTTTTAAAGTTTTTAAAACAGATTTTACAAATTCTGACAACAATACTGGGAAGGGCTTCTTTTCTTTATAAATTACTTTGAGAATATCAGTTTAAAAAGGTGATTTTGGTGACAGTGCTTGAAGTTCTTTTGAGTACAAATTGTTTCACCGTCATTATAAACATTCAATTTAGTAGCATTATTACAAACAAAATGTTAAGACTTGGACTGTGTCGAGATATCAGCACATTGTTTTACTGTCATCTCGTTAGAAAGCCGCCATTTGTGAGCATGAACGGTACGTTTCTGCTTTTCCTGGGCCTCCTTCCTGTCTCACTTTCTGGACCTCAGTGTGATTAAATCTTCACATGAATCAATAAGATTGACCTTATACAGACAGCCCTAATTACAAAACCAAATCGCCCCACTGTTAATGCAGTAGTGCTCTTTAGAAACACAGACAGTTTTACATACTTGGCCCTCGAACATAGTGGAAAACCAGTTCCATTATGCAATAATTTGCTAATGTAGAACACATTCTTTTTGCCAATGGGTTTAAAATTACAGTGTTTTTTAATACCAATGTTTAATTGGTGCCAGGTTTTTCCTTGGCACCCAGGCATGCGCTTTCACACTGCAAGATCCCTCAGTGTCAGTGGGAATGTTTTTAAAAAGCAGTTGGGGGCGAGGTTCTGCATCCAACCACCAGCTCTGGGTGACTCTTAGACGGGCTTCCCATGCACCGTAATCAGCAGTGCAACCCCCAAACCAAATTGGAAACCTGTTTCCTCTTTAATGCACCATTTACGGCCCGTAAACAGCCTGTTTAAAGTGGTTTATAGATTATTTCTACAAGTTTTTCCCGAACTCCGTTAAGTGTAGCTAAACAAACACAGGGCTCTGCAGCACAACGCTTATCAGGGCCGGCGCTTGAACAGGGTTTAGAAGCCGTGGTAGATGGGAGCGGGTTTTAGCGTTTGCACGAAGATGGACCGCAACAAAACTGTTGATAACGCCTCAAGCATCTGCTTCATTTTTCCAGCTAACAAACTTGGCAGTGAAAGCTAGGAATGCATTTTTTACATTATTTTCCTTCCTTTCCGCAAGGTTGGCTCACTCTTAGTACAGTATTATGATTTGTGGTTCTTTACAGAGGTAGCGTTAATTCTTTGCCTTTTGTGTGTCGAGACATGTGGGACCTGATATGATAATGATGGGAACCTGTCTGGGGTATTAGAATTAAGCTCGTTGATTGGGTGCCGCATCGATTGGTCCATCAGCCACAGCCGGCCAGCTGGCTGGGACCAATAGTACTGGGCAGCCCTCAAGGATGGCCATGCTCACAGATGGGTGCACACATGGAGACACAAGCCAGCCAACTGTACAGAACAGCAACATGAGTATCTCTGCCAACTGAAAGCTTCTGGAAGCCACCCTTGTTTTCATTTTTTGCGTTTCCTCTTCTCGTTTGTTGTGACATGAATATTGAGACTATCCTGAACTTAGCTTGGATTGTTGCCCATGAATAACACTGCGTTTCCTCAAGGACCCATTTGCGCAAAGGCCTACACTGCAAGGCTCTCCCCTAGAATGACCTGGTTATTCCAGCTAACTGAGCCGTCAAATTCTTCTTTTTTGTGTCTCGCTCCTCTGACAACAAGATGGAGGAGTTTGCAGAGGGCAATGATGCATGAATTTTGAGCATATTCTTTGCACTGACCTGTAGCTGTTGGAAAAAGATAGTCTTTTGCATTTATCTTTGAAGGTTGATGTGTTGACTTGATTTCTGAATGTCTTTTTGACCTGCTGTTAGCTAACTCTTCTAGTTGACATATACCATACCTGCGCTGCTCACAGTAGAGTGAAACACATTGTAAGTAAAACAGAGACTCTGCATTGCCCTTTGGTGTGTGTAATGGCATGTGCGTCACTTCTGATGGACAGCCACCCCCTTCTGTGTATGCCATGACTTGTGTCTCTAGCTGCCCAGTTCCACCATCTGGTTCTTCACAACCTAAATTGGATAATTAAAGTTTGATGTCTTTTTCACAAACCCTTCATATAGCCTCCTGTCCTTCTGGTCAATGTGATTGCTGATATCATGAATTTTACCAGTCTTGTGAAAATACAGTTTTTTGTTCTCCCCGATGTGGGAGGGAGATTGATGTGTAAATTGAGCTTAAAGTGGCTTTTAGTTGCGAAATTTTAAAATGCTCGGTTATCTCACCAAATTGTATTAATTGAATCGAGCACCGACCCATACTGTGAACCAAAGAGGCATGTTAATTAAATGGGTGACATTTAGACAGCTGACCTTCCTTTAAGAGTAGATGGTCATTCGTCAGACAAACAGTTTAGGTCCGATATGAATTGCCAGCTCCCTCTCTGTTGGCGTTGGCACTTCTTGATGCACCAATGTGAAGTGTATTTTCGCTGAGTTAATCTCTTTCCCCTTTGTTCCTCTTTTTCTACTCCTTCTGAAAGGAGAAAATTGCAGCTGATATTACACAGATAGGGGTGGTTGAGATAGAAAAAAAATCAGCGTGAAGAAAAACCTTCAAAATTATTCAAGCTTGATACATATCTATTTTTTCTGACCTTTAAAGCGGGAAAAAAAAATCACTGTAACCTTAAAAGAGAAATTTTTGTTTGAGAAGCAAAGCCGGCTTCCAGATTTTAGCTCTCTGTTTTGGTAGGGCAGACCTGGACTCGGGTCGATCGTATGGCAAATACCGCAGACGCCCAGTCAAGGCAAGCACACTGACTTCATCGGGCGCTCCCACGCCTTTAATCCCAGGAATGAGGCGATTAGGATCCAGCGGCTACGAAAAACATCAATTAAAGAGAAGCATAGTTAGCAAATTGTCGGGTGCATGGCCTGCTGGTCAAAATAGGGGCTTTCACATTGACCTGCTGGGGATGTTCAGCGTGGATGCCAGTCCACAGGACGACCGATCATGCTACAGTAATGAAACGTGCACATAGCAGAGTTTTATCTTGAATAGCTTTGACAGCTTTAATTCTATGCAGTTTGTGTCTGCTTTGTTGTCCTATAAATAGCACATTATCGCTATGCATGTGTTGTTACGAGGCACTGATCTTGGAATGCAGGCCCAATACACTCAGTCCCGTTCACATAACTTGCAAATTTCACTTATTTAAAGGACCAGATTGAGCAAATGAGGAGCAACAGCACATGTGTCGGACTCGCTGTCATCTGATCTGCAGTTAGTAGAAGACATTAGCTAAAGGTGAGACAGACTCCCCAGTGAGGAGTGAGACAGTAAGGGAGCAGAGGTTCAGTGCTGCTGCAGTTTAGTTTTGGGGGGGCATAATGGCATTTTGGAACACTCCTTGTTAAGTTGTTCCTGAGAGGTTTATTTTAATGAACGACGTACATCATCTGGTTTTGAAACAGCTGTCCACAGCTGCACAACAACTGTGTACCAAGATGGGCACATTACAGCAAAGAAATGGTGATGGTGGTTAGGGTGGGGTTGGTGGTTCTAGGCTGTAATTGCTTTAATTAATACATTTGAGCTGGTTCCAAACGCACTCCATCTGAAGGGTATTTGCTCTGTTCAAATAAATGCGTGTTATCATTAATCAGTCGGTCGGCCTGTTCTGTTTTCCTTCGTACTTCAGTTAGAATGCACAGATGTTTTAGCACATAATTACCGTAATGATTTCCAACACTGAAAAAACACAGGCGGAGAGTGCTGGGCCCAGCAGACACACGCGGGAGGCCGCAAATGGCCGGCAGCTGGCCATCCTAGGTGCCTGCCTATCCGCTTCTGTGGTTCCGCTCAACGTTCTTTCAGGCCGCACGGCCAGGTTGGTGTTGTGAGGACAGTTTGTTTTTGTGGGGGAGAGAGATATGGCTTAAAGGGATTTTAACAGTTGAAAGGAAACATTATTACAACCTAATCTGACTGGAACACCTGTCATAGCAGGCCTGAGTTAGAGAGGCTTTCAAATGTCATTATGTTTAACATAAATCCTTATTGATGTGTTTTACGAAGGCTTTGTCTCCTTACTGAGAGACTAAGGAGCTTCTGGTTCGTTCCCTGATCAAACTGTGTAGTGATTCTGACTTGGGACAGAAGATTCCGAACATCGGTGATCGGCTGAGCAGGTCTGACACATTTTTTTCCAAAAGGCTGCATACAGCCTGCCTACCTTACCTCCAGATGCCACCATGTATGGGGCCCATCCATCTGTGCCTATCCCCTGTTAAGATGCACCTAGTGCATGGCATTGGAGTACGAGTGCTCCCTGCTTTATTGGCCACACCCACAACAGTGACATTGCATAGCCCCGCATCCCCCAGTCAGACCACATATTAGTGCCATCATGGCACAGCTAGACCTCAAATATATATAGAAAGTAAGTACTCTTCATTTTAACTGGACATTTGTTATCAGACGCAGCATTTTGTCATTGCTGCCACCTTTGTGTACAGCTGGATCTGGCCAGTCAGCAGTGCATGCTCAGACCACCCTTTGTATTTCTATAAACTTCACTCTCATACATTTTCCCATTCCTCACATGATTTTTTTCCCCATTCGTTCTGGAAAGAGCAAGAAAATAAGTAGCGGGTATTATCTTTCATAGAATTCCCGGTGAACACAAATCACCCATCTCCCCGTCAGCGGCGTGAAACGTGCTGCGCCGCAGTACCTGCATCGCCTTGCCACAGGCTGCGATTAAATGGGAATAAGCGACATAAAGTATGTTTAAAAATAGGCTGCATGTTAGGTTGTGCCGTGGATTACATGGCGAAGGGGCGGCTCAGAAGGAGCGTTGGACGCAGTGGATCTCCCACGCCCTGTTAGTGACAGTGGACCACTCTGCTCCATGCTGCTTACACCTTTACACCTACGGCATTTTATTTGCCATAAGCGTAGGCACCCAACTGCCAAGCTCCTACCAGGCCTCTCGTTTTATTGAGGACTCAGGAACAGGGTCCTCGTGACTTAGGTATGGAGATTTGGCAGGAGTAGGCAGCGCTGGATCTGGGCGGCCATCTTTGAACTAAGCATAGGGCCGTCAGATCTGGAAAATGACTCACTTTTGGGTGATTCTGTCTGGTGTGAGCAGGGGTGAATCCTGGCGAGGGCATCTTCTGAGGAGGCGCTGACTTGGCAAACCCCAGCCATCCAATACCCCACCCCAACACACTGTTCAACAACTTTTATCATCGTCACCCCCCTGAACACTGATCAGTATTTCGAGAATGGGCAGAATGGGCTGACAGGAATAATACAGAACAGACACTGAGCTGCAGGGTGGGGGGGTATTCTGTGAATAAACAGACCATAGTCACCATCATCCTTTCCAGCAGAGGCTCGTATTCTGAGTCACATTCTGAACACGTCGTCGCATGTCTCACGCCCCGCAGCCCGGCCACCCGTGTCATGCCTGCATCTTGCACTCCCCTCTGTTCTCCTTGCCGCAGTGTCTGTGCGCACACTACGAGCCCCCCTCCCCCTTCTGAACACAGAGCCAAGATCACAGGGAACAATTACATGTTCTGAAGTCGCACAGCAGGCCAATCAAACCCCCCCACCTCCATGCCCCCCCCTCATCGTTTCCTCGCTCAGCAGCCTGTCTCCTGAAAAGAGTCCCATCGCTACCGCCACCCGCTTTGAAGCAGTAATGGAGCCGCAGAGGCGAGATTGCGCGCGTGTTCACTGCAACCGCCCGGTGCCGTGCCGCACGGTGCATACTAATCCCAAAGTGGGGGGGGGGACACCTGCAGGGTGGGGGCAGGAGCGCTCATGAAAAGGCTCAACCAGTAAAAATGGGCGATGGCGACTGCCGCATCCCTGCTGCACAGAAACCGGCCATGTATCCCTACGCCTTCACCCCAGTTGGCATCATTTAGCGCCACCTATGGGGCAGACAGTGAGGTACAGACACGCAGACAGGTGCCCAAGGTGCCATCAGCAGGCAGCAGGCAAGCTGGGGTAGGTATGTAGATGATTTTTGGCCTCCTTTGCAGGCTACATGGTCATATGTTCACGGCCACCCATCCCTAAAGATGCCCCCCCCCACACTCAGCCCTCTCACCTTTATTTTACTGGGCTGTAAACATCATCAGAGCAGCCCAACGTCAGAAATAAGCAAGCAGGTTGTAAACGGCATGTAATAAATTCCTTTTAATTCACTGAAGACTACAAAACTGTGTGCTTCTGCATATACAAGCTGTATGAAGCAGTTGTCACTGCTCAATCCTGCCGAACGGGAGGTAAATAGCAATCAAAAACAGGGGAGGGGGGTGGGTCACGTTGGGCTTGGACAGAACAGCAGTCGTCTGGCCAGTGCGTCTTTTTAATAAAAGCAATCCTCAGTCTTCGATGTCCGACCCGCCAGATAATTTCTCTGTCATTTCCCGTGTATCTATCCTCCTTCAGACATGATCTTCTTGTGATGTATGATGCATACGCAGTCAGGCTATCTGATGTTTATTCATGACGTTCAAAGCGGTTCCTCAGCCGAACTCTCTGATTTCCTTTTAAGGAACAAAACTAGGTGAGATCCAGCTCGATTTAAAGGTACAGGTACCCCCCCCACACACACACACACAACAGCAGATTCTCTCTCGCTTCACCTGCCTGTTTTTATCTTTCGTTCCATGTACGTTTATCTTCTAGTATTGCTCCCGACAGCTCTATTGCCTCTGACCTCCAAACATCAAACGCTTCGCCTTTCTTATTTCCCTGTTCCTCTCTCGCCCCCATTGTTGGATTTTCTCCGGAGTGTCTGTGAAATGAATTTGTTCTAGCGCCCCCCCCCTTTTTCTCCCCCTGCAGAGCTCTGATTCCTGCTTTTTATTTTGACTGCCCACGTGGCAGCGACAAAGCTTAATTAAAGCACTCGGCCTCCATGAAGAGCCGAGAGGAGATGGCTGCGGGTGAAAAGGCTTTACGACATGGAGAATCTTGCAACTGAGAAAATAACGTGAGGTAAAGCAGAACTAACCTTTCAAGCAATAGAAACAGTCAATGCCATTTGCATTCCACGGCTCCTTTCAGAATTTCCCCAGTATTTATTCCCTGTTAGATTCATCTGAGCCGTAAAGGAGGCAATCTAATGGCAGTTCCTGACACGTTAAATGCTGGTGATTAGCTAAGCGGGCCTTTCATCGCTGTTTAACGCGACTTTGATACTGACACGATTCAGACTAGAGTGGGAGGTCACACTTTGTACATTCCCAGGTAGACAGGCTCCGCTTAAAGGCCGAATGGTGTAGAGTGACTGCTTTTAATGTCTTCCTGTTTTGCTTCTTGCACAACAATGAAATGTGTCCTCTGCATTTACATTACATGCGACTCAGCAGTGGGCAGCTAATCCAGTGCCCAGGGAGCAGTGCTTTCGTATGGTACCTTGCTCAGCGTACTTCGCTGGTCGGGGACTCAAACCTACAACCTTCCAATCAGAACTGCACTTCCCTAACCATTAGGCCTCCACTGCGGTACATAGTAAACGGACCTTTGCGCCTCAACTGTGGCTCACTATCAGCCTCATTAAAGGCATACAACTCATACCCCCTCTGTGCTCAAACAACTAGGGGGGAGGGAAGTGGGAAATACCTCTGCCCCTGATGTAAGCACTCCTCTGAGTATTCTTCTGTCACCCTATACCGTTGCCAGCCTGTATCCATTGCTGCCCAATTACAGCAGGACCTGGGCCTCAGGCACGACGTGAAGCCTTTGGTAGATGCCGCGGTGGTGTGCCCGCTCACGGTGGGCTGTCCACAAACCCGAATCAGCACTAAGGCAGGCGCCGTCCAAAAAAGCCGGCCCTATTTGTCTTGTAAATGACTTTTTAATGATAATCAAGCCGGTGCCATCCATCACACAAGCGCGAGTCCACCTAATTATTCAACAGAGCTCCTCCTATGACCAAATGGTGTCTATTTATATTCGGGAGCGGCAAGAGGTCGCCGTTCGATGCGGCACGCAGTGTTTCGGGACCCCTCGTGCGAGGCTGACATGCTTGCGCGCGTTTCATGGCAGGCGTGACCAAATCCTACTGACGCGTGGACGTGCCGGTGTCGGCGTCCCAGCGAGGATTTAACACAACGGCGCCCCCTGCCGCCAAAGGCAGAACTGTGCCTGCCATGCCTCTGAATAAAAGACCGATTTGAGAGGGGGGAAGCTGCCCATTGTGCCGCCCAAGGCCAATGTGGGTGCCACACAAAGTCACCTGACACAAAAGAAGGACAATGCCGCCCGGCGAGAATTACAAATTAGTGCAATTTGCTTTATCCTCAGACCGAGACGACTCCTGCCTCCTTCCCAGCAAGGAGCCCTCTCTGGCCCCCACCCCAGTTCGGCGTTGGGTCTGTTTATTAAGCAGCTGTCCGTGCGAGGCTCAGAGCGAGGTCGGCCTACAGGAGCCCCTTTGTGCCAAACATACGTATTAGCATGCCGCTCGCCAACCACACAGCATGGTGCCACAAATATTTTAAGCAGATATGATAAATAATGCAGGTTTTGTGATGACTGAACGCCAGCGCAGGGTGGGTCTGGGAGCCAGGGGAGGGGTGGGGGGGCTGAGTGATTGTTGTTGCCCATCGGGCCGATTTGCATGAAAAAGGCAGACTAATTGCGGCATTTAGCTGGCGAGCCCCGATAGCAGGCTGGGCGGGATTAGCACATGGCACAGGCGCGCTTTATTAGCACCGAGGCTTTCCAGGCCCAGACTGATGGCTGTTTTGTGTTGTTTCTTTTTTCCCTTTTCGTGCGCCCCCC
>JAODKM010000008.1:15828402-15838444 GCA_026780845.1 Petrocephalus sullivani | reverse complement strand
GGCAGTTCTGAAGGCGAAAGGGGGTCAAACACCGTATTAGTATGGTGTTCCTAATAATCCTTTAGGTGAGTGTATACACAATAAATAGGTATCCGTCAATTTACGTCTGATCACATTTTTATCCGAGCTCCATAGTAAATAAAATACTCTCACGGAGAGCCGTCTGAAAGCGGATGTAGTTGGACGTTAGCAGGCGTTTCGCTTATTAGTGTAACAGCTGCAGGAGAATGGGCAATGCTGCCAGCCGTACAATGTCCTACTGTCCTTATCTGACCTGTAACACAGTATACAGACAGCAATGTATATTGTGATAAGCAGGTATGATGCAGATACAGTACCTTTACCCTGTTATTTTTTACATAAAAAGAAACTTACTGTACATTAAAATATTTCACCTCAGCTTCAGGCAACGACATCTTTCTCAGCTCCTGTTTGCTGCTACACGCATCTTCGTAGTGCAGTTCTACCTTATGTTTTGTGAATTTTATGGATGAGTAGGGTTTTTCCCATAGAAATGAATGAAGTAGAATGGATGGTCAGATCCACATATCAGAGGGGTTAGGGTGCATGCTAATGGGTGGCAAGCTGCAGGGCAGCTTTGAGGGCCTGACGTCCCTGACCTCCAGCTTTCCCATTAGCACGTCCCTGTTGGGGGATGGCCGTGGCCAGGGCTCATTGTGTCCTCATGTGAGGTCATTTCAACCATCCTGTTCTATTAGGAGACACTGCGGTGCCTATTGCCTTCTCTGCATTTGTATCAAGGCACAGGTACTTCAGCTGTGTTTAAGGATGCATTTGATCTTCCAGTTCTGAAGTGTTTATATCATTTAAAGTGTTCAGAGCTAAGTAGTGATGAAATTTGAGTTGTTATTCTTTTTTACTTTTGGTAAAAAGACAAATTACATGGCTGCTCTATAACTTGGGTGCCAAATGGCTGCATGGGTATAGTTATACTGCAGGCTCGGAAGGGGGAGCCTGTGTCTGTACCCTTTAACCACTGGGCTACCTGCTGCCCCACACTTTTCCCCACAGAATATAGAGGTCAAATGAGTAACTCTGTAGGAGTCACAACAGCGTTTCTGCCAATAAATCTGCTCAGTATCCTGTGTTAATAGATTTCAGGCCATGTTTTGTAATAGCTCCAGGGACCATCTATAAGCTATAAAAGGTAATAATTGAGTGGGTGAGAGTAGTGTTCTTGAGCTATGGATGCCAACACATTGACAATTTGCTTGCTTGTGTCTGAGGGGAGTTGGAACATAGGCGAGAGCTTTTGCTAGATGGCTGAAACAGGAGCCATATCTGCCATTTCAGTGGGTAATACCACAAATCCTAACACCATGGATGCTAACGTCACAAATGATAACTCTACAATGCTAATGTCGCAGGTACTAACTTCACAAATGCTAACAGTACAATGCTAATGCCGTGTAGGCTAATGTAGCAAATGCTAATGCCATGATGCTAATGCTGAAAGGGGTCTGAGGTAGTAGGTTAAAGAATACTTTAGATAAAATTTGCCTGTAATGGCTGAATTTGGTAACAGGTTAGGCATGAGACTACTGCATGGTAATTGTTAATTCAATATATTTTACATGGACTGTGGCAAGCGGGCATAGCATGGCTTCACTAAGATCCAGTGAGGGATTATCACTAGATACTGAACCAGCTATAGAGCTCGTACAACAAAGCAGGTGTTACTATGACTAATTTCTTTCAAAGGTAGTATTTTAACCAAATATAAGGTTTTGTCTAATGCAATAATATTTTGAAACTGGCAAAGTAAATCAGTTTGGTGCTCTACTGAACAGGACTTTAGTTTTTAGCGATATCTTTGTTATGCTGGAGGTAATATTATTCATCACCAGGTAATATGCTACATATTCAAAGAAATTGGTCTTATTCATGGACCTTGGAGAGAGAACTGGCCTTTTGTTTAGAAAAAAAAATGTCCCCCCATGCCACGGGTGACATTTATGTTCCAAATTATAATCGAAGTGAAATTTATGCACCCTGTGGATTGTCGGTAGCCTGTGTTTTGTGACCTTTATGATGTTAACATCCTCATCAGATATTTCATATTTTCGTTTCTTAATTGATGTCAGCATTCCTAGATTGTGATATTTATATTAAAATGCTTTTCTTGTAATATTGTTTGGAAGTTCTAACATACTTAGACTTATAACCCAGACAATAGCAAATAAAACACGAAATTGCTCATTCTATGGGTTTGCTAAACTGAAAATGAATGATCTCCTACTACAAATACAAGGAAAAATGTGAAATTACCATCTTTTTGCTGAATTCTCCTTTTAAGGAACTGTCCGTATACCGGTGATTGTTGTGCTGTGAGATAAATTATCCATCCATCCTTCGATCCACCCATCTTCCAAGCACTTATTGGAAATGGCATAGGGCACAAGGCTGTAGGGCATCCTGCTGGGCATGGCAGTCCACCGCAATACACATGCTACTGTCAGTTTAGAGGTGCTCACTTTACAGATGCCCATTCTCCTCACCATGCTAATTCAGCTTATTAGTCAGTCAAGTTAGCATCTGCTAAATATTCCAACTTCCAAAGGAGTTTTCTAAAAACCTGGTAATGGAAACTCGGCGGCCTTTTTCTCGCCAGTGACACGATGGCTGCCTGTGCCACTATGGCTGCCTGTGCCTTGGGCTACACTCAGCACCTGCACCTCACCCTGACCCAAGAGCAGAAAGGCCTGGTCTACAAATCTGAGGACCATCGCAGCTCCCTCCCTCCCTTACCTAGCACACTGTTCAGGGACAGCCATCCTAACACTTTCCATAGACCCTGCATTACCATCAATTCACTGGCTCTACCAAGTAATTCTTTGTGAGTGTATCTATGAATGTATTCATGCAGGTTGTTTTTTATATATACATAGTTGTGGATTTGTGCCCTTCTCTAAACCTATGTAACTAGTTTTTGAGATGTACTTTTAGGACAAATATGTTTTGTGCATTTTCATTGTCAGCGTGCTCTGTGTGGAGTGTATCTGGTGGTGTTTTATGGAAAGAAGTATTGAGATGCTGGTGAGGACCCTGGAGAGAATTAATTCTGAGAGCTAAACAAATGCTGCCTTAACACGCAGCAGGAGAGGTGGGCGAACTTGTTGAGCGCTCAGCCACACAATGGACAGAAAGGCACGACGCAGCGTAAATAAACATCAGTCCACTCAGACTCCCTTTGAAACTGAAGGCTGTCGCCTTTGCCCTTAATCGGAACAGCGGAGAGCCATAATTGTGAACTCTGGGTTCAGGGTCTGCTTTATTTTCTTCTGCACAAGGCCTCGGCATTGTGGTAGGACTTTGTCTGTCCTGATGCGTATTGTCGTATTCTTGTTGATGCATTGTGGGCCCGTCAGTTTGTCGGGCACTCCGTGTTGGCCTGGAGACATGGCCCACTGCACAAGGACACTCCTAAAGTGGAGGCTGTGATGGCTACTTGCTGAGATGCACCAGGACGGGGGCAAACTTCCAGAGAAGAAACTCTACAGCTGTTGTCTAGTCCTGCCCAGGTTTCCTAAACGTTTCGATTTCTTGCAAAGATGCTGTGCATCTCTATCGAGATTTTTGTGTCGTCTTGAGACATTTTTATACCAACCCTGATAAATCTGTCCACCCACATCTAACATGCGGGGCTGACCCAGCTGTCATCCATGTTCTGCATCCGCACGTTTCTGACATATGAACACAGGACTGGTGACTCTGTGGTGACTCTCAAACGCCAGCTGGCCGACCAATTAGAATCTGTCCAGTTAGGCAGGTGACCTGGTGACCCCTCACTGGCCTGCAGAGCAGACACCTCAGTATGCTTCATAACACTGGCTTTAAGGATAATTCCACCTTTTGGGGGAAAATCCTTCTGACGTTCGACATACCTCTGCTAGCTAAGCGCCGTTTAATTTGCTTGTTTTTTTTGTTTGTTTTTTACTTCTGGTAGTTCTGATTGGAGCTGAAATGATCATTTTGAAATGTGAATCTTACCTCATGCCTACCAGTGTTGAGTGTGGGAGCCTTTTTATTCAAAAGTAGCTTCAAGAAAATTAGTGACTGACCAACAATTGAAGACCATTTGGCATGGATACCTTGTCGCTGTGGCTGGCACCTCCCTGTCGTCATGCTGGCTCGGAGCCTCTGCCCACCTCACTGGGTCAGACACCACATGGCCTGAACCTTGTACCAGCTGGGGCTGCTTGCCTCATCATACGTGCATTTTGCATAAAGCTGATCTGGGAGCTCCTTCGCCTCGCCACGTTTGCATAACATCATTTACATCGACGTGCCTTCAAACCGGGGCCTCCAATCAAAGCTTGGCGCCGCTCTGTGTCTCCGGTCTGCCCCTCCTTCCCTCCCCTCGACCACACACGCCACGGGACGCGAGGTGTGCGATCTTAAACGATATCCTCGTTACTCCCTCCCCACCCCCGCCCACGTTTGCATTTCGTCTGCGCTTTTGGAAGAACTACAGCGACATCTGCATGATTCCAGGCTCCAAAGCGCCAATCTGGTGCCCAGAACCGCTGTGCTGTGCTGCTGCTCTCTCTGCGCCAACCCGCAGTCTGTAGCCTTCATTACAGCAATTAATAAACATGGCTAATTGTGTGGCGTATTAAGCCTGTTTAGCGCAAACACCCTCCCTGGAGGGTCGGGACGTGACAGGAGGAGAGCGGCTGGGCGGATGGGGCAAGAGCACGGGATGGTCAAAATTTGGGCATCACGACGGGATATGTCTGGCTTTTTTTGCCAGAAATTTTTTACATTGAATTTATATTTTAAAAAGAAATTAAGATTTTAAAGAAGAGCTAAAGTTTGGTCATTCCTGAGAAGTTTGCCGAGGCCTTCAGCTCCAACTTCGCTTCAAGACTTCACTCTTCGATTTTTTGGGGACTTTTGTGGCATTTTCTTATTTTTTAAACTCCTATATATATATATATATTCAGATTTTTTGAGAAAAGGAAAATAATGTCTTAGCCCCCCTTTTGTTCTCCTGTACAAAGGGCTGGACGCGGGGCGGGCAAATCAAACTGCCAACATCGTGCAGTCTCTGCCCGTCAATTAATATCAGACGGGTGTGTACATCTGCAGGGGCAACGACACCCCCAAAGGGGCCGGCGGCCAGACAGGCTTCTCTGCTCACAGAAACAATGGATTAATCGCCCCTAATGACTTGGCACGGGCGATTGCCATCCAGGCAAGCATACTAATTTGCGCATAAATTATGGACAGTCTGCTCTAGGCTGTTGAGGGTGGGGGGGGGGGGGTGACAGGGTTGGTTTTGTTTTACTGTTCGTTGGCTTAAAATGGCAAGTGGCCGCGACTGTGTGCCCGTGGCGATTCCGACATCAGTTTCCCTTGCTCTGGATTCGCCATCCTGCCCGCTATTCCCGCATTCCGCGTCCCCTTCTTGGGGTCCCACAGAAAGAGATGCTATTTCACCCTCCCCTTCCCCCGGTGCCCAATAAAGAAAACAAAATACTTCTTCCACACATTTGCTTTTTTAAATTTAAAAGCATAACCCAACAATACAAGTGCCATCCACAACCATAAACCTATAATAAACAGCTGCATGTGAGAGACCACAGAAGCAAGGCTTCAGACTAAAACCCGTCTGCAATGACACATTCCAGGATTTGAGAAGGGATAGCGCTATGTTAAGTACACTAAATACATGTAGATACATATTTCATGTGCACGCCGCCTACTGCTTGTGCATGCGTGGTTATCTCGCTCAAATTGCGGGTCGCCTAATTAATCCGGGTAGGGAAGGTCGAACACTGGCACGTTTTTTAATTAACGTTGGATTTAAACGATCTGGCAGGTTGCCGGAAAACAGTCGCCTGCCTTTGAACAATTTCCACAGAATAATGAATCGTTCATTCTTTTTTTTTTTACACTTTGTGCTGTTCCACGCTCGCCCCATGCTCTCCTCTGTCAGTCGCCAGCCTGCCTTAGCCATTTAATGATATGCAAATGAAATATGCATAAAACCATTCTCCCGTACGGTGATTAAGCGCCGGGGACATTAGCGCGGCGCCTTGCCAGTCTCTGTCATTGTGTCTCGGCCGTTCCCTTTTCCTTTTCCAGACACTGCGACCCAACTTTAGAGCGATCGTTTAAGAGCCACGGTGGATTTGGTTTAGCTACGGCATCGATATCCAGATTGATGAGGATATATTCCGGATAGGGGTCCATCCCGCCCCTTGACGATTTTTGTAAAATCCGAGCTGCGGCGTGTGGGTCCCCTGGAGCCGCTGCAGCTGGTTCCTGCCGAGCGAGAGAAAGGCCAGGGTTTGTCGGAGAATGACTTTTGGGGATGCCAGCCTTGCCAGGCGGTGCAGAAGCAGATCCCTGCTTGCTTGCCGGCCGTGTGGTCTTATATGCAAGGTTGACAGAGAAGGAGGAATACATTCTCCCCTTTCTTTACCTCCTCTCCCTCATCTCCCTCTCTCTCTCCCTTGCTCTCTCTCTCCACTGTACTCCTGTGTTGCAAGCTCCCTTTTTTTGTAATCCATTTTGTATAATGAAGATGTGGTGCAATTAACATCCCCAGTGGAATCAAAATAAAAGGCCGTCGCTCCAAAGCTCATTAGCCCCGAAAAGATTATAATTTCCACTCGCATTCCGCGGCGACGAGTTTTTTTTTTTTAAAGGGAGATAAAAACAGAAATCTAATTAAAACGTTAATTTGCTGTTGTCGCGATCGCGCTTTGCGACGCGATGGTTCCGGATGCCCAGAAAGATGCCAGCTTTTTTAAAATAATCCATCTGTGCTAGTGCCAGCCTTGGCTCTGTTATGTTATCATGGTACTGCTGGTGGAGGAGTATGGAGGCACATCTTATAATCCTTCTCTTTGGATGGCTTCTTCAATTATTTATAATCCACAACCACGCTCCCTTGTCCAACAAAAAAGGGGGAAAAATGGGAGAAGACGAATGACGAGAAAAGTTTCCAAGCTGCGTCTGTAATTGCCGGAGCCTGATTAGTAATTTTTCTCGTTAATTATGCGGTAATTTTTTTTCGTCCGCGCTTTTCAACAAATTAAGGCGAATAAATCACACTCCCTGCGTGCTCCTCTTCGCGGTGCCGGTGGTAGCGGCACCCATCCTTGGCTCTGTGCCCGATGCCAACGGACCCTGCAGGATCCAGGGCAACCTGCACCAGCACCACCCAACTGGTGCCCGCGGAGAGCCCATTTTGGTGCCTCGCTGTGCCGTCCCTGTGACTGCCGCCTTGCCCCCCCCGGAAAGACATGGACATGGCTGGGGGTGGGGTTGGCTGGTTTCTTGGTTGGTTGGCAAGCAGTGGCAAAAAAAAAAAAAAATAAGGAAGAGGGGAGGGGGTGGCAACGCTGTCCCACCTCCCTCCAGCCCCCACCCCTGCGGGATGAGATGCAGGTGGGCTTGCCCCCTTGGGCAAAGCATTCTCCTCCACTTCCTCCTTTTAGATGCTGTTGTCTCTCGTGCCCCTCCATGAAGTTCCTGCAGGACTCACGCGTGTGGGTGTTTGCTTGTGCGTGTGTGTGCCATCTCCCTCACCCGTCTTACTGGTGGAGTCCCGAGTCTCAGTCATTCATCTCCTCGGTGATTGCTGTAGATAAATTGCACACACATAGACATACACACTGCTGCTTGTCGCCCGGCTCGCTTTCGGTTTGATGTTTTTTTTCTTCTTCTTCTTTTTCAAGAAGTTGATATCATCGCACCCAAAATTGTGCGAATTTCATGCATCCAAAAACGGGCTTTAATTGGTTTTTAAGTGCGTGTTGCGATAATTAAAAAAAAAAAAAAATTTTAAAACAGCAGGGAAAAACCTTAAATCCTGCTCGAGTCGCTGATTAATTTATTTTTTTCCAAGGATCATTAGTATGCATCCTCATGATTGCGATTTTTTTTTCTCTTTTGTGTGTCTTTTGTAAACAGCTGCAGCTGACTCGTTGGCACAGTCCCCCCGGTCTTTTCTGCCCGCCTCTGCTCCCGTCTGGGCCGGCCGATTGGCAGCCTGGCAGCATCTGCGGCACCGGTGCCCATGGCGAGTGGGTCCTCGGTGTCAGATCCAGTGGCCGGCTTGACGACACGCGGCAGTGGAAGCTGGCCATCCGGGCAACCCAGTTGGCAAACGGGGTGGGCGGGGGCGTTGGCACGGGAAGCCCCGGCTCCTTACCCCCCCTTTCCCAGAGGAACCACTCGCCTTCTGCTTTGTTTTGTCTATTTTTTTGAGGGGGAGGCTTCATTTCACTGGAAATCTGTCCCGTTCCCATTCAGAGAGCCCGTCGTGCTAATTAACCAAACAAACTTTTGTTGTTTTAATTAATCGCCGCCATCTTCGTCTCGCCTTTGTTCTCGCCCTGCGTCTTCGCCCATCGTCCCTCCTAATGGCAGTGCAGTCCATGCCCGCCGTCTTCAGCCCTCTCTGTCTTCCACCCCAACAGATGCCACCTCGGAGACGTTGGCGCGTCTGGGCGTCGCCGGGTAGCCCCCCATGCCGCAGCCGGCGCTCCTTCCGTAAATGTGGGACCGCTGCGAGGAGATCGTCGGCTGCATCGAGCATCCTCCGCCCCCGTCTCCGGGGCTCGCGCCACGTCTGCCAGCGAGCCGCATTGGCATGGCAGAGGAGATCGCCGGCTGGCTGGCTGCCTGGCAGAGGCGATCACGCTCGAGAGAGAGAGGAAGCGAGGGGGGAGGCGCTTGTTCTTAGCCACCGCCCCCCAGCCCCCCTCCCATCATGCTACTCGCCACCATGCAACCAACCTCCCCAGGACCGAGCACCAGCCAAGTTTTCTGTCTGTTTTTGTGTTTTTATTTACCCTTCCCCACTCGCACTTGGCCCCCCAGCAGTGCCCATCTCCACAACATCCCCCTGGCATCCGTCCTCCTTGCCTGCCTCAGGTCTTCTGGGAGACATGAAGTGGCACTCCAGGTGGTCAGTACCAACCCCCAGCGGCTTACACCCTGTCCTGCAACCTGCTCCGATCTCACGCCCATGCTGCCCTGCTCCAGCCCCCTTTATAATTCCACCTCCTGCACTGCCCGTGCCGGCTCGGACAGTGGGCTCTCCTTCCTCTGCTCTTCGCTGAGCTCCGGTTGGGGTTGGGCTCGCGAGCCCCACTCACCCCAGCTAACCACCTCGTCCTTCCGGGTTGTTGGTGGAGTGTCACCACAGTTCCGACGGACCCTATCGCTCGTTTACGAATTTTTACCGACGGGCGGTGGCCGAGGGTCTCTCTCTCTCTCTCCCCCATGCGATCATGCTACATCTACCCGCTTCCTCGTAGGAGAGAACAAACGCTCTCCCGTCTTGGCGCTGCCCCTGAATGGATGGCACCGTGCCAGCTTCTCACTGCCATCATCTGCATTCGCAGTTTGTCTCTCTCACTCACTCGCCCTCCCTCTTCCTCTCTCTCTCCCTCACTCTCTCTCTCCCTCATACCCTCCCTCCTCCACCACCCTCTCCTTCCTGCCGCCAAGCACCCCCCCATTTTTTTGTTTTATAGGCTTGACATTAATTAACATGCGGGTTAATTGATTCTAAATGCTGATGAATTGCCCGTAACGCTCCCCATAGGGTGGTTGGCCCGCCACCTGCCCGCTCGCCCTGCCCGCCTGGCACCGCCCTCGCCCCATGGAGCGCGTGGCAGCCCCATCAGCAGCATGTCCCAGTCACACCGTACGCTGCCAGGGATCCCCGACTGCTCATTGGCCCTCTGTGCCACCGGATCCCGCCTGCAGGATGTTGCTGTGGCATTTTGTTCTGAATAATCAAGGTTCTCCTGCATCCTCCCACCACATACACATCCGTACCACCCCACCCCTCTTTTTATATTTCTTTCTCCTCCCTCCTTTCTGCATCCGACTCTCTCTATCAATGATCCTCACACACACCCTGCCTTCCCAGCCTGCCCATCTGTCCAACCCCCCCCCCCCCCCCTCCCCCCCCCCCCCCCCCCCCCCCCGCCCCCCCCCCCTCCCCACGCCGCCGATGGTGCCCAGCGCAGCCGGACGTGGACGGGTTTTTGTG
>JAODKM010000008.1:15801344-15814840 GCA_026780845.1 Petrocephalus sullivani | reverse complement strand
GAGCAAACAGAAACACCGCCCCACGGAACGCCCAGCCAAAACAAAAGGGGGGGGGCGGGCCGGGGGGCGGAGGGGGGGGGGGGGGGGGGGGGGGGGGGGGGGGGGGGGGGGTAGAAGACGCCGGGAGGCCCCCTCCACTTAAATGTGTCTTCTCACTCTGCCTTGCTGGCAGGGTTAAGGAGAGGCTCCTGCAGAAACCCATGAGGTGGCCCAGCTCAAAGCGGGGTGGGGCCCAGCCGCGGCAGGAAGCGAGGTGTCGCTGGGCCATGGGGGCCCCAGGCTTCGCACAGTCCAGGAAGCACCAGCTCTTCCCAACATACAAGTTTTTGTTTCCAAATCAGGAAGCATCTTGGATGTACGCTGCCTCAGATGCCGAGCGCTTTTTAATGCAGAAAATGCCTGTCTACAGTTCTAAAGCTTTCAATTAGTATCCGGAAATGCAACCTTTTTATCAGTATCTACCTTATTTCCACCCAAGATAAAAGCCTGTTCATTTGGTTAACGGCTCTAAATTCTTCACGCGAGCCTTTGAAAATGGTTAAGGCAACACTGACAGGCCTAACGAAAACTGATTATCTACTTATATGCCGCTTTAAGAGCGGTGTTTATCCGTGCATCCATCTTCCAAAGGCCTGCTGCGGACGGCATCGCCAGAGAACTGTATTTAAATGATCGTAATTCAGCCCTGCATACGAAAGCATTTCCCAATCTTGCTTTTTTATTAGAGGCATAGAGGATATTAGTGAACAATACACAAAAAAAGATTGCAATCTTTTGCAGACCTGTGGGTAGCCTTTTCACAACCCACTTTATTTTTTATTGGTAATGATTATGAAAACTGTAGGCACAATCCTTTCATATCTTGAGTTTGAGCTTTTGAAATTAATTTACTTTCTATTGTTGGTGTTTGCTAGAGCATAAATTCTCATTTATATTTAAAGAATTAAAATAAAAAATAAAATTTATATTAAGCACACCAGTAAGGCACTGTTAAAAAAAATAATATGTTTTGTAAACACAAATTATCATGCGTCATCCCCGTAGCAGACGGTGCTGTATTTACCGCCGAGGTGTGTCCATGTTCAGATTAGCCTACTTTAGCCTTGGAAGAATAAGGGTGCAGGGAACTGCATTTTACTATAAAGATCACCAAATTGCCGCACATTTCATTTCGCTTCTGCTGATTCATTTATACGATACGGGGACGGTTTACAGTAACCGTATCCATTTCCGTTTCGTACTTTCCTCTGTTTCTGCTCCTTATATTATTTACTGCATACTATGGAAGCACCTGCTGCCGGTGACCGCGTCACGTGGTTCTGTCGCACGTCCTCCCAGTCTGGACGCGAGTGGGGTTGCAGCGAAACGACGCACACACGTCGAAATGCTTTTCTTTCCGCCAAACAAAGCAGTTATCATGACTTCTTATTGGATTTCAAGATATTGATCTATATTCAGAATTCTTCCTGGGTTTCCGAATTCCGTGATCGTGTCCAGTGACTCGCCTGACAAAATAATTAATATAAAAGTATTTCGGTAGCGAAGTACTACACTGTCTGCATTTTGAACCCGAGTCAAACTGCATGCGTATAAAGTAGTTTGCATTGCAAAAACGTCCATTTAAAGTAGGCTCCAATAAATATCTGCAACACATCTATTCCAGGTTAATGAACGCTTCCTGATGATTTAAAAAAGGAGTGTTGGGCTAGCTTAAATATATATATATTATTATATTATTATTAGATAACACTCGTTTCAGGTAATTTGCTGTGTTTAGAACTTGAGAATACAATTAATTCAAATGGTGTGGTAGCATTATGGTTAATGCAAAATCTGACATTGTTTATGTTTAAAACTAGTTCGATAAAACGGTTATATATGAAAGAAACGACGTATATGATGGCAGCATAAAAAACGCTGTGCTAGTTTAACAATAATATTTGCTAGAAAGTGAGTCGATGTTACATAATTTCTTTCGGTGCCAAGGGAAAAGGTGAGGCCTTTGTTACATAGATGATACACCACTGCGAAGCAGTAACATAGTATTTATTTTCATTTAACTGGTTTTTACAGTGTTATTAATCAAGCTCTGCACCATCACCGAACAAATACGATGAGGCTATATCCTTTTGATGGTTTTCTTTTGTTTTTACGTCCTCTCTTGATGTACTACTAAATTTTCGACGAGCTGGGAGGGAGTTTTAGCCCTTAAACTATTCAGCATAGCTAGGTAGCTCCTACCTCCTCGCCACGCTATTCTGGATACTGGAATATGCGAATGACACATACGGCACTCCCATTGTGGACGTATTGGCCCATATGATTATGAACTATTGAACTATTCAATTTTTAAATTAGAGATGGACCGAGCTGATTCAACATCAGGGACAAATAACACCACCAGACACCGGACATCTATTTATAATACGAGCAGAGCGGGCTTCTTTTATCATTACGTCGCTCTCGTTCTGTATCTGATTGCAAAAAAATCTCACGTTCTCGCCATGAGAATAGCGGGCGCGGCGACGTGTCACACGGTGTGTATTTTGTTGAAAAGGCGGCAGGTTTATATAGAGAGGACGTGGTCCGTACGTGACTGCCATTTAAAGGCACGGGACAGGAGCGCGCGGCGGTGCGCGAGCGCCCTCACCCTCGCTGCGGGAGTCCCGCGCGCTCCGCACGCGGCTCGTCTGCCCGGCCACCTTATTGCCCATTATGCTTTACGTAGCATTTTAACGGTAGTAATACCCCGGCAATGCACGTTTTAAACTCTCTTCATTTTATTTATGAAGGCACGACGTGTTATTTAGTACGACAGAAATGTCATAAAAACCACAGAAACCAGCACCGGTCCGAAGGCCGATGTGCCGCATAGATTTATTTCAATGAAATTGCAAAGAGAGAACATAACCAAATAATAATGGTACAAAAAAAAAAAAACAAACTGAAACATTAATTGTGTTTGATGATGCTTCCCTCTAGCTGTATCCGGCTGAAATATGACTTGGGAAAATACTTTGCTTTATGAAACGTCTAATTGAACAGTTGTTGTACTATCGGATATTGTGACATTATTTAAAAATTTTTAGGTTTTTATGCTTTAAACTGGTACTTTTTATTATGGTGGCTTTTATTACATTCTGTTTTAAATAAAGCCTCTCGCTCGCCCGTACACGCAGTTCTGGGGGCATTGTGCCTCGCAGCCGCTAATGCATTTCGCGCAGATGTTTCGGTGCTGCCCGTCGTTTCCCGACACAGGCTTCCCCTCCCTCTCTTTAAATGGCGACCCGCGATTTCGATGGCCAATTTAGCAATACACACCTGATTAAAACGATCCCGGCGCTTTCCCGCCGAGCCCGGGGCTGAGCGCAGCACACGCCGCTCGGACGCTTCCTGCGTACGGGCTGCTTCTGAGAGAAACGCGTCCTCAACCGCACACGTCTCGGCCTTGGCACTGTATAGCTGGCGGAAGGGAAGGAATGCAGGATAATATTGTTTTAACTGAATCAAATAACACTGGATTTTATAATAATGTTATATATTCTCAGTTACACAGCTGCTTCACATACCCTAATTTTGCAGGCGTCGAATCGAACATAAAATAGATTTTCAACCCACAAACATACAAAGGAGCACAAATAGCGGAAAGTGGGATGTGGAAATAGATAAGATTACTACAAAGTGTCTCCGTGTCGTATAAATGAAGCAGTAGGTTAAACTGCGTTCAGATCCATGTGTAAGATTTTCCCTGTTATTCGGGGGCTAGGATCTGGAACAACTAGTAGCTGATTTGCAGATTCCCAAAATCTGACCGTGTAATCCATAATATCTCTGGCTTCTAACACAGGTACCGGTGGTTGAAGTTGGCGGCTGCTTATTATTTGAATCTTAATTATTAATGTTCCCGAGTCCGTTTAAGAAACATGTAAATATATGCATTAATACGCTATCACCTGGTTCAGTGAAAGTTTCATTAGACTAGTTTCAGTGTTTTTGTATGAATACTCCTATTTGCTTTATGCATTATTTTAGACATTAAGGTGTGTCTCTCAGTGTGTTGCTTTGCTGAAATGGAGACTCATCCATGTGTGCCATGCTTAATGATAGCAGGCACCCACCGGCCAGTTATAATGTGCTGCTGAAGAGTAGGGGGCTGCTGGGAGCATGCCATAGTCAATGATGTCTCATCTGGAGGTGGAGGTTCGTACCCTGCTTATTCCCTCTGGATCCGTCCTGCTGGAGGTGTGATATATGCTCCTTACAGTCCAGTGCTGTTTTAACTTTTCCAGTACTGCACCATGCCATAGTAACCGAATTAAATGTTTTAGGCATCAGTGTCAGGGCAATGAATGTCAAACCGAATGTTATATGTGCACGCTCTTATTTTCTCTGGATGCTCTCTGATGATAGATTCTGTGAAAGTCTGCAAAGGATGGAACTAGGAACACTGGGCTGGAAAAATGGACGTGTGAATGCAGGCGACACACGGGCTGTAGATTTTGTGCCGTGTTCTGCTCCATACAGAAGGTTTCTGGCTGTGTCAGCATGGGGCTGGACCGCATTTATACCTCTGAACTTGCAAGCCCAGAGTAAATCGCTGGTGAATGCGATGGCCTTTGACACGGGCATGCAGCTCTGAAAAAGTCCCGGAGCAGGCCAGAGGTGTAAGACATTTAGGCGAGCGAGTGTGGGCGTGTGTGTTTCCAGCAGAGCTTCTAATGCCAAACTACATGTGTTCAAATCGCTACTGGAGGTCCATAAAAATGACCGTTTTCTTGGTTCCTCAAACTGCCTTATTGGACCGTGAGATCCCCTCTTACTGATACACAAACACATGCCGCTGGCCCAGGGAACGGCGACCCGCCTGCACACAACAGACCCACGCATCCCTGGCAGGTTTCCCCCGTGTCTTGCTAAATGTTTTCATTGAGGAATAAAAATGATGCGGCTATGTTTATATGAAATATTTTATGCATATTAATTAAAATATTTGTCAGCCGTAACTGTAGTGTTGAGCCCTGTTGTTGTTGTGTTGAGGGCTAGAGTACACTTGGGGGGGCGGTGCTGAGGTGTTGAAACCAAAGACCTGTGATTTAAGGAAGGGGAAAGAAACGCTACCCCCCCACCCAAAAGACGAGCTGCCTGTCCCTTAACATGGACAAGTGTCTGGCAGGCCGCCCAGGGACAGTGGGAGTCAATTTACTGTAATGAATTGTACAGTTTCAATCAGGGCTAATTGTGTATAATTACATTATAATTCCAGGAAAGGTTTGGATTGTAATTGCTTGCGGGGGCTAGGAGGCTGGAGCTTAAGGGCAAAGCTGATCATGTTTGCAGTTTTTCGGATCCCTTCCCCCTTTCCTCCTGCACAGGAAGGATGAGAATGTGGAAGACTGGGAGACTGGGATGTGGAACGCCGGCTTGCGGACATTCTTGCAGATGATGTCGGCGTGCGATCGGGGCTGGTCTTGCGGCAAGGCCTACTCTTCTCTTCCTGTTGGTACATGCAGCAATGTAAGGTCAGAGGCATGGGGGGGCAATGGGGGGGCCCTGGGTTAAACTGTATGACCTCAGTGGTGAGGCTGTATTCAGACTCCAAAGAGGTGTAATGACTCTGGGGCCGGTGTCCCCCCCCACCGTAGAGCCCGGGCCCCCACCGTCTCCTCCCTCGCTGCATCAGAAAAGCATTGAGAAGGAAAGCCAAAGCCACGTGCTACTAGCTGGCCAGCAGTGGTGGGCACAGGCAGCCATTACTCTTCTGTGACAGTATCAACGAGAGCCCCCTCCACCCCCCACCCCTTACCATGCAGACGCTCAGAGGAAATTGCCTCATACTTCAGCGGGCAGGAGGTTGACAGAGCCACGGCCCCTCTCTCTCTCGTGTGTCACTTCTCAGAGCCTCGACTGGGCTGGGAGTCAGCCGCTTCAGAGCGGCACTCTGGGACAGAAAGTGGGGCACCGGCGGAGCTCACAAGCAGCTCGGGGCAAGTTGGGGTTGGGGGGGGGGGGCCGTTCCGGACAGTTCCATTCACCAGGATCTGCGGTCTGAGGTAACAGCCCCCACTGGAGGAGTTGTGTAGCCTGTCGGTGTCCAAGCGGCCTCTCTGTGCGGAGCTGTGGTGAAGCAGGAGACAGAGGCTGGCTGTGAAAAGCCTGCTTCTCCTACAGCCAGCCGCACGCCAGAGAGGCTGGGGGCGTCCAGCACGAGATGGTCGCAGCTCCATGAGCCCATCCTGGAAGCTCGTGCTGAGTCTCAGCGTTCTTCTGCCTGATATCTCACCAGATGTTTTATTCCTCAAACCCCTTGTCATCTCTTTGGTTGGTTTTTGGGGGAAGTTGGGAAGTTGAATATAAGCTGCCGTTCGTTTTTCGGTAGCACGGGACTCTGTGTATTGTCTCCCCCCCGGACGATGGTGCCTCTGGAGAACGTGGGTTTATTACTATTCAAACCCGGTCCTTGTTGTGAGCGTCTGCGCTCTCCCTTCCCTTTCTCGGCAATTTCCACTCTCATTTGGCATGAGGCGGCATTGGTGTGGGTGAGGGGGGGTGTGTGTCTGGGGGGGGGCTGCCGCTGTTGTCACGGCGGCTGATGGCGGGGAGGCGGAGAGGGAGAGGGACGGCTGCTGCAGTCCCCTGCTTTATATTCTTCAAAAGAGCTGCCTTTGATTTGCAGCCTCTCTGACGTGTCACAGCCGAATCTGCAGCACCGCCACTGAGGAAATCTCACACGCATGCCCCCCCAACCCCCCCGGCCCCCACCCATATGCTTCCAGCTTTTGTGCCTGATTGGGGCTGTAATTACCATCATCGTTATGAGTGCTGTAACATTGGCAGAGTCCCCCCCGCTCACCGTGTCGGATGCCTTGGAGATGGCGAGCCTCAGCACACCTCACTTCAGACACAGTCCTCCATCATTCATTCTAGTTCTGTGCACACCTCGGCCCCAGGTTCGACAGGACACTCTGGACTGCTCTGAGCAAACCCCAATTGGCCCCAACCCCAGACATCCGTGTCTGATACAGAATTCCTTGCCAAGTCTCTGTACTGTTCCCCCCCCCCACCGGTTCCTCTGCTCCAAACACGGCTGCGGGGGCCCGTGGCGATGGTTGCCATGTAACGGTGATCGCTCGTGATTGTGGATGGTCTGCCCCCCCTTCAAGTCCTGACTCAACGTGAGGGAGTATGAATGTACGAGTGTGAGTGTGACAGTTCCCCCCCACCCCCAATGGTCGGCATGATGGTTTCTCTAGAATCACTCACACGCCCCTCTGTGTGGCCACGGCAGGTCCTCTCTCCAAACAAAAGGCCCTGCCGTGGCACGAGTCTGGAATAACACATGTGTGTTTGAGCAGGGCTGTGGCACGCTGGGGGAATCGGCTCAGGAAATTAACTGTGTAAATTATTGAAGCAGTCTTTAACTCTGCAAACAGTGGAGGGAGAGAGTGTAGCGCGCATGTGTGTAGTGTGCCTGCGTGCGTGTGTGCGTCTTTAATAGAGAGTGGTGGTGGGAGCCATCAGTCACTTTAGCCCTGCAGAACCCCCCACTAACAAGGTCACACGCGATCCCAAGGTTAGCCCTGTGGCAGCAGAGGCCACCCCCGTAATATGTCACCCGTGGCACATGCGAGAGGTCCCCAGCCATGCAGAACGGAGGGACGTAGCCGGCTGACTCTCGTCGCGGTTCAGTGCGTCACACTTTAAAGCCAGTTCTGCATGCGACACTGACTCCTGCACGTCGCTGAGTTTATATGGCTTGCTGCCTACAGTCAGATGTGAGTGCGGTGGTATGTCACCAGCCTGCTATGAAAGGTCCCCGCTAGTCTGTCTGTTATACACTGATTTCTGTGCGTTTCGGTTCAACGTGCGAGGAATTCATCACTGCTTGTGCTGCTATGGCCTTGGACATTAAAAGCATCTGGATGCCACGCGGCGACGAATATATTACAAAAATAGACAGACTTCCTAATAGCCTCCTAGCTCCGTATTGTACTGAGGCCTGAAGCGTAGCCTGGCAGCGAATGTTTGGACATGAGCCCCCCTTGGGGTCTCTGAGTTTGTACTGAGACAAGAGTCAAGCCACAGTGGTATATGTATAAAAAGTTATATAAGCACTGGCAGTGTCTGTGCGTTAAACTCTGCGGCGTAATTTACTGCAATAACGCGCCACTGATGGCTTATATGGGAATGTAGATACTCAGTAGAATTTTTTCTTGTATATATAATGTGGTTTTTGGAGACAAGGATGATTTAATTTGCGTTCTGTATTATTTTGCTGATTTGACATTTCTCTCTAAGAGTAAAAAATAGTGTAAATACGGTATTTAAAATGTGCACTGCATTAAAATCATTTGGGTAGAAAGTGGTGAATAATTTTAGAAGCATCTCCCATCGGGGCTTAAGGCTGTGAGAATGCTGACAGACTCCAGATGCATTCTGGGAAACCGGCTGGAGGGACGGCACTTTTCTGGAAAGTAAATGTATGCTTTCTCCAAATCTCCACTGACCATTACTGGCCCTCTTACCTGCACCAATTTTCAAACTTGTTGAGGATACTGTGATAACTGAATCTTTTTGTGCTTGTTTTTCATTGCATATATGGAAGATAAATCAGTGGGCTTTCCTGGGTTTTCAGAAGAACGGAGCCCTAACATCCACATGGCGCACATCCTGGCCTTTGCCATGTGGGGTCACCTGCCAAGGGCAACACTGATCACGTGTCCAGGCTGGGTCCACTGCGCCCCCCTGTGTCAGCCTGGATGTGCTCTGCCGTGAAAATCCATGACTTCCTTCCGCTGTGTTCTGTAAGCAGTGTGAGGATGGGGTAGGACAGGCTTTTTGGTCGCGCATATGGGGCGCGGCATGATTTCCGTGTGTGTACACATTTTGTGTACAAATCCCCCTCGTAAAGGTCCCAGACGGCGCTGTGAAATTGCGTCCAGGGATTTGTCTTGATGACTGTCGCTTGCAACACAACATTCGATTTTAAGAGATGATGACTCGTTCGGGAGCCTGCGTTTTTCGTACGCGGAACTGTGAATTTGTCTACGGCTCGACAGGGGCCTGAAAACAATAAAAATGTAAAATGTGTAGCTAACTGTGTAAATGCCTGTGAAGCTTCCGTTTTGTGCATTTTCGACCTAGTGAAATATTTGTTTCGTTTTTAAAGTAATAAATAGGTCAATATATAACGGCATCAGTTTGCTTTACAGATACGAAAATCGTTTTTTGTCGGAAAAGGAGCATGTTAAGAGCCAGAAGGTTACTCTCCGGTACTTTAGGGGTACGTTTTACACCCAAACGTATAACCCGCAGCCAGATCGATAAATATGTTCCTTCATAATGAAATGGATTTATCTCCCCGCGCCCCGTGCTCTTCATTTTTAATCTGTGTGCTGGAGAAGTGTGCGGATGGCGGCGGGGAGCCTCACCCTGACCTTGAGGAGCTTCTCCTCTGCTCCTCTGCTCCCCTCATCATCTCTCTCGCAGACCCACTCTGGCCCTGCCTCCCAAACAGCCGGCCTGTAAGACCTCGCGGGCTCCCCGGCTCTCAGAATTTATTACCGTCACTTTGCACACACGTGCCTGAGTGTGTGTGCACAGGCGCCATCCTCTTTTGATGAAGTATCTCGCTCTCTCTTCTCGAGAGGCTCCTCGCCTCGCCTTCCTTCACTACCACCACCCCAGTCTGACGTCTTCTGGAAATGCCTGTGATTCTCCATTGCAAGCGATAAACAGGACGGCAGTGGATCTCTCCCTGCCCCCCTCTCCTTTGTAACAGCTCATTCCTGTTGGGGGTGATTTTTGTTCCAGGGTCACTGGCACGTCATGTCCTGTCGAGGAGTTCAGGGTCCGTTTCAGCACTGAAGGACAGCACCCCACACCCTGGTAACTCCCTCCGCCCCAAAACAGGATGCCTTTGTCCACATCCCAGAATTCTGATTACTCCCCCGACCATGTCCTTGCTGGCAGGTCTTACTCCTCCTACTCACACAGTCCCCCACCCCCCCAGACCTTCTATCCACACCGAAAAACCACAGAGACCCCCCCATCCAGTAGCTTAACCAGGATTTTAAATGAGGAGTGTGCACAGCGCATGACTGATTATTCTGTATTTTTATGGCTGCACTGAGCATTGTTTGTATACTACTGTGTGAAATGTCAGGTGTGCTTTAGCTCGGCCCGATGCCCCCCTGAAAGGCCACCCTCCCAATGAATTACACCACTTCCCAGCTGGTTTGCATGTTTAATGAA
The DNA here is from genome assembly GCA_026780845.1 of Petrocephalus sullivani. Taxonomy (NCBI): domain Eukaryota; kingdom Metazoa; phylum Chordata; class Actinopteri; order Osteoglossiformes; family Mormyridae; genus Petrocephalus; species Petrocephalus sullivani. The sequence continues at coordinate 15,804,589 of JAODKM010000008.1, read as the reverse complement.
GGGGGAAGCTGAAAGGCAGCAGAAATGTATGGGGGGGTTTGAGGCAGCAGAAATGTATGGGGGGGGGGGGGGTTTGAGGGCTCAGCTTCTTGTGAAAAGGGCCATAGGAGAAGAAGCTGCTAGGGTCCAGTGTCCTTATTTTTTTCTGTGCTTTAAATGATGAATTCAAACAAGAGTAGATGGGAGGACCCCCATCAGCACCTGATTGGCCAATCAGACGCGTGGGGACCGTGAGCGTGTTGTGCTGTCCGCTCGGTGGTCAGGATGGAGATGCTGCTCTAACTGGGCTTCTCATTCACGTCCTCATCACGGTTGGTTAGTTCCTTCCCAGAATCCCCCATGCCGCCACACGGACGTGGCAGAGCCACTCTGCCGTGTCTGAGGGTGAGGATGGCTGTGTCGCTGATGCATGACAGCGGCTGGGTGAGCCCCCCCTAAACGAGATGTCGATGACGCTCTCGGGCCCACGGCTGGGTGCGTCTCCTCGGTCTGCTGCTCCGATCTCTCGTCGCAGGCCGTCAGTCCGGCCCCGCCAGAGCGATCCAGCGCCACTTTCTCGGCCCGTGGACACAAGGACGCTTTTAATGCTCTCTCGCCACACTAATCATAATCAGACGTGGTTAAGCGTTTTCCCATCATTCATTAGTCAGGCGCCATTAATATATATTGATCGCATTTTACACCCTCGTCTGTAAGTCAGTCGCAGAACTGGAGAGCAGAGGTGGGAGCGAAATTTGATGGGGGGAGACGTGCCCCCACCCAGCATACGGAGCTGGGTCAGGGGTCTGGGAGGTGAAATCGAATACTTTCACTGACTGCTCTGGTTTAAGGGCTGCGGCGACCTACTGGAACGGGGTTTATTTCGTATTCCAGGGAGGAGTTGCCCTTCCTCCAGCGAGCCAGGGTCACATGGCTGGGTGTCATCGGAGTCGAGCTTCAGTCAGAGGTGACTCTTTTTATTGGCCGCTGCCTGCCGCGTGCAGCGCTGGGTTTCAGCCGGTCTGTTGCTCCGAGCTCGTCGGGCTTCCCCGAGTGAGCACAGCTGGCCGGCACTCGGCACCAGTCAGCTCGGCGGTGCGGTGGAGAGGAGGGTTGCAGCTTTCTGGTCATGAGGCTCTTAAAATGTTGGTAAGCATTCCTCCCTGGTCAGAATCACCGAATAACAGTCAGTAGCAAGGCTGGTGTTCTTTCCCACCTACCCCCAATAAATGGTTTGAACTGAACATATCAGGAACATTCTCATTCTGACATTGGGAATGTGCATGTCCGGGCTGTTTTATTATATAAAAACCTGTGTCAAGTATCTAAAAATTGAACTATTAACAATGCCTGCTATCCTGTAAGATCTGCCGCAGAACTTTGTTCTGAAAGATACCTACAAATTGTAATTCTTTGGACATTCCACCTTCATAGCTGTGGGTCCCAGTTGCATCTCTGGCTCTTTTTTAGAGTTTGCAAGGTCTCGCCATGATGCTTGGGTTTCCTCGACACAGCCCTAGTCTTGTAGGTTTAGGTGAGTTAAAATCACCAAATTGGTCATACAGTGTTGTTCCGATTCCTCTTCATTATTCTGCATTCTGTCGACATGTAAACACGCATTTAGGGCCATTAACAGCTTGAATGATGTCTGGAATCCAGCAAGTAGGTGATTAGTGATTGGTTCTCACTGTTAACCTGTGACCCTGGCAGTTTTTCTTTTCTGTCACCCAGGATACAAGTTGGGCAGATGGTCGTGTAATCTTTGGAGCTACTCTACCTTCTCAGACACATCGAATTAGGGAAGCAAAGGTGACAATGACCCGTTGTCTGCTCATTAGCACAGCTGACGGTGTCAGCAGTCATTTTCCACTTCCGTCGTCTGTTTTTCAGTTTCCATCTCAGCTCGAGAATCGACTGATGATTGACTGTCGTCGTTTTTAATCAAGTAGCCAAGTAACCCAGGAGTCACAGATCACGTGCGGACTCGCCGGAACAGGGTCAGTGCATTGTTTTCACGTGAAACAAATTAGAGTAGGAACCTCTGGCCCTTTCTCATGCTGGTCTCTCCAAGGGGAGGCGCCACATGCCTGCAGAAAATCGGACGATCACGTGTGCCTGTTAGAACGTCACCAGGGCCTGTAAGGACCGGTCCACACGAATGACCGGAGGGACATCAGGCAGAAACAGTGGACGGCCCTGGCTGTCTCCACATGGTGCTGGCAACACAAATCAATGAGCATTGTATGCCCATAGAACATTCAAGAATTATGGTGAAATCAAGTTAATCTTAGGAGGAAAATAAATGTATTTTGTTCAAGATTAAAACAACAATTATAATAGAACTGCCAAGGAACTGCAGCATGATAATTTTGTCTGGTAGGAGGTGAGGTTTTCTGGCTGACCTGTGGGTGGTCAGACGTTTGAGACGTAAATTCAGCTGTTAAAAAAGATCTTACCTGCTTATGGCAGCCTAATGAGAGAGCTTCCATGTTGCAGTACTGTTAGCACTCACAACTACCATTCCAGGGACACAGTACTTACTGCAAGTGATAAAATCGTCATTTAATGATGAATCTGCAGTGTTTCATTTGCTTGGATGTTTTCCACCAGGAATCCAATCTTCATGGTCATCAAACTAAAGCATGTTCATGCTCTATGGGCAATGGACACTATGGGCAATATTAACACGCCAGGTAGCCTAACCGTGTGTTTTTGGACTACGCGAGGAAACCGGAGTAGCTGGATTAAACCCAAAGGAAGGACATGCAAACTCCACACACAGAGCGATCGGTGGGAGTCAAACCCACAAGCATTAAGATGGAGTTTCTGTAAGAATTATCATTTGTAGGTGTCTGTCAGAGCGGTGTCACAGTGTCAGGGGAAATTACCAGCTTACACAAGTTTTTACATAATAACCTGGTGGAAATGTATACTCCCAGTGTCACAGCACAGGGACTCTCAGGACGTGTCCTCTAATGAGCTCCTCTGAGGAAGCGAGTAAGCGCAGCAGTTGGGCGTGGAACGTGAAGGCCCTCCCGAAGGACACGGCAGACGGGCCACCTCATGCCACTCAGCGGGACGCGTCTCCATGCAGGTAGTGACACCTCAACACCTGGAGATCCAGCGGGGTCTTACCTGCATGTACCCGTATGGGCTGCAGCAGCCTTGGGCTGAGAGCAAGAGGTGTGGAGGAGCAGGTGTAGGGCCACTCCCAGCCGCTGACAGGAGCAGGTGTAGGGCCACTCCCAGCCGCTGACAGGAGCAGG
>JAODKM010000008.1:15781927-15795515 GCA_026780845.1 Petrocephalus sullivani | reverse complement strand
GTATGTAGATGTTACTGCAGAACATACGTCTCAGTCACTCGGCTAGTATCAGAGCAGGGAGGTTTATGCATGTATGTAGATGTTACTGCAGAACATACGTCTCAGTCTCTCGGCTAGTATCAGAGCCGCTTTTCGGCCAGACACGGCGGGCTTGTCACTCTGTGATTATCACTTCAGTCGTTCCTTGTCATTTCTCTTTTTGTTTATATGCTTGTCTGGTATCCTCGCCTGCTGCTTAATTCTGCTCTTTGAAGATACCTTTCGCCTCTCCCATCTCCCCTCTACGGCTACCTGCGGGGAGAACTTACCATGCACTCCACGTTGACGCTGGGATGTGTTGCTATGGTGGTTGCTAGGGTTTTAGCCGCGAGTGACGTGAAAAGTCCAAATATTAAGGTGCCTTTCTGCCGAAAGCCGCCGGGAATCAGCAGTCACATTGTACTTTGTTCCACATTATTCTGCTTTTTGACTTATTTTGAAATATGACTTTTTTTTCCCAAATGAAATAAAATGCTGAAAATTCCCAAAACAATATAATTTATTTTCCAAGCGATTTTCAATGAGCCGGCGTTCTGCTGTTGTTCCACACTATCATGCATCACTGTATTTTTATTGTCTCATTTTATTTTAACAAAGGCCTATTCCGAAAACCAGTATAAGATCTTTACCTCTGAAATCCCATCGAGTCCCAAGAAGCATTTTCGACTCGGTAACCCCTGTACGGCTGGTATTTAATGGTGAATTCGATTTCTTGTGGTAGTCCCTTTCAGAAATGTAACATGGGTAAATGAGAAGACGGTGAAGTGTATGAGGGACCTGGTTAAGATGATGGGACTGGCGTGGGTGGGGTAAAACAGAGAGGGGCCAGCGGATTGTTTTCTCGGGGGTCGCCAGGACGTTCCGGTCCTGTGGCAGGTGGCGCCCGTCTTCCAGTTATTTGTGTGCAGCGTTGGTTACATTTATCTTCACGCTCTCTGTCATTCTGCGTCTTTAGGGCTTTGTGCTATGAGCATGCCGATCTTAACAAAAAGCAGAAATGAACAGGAGAAAATAACCAGTAGGTCTCAGCGTTCGATGCTGTTAAGCTGACACCTTCCAGGAAGCGAGCCTCTTCCTCGCGCCTCTGTGTGTCTTTGCATGTCAGGTGGATACGGGCCCGTTTGCAGGTCCCCATCTGGTCCAGTGATCCGTGTCCCCCAGGCAGTTCCCATACGGCATCCTGTGGGACGTGGGATTGCGCGGTGAATTGCTTTATTTTTGGAAGCGAGCGCCTGACTTCCCCCTCACTCTTCCCCCATGGCCACACCCTCTATCCCACCTTTCCCCGTGGCAGCACAGAGCCCCTCTTATTTGGTAAGTTAGGCCCAGTCTACCACCCTGCCCCTCTGGGGGGCTGCTGTTACCCCAGGCTGCCGAGATGCGCCCCGCATTGACTGGCTCCGCATTGGGGGGCAGTGGGTCACTCACCACCAGCATTCTTCATGACAAGAACAGATCTGGAAATAGAATTGTTTTTATTACCATTGGTGGTGCTTATTGATTTTCATATTCCTTCTCTTTAAAAATATCCCATCTGCGCTTTGTTGTCCTGGATGTTGATGGCAGAGCTGACTGGTGGACTGCAGAGACTGAACCTGCAGAGACTGAACCTGCAGAGAAGTCTCTCACAAGGCAGCTGGTGTCTCGCATCCCTGACACGTTCCTCTCTCTCTGTGCCATGTGTGCCTTAGCCTGCATGTTCCTCCCTGTTTCTCTGTCACTCTGAAGGCCAGCGATACCTAACCAGAGATCAATACTGGACTAAATTGTAAGGGCCAGTTACCATTTGAGATGTGGAGCCTAAGGGATAGCATCCGCCTTCTCGACTTAATACTACGGTAACCAGCACCCATCTGCCAGGCCAGTTAGCTCTGAGCAAAAGATCCTAGATCAATACCGTCAGCCTGGTCTTTCTAATTGCTCATTGGTTGACACGGACGTGTCGTCGTGTCACATGGTTTTGTTGACGCCTCCCCCCCCCACACCATAATTTTGTCCCTTTTTGGTGCTACCAGGTAGCTTATTACATGATGGTCGCGTGACTGCAGTGATGCCCACTAAGGTACATATTTCTGCTGCCGTTTTTCAGTATTTCAGCAGATTACCATGCAGGAGTCTCCTTGTACTTCGGGGGTCCTGAAGCAGGTGGGGAGACCCCCAGCTCTGCTGCATGAAAGCAAGATTCCTCATCTAATTCCTCTGCCGGTGCATATGACGTTTCCAAGAGGTTCGGCTGTGTGTGACATACCGTATATAATTGAGGATTTTATTGAGAAAGTTATCAATTTCGGCTCCCAGACTGTCTGAAGTTTGCCAAGTTCAAAACAAAGCAATATTTCTGCCCCCCCCCCCCCACACACACACCTGTACAGTAATTTATCTTTTTGTTTCTTACATACGTTTTGTGTTTTTTCCCTTTAAACACATGAAAAATATATTTTCACCTTCACCAGGGAGCATGGGATTGGCTTCGATGTTCCAATCTTTTTTTTTCCGTTGTAGTGTGCTAATGTCATGATTTAAATGAAGTATTGATCAGTTAAGGAGGGGAGAATGGAGAGAGAGAGAGTAGGGGAGAGAGAGATTGTAAGGGAAAGAAAGACCACGCTGGGTTATCGGAGCGGATGGCGCAGAGAAAAGGGAGATTCTGAGCCCGCGGAGGAGCCGCTCTCACCATCCCGAGGACGTCTCACTTTCCACGCCCCGGCGCGAATTCGGCAAGGCGCTGGAATGCTCTCGGCGATGGTAGCAGAGGGTGAGTGGAGCTGGGCGGCGATCGCAGTGCCTGTCAGTGGGAGAGGGAGGCGACAACCAGCCGGCACCTTGCCTTTGTGACTTTTGCCCATACGCAATGAATTGCCTAGTGGAGCGTCTTTGGAGTTTTCCATGATCTCCATCTTGGTCTGAGGTTCTCCCTTTGCGTTCTTCTAAGAGCATATGGACGAATATGGCTTGCATCTGTATCCATATGGACCAGTATCGGCGATCTGGCTTTCATCTCTCTGAGTATCTTCCTGCCTTGTTCTCCCTTTTCCTTCCCTTCTCTCTCTCTTTCGTTGGATGAACACGTCGTTCTTGCCCATCAGGGCTTTGTTTATTAATGCCCGTTGGCTTGTTGAGAGTTTGTGGTGTAAAGAGTCGCTGTCTCTGATCACCGCCAAAGGTCAACTGTAAATGAAACCCTGTTAATTTTGGATAGAAATACGGCAAAATGGTGAAATTGAAAGAAATTGGTGGAGAAGTAAGAAATTTTTGTGTTACAAAGCCACCGGGGTGTCCGCATGTTCATTTCTGAAGTTTTTATTGATGTTTGGTAAGCGTGTTGTCTCTGGATTGCTGTTTGACTGACCGTACAGATGGTACCCGATAAGATAGCATGGTCCAGGTCGCCTTCATGGTCCTCATTCAGAATGCCCACAGAAGACCCTTGGCTTATGCTGACTGGACATTGGCAGTTATTTAACATTTCTCATAGTTTGGTATCAAAATGTGGATTGAAGGTAGTTGAAGGTGTTTCAGTATTGCAGAATCATTGGCTAAGGCAGCATCTGGGGTGGGGGGTGGGGCGTCTGAGGACAGAACTCCAGCTACCCCAGACAGGCGAGCCGATCTTTAAAGCAGATTGATTTTCCTTTGCTTTCCTCCCTGCTTCTTTTGTGGTTCAATATCTGGACCTCTAGGAACGCTGTGTTTGTCAGTAATGGAGTGAGTAGCAGGGGCTCCGTCAAAGATGGAGTCCTGCACGGCAGCCAGGGAGGATGCGGAGTAGCTCGGGGATGCAGCCCACTGCGAGCCCCAGGCCTCCGCGGCCCTGCTTTCTGCTCTCATTCCTCTCCTCTCTTTTTCATAAAAACCTGTTGGTTTTATTATGGTTACTTTCAGTTTTTATTTAGCGATGTGTTTACAGCATTGACATTTCACATTTCACAGAATTATTCATACTCTTAATCAATATGGATGAAAAAGTGGTGCTTTTTTCAAGTTCATTAACATCCCATAAAAACATTCCTATTCAGCGGACTGTTCCGGTGTTCCCATGATCCCAACTGGAGACCGATATTTTGGGGAATGCATGATGCAATCACTATGTTGAGAATAATAGATTTTAAAATATTGAAGCATGTTTTTCATAAGGGTATGATATTGACTCTGTCTCCTCACCCACCCAGGCTTGGATGTGTATGGGTTATGTATATATTACATTGTGGGCCCAAATGTCCCCACAATGCAATAAAAACCTGTTATTTTGACATTGTCGGGAAAAATTTTTCAGTCCCCACAAGGGGAAACTTAATAAACTGTGACCTCAATCAAAAAACTAAAAATGTCAGAAGTCTTGTCTTTTGTTCGGTTACTTATGGTTAAGGTTAGGGCTGGGTCGGGGAAAAGGGTGTCAATGCTGGGATTAGGATTCTGCCCATAGAAATGAGTGGATGTGCCCGGTCTTGCGCAGACATAAGCCCTGAGCATCCCAGTAAGCGCTCCAAGATCTGATCGGATCGGATTGGTGGGTGGATGGATGCGTGAATGAGTGTTTTTCACTGTTAATTATTTTAAATAATCAAAAAATATTAGATTTTCATCTGTGGTTTTATCCCAGTGCATGCTTCACCAACCTTTGGCTGAGGTCGCTGGAATGTGTAAATCGTTGAATGCACTGCTGGATGATGTGGGGTTTGAGATGTCACAGCCCATTATATTCAGCGTGGTGGGTGAGGTTCTGCCCTCCTTACTGAAAGCAGAAGGTCAAAGACTTGCCTCTGCTCTTTGACTCTGGAGTCAGTCTGCTGGATTTCATAAATGTATGAGTGGTCAAAAGCTTCAAGGTCCATAGCTTCCTTGAATGAAGATGTGATACACATGATGTAAATGATGACACTTTCTTAAATGATCTCAGGTCAACTAGAGGGAAGAGGCTTACCCAGAAAGCACTGGGTGTAGAGCAGTATTTCTTTGCTGCTGGAGACAGACATCTGCCATTGTAACAGCTAAAGCAAAATACACCAAAATGGAGGGAAGTGTATTTGAAAACCAGGGAAACATGCTATTTGAAGACATGCTATTGTTCTAAGTGGGAAATTTTACCTTCTGTCAGATTAAATTAACAACCTGATTGGATCCTATTTTGGGCATTTTATGGAAAGACCCAATTAATTGGAAAAGTAGAAGATAAAGAAGGACAAAGAAAGCCAGCTATGGATGGATTCAAACTCAACCATGAACATGTTGGGAAGCCTGAAGACCCAGGCTGAAGTTATGGAGTAATTCTATCTGTATGGTTTCCAGGAGTCAACAACAGCTAGATGCATGGAGAGAGCCTATCTAAGGAATCATAACGTATGAGACAGAGGGCAGCCTGGAATGGGACCCGGTCCAATGCAGCATAGAGCAATGTAATTGTCTGTAAGTGTCTGTTTAGGATTTGCAGTTTCTCTTAATTTCATTCATTGCAAAGTTTGCAGATGGGCCGGCTCAGACATTCCTCCATGCAGTTCTCTCTTCATTACAAACATGGTGCCTTGTCTTTTCACAACGTGCTGCATTTAATCATAGCTGTATGTGGCCAACCGTGCGTCACTCATCACGCATGTGTTCCTATGCACTCAGCTTCCCTGAGCACAGGCAGTGGCAGGTGTTGGGGCTTTTATCGTTGCCCTGGCTTTTGGCTTTGGCCACATAGGGCAAATACAACATGAATTTTGCACCTGTGCTGATGGATTTAAGTTAGATGCTTGTCAGAGCGGTTAGTTAGAGCAGCCCCATTCAGTTGGCCAGTAACCAAACTTCGGTGCGTAATGTGCAATGCAGCACTGACCCTCCAATGAATCATGTGCCTTCACCTCTGTATCTCTCTTGGGACTCCAAGCACCCCCCCCCCCACCCCCATTAACCTGCGGTCGCCGCTTTGATCGCCGGGGATATGCTGAGGGTACACAGAAGCCATGACTACTGGGCCCCAGGCCGCTCACCACATTCAAAAGGGAGCTGTCACTATGAAGAACACGGACCATTCTGACCTAATTGTGAAGTGTCTGCCGGACCAGGGTCAACATAACAGAGTCAAGGTGAGGGAGATAAACGAGCCAGCCTCTGTCCTGCAGGTGGTCTGAATGTCTACCTACCACCGTCCTACCCTCCTCTGTGCCCCTAGCAGAGCGTGCCTGAGATGCCTGGACGGGTTGGAGAGGATCCTGGAAGTGCTACCAGGGTTAACAACGTATAACACTGTGGAGTTTCAGTCTCCAAGCGTAAGATGAACTGAAGTTACCACTCTAAAAAATAATGTCCATGCCCGAAATCATCATAGAGCAGGGTCAGCTGACGGTCTCGTTTGCAATTCACCATTCCTACTCCCAGTGGCTTTGCGGTTTCTGTCATCCTGTCTTCCATCCTGCTCTCTGTATCTTAAGCCAATCACATCTCCTCAGACCCAGCTGCCGTGACATCATCCTGACATCCTGTCCTTCAAAGGAGGGGATATTAATTCGCATATAAATGATGTTTAGCTGGAAATGAATGGAAATCATCTCTTGATGGATAGGAAGCCCATTTTCGTCCTCTGATGTTGGGATATTTTGTGTGTGTGTGTGTGTGTGTGTGTTTCGGTTATGTATATATTACACTGTGGGGACCAAATGAAAAACTTATAAAAGTCTGTGACTGCAGTCAAAAACTACAAATGTCAAAAGTCTTGTATTTTGTTTAGTTACATATGGTTAAGGTTAGGGCTGGGTAGGGGTTAAGGTTGTCATTGTTCATATTAGAGTATTCCCCATAGGAATGAATGGAGAGCCCCCACAAAGATATGGATACAAACGTGTGTGTGTGTGTGTGTATGTGTGCACCGTAGAGGACTTGTCTGTCTTGTGGGTGAGGGTAGCAGCTTGCTTATGCACACCTATTTCAGGAGTATGAGACGTAAAACGTGCGTAGAGCAAGTCAGAGAGGTGATTCCTTAGCTGGTCCACTTAGCCTATATATATTCTGAGGAGACTATAGGGCCCCCATATCCCGCCTGCCACTGGCCCTCAGCAGGGAACTTCTGCTGCTGGAGATGCTTTGGTCTAAAGTGAGCCCCATTACAATTAAAAATTTTTTGCCTTATGTTTTGCTCTGCCTGGAATGTCAAACCATTCCCACAGCCAGGTCAGCAGGGCTTGGCCTTGAATTCGAGACTAACCGCATCTGAGTCATCTGAGGACCCTTGAACAGCTTGTTCCTGTGAAGAGCCACTGGGAAACAAGAGTCGGATCATAGCTGGTTTTCGTCCTTTGGCTGAGAAGCCGCTGTTCTCACAGGGACATCGCTCTCGGCTGGTGCCCTCACTCTAAAGCGAGGAGTGCTGATCTACAGCACCGCTCAGAACCTGGTGGAGAAGGTCATATAGCAGGAGCAGGAAGAGCTTGGGGTGGAGATGTGTTCTTTTTTGAAGCAGTGAGCTCTTAATTCAGGGTTCCTAAGCAGCATGGTAAAGTAAGGGATTTGAGTTTGGTGTCTGGATAAGTATGTAAAAGGAAAGAGAGTATGGAAATGCGCTGTTTAACCAGTGGGGGTCCTGGTGAGGCTAAGATGGGCAAAAGTCCAGGGCAGCATCTTCTGGATGCAGCCCTAACCCTGACCCACGCTCCATATTTTCATTCCCGTAGTGTGTAGGAACCTTGTTAATTAAAAAAATATATATTTGTCTGACTGTACATATGCATACTTCTATAGTTACAATGGCCTTAAAGCTGCCACATGGGCTGCAGTCATCCTTGCTCATGTCCTTTATCATGTGTGTGCCGGCCAGTCTGTTCCCAAGCACGCTGGTACCATACAGCTGACCCCGTTATGCACCCAGCACTGCCCCAGCCACCTGCAGGTAGGTCCTGACTAACCCCGGCTGTGCCCCCAGCTCGCCCCTGGCTCATCCTCAGCTCTCCTCCTGCCCTCCCAGCTCCCCCCAGCACTCCGGTCTGGCCCGGGGCGTTCCCTTGGAGCCGCCCTGATCCTTGCCTCCGGCCCAGATCTCGGCGACGAGCCCCATTCTCTGTGCTCGATTTTCCACATGGCTGACCGCCGACGGCTTTCCGCTTTGTCTCCCGAAGCCTCTCGCTCCTGACGGCCACGTCTCCTCTGCCATCACGACGGGATCTGAGAGCTTTCTGCCCCATTTCATGCTTCTGCTTTGGACCCTGTCGTTTCCCATCACAGTCGTGTTGTCTGCGTGTTTCCGCCCCCTACGGCCTGCCTTCGCAACGTGGTGTCCGTCACGCCTCACTGTGGCCACATGTGGGTATTGTTGCATGCTGACCCCCACCCCGCCCAATCACAGGAGGGAAAAGGGTCGGGAACAGAACAGCCGCTTCCTATGAGTGGCTGTGATGACTCTCCCTTGGATACTGGTGAGAATAATTGAGCCCAGCCCAGGCAGAAGTGCCCCCATCTTCGTCTCCATAATAGGAATGTTTTTTACCTGTGCACGACTGTCGTCGTCCCCCTCCCCCACCCCCCAGCAGGTGACTGATAGGCCAGAGCGAGGGCCCGATGATTGCTAATAAAGCATCTGCTTGAAAGGATCAAGGAGTGGAAACTACAAACTCCTATCTCTATGGAACCAGGCCCGTAGTGCGGAACTGGGCCCATAGTGCGGAACCGGGCCCGTAGTGCAGAACTGGGCCCGTAGTGCGGAACCGGGCCCATAGTGCAGAACCGGGCCCAGTAGCACAGTTGAGCCGGTCCAGCGTTGTTCTCGCGTGGGGGGGGTGATGCATTCAGAGCAGCAAAGATGGCTGCCGCAGAGAGCAGCACCAGCGCGGCTGTAGGCGGTAGCACCAGCGCGGCTGTAGGCGGTACCCCAACGGCTGTAGGCGGCTGTAGGCGGCAGCACCAGCGCGGCTGTAGGCGGTACCCCAGCGGCTGTAGGCGGCAGCACCAGCGCGGCTGTAGGCGGTAGCGCCCGCCGGTTTGCGCTCCTGCGTCTGCGCCGGCATTCTGCTGCCACGCCGGCTGCAGCTCTAAACGCCCCTGAAAGGTTAGAGAGGGAGCGTGCATGCGAGGCTCAGCCCGCTAATAAAAGGACAGCTCTCTCCTTCAGGGAACAACCAAGCCCATTTTTATTATTTATTTCTTTCATGCCGGCCTGACAGCAAGACAAAGCACTCGTCCAATTAGAAAAATATTGGGCCTCCGACCTCATTGTGGGTTTGGTCCATTTCATTTCCAGCTGACAGCACACCGAAGTGCCAGTTTTTTTATTTTTGTTTTTTAATTGCTTGTTTGATTTGGACACGCGGTTGAGTCGCGTGCATGCATGCGTGACCTTAATCTCGGCACGCATGCCGAGGTGCGACTGTTGTCCCCGCTTTCAATTAAGCAGGTGTCCGTGTGACAGCGTTGTCTGTCGTGAGGTGGAAAAAATATGTGTGGATGTACCCGGGGGGGGGCTGCCTCCTTGGTTTATTTCATTGCGGCATTTTCAGGGCTGTGTCCGCAATTCCCAACTAGCCGACGTTAGTCCCTTTCTCCATCTAAGAATAGATGTGTTTTTTTTTTGCCTTTTCGTTTTTTGGAGTGCATTAAAATTAAATTTGCTCTTGTTGTTGTGAAAAGAGGAACGCGTTAGAAATAATTGGATGTGGGAGAGAACAAAGGGCCCGCCCCCCCCCGCATACCCCAGCAAGGCGCTAATACTCCGGCGGGCCACATTGTTTGGCTGTCTGCAGCCGTCCGCCAGCCAGACGCCCAGCGCTGGATAAGTCACTTTTAATGTCTGATAATCAAGGTGAATTTTCAAAAAGCTGCCATTTTCAAATGATGGCGTATATATTATGTGGAAACGGGAGCCTGGGAGAGGAGGGGTCGGGCAGGGGAGGGGCTTCGCGGCAGAGTGCCGAGCTTGTACAGTGAAAGAGAGACACCTAATGGCCAAGAGAGGGACTGCGGGCACGTTAGCGCACGCACCGGGGGAATACGGAGTGCCGGCCATCACTGTGTGCATCACTGGTGGGCTCATGCCGGTGCAGTCTGATGCGTTTTGTCTGTGGTGCCATGGATGCTTTGGGTGTGACAATGGGAGCAAGCGTTTGTTTCTGGGATCCATTGTTTGAGCTCTTTGGAGAAAAGGTTTGGAGTCAGAGCGGAAAATATGTTTATGGTGGCTGCATTTGCTGTGAGCATTCTCATGTTTTTCAGCCCATATACTAGAGGAAAATGGTTGCTTCTGGCTCGTTGCGAAGGCGGGTGGGCTTTGTGCCGAGTGGCGGACTCGCTTGATAAGCTGTTAGAGTGGCACCTTACGCGGCACGCCTGCGGATGGGCAGCCTGTCCTGTCCGCCAGGGCTGCACCATGGCTGTTTGCCTATTATCTGCGAGGTGCACAGCACAACCTAGAAGCAACGGCCACTTTTGTTTTAATACGCTTATCACTCCATATAATACGCCTAGTACCATAGAAATGAATGGAGAGTCTCTTTAAAGATATAGGACCTAACCTGTGTGTGTCTTGGAGAATATACTCCAGACCCAAGGGTGCCACATTCATCACTGAGAACTGCTCACCTAGTTAGCAGTGTGAGTGGCAGCGTTTGCTGTGCTCGCTCCCAGGTAGGCAAACACGGCTGACCTGCTGCCTCATCTCTGAGCTCGGACTGTTTCTTTGGGACATTGTCTGTCACGTTCAGCATCGGAATTTGTGCTGTAATTTGAGCGTATACAAAGGGTTACTTTGCTGGGACAGCGTAGGGTTTGTGTTCCTGCCCATCCTTTGTTTATATGTGTATATTTTGGCGTGTCCTGTTTTGCTCGTAGCTGTCCTCTTATGGCGTTTCTCCCACAGTCCTCCTGTATGCCCCCAATTGCTGATCCTGTTCCTGTCCAGGCACCATTACGCCCAGTGAATATTCATCCCAGTCTTCCCAGTCCCACGTCACCCCCGATTCGGCCGCCTCGCCCCCCCCTTCCTTTCCCCTGGACGTTGCTGAATGTCCCTTGAATGCTGCTGTTTTCATATTCAGTTTTTAAATTCTCATACACGCTGGCTTGCGCCCCCCCAGTGCCGTGTCGTGTCCTCCACTCTTGGGAACGGCTCTTAAGACAGCGAGATCCGCGCTGCGCATTTGTACTTCTAGTATGACCAACGGCTCTTTAAAAATGATTTAAACGTCCGGCCGGACGGCGCGGCGATGCTTTTCGCAGATCATCCTCGGGGCTCCTTTGAGCCCGATCGCTCCGCCGAAACATCGGGCATAATATTTACTTTAGGCTGGACGCCCCCGCATAGTAGATCATCTCCTCTTGTCAGGCCGGAGAAGAAACACTTTCTGCAGTTTAATAATCGCACGAGGGAAGCCCATAAGTCAAGTTTGTCTGTTATTGTCATTGATTGCTCCTGCTCTGGGATTTCTGTCGAGATCTGCCACCGCAGAGGAGCCGCTTAACGCTCCCAGAAATAAAAAGCACCTCTGTCCTTTAATGAGGACGCCGTCTCAGGCCTGATCCTCCTCACCCGGCATGCGAAAGGCCGCTTTTAAAGCCACAGAGGCCGGATATAACTGCAGAATGAAATGCTTTGTGGAGAACGGGGAGTCTGATAAGCCAGTTTGGCTCTTTGTTTCCATTCAACCCCCTCCCATTTGTGCTTGTTTGCAACCTATAGTCATTATGGTTATTTCTTGAATGGCCTTTTAACCACACTATAAATCCCAGAGTTTTAAAGCGATTTGATCCAACGTGCCGTTTCCTGGCCTACAGGCCGGCGACTTGTCTCTGCCAGAGCACAAGCGGCAAAGATACTAAGCATACTTGGGTATTTACGGGTATTTGTTTAACCTTCTAGCATTTGGAAACTTCGAAGAAAATTGTGTTCCAGAACAGATTATTTCACAATGGAGCTTCCATCGGTCAAGGTGGGCTCTTAGGTTCAGAGGCTGTTCAGAGCTCAGAAGCTCCGCAAACAGCGTTGAACCTCGTACTGTACACCGCAATGCATTGTGGGTAGATTTCCGTTTGTATTGTGGCCAGCCCTCCCAAGCAGGAATGTGCCTCCTCCCTCCTACGCGATGACAGACGGTGTCAGTGTCCTTTATTGGAACCTCATGAAGCTTGGAACCTTCTTTAATATTTATTCATTTAAATAGAAATGTTTAAAAGAATGTTAACCTTTAAAGTATGGGCATTGACACTGTTCACACGGCCATGTTTGCTCTTCTGTTTATATTTTAACAGACCTTGGGGGATTTTATTGTACGTTTTCTGATTTTCCTGTCTGATGTAAGGGAGAGCTTTGCTAGCAATAAAATGTATAAATATCTCGCATAATCTTCCGGATTATTTGCTTTTGCTGGAGTGCTTGAAGGTGGTGGTATGTGTGTGTGTGTGTGATTTCTTCCTTTTTGACATTAGTACATTTTATTCTGGAGTGGTTTTTCATTTTATTTTCGAGTGGTTGAAAGGCATTTCTCTTAAGCATTACTCTCAGCTGTCACTCAGGATTAAGTAAAAATAAAAAAATGCATATATTCTTGGACCTTGCTGTCGGTGGTGTAATGTAGCGACTGCATGCCAGCATCACCTGCACTTCCTGTTGGGGGGGGAGGAGTGTCATTGGCTGGAGCTTTGGGGGGTAGGACAGTCAGGTATTCTCAGTGCAAAGAAACAACTTTACAGCTGAAATGTCATTAAAGGTATGATGCCTTGATGACTGTAACTGATCCATACAAAGAACAGGCTGCAGACAGTCCTCTTCCTTGCTGTAATATTTTTCCCTTGTTAAAATATGCATGATCGGACAGACAGTAACATGATGCGTAATTTTATTTATTTGGAGGGAAACACATTTCCTCATTCCCGGGCTTTAATCCGGGGATTCTTCCTCTCCTCTGACACTCGGGCTCACCGCTCCCCTCTGTGAGCGATTCTACCCATTTCCCTGCAGTTCTGCTTGACAGACACCCTTAATATAATCTGTGTGTCGGAATTCTAATTTATACCGTCAGGAGAAAATAAATAGTCTGTACTTAATTATGGTGAGCCAGCTCCTGGCTCCGCCGGGTGATTTATGAAGTGCAGCCCGGCATTCTGCAACACATTTTTCTTAATTTATTTTTAATCTGTCTTTCAATTAATTTTCCTGGAAATGTCTTAATGATATCAGCGGCATACGTTAATGAGCCTGGGCTGCTCGGCTCTGGCGATGAAGAGTATTTCTTTGGGTGTGAGGGCCAGGTCATGGTGTGACCTTGTCATGGCTGCCCCACACTGCACCCCCACGCCCCACGTCTGTCCGTCTGTGATCCACCCTTCTTTGTTTGGGTGTTTGGGCTCCCCGGGTTCAGATGGTGAACAGGCACTCCCAGCCCTTCCCCTCCGGCTCCCCCTGGAGACATGCGACTGACTTCCTCATTTATAGTGTTACTGCATGGAAAGCAAAGGTCCTCCACAGGCTAAGCCTGGTTGGCTATACGGTGCTGGCTGGCCAATAGGAGACCACTTGGTTCTTTAGGCCCTACCCCCCCCCCCCCCACCCGCCCCCCCCCCGGCCCCGCGCCCCAGCCACCGCCACCAGCCGCCC
>JAODKM010000008.1:15755208-15766833 GCA_026780845.1 Petrocephalus sullivani | reverse complement strand
CACGCCCCTACAGGTTTTACTACCCCCCCCTTATATGTCACTTTTTCGTCTGGAATAAAAATTATATTAAAAACAAAATGAGATTTGAAATTCCATGTCTGACAAGCAGCCTGATGAAAGGATTTCGTCGTGCGGCCTGATCCGTGAAAGTTGTATGCTAATGTTTCTGCGAGCTGAGCGATCCGGCTGGAACTAAATCAGAGTGGCGGGGGGGGCGAGGAGAGCGGGGGAGTGAGCCTGGTCTATAAACAACCGCGGATCTCATCAGAAATAGCCGTGGGGTGTTGTCTGTGTGATGAGGTTCGAGGAGAAATGGGGAGTTAGAAAATTACACTGCAGCTTAGCGCTGATTGCCACGGTAATGTATGCGGCCATGAGGAGCGTCTCGGACACCATGACACCGGCTGGACGTGCTCCTGCCACACACACACACACAATGCATCATCATTCACTCGACTGTTTGCCATTAATTTATTTACCTTGTTAGTTTCCCGATGGCTCCGATCCCCGTACATCAGCACACACTCCATTTTCTGAGATCATCGGAGCCAGGTCCGAATGAGTCTTTATCCATCTCCATCCTTCTAGAAAGCAGGGACTGGGTTCCTGCCGCAGCCGGTGCATACATAGGCCGTCCTGCTTCACAGCTTCTGTTTCCTGCCGTGGGCTCTGTGCTCAGGGCCACCAGGCAGCTGGAGCCGCATCTGGACAAAGCGTTTGGTCCCTCCCGGCATTCACCCCGCGGCATACGGCTTTATTTTGGCACCACGGTCTCCATGTTATTGTTATGCATCGTCGGCAGGAGGAAATGATATTATCCCATTACAGATATTGCACACTTGAGTGTAATAACACACTGTGGCGCTTGTGCCATTACACCACCAGAGTGGAGCTCCGGGGAGGGGGGGAGGGGGGCTCTTTGGAGCAGGCCTGGAAGATAGAGATCCAGCGACCCCCCCGCCCACTCTCAGAAAACTACAGCCTCTCCGCTCTAGTCTCTCTCTTTTGTATTCTGATAGTATTTCAACGGCCTCCTGCTTCCTGTTATCAAAGTAAATAAAGACCTGAGGTAAGTTGTGCCATCGTGTAACCATGCCAACGAAGTGCCTCTGTCTAAAATGCGCTAGATGTGAAGAGGGGACTGCAGGGTGGGGGGAGGGACCACCTTCCTAGCTGCACTGGTCCTCCTCATGGAGAAAGATCTGGATGTGTAACTGACACCAAAATGTCTGAAATGGAACTTGCTCTAAGGGAAAGGCTTTAGTACCAGACTGATCAGTCTTAGAGTGGCCGCAGATCCACTAGCTGCTTGGGTATCTAGACAGTAAATGATGATCCCAAGAGTTATCAGTCAACCAGACTGAGCTAGTATTTTGGAAACCTATAAATGCTGCAGCCAAAGCAGGTCATCCAGGCCGGCGGTGCCTGGCACAGACTCGATAGAGGGTTTTGATTTACGGGAATCATTAGGCCCGTACAAATGACATTAAGAATAATATAAGGAAATATTTGGGCTGTTTCGCTCCCTGGGCTTCCTGCAGCAGGAAAATGGCTTTGGTCTCTGGAAAGACATTCAACTGACGAAGTCTTTTCAAGTGTGGCTTTTGGTTTATGGGATCAGCCGGCGAGGCGAGCGGTTCTGTATGTGGCCGTGAGATGTGCTTTAGAGGAGCTTTTAGACCAGGGATCCGCAACTATTTTTCTTTGAGGGTCAGATTCCATCATTAACACAAAGCTAAGGTCTGGTGCTCCCAGTAAAGTTTGTTGAGCTGGGGGGGGTGGGGATTCCGATGATACAGTTTGCCAATCAGTCACACCGGTTCAGATTTATTTGTGCTTGAGTCTACCGGTTGGGGGCCCCTGCTTGAGAGGAGCCCTTAGGAGAGTGGCAGCTGGGGGCTAGATGGCAGAACAGCGGCTGGTGCTATGTGGTGGCTCGCAGTCACAGCTGCTGGGCGGGTGTGGCCTGTCGTCATAGCGACCAGTCCCACAGACTCCTCCATCTCTTAGCAAGTCCCCTGCAGCTCCGTTGTTCCCACACTTGGTGGCTGGTGGCCCTCATGATGCGCTGTCGCAGGTAAACAGTCTGACACCCAACATATACACACACCACATATCCCTATCGCTTCCACGCCTCATATCTTTCATTGTCGGGGGTCCGCAAAGTTCTTAAATCGGTCACCAGATCCCCTCACCTATGCTCCTCTCTCTGCAGTGGATCATGAACCTGACTCGATTTCAGGTCCTCGTTCCCTCACTTCTCGGCCGTGACGTGGACTTGATTCCCGATGATTTGGTGCCCGCTAGACTGAAAGTGGCCTTCGGATTTATGACGCCGCTCGTCAGAGACACACGTGTGCAGCTGTTTCTTTGCCAGCTGGGAGGACTGAGATTAGACGAAGGAAATGAAAAAGCAACACCGAAAAATGCGAGCGGGGAAGGGGGGGTGTGATGGCCAACAAGGTTAAATCATGACACTAGGCCAAGCTTCCAGTCATGTGCTGGTTTCGGGGGAGAACAGCCACCCAGTGTGGGACATTACAAAGCAGTATTACTGCTGTGCAATCTGATACCCTTACTGTGGGGGACACTCATACTCATCAGAACGTGCTAAATGCTCAGTGTCTCATTCTCAGTGAAATTCCAGCTCTTTGGAAGGCTCTGCTCATCGGATTGATGATGATGCTCTGTTTGCCATTTCTACAAGAACATTTATATTGGATTGTGTTCATGTTTGCCTCATGTTCTCCTTTTCGGGACAAAGGTTCAGTGATTCTTCCAGCACCCTTGGAGCATTTTTTAGGGACTTAAATGCCTTGCTTGCTGATTTCACTATTCTGCCGAGTACGGGATGCAAACAGGTGACCCCCCTATGCACCTGACTGCCGAGCACGGGATGCAAACAGGTGACCCCCCCATGCACCTGACTGCCGAGTACGGGATGCAAACAGGTGACCCCACCATGCACCTGACTGCCGAGTCATAGTGGGGCTCCTGTTCTTAGACCATATGGTCTCTCACAGGAGCGCCATCCAAAAGTTAAACCTGCACCCTCGCCCACCACCCTGAGAGAGATATCTTAAATTCTAACAGGCCGTGAGGCATTTTCTTTCGAGTCCAAGCTGTCTGTGGAGGACTGTGTCGCGTGAGCAGCTGATCTGCAGAGCAGGTGGCATTACCACATTACTGCAGGTAGCCGGTCATGTGACTAATTGTTTGTTATGTCGGCCTGCGCATGCCACGCTCGCGTCTAATGGAGTGCGGCGGAGCCATCCGTCACCGCGGCAACCCGGGACACGTGGGGCGTGATTTACAGCCCCCTGGTTAAGCACAGCCGAACCGCTCTGCGCCCTCCCAGAGTAATCCCCCCCCCACCATGTGAACAGGGCCAGCTGACGCCCCACCACGACTCAGCGCTGTTTTATAGACGGTTACAGCATTCCGGCTCACTGTTTACACATCTGCAAGTGGCCGTGAGGTAGAGACTCACGCTGACGCCTGTCACCGCGGGAATGGGCAAGCAGGCGCCATGTGACTCCTCGTTATTTTAATAGTCTGAAACGAGGGGGAGAGCTGGGCTCCCATCATAACGAGTGTGAATAATATTATCCCTATTACCTGCCGATGTATTTCCATACAAACCTGGTGCCTCTTCTCCCTGTTTTATTTTTCCTCTTACTTGAAAATAACATCTAGCCCTTCCGACCTGAATGTTTTATGAGAAGTGTGTGCTGCTTACTGGCTCCTCCACATGTACCTGCAGCACACACTTCTCACATTCACACATATTCACACATTCACACACACACGAGCACGCACACACGAGCATGCACACACATACACACACATGCACACACACACGCGAGCACACACATTCACACACACACATGCACACACACACCAACGCGTACGCACACACACACACACATGCACACTCACACATTTACACACACATACCAAACATTCCTATCTTTATGGGGACACTCCATTCATTCCTATGGGCATAACCCTGATCCCAACTACGACACCCTTAACCCCCACCCAGCCCTAAAAATATAAGACTTTTGGCATTTTTTGTTTTTTTATTGCAGACACAGATTTTTATAAAATTGAGGTTATCCTTATGGGGACCAAAAAAATGTCCCCACAAGATAGAAAGGTTTTTATCACACTGTGGGGACATTGGGTCCCCACAACATAATATAAATATGTCCACACATATTCACACATTCACGCACACATGCACACACACACACGCAAGCGCGCACGCACATACACACGCACTCACAGCTATATTTGTATAATTGCATTTTTTTGCCGGCCTGCAGCCTCACCTGATTAGAGAATGGAAGCTGTTTACGGCAGGACAAGGAGACGATAATGATGCAGGTAAGCAGACTTAGCAGGAGCGAGGGGGGGGGCAGAAAGTGCCGGACCGGCGGGTCCTTCATTAGATCATCCTGAGGGTGTTTCATCATTCTCATCTCAGGGGGGGTCTGATCTTTCTCCGGGTGATTTGTGTGCATCCTTGCTGGGATTAATATTTGCTTACATGGCATGTGGACCGCCCCCTTTCTCAGCTCCCCCCCACTGTTTCCGGGGGGGGCACTTGGCTAATGTGACACATGCAGTTAATATTGTGCCTTGTCGGCTGCATGCGGCTCTTAGTTTCATCCATCTATCCATCTTCCAAGCACTAAACAGGGGGTCTATCCACCACGGATGGGGAGCCGGGTCATCACAGGACACACACGCACCACCGGCAATACAGAGATGCCAATTAGCCGCGCCGCGTGTCTCCGGGCTGCGGGAGGAAACCGGAGAGCCCAGAATAAACCCCTGTGACACCAGGGGAACACGCAAACACACACACGCAGAGCGGGAGTTGAACCCCCCAACCCCGGCGGTGTGAAGCAACGGCGCTACCCACTGTGCCGCCGTGACGCCCCACTCGGCATTTCGGGTTTTAAAAAAGTCCTCAGTGTCAAAAAGGCAATTAGTAAGCGAGAAGTGGCAGGGGGGTGTCAGGGGGGTGTCAGAGGGGGGGTGTCAGAGAGGCGGCACAGGCCGGGCGGCCCTCGGAGCGGAGCGCGCTGCGGGGTGGTCTTTAATAAGCCGCCAAGGCCGCTCTCCGGCGGGCCGCCCATGCGTGAGCCAGCCCATCATCAATTCAGCGCCCGGGGCCCTGACAGCCTCTGCACTCCCGAGGAGGCCGCCGCATCTGCGCGAGCAGAATTAACCCAAGACGACACCGGCTAGCCGGCGCATGCTTGCCCCTGAGATTAACCTTGCGACCTAACTAGCGGGCGGACCCCTCAAGGATTAACTCCAGATGACAACTGGTAAGGAAAAATACAACCGGAATTAAGACTTAACTAGCGCGCAGGGACATAGAGGGCAAGCCCAAATGGCATCGTGCACACAGACGCCTCGGATTGGCAGGGACATGACAAGGCAGGAGAACCCACTGAGGCTAATCCCTAGACCTGACCAAATCACCTCTACATGCAGACTCTGGGAGGTGATGCTAGGGAGAATCCAAGCCAGAACAAACATGGTGGACCAGTGGGACCAAAGCTGGGTCCGTGCGGGGCTAATTTCAGCAAATAGGCTGACCTTGAAGTCGCCCATTAAAAAGTTACTTTTAAATTTTGTTAAAGTTAATAAATTGTCAATATAATGAAGGGAAACGTTGGTGCTGTTATGTAAAAAGTTAAAAAGTAATAATAATATAAAAGTAATTCCGATAATGATGTCTCAGAGGCTAAAAGACCTTCTTTTTCACACGGGCACTGAACTGTGGGCTTCCTGGGTGTAATCAGGCAGGTACATGTCATGTAAAAGGGAATTAGCTGGCAGGCGCGGAATAAAAGGTGAAAGGAATGGGGGACGGCTCCTTTGGCATTGGGCAATATGTGCAGTGTCACAATATTCTAAAGTGCAAAGAGACTTTAAAGGGGAGGAAGCAAAGAGGACAAAGCCCTGCATCCCAGGATGGGCACATTCGCTGTAAGGAGGAGTGACTGTGGTGATGTCACAGCCTGGGGGCGGGGCTCGCCAGGAAACCTTGCTGATTGGAGGGTGTGGGGGCTGTCCTGAGAATGGACGCAAAACATCCCTGCGTTGCAGCCTCCGTGGTCACGATGGCTCACCAATACGAAGGCCTGCGAATGTCGGGCTGCAGCCTCCATGTGAGTGCTGCTGGAGTGGTGCTACTTGGAGTGCCCCCCCCCCCCGTGCCCCTGTGTCTACCTCGTCTACAGGGAGACAGGCTGCTCGATTTGCGGGTCGTGTCCCGCCTCCCCCCTTGAAATCAGATGTTTAACCGGCCGACGGATAAGGAGCGGGCCGCTGTCTGAGCTCGCACAGGGTGCGCGCTGCGTCAGAGGGGCCCTTGGGTGCTGTGCGCGGCCACAGCCTGCCAATACGCATTAGGGGGGATTTAGTAATTAAGTGATAGGCCTATGACTAAATTGGGTGTTTGTGGGCTTCGGGGCCAGCCTGGGGTCCCAGCAGTCAGGCAGATAGGGGATTCTAATTGCCAGGGATATCGATCAGCTTGGCGAGGGGGTGCTGGTGGATTTCACGAGCGATCGATTAGCTGTTACTGTAGCTGACTGTCGATGTGGGGAGGTGGCTGGTAGAGGGAGGCTCGGGGCTTTCCCATATCCGCTACGTGGGACCACACCAAACTCTCTCACTTCCTCTTTTCTTCATTTCCCCCTCCTTTTTCGGCTGGGCTGCGATTGGTCAGTATTGGTGTAGGAGCCTGGGACCTTCCCTAACCGCCACATCTCTGACAGCTGCCCGGTGCTCAGTGCTGGCTGCCTTAAAGTTTGCCCCTTATCTTCATCAGGGGTAACATTTTCGGGAGACACCCCAAGCTCCGCTCCCACCACTCTGTCAGCTGTGTCAGCCCCCTCCTGCAGGGGGCGCCGCTGATGGGTGAGCCACGTGCATGAGCAGTCTGAGACGCTTAGTGGCCTCTCCATAATAATTAGTGCAGGGCCCTCTCATTAAACTTGAAAGCCTGTCTGGCCAAATTAAATCGATTAGCCACCCAAATGGTGTTGCCGCACGCGCAGTTATGGTTAAACAGGGAAAATGGCAAATTACCTTCTGTTTGTACAGAAAGGAGGGCAATGAGGTCGGTGCATGTGTGTGTGTGTGTGTGTGTGTGTCTGTGTGCGGGTTCCTGCTGATTTAGTGACATAGACACAGGAGAAGGGAGGTGGGGTTATGCAGGAGACCTGATGGGCAGGACAGGAGGCCGCGAGGGAGTTTCCTGTACGTATGGTGCTGACAGCACTCTCGATCGAGCCTCAGCATAGAACACCCAAATTGTCATGGGAGCTTGAATGCGAATGCATAGACTGTTTTTTTTAGCATCTCTAAAATACCTTCATTGGCTTGTTACCTTTCAGCAGTAACAAATAGGAGCAGAGTGAATGTCAGCTTGAATAATGTTCTTCAGAGTCCCAACCTAAGTGAGTTAAAGCTCAGCGAATCGATGCATCGATCAGTGTAAGTGTGATGTTTATGTAAGAGCCCGCGCACGCTCCCTCGGTGAGCCGGGAAATCTGCCACTCATTCCCATGACATCCGCCCGCACCGCCGTGACCCCAACCCCCTCCTCCTGCTCCCACTTTGCCTGCTAACTGCAGGGTCTGTGGGTGGGGCTTGTTGCTAGAGCTGGGGGCAGGTCTAGTGGGAGTGTGATGTCATACCTTTCGCTGGCTCTCCCTGGCTCTCAGTCCTTATTGACAGCTCCATTGAGATGGTGTCCCTTCATATTATAGGATGCTCTGTTGTATTTTGTGCTTCAGTGTAGTTCCTCCTAGACTGCCTTAGTGATATTTATTTCAGTAACTTTTATGATATTAGTTGTACTGTATGTTGCATAGCATTTTTTTTCCATAACAGTCTTTTACTTGTTACTGGTAAATCCTGTATGCTTGTAATTTACTGACTGGCTAACTTGCTCGTTGGCTGGCACATTGGCATTTGGGTTCATTTGGACCTGGCCCAAAGTGCAGGCGGTGCATCGGGTTACCCCCCCGCACACAAGTGGCAGCTTTTTGCATATCTCATTTCATAAAAACCACACCACCTATCGATTTATCAGCGAGTGGGGGGGGGGGGGTTGAGTACAATTTGCTTGAGTCTGAAGGTCGTCTATGGGTGCCAAACTAATTATTTTTTACCTCAAGAGAGGCAATAAGGTTAAATACTTTTTAAAATGTTCGGTTCAGATCTCTGCATTTTATGAAATAAGAACCAGCATTTAGCCTGCAGTTTAGCTACCAAGAAATGAAATTCAAAAAATTAATGCTCAGAAAGTGAAATAAATCTAATCGAAAACTTCCCAGTCAATTATGTTATGAAATAAATCTCCCTAATCCCACCTTAATATCTGCCATGCACAGACGAGCACAGAAGATTCTGGAGCTCATCTCCCTTCCCATCTGATGCTAATCCTTTAATAGTGAGCAGAGCTGTCAGGCTTCTCCCATTTATGTATATTTAAAGCCTCCTGTCCCCATGGTTCCTAAATGGTGGCTGTCTGTGTACAAGGGGGCATACAAAGGTCTTTAGTGGTGAGTGATGGAACTCAAGGGCGCCTCCTGCAGGTCAACAGGGAAGGTGGGGAGTCAGGGTCATCATGTCATTGTGTAGGTCGATGTTTCCCAACTTCCCACAGTAGGTCTATGTTTTTGCTCCCGGATTGGACCAGATTGGGAAACACTGGTATAGATGGTCTGTGAACCTCTCTTGCTTCAACAAAATTAGTCTGAATTAGAGGAACCTAGAGAGAATAGTGTGGCGTGCATGAGAACGCTTGTAAACAAGTGCAATGTAATGAGGAGTCCCCTGTAGTCTTCAGGGGTGCCGTTTTCGAGAGCCACCTCAAGCTCCCCTCCCACCACTGGATGTTTGAGTTTGCATTCATGTGTTTCTCCCCTTCTTGTTTTTGGCATTATTTGTTTCAGTTTCAGTTAGCACACAAGTGGGGCCTCTAAGGTGAAGGCAAAGCCATCCCAGGGTTGTGGGAGGAGCAGGAGGAGATGAGGACAGCGTCCGGCCAGGTGATGCATCACCCGTTGGGGGCAGTGGTAAGTCCAATGTCTATTTTCTCTTTTTTTCTGGGAGATGTGGAGCGTACCACCGGGTGCACCAACATGGCCGCCTGCAGGCAGGATAAATAATAAATTCCGGCGTTCACCTTCATCTGATCCCCATAAACAAGCTGTAACTGCTCTGCCCAGCATACCTGCAAAGCTGTTCTTCCTTCTGGACTGGTAATGAGCATTCAATAATCCCCACACACACCCACAGGCACACTGTTCCTAGTCTGATACCTAAACGAAGAGAAAGGTTCAGATTCAGAAGATGGTTGATTTTTTAACCCTAACCCTAATACATATTCATGTCTGCAATTAAATGCAGCACCCGGTGCGGAACCTTGTTGACGGCATTCAGTCGGTTCCGGCAAGTCGGCCGAGAGCGGATCAGGGCATCCTCGCTTTCGGGACCTGCCACCACCTCCGTGCTGCTAATGTTGTGACACACAGAGGCATTTCGCCAGATGCCTGACTAGTTTAGGGAGAGCAGCCGAACCCCGCATGAGATGAGGAACAACAAACACTCCTCCCAAAAAGTAATAATTTGGTGTGTGTGTCTGAGCTGGTTTGTATTTACCACAATGGGGGCCAAGTGACCTCACAATGTGGCAAAATCTGTTACTTTTTACCGTGTTGGGATATTTTCCAGGTTCCCACAAAAATCTGTAAATGCAATCAAAAAACAAAAAATGCCAAAAGTCTTGTATTTTGTTCAGTTACTTATCGTTATGATTAGGGCTAGGTAGGATTAAGGTTGTCAGTGTTGAGATTATGGTGATAAGGGTTATGCCCATAAAAATGAATGGTGAGTCCCCATAATAATATGAATGCATGCTTTGTGTGTGTGTGTGTATATGTGTTTGTGTGTGTGTGTGTTTGCGTGTGTTTGTGTGTGTGTGTGTGTGTGTGTGTTGTTTTTCCTGCAGCTTTTCAGAAATAATTGCCTGGCAAGATGGAGAGGCTCATTCTGCGGCCCGGCCTTAATGATCACGGCCAGTCATGTGGAACTTGAAGGAGAAGGTGGGAGATGTGGGTGAGTTTTGAGGGGGGGGGGGTGTAACAGAGGCCCCTGCACTCCGCTAGCATGGCTGACCCTCTTTGAGGATTACAGCTGAACTGTGGGCTCTGGCTGCAGTGTGATCACAGTGGGATTATGGGTAGCCCCCCTCCCCACACACACACCCACCCCCCCACAAGCGAAGCGTGCTAGGGATGGATTTAATTGCCTTCAGACTCTTCATCGCGGCTATAAGGTCCTCTCTGTGCCACATTAGGCCGCCATGGTTCTGAAGTTCACTGCACCGACAGAGAGTTCGCTGAGCCTGACGGCAGTCATCTCTGGCTGGATGCACATGCACGTAGTGAGATGAGCTTGGATGTTACTTTGAAAATGGCCATGGGTTTAGAATCCAGGGTTATGACTTAGGCGTGATAGATAGAAGTGTTTGGAGAAGGTGGGGGATCCGTAGTGGAGGAGGGTGTGGTAATTCTGCCCTACGCAATGTTATGGTGTGGAGGACAGCCAAATTATCTGTTGACTGCTTACCAAAATCGGACAGAGAAGGTTTTTATCTAAGGTAACTTAATTACATTGTATGTTTTTACCTGTTTATAGAGCTAGACTTTTATACAGAAACTTACTCAAAGGTACAACAGTCGTTCCATCTTGGGATGTGAGAAGTCACACACGGGATTCCTGGAGTGTTTCAACACCTGATTCTGAATGCTACATATTTCATATTGCCGGAGAAGTGCTCTGTGTCTTTTACAGTTGCTGGGGTGGGGGTGTGGGGCTACTATTTGGCATTTAACAGGAAGTGGGGGTGTGATTTGGGAAGTCCTCAAAGCCCTGAGTGTCGTCAGTGAAAGATAACACAAAGCTGTCAGCAGTTTTCTAGGGAAACACAAACTGTTACTCAAACTGGCCTTTCGCTTCATTAATCTTAATTAGCAAAAGTTTTTATCTGAACGATTGATTTGCATTTCGTATCTCTTGACAGTTTAGCGCTGGAAGTCTTAATTAAAAGGATTGCATTTAGTTCTATTTAAAATTGTTCTCATTAATATATGGCTCAAGCTAATTAAACAGATTTGTATTGAACTTCTTTAGGGATAATTAAATGAATTTTGAAGGGTTCCTAAAACAATTTATTTAACAACCAATTCATCTTGAAACTCTAGATAAGAAAAAAATGACAAGAAAACTTTTGGAATCAGGAAAAGTTTTTCCCTTTTGAAAGCTTGTGCTCATGCCTTGTGTTTGCTGCGGAGGTAAGTTCAGGCATGAAATTGGGTTCAGCTAAGGCTAACCCTAACAGGACCCTTAACCCTAATTCAGCCCTAACCCTAGCTGTAACCATAATTACATTGTTTTTGGAGCTGGTACAATGCCACCACAAACACTTTCTTGTTAAGACAATAACTCAACTGAGGGGGGACATGATTCAGGTCTATAAGATTCTGACAGGCTTGGATGCTGTTCAACCAAATAGTTACTTCAGCA
>JAODKM010000008.1:15717698-15731940 GCA_026780845.1 Petrocephalus sullivani | reverse complement strand
AACTTCTGTTCAGCCCTGGCGTGGTGGGGGGGGGGGGGGGGAGACAGGAGTCAGAGGGGAGAAGCGCGAGCCATGCTCAGAGGCCCCTGGGAGTGGCGTACCTGTAGTCCACGGCGCCGTCCTCGCCCACCGGCTTGCCCGCACTGCTGTCCTCCTCCTCAGTCTTCTTGATGCCCATGATGTCGCCCAGCTTAGTGCCTGCCAGCTCCCAGTGCTTGTGCTGGGCCTGTTGGACAGGCAGGAGGCATCAGGACATGCCACGGAGGCGAAGGAGCACAGCCCCAAAGGACAGCACTGAATGTGGAAACGTGTGCAGAGAGGATAGAGCACACCTTCCACCTGCATGGAGACCAGCGATTTGAAGGAGACACTCTCGGTATCAGCACTCAGCAAACTGACCCCAAAACTGCAAGGCGCGTACCTTCTGACCTCCGCGGCCAGCTATGATGGCTGCATTTGGCACCATTTACAAGAACATCACAAAGTGCTTCTAGGCTGGCGAGCCTAGCCAAAGGGCGGGCGGCGGGCAGCTACCTTCTTACGCTCCTTCTGTTCGCGGTGCCTGCGCACCAGCTGGCTGCCCTTGCGGGAGATGATGGCCAGGTCAGATGTGGGGTCCTTCACCGGGATGACAGGCTCAGGCTGGGGGCAGACAAGTGATGCGGGTCAAACGGGTCACATGACTGCCGATCACATGACATGCCATTTCACGGGAGATTACCTGCTTGGTGAAGACGATCCTGCCATCCAGAAAAGGGGGCACCAGGTTGTGCACCAGCAGATGCACCTTGGCGGCGTTGTCCTCCTCAAACTCCTCGTCCACCTCCAGCCTCTGCACCACCCCGCTGGTCAGCATGCGGTTGGTCTCCCAGCGCTCGTTATCCTGCAGGGCATAACGAGATTCCTGCATTGGGCACCGGCAGCCGCACCAGGCGGCCTCCACGTACCACAGCCTTTGAGAAGATGAGAACGTTAGCTAAATCACTAACGGCCGTCTCGTAGGTGACACCTGAAATGTTGTTTGTAAACATGGCTCTTCTTCTCACTGGCATGAGCCTAAAAAGCAATAAAGTCCTTCCCAGCCCAGGATGTTACAGAGGTCAGTAAGTTCCTATGACTGAGACAGCCTGATTACACACTGCTACTTCAAGAAATAGTTCAAATGTTTAAAGTACAGAACTGCCTTTAATATTTTTGGTACAAAACTGACTGGGGGCACTTGGGCCCCACATGAGGTTGCTGCCCTTCACGGCCAAGCTCACAGAGATTGTTTAAAACATCCCAGGAGGCCCCGAGCCCTCATGCGATGCTCTGCACGACCAGAAGGCGGTGGGCCAGGAAGGCTACCTCATTGATCTGCCTCTTCTGTGCGGAGATGCGTTTCTGCCTCTGCTTCTGCAGGATCTGCTCCCTCTTCTTGACGTACTCATCCGAGCTGGAGGTCAGCGGATTGTGGAACTCGTCAAAGCCCTCGTCCATCATGTACCAGTCCCGGTCGGCTTGCTGCAAGAACCGCAGTCCGGTTTCACCTTCACCGTCGGCTAGCCAACATTCGCAGATTTGGGCACATGCTCTTAAACAAAGTGACCCATTATAAAGGAGCTTTTCCAAATAAGGGCATACAACATAAAAGTCACAGATCTGTGCCACAATAACAGTGAGACCCCTCCCCCCAGACCACCCCTTTAACTGACCCGTTGGTCTTCCTCCCACTGCTGCCTCTCATGTGCCACAATAACAGTGAGACCCCTCCCCCCAGACCGCCCCTTTAACTGACCCGTTGGTCTTCCTCCCACTGCTGCCTTTCATCCTCGGTGTCAAATGTGATGCCGTCCTCACCGTCCTCCTTCTTCCCTCCTATAAGAAGCAGCGACACAATAAACCATGAGCAAAAGCCCCCACCCCATCATCTAGTGTCAACCCTAAACCCAGAATATAACACATAAGCACAGAATTTATTTGCTGGGTCAAACCCTAATTATCCACCCTTTCGGTACAAAGAGCACAACATCCATTTTGAAATGTTCCAGAAAATAGGCTTCTGACGCACACTTCCAGGATCTGCCTTCTGAACATGCTTGGTTTTGGTGACAGAGATCCTATGAAGAGTAACAATTACAATGTCGGGGTCGGGGACGGGCCTGCCGTACCTCTCCCGCGCGACAGCCGGGGGGTGGAGCCCAGGTGCTTCCTGTCGTTGGCCCACTCATTGTATTTGTAGGAGGGAGTGGGCAGGGGGGTGTCAGCTGGATACCGGCTCCTCACAGACCTTGGGGACGGGGACAGAGAGCTGAGCACAGAGCTGGAACCTCATTCTACTGCCTATTTACAGTTTTTATCTGCGTGTCTTTGGACTGCAGGAGCAAAATAGAATAGTCCTGAAGGGATTCGAACCCGCAACCATGGGGGGGCAAACAATGCCACCCATTGAGCACCCCCCCCCCACTTAGCAACCATGTTGTCGTGCAGAATTAATTTCACCAGACTTGAATTCAGCCAGCTATCAATAAACGATAAAGCTTTCAATAAGCACTGGGCAGTTACTAAACACTGTTAGCAATAATGTGCACTCTGCATCACAGAAGGTGAGATATCCAGTGTTCTTAGTAACCCATGAGGTCTTTGGTGCCTCACTACTCACCGATCTCGCCTCTCGCTCTCGCGGCCAGAGCGGTGGCTCCGTTCAGACCTGTCCGATTCCCGGTGTGAGGGCGCTGGGGAGGGGGACTCCCAGTGGGAACGCCGGGAACCGGCATAGCCACTGTCATCCTCGTCCCAGCTGGAGCGGGAAGGCGTGGGGGCATCTAAAATAGAAGGGGGAGGGGGCTTTTAGCAAAGCCTGGCACTGGGCCTCACAGACAGGACACATCCATCGGTGAGGGATGGACTAACCTCTAGGCCGGTGTCGGGGGCTCTCGGGCTCGTCCCTCCTGATTCCGCGACTCATCCGCTCAGACCAGCCCTCCCGCTGTGAGCGCTCGCTACGTTCACCCTTCTCAGAGCTCGCCCTGCTGGTGCTACGCTGGCTGCGCTCCCGCTCGTCTGCAGCGACAGGGAAACCATTCGGTGTGTCAGTCACATGACAGCCAATGAGGGAAACTCACCATACTTCAGTCAGGTGTTTAATATAAATGGTACCTTCTGGGACCCAGGCACGACTTCGGGGGGCTTCTGCTCACCTCTGCGCTCCCTGTCCTTCTCCCGTTTCCGCTCCTCCTTGGAAGAGGCATATACTCCATGCTCACGCCATTCTCTCTCTCTCTGCTGGTGTCTCTTGCGAAACTCTTCGCTGACCCCGCCGGGGTTGGAAGGCGTCTCGGACCCCGTCACGCGATATTTCCTAACATGGAAGGAGATTACAGGATGATAATCCATCGGCGGGCACTCACTAGCGTGCTTACACGCATCTAAATCAATGTTTTTGAATTACATGAGGGCTTCAGCATACCTGAGGAAACCCACACAAACAGTCAAAACCTTAACACTACATGTAAGACCACAACTAAGGCACCATATCAATGTAATTTACTTTTGTTCTAAACTATAAATTAATTTATGCGATATATATAGCTGATGCAATCGTCCTTGTGCTGACATTTTGGTACGTCACGACACTTCACCTCTCTTTCTTGTCCCCCTCCTTGCCATCTCCATCATCAGCTTCATCATCAGACCCAGAGTCGGCCTTGCCATCCTCCCAGTCGCGGTATGAAGACACCTTGGACTTCTTCGTCCTCTTGGCGTCGTCCTCGGCCTCCTGCCGGTCCTTCTCCTCACGCTGCCTGCGCTTCTGCGCCGCCAGAAGGTCGAGGCCGAGCAGGGAGGTGCGAGGGGTCGGCGGCCGGAAGACGTGCTGCTCCGACACGGCGCTCCTCTTCTTCACCACCAGCCCGCCGACCTGCCCGCCGGGATCGCTGCCCTCCAGACGGTGGAGAGAGGCGTCATCCTCCATCTTCTCCGGGCGAACTCAGGCACGACTGACAGCGACTAAGAAGAAAAAGATCAGTAGTGTGTTGTTAGTTTATGAAACCGGGTGCTACGTAAATTTTGTAAACCCTAAAATACACTAAATCAAATCAAGTATAAATTAGTAAAACGTATATACGCGCTAAATATTTTTTTTTTTCTGAAGGAGATCTTACACATCTACTCGACTAATCAGGGCATATATACGGAATGTGGAAAAAATATTCGTAAGCTGGCAAACCGCTGGCTCACACAAAAACGTTTACAAGACGAGTAGATCAACATCCTTTGAACGACCATCCAGCTCCCATAGTCAGTATTTGTATGTTGTCAAATTTATAATTATAAGTCGCGCACTTACCCAGTGGATATAAACTGGTGTTCTCGACGTGAGCGTGAATTTCAGTTCATGTATGCAGTCAAATGTTGCATAGCATTAACAGCATAGGGCCGCCATAGCGGACCCAGAATCCCCCGCGTTTGAATAAACTTTATTGACAGACAGCTAGTGGCTGACAGTGACACTGTATATGGGACAGGGGCACTTCTGGAAATTATGACGAATAATTTTCTGGTCATTCGGCAGGTACGACGAGTATATGCACAGCAAATAACATACTAATTTAATTTGTTTAATTTAAAATTATTAGGGGAAAAATAAATGTCCCTAAGACAACATTCAAATACACATTGCCGGCAACCTCGTTGGTTTGAAATGGCTTTTCAATAGAACGAACCACGTAGTCTGTATGTCCGATAGCGATGTATAACGCACTTCTACTTACACGCTTCATCACTCACTTTTACCGGCTTTGGATACCGTCACATTTCGTAATCCTGGGTTTCTGACATAACCCGCCCACTTAACGCGGATTGGACGCGGATGTCAGCGTGCGTGGAGGCCGCCCAATGGGCTTCCACCATACCAGCAATGGACGGATTTCGCACAGGTGCATCTCCAGCAAACCGTCCTTCCCAGCATACATCTCGGAAAGAACATGCAATGCATTTATTTTTATCGTGTTAGCCATCACAGTATTTTCAATAGATAAAAATGTCTGCTGCAGTAAGGGTGTGCCCGTCTGCTATTAGGAAAAATACCCCAAAACTTTCTTAAAATTATACATAAGTATTTTTAAAATACTATCAAGTCACTTTTGTTCTGAAAGAATAAACTGAAAAACAGACACTGGTTGAGACTTTCTTTAATTCCAAAAGTGCATATGGACAAGCAAAATACATGAACATATTATGGAAACCAACCAATCTTAGCACACAAAACTGCCGCTTCACCGATTTCATCTCCAGCTGTTGCATCTCCATAGAGGTATTCCACAGTGCGACAATGCATATGGTAATGTAATAAAGGGACTAAATGGACATAGAATAAATACAGTACAATGTTCTGTAAACAGAAAAAAAATACCCCAATGGAAAAAAGGCATTGTGAGTTGAAAGGCAACTTCTTAAACTGAGGGTCCTCAGTTACAATAAATACTTCACTGTTGCTTTGTCTGGAAGGAACATGTACTGAAAATAAATTGCCAGCGAACAGCAAACCCTGCACTTATCATTGATTTTAGCAGGCGGGACATAAAAGAGGACGTAATTTGAAAAGATCAATATAAACCACAAGGTTCTGTTTTCAAGGCTTAAGTAAAATCATCAATATATAAGTGTTCAAGGTAATTAACGCTTATAACAGACTAAGCAGACACTTCACTAAACAATGAGGGAATCATTCATGGTTTGACAGCAGTGTAATTTCCTGGTATTTTTGATATTCAGCCCTACAAAACATTTAATGACATCTTTCTCCATCTAAAAACACCATAAATTGTTGTATAAAAAGGACAAGCACAACAGAGTATCTCCATAGACCATGAATAAGAAGAACCTGTAAAGTGGATAAATAATTAAATGGCATGGGGTGTGGGCTCTGAAAATGGTAATGACATTTAAAAAAAGATGCCAATTTCCTGTGCATCTCACCCCCATCTCCAGTGGGCTTTGGGCTGCTGCTACTCCTCCTGCTCCCCAAAACAGATTACTAATGCACTAGGGGAGCAGGGTACACCTCTGGATCATTATGGGCAGTCCATGTGGCAAGTGGTCCAGCAGACCACCACATCAAGGCCTCCAGGGACAGAGAGAGAGATGATGTCGATGCTGTGCGGCTTCCGGGGGACTCAGGAGGACTTCTGATCCAGCATGTAGTAGCGGTACATCACACCTACTACTGCTGCCGCCAGGACGGGAATCAGCCAGGTGGTCCAAGAACTATGTAAGAAAGAAAACAAAGGAGGGTGCCTCAAATCGCATATACTCTCCCCAGTTGGTTTTAAACAAATAAAACCACTGATAGAAATTATGCCTTATTTGCTTATTTGATGAATAATAAAACATCTGGTCAACATCTGCTTAGGGCAACAAAGAACAAAAAGTGAACAATTAAATATGCAAGGCTTTGTCCACCCCCATCTCCATCCAAACACCGGCTTCTTTCCAAATCAACGAGAGAGTGTCTTCATGGACGGAGTTCATGTACCTGGTCTTGTCCGTTGTTGTAATGAAAACATCCTAGAGGAGAAAACACAAAAATATGAATCTAATTCAGGAGCTAAAGGCCACTTAATCACAAACAGGTCTAACATGCAGATTAAAAACACCAGTGAAAGCCCCATATCAGCACCAGCACCACTCCCACACAGAACAGTGTCAATATTACCTATAACACATGTAAATTACTATTGGACTCACCTTTGTAGCTTCCTTGTTGCGATCATTCTGAAAGTATAATTTGAAATGTTATTGAAGGCATCTCTGCATACGTTTCAAAAGTTACGACTTAGTGAACCACTTATACATTTTATATAATAACTTTTTTACAAAAAAATATATATATCAAAGAATGTCAAGCAGCATTTCTAGTATTGTACCTGGGACCCACACCAGGAATTCTGCTTCACAATAATATTCGGTACACACTTTACTTAAGGCTACATGACACTGACATAAGCCCTTCATGACAGCCGACATAACTTGTCATAATCATTTACAAAGGTCTGTTCCAACTTTTGTGGCTGTCATAAATGTGGACTTGGGGGAACTCCTGCATCAAGTCCCCGGCCAGCATTTATGACAGTCACAAAAGCAAAAGCATTTATAAATGATTATGACGGGTGATGGCGGTTGTCACGAAGGGCTTATGTCGGCGGCAAGGCTGCTGTATGACAGCTACATAAGTAAAGTGTAACTTAGTATTCTTCCACTAAGCTGTAGATTTAATTCTGCCAATATCTAGTGTGTTGGTTATATACCAGTGTCAAATTATTGCAATACTTTCTTGCCACATACTTTCCGATGAGCTGTTATTCGTGAGAAATGTAGCTCATTATTAAATAATCTGTACTGGACATAGAGAACTCAACTAGCAAATGCTCTGACTACCAAAACATCAGCGAGCAGTATATCTATACAATGGTTTTTAATCGCTTGCATTTTCCTTCTCTACAAAACACTCATGACAATGGCACAAGTAGAATGATGCATCTGTACCACATGCAGCTCCCCAATGAAATACTGCTGGAGCATCTCCCTTGCATCTGTGGAGTGGCCAACATCTTCAAAACTCTCGGTGGCATCAGTTCCTGCCTGTTCCAACAGCACCTCTTCACCTCCTGGATGCTGGCCAGTGGTCAGATCAATTACAAATCAAATCAGAGGACCCACAATGCATCACATTGTTACAAAACAGACCTTATTTACACATTTAACATTAATACACATGTATAACAATGCATATTCGGACTCCTAAACCAATTTAATTGGTCTTCCTGGAGATCGAGGGGAAGAAGACACGTAATCGAAGTCTAGGCACAGCTTTGTGCTGCATCAGTCCTTAGCACCAAGACGGCAGATTCTCTGACTAACAGAAAGCAGCATAGAGGAGCCGGGCAAGAGCTCCGTTTCAGTGCGCGTGTGCTTCCGATATGCATAATAATCGCGATATATGTTGGTAGACTTTCGATAACTTATCGCGAGCCCATGGGAGTGGCACGTTACTTCGCTTCCGAGGTCGATCTGGGCGCAGCCCCGGGCTGCTTCCACACAAGCGGCCGGCAGCGGGGTGCTGCACCAGGAATGCCGGCATAAAGCTGGTTATTGTACCCTATAGCCAGAATGAGCCACCCGGCGGAAAGCGCTTCTCATTGAAAGCGGGGGCCTACGGACGGCTGACAGGCCGGCGCTGGCTAATGGCGGCCCCGGGCGGCCTCACCTCCTCCAGGAAGCGTGTGATGTTGTACACCTTGTCGTGGATGACGATCCACGTATCCTTGCTCGTGTTGTGCCGCTTGATCTCCTCCAGCGTGAAGCACCTGGCGGAGCCCTCCGAGGGAGCTCCCGTCGTGTTGCCCGTATCCATTTGGCGCGTCGCCGTCGGCGGAGATAGCGCTGCGATGACCGGGGACGTCTCTTTATAGCTGGAATCAAACTTGTCTGGCTTCCAGTTGCACAACCGCAGCACGTCAGCGCAACCTCTGGTTCCCCAAGATAAAGTGGAAAAAAAAAACCGCGAGAGAATTGCTTGTCCCCACCCGGCCACCGTATCTTTCACTCAGCCGTCACGTGTTGTAGCCAATGGCTGAATCTGCCCAATCGACATTTAGGAATTGCTCAATTCGGCCAATAAAATGCGGGCTTCTAAAAATTACCAATCAAAATCGCCTATATATGATCGCCCGAGCACCTGACTTTATGAACAATATGAATAACCTGTACTGAATAATAGCTTATATGACTAAGCTGGCCGTGTAACGCCACGTACCGTACAAAGAATACGAGGCGTGTTCCGCCTCGTTTAACACTTGACGAAATTCAGTGCAAAGGTACCTTCGCTCCAAAACGCAGGGGCACGTTAATGCACCAGCTAACCTTCGCCCCTTTTCAGCAGCCTCTGACCGTGGGGTCTCTGTCCGTGTGCCCGTGCTGATCCGAAGGGTGGTGTTCTCATACCTACATTAGTGTATATCACAGTGTCTTTTTATATACGGTGGAATAAAGAAATATGCTCACATATTACACCACACGGTCCATATAATACACACACGATAAAACCCCTCATATTCTTGGGAAAAAAACACGTTTAGTTAAAATATTTTTCCATTATTTCGCCACTGGGTGGCAGCACGCAAACATGACAAAAGGGGCCTTGGCGATTCCATGTATTTCCGCAAAAATTGCTGTTTATTCATTGGCCTGATTATTGTTTGAGACTTTTATTATGGATTAAAATGCATCTGTTAAAGGGTTGTTATGAATGAAGTATACATCAGGATGTCAATGTCCATGTCTTGTCCCAGATTAATGTAATGTGTCTGCTCCCAAAAACATAATAATTGCAGTCACACTTTTGATGTTATAGTGCAGACATTAACATGAAAGGCAGCCAGAGACATTTATTAGGCACCAAAGGAGCTGTGGCTCTTAGTAAGGACTGGATATTGTTCTGGGAGGAGTGGTACACATATCGGCTAAGACTTTGGCAGAAAGTACACTGCCTTATTGCCCTGTACTGAACAGCTCACTGCGGACAAACTGTCAGACACGTTACCTTTATATTCATTTGGAGGGCCAAACTCTTAGTTTTGATCTGTGCATTTTTAAAAAAAAAATCAAGCTATCACATAACTGGGTTCCTTAAAACACAAGTAGTAGTAAGTGGGGCAACTCTGTTGTGAAAGGTGCTATATAAAAATGAATTGAATTGTATATATATGTAAAGGATGTACAGTATGTGATAGTTGAATACAGACGGACGTGACTGTGGCGCTGATGAAAAAAACTTTCAACAGAAACAGTTAACAACAATGTAGCAATATACTAACAAACAATGTAGCAATAAACCATGCCCTTGAACTGAATAGCCAGAAAGAATAAAAAACACATAGATTGTCTAATGTATGTTACACTTGTGCATTATGAGTCTAATTCCGTCAGAGGCACAGATGAGGAGCTAAATATAAGCTCCCAGGAAACGTAGCTTTGTGTACCCAGGTTCACAGGACTGGCTGGAATATTGAAGGCGGCCGGTTTGCAGCACTAGATGGCACTGCGATAAAGGTCTGGAACCTGACGTGGAATAGTTGGGTATGATCTACATGAATTGATTCAAAATAAAACATGAATTTCAAACAATTTTAGGACATTGCTCAGATTAATTTTTAATCACCCTGATACCTCTCCATAGGGAGGTAGTAACCGGCTGAAAACATGTAAACACAGAAACTTGAACAAAATAAACTTGACGGAACTCAAAACGTTATCCTCTTGTTAAAGAGAAATATTACATACATATATATATATATATATATATATATACACACACACACACACACATATATATATATATATATATATAAATAACCTAGCCCCCAAACAGGGCTAGGGTGCATCCTGGATGGGTTGCCAGTATGAAAATATTATCCTGTGAAAATTAATGAAAATGTATCCAATTTCTTATTAACCAGCAACGGTTAATAATGGTATTTATAGCCATTTTATGACGGGTACAATATGATGTGACTGCTTGTGTTACTCACATGCTAGGTAGAGCTAAACTGGCCTTACTTTAGTTGTACAGTTAAATGTTGTCAGATTACTTTAAAAGATTTTGGCTTAGTCTCCTTTGTCATCAAACAGATGCCTCATTCTGTGTGCAAACAGGAGACTCTGAAATGCTGATTGTTTACTAGGGAAATTAGTAATTTTTGGACCATTTCCTTTAACTTACATCAAGCACTGCGTCAGAGTATTTGGCAATATGGAGATACTGAGAGCAGTTCAAACTAAAGCAGAAGCAGAGGTAATCATCTGCTCTGGTTTGCAGCTGGTAAATGTGCCAATTATAGTTATGACACCAATGTACATATTGTCACACTGGGATTCATGAAAGGATAATCCGGCAGCTGGAATGCCAAGGTTAACGAGACCCTTAGCAATGCAGGACAGAAGCATGGAGAGCTATTCATCCGTTTCAATTCATATGCTTGTTTGTGTATTATTTTTTGCTCTTGCAGCCCTTCATGTCATCCATTCTGGAAGTGTCCGGAAAAAGCGAAGCACGCAATGTACCCCTGAGCAACAATCAAGCATCCCTTAGCCTCTCGTAATCAACGGCTGATGTCAATGCACAGGGACCACCAGACAAACATGCTTAGGTATTAGATAGGATCAACCTCATGCCTGTCAGTACTAGAGGGAGTAAGGAAGGTCCCAAAGCACGGAAATGAAAAAAATTCCAGTGTGATGGTCCTGGCATGCCTGTTTAGTAGTGGATTACTGTTTAAAGGCTGGAACTCGATGGTGGATGTTTGTCAGCTGGGTACAGAAGATGAGCAAAAGCTGTTTCACATACACAAGCATCCTCTTCGTGCTCAACAGAGAGCAGATCCACAATGACAGATGAATACACCAGGAACTAAACTCCAACTGAGTCCAGAGGAAGCTCTGACCCACAAAGAAGGAACGGTTAGCAGAAGCACCAGAAGTTCCACCCATTCATCTTATATATACCGTACCGGGTCACAATCACCGGAACCGACAAGGATAAATTCCAGTGCTGTTTTCCTCAACCCTGCTCGAAGAGAAGCAGCAAGCATCATTTTTGCTAGTACAGCGCTGAGCACAAAGGCCGATTCAAAGCAGAAAACATGCATCAGAAGATCGATTAAAACGGGAAACCAGACACATGCAACAGGACCAGTTATAACAGGATAAGAAGCTGAAATAGCATTTTTGGCTTGTAGTAAAAGTGATGATAGATAGTCTGGGGCTGAATTATAACTGTGTGTTATCTGACATCTAGCTGGGTTTTGTAATGGTGGGGTGGTGGGCTGGGGGGGGTAAAGGAGATTGTTGGCATGGATTATGTGCTGAATGGAGGACGGCACTCAGCGAGGGGGTGAGAGAAGGAGAGGAGTAACATTACAGCTGCAAAGCAGGGAAACTGAAGGCGCCTGCATGGTAATGGGTCTCCCATTATCACAGACCAGCGAGACGCCCGGCCCAAAGAAAGATCATGCAGGAAACACATGTGATAGGTGTAGGAAAGGGCTGCAGACAGGATAGAAATGTTCGATTTGACCGTTAGGCTGATATTCAGCTGTATAGACCCCAGAGTTGATCGATGCATCAATGACACACCCACAGTGTGAATGGACTTCACTTCCAGCTACAAAGCCTCTCGTTGTTAGCGTTTGTCATTTCGAGAATGCAAAGACAGCAAAAAGCCATACAGTGGGGGAGCCTGTGCTCCAGGACCTGCTTAAAAAAACAGCCATTTTACCCTGAAAGTGTGGCAAACCACTGCTGTGCACATAATGCTTATATGTGCAGCTAGAAAGAATCTAGGGGGACCACTGCGAATGCAGACTGCGATGCTCCACGTAAATCAGGGGCAAATGGTTTAAAAATGTCCAGCAGCTAACATTCATTCTACTTTCAGGTATATTTTTGGAACAGCAGGGAAATCACAGGAAATGAGAATCAGCCCTTCTCTGTATTGCAGGTCAGAGGTCGTGTGGTCAGACGGACTCCCTGTACGGCGTGCTAATCAAATATCTCAATGTTTTATTTTAGAAAGTCTCAACCCCAGCAAAGAGAGAAATCCAGGTATCGCAATATGAATGAAGGGGAAACAATCATAACCTCACTGTGGAAAATGGTTTGATGGGGCTGTATTACAAACAAATGCCATCTTATTCTCCACAGAAGGACGCATTAACAAACATGTTATTGCACATTTCGCCAAAGCGTCAGCGAGAGCAGTGCCCTTTGAAAACCCTGCAAAAAACAGTCTGCAGACTCAACACTCAATTAAAAAAGGTAAAACCAAACAAAAAAAAAGCTGAGTGCCCTAATCAGCGAGTACCTCCCAAAGCCTGCACACGCTCCAAGCCGCCGAAGAGCACAGCTCATCGCCACCGTTTATTAGAAGACTGTTTATTGTGTCCTGATCAAAATGACATGCTTGCATCAGAATGGAGGATTAACCGACTGCCAGAATTTGGTTTATTGAAGATGGATCAAGGCTTCATTTTCTTCCATAACCTAATTTCTTTCATATCTTTGCTAACTGGTAATTAATTCAGTGTGAAGACAACAGCTGAGTGATTAGTTCATTCATGGTTTTTGCCAAGGAGAGGCTGACAGACGCAAACAGCCCCCAGAGACTTTCTGCACCCAGTCGGGGGGCATCATCATGTAGCCAGAGCAGGAATGTCTCACGGCTCCTGACCCCCACATCTTGTGTAAGAATATAGGTCATCATGGCATTAAGCTTAATTGTACACATTATAAGGAATCAAGGGGAGGTTGTGGAAGATAATTCGTTTTTCCGCTGGTCTAACTGAAATGACTCTGATGTTTCGGGTATTTTCAAAACCCCTTTGATGTGTGCAGCTGGACTTTTTAGCAACTCATATTAAAGTGAGTAAGCGGGGTGGGGGGTGGATTCAGGAATCAGATATAGATATAAATCATCATACAGTCCTGATCTACATCTGAAGAGCTGATCACTGCTCTCCATGGCTGATAAATGTGCTTTAAACCAGTGTTTCTAAACCCAATCCTCAAGAACCCCCACACCGCAATTCCCAGGAACCCCACAATGCAGTCCTCAGGAGCCCCCACAACGCAGTCCTCAGGAACTCCCACACCACAATTCCCAAGAACCCCACACCACAGTCCTCAGAAACTCCCACACCGCAATTCCCAAGAACCCCACACAGCAGTCCTCAGGAGCCCCCACACCGCCCATATTTTTTACTCCCTTATTGTTCACAGTGCACCATGGGTCACTGTGGTTCAGCATTACAGTCGCAGCAGAGTGACTAGGCTGCTGACAGTATCTGTTAATATCTTAACAGCTCCACCCACTGAGAACCACCTGCAAGTCCCACCTTAAATGACCTGTAGCCACTGTTTGATATACACCATGTAATTATGCCCTGACGGCTATGATACAGTACTGAGAGAGAAGCAGCATGCTGTGAGGACAGCCAAACACTGCCCTCCTGAATTAGCAACAGGTCAATCCGAGGCAGTCCCAAAATAAGGCTCCGCAAGGAAGTGCCATCCTCACCAGTCTGGCCAGTGGGAGAGCGCACCCCAATCCGAGGCAGTCCCAAAATAAGGCTCGGCAAGGAAGTGCCATCCTCACCAGCCTGGCCAGTGGGAGAGCGCACCCCAATCCGAGGCAGTCCCAAAATAAGGC
>JAODKM010000008.1:15662600-15697206 GCA_026780845.1 Petrocephalus sullivani | reverse complement strand
CTACACAGCCGCCCCCAATGCCACATTTCCCGTGTTGGGACAGCGACCGCGTGGGCCCGTCGCGGTCTACAGAGCTGGGTCAACCAGCATGCAGCACCCCTGTAGCAGTTTTTTGCTAAGGGCCTCGCTCAGGGGCCTAGGGGCAGCATCAGAAGAAGCAGGCAGTGAGGCAGCTAATTAGTTTTCTCCACATAAACAGGATTATATTTCATAGTCTGAGTTTCTAACACGGACAAGTGGCATCTCCTAGAATGCTGAAGTCTACAGGGAGTCTTTGAAACACCCTTGCCTTTTCAGATTTAATTCGGTGACCATAGCTGATATGCAGAATGCCCTAGATCTGTCAGTGCAACTTGAATACATATGGTGCCTAATTCAGGCCCATTGTGGAATTCATTGTGATTTTCATACATTTTTTTCTCATTTTGGGAATTCACAGTATTTACATGCCCACCATGGTCTTTTATTACTATTGGATCATTATTCTGTACATGGTCATGTGGCAGAATTTCCATGACACTTATTTTCTAGCGAGACTGGAGAAGAAGACATGTGCCCTGAGAACTTACCAGGAACCCAAGTAATCGTTCCTTCGAGCAGATCTGACCTCCAGAATGGATTACATGGCAACAGAGACATCTACCATGCCAAGGAGAGACCAAAAGCGGTCGGTAATTGTACTTATAAAGAGCTTTCATGCTGTGAACACAGAAGCCACTGGCTAAATTAATTGTGTTTCAGATATTGAACAACAGCGCACCGTATGATACGTGACTTCTGGTCTCATTCTCCATGTACATCCGGCCCCTATAACTGCTGAGACCATCTGTCAAGCAGGGAATTCATTTTGGCACTTTGGCGATAACAGACGACCCATGTTATACCGAGGACAAAATGTTTTATGTTTTACACAGGACCTTTTTGTGCGTGCCTTCATTTCATATTGGGTGACGGCGCAGGAAAGCGGGAAGCAACATTTTTTTTTGGGCACTGGAGTCCCAGGAATTGGATTATTCCGTTATGAGGTCACTAACAGCAAATAAAACGAACCGCTCTTAAGCACCA
This sequence comes from Petrocephalus sullivani, assembly GCA_026780845.1. Classification (NCBI taxonomy): domain Eukaryota; kingdom Metazoa; phylum Chordata; class Actinopteri; order Osteoglossiformes; family Mormyridae; genus Petrocephalus; species Petrocephalus sullivani. The sequence goes on along the minus strand of JAODKM010000008.1, from coordinate 15,696,141 downwards.
GCCTTTGAAGCAGACTCTTTGATGGAGACCGCTTTACTCAGTTTCTGCAGAGAAACAAGAACATTTTTAAAATAAAAGTGGGAAAAAATATATCAGCTATATTAGCCTACATTTTCCCTCCTTCTCCTGAGCTGCTGCGGGCCTGAGGTTTGGCACCTCCCCCTGCTTCCGTAACAGCAGCTGGCCACAGAGCAGACATGCCGCATCATGCCGTCCAGCTGCTGACTTCTGTACACTACCCTCTGCTTTCAGAATCAAGTGAAGCTGTGAAGTACGCCGGACAGGTTAATAGGCAGGACAATATTTAGCAGCAAGCTATCACCTTTGATGTGACTTTTCCTGGACTAAGAGGAATAAGAGTATAACATTCTCAGCGTTCTCTAAAATACACGTAAACATGACTTTGATTGTGTTTGCTGGGTTTTTCCCCCGTCCCCAGTATCCTGGAGGAAGTTTCATCCTTCGCTCCCTTGAAAACCACTTCCAACTAACAAGCCAAACATTCTCCCAGGCCCATGCCTCTGGTCAGCATCGCCTTCCAGCCCCCGCCTAAGTTCATTTTTCTCTTTGCAATTCCATGCCCCCAGTCCCACTCCTACCGAGGGTGTTTTCTGACAATATTCAATAAATAAATTAGTCATTTAAATGATTAAGTTAGAATTTAAATTGTCATTTAAATTATTATTTACAAATATATTTAATAATATATTTCTAGATAAATTTAAACAATCATTTAAACTGCTATTTAAATGATTGTTTAAATGAAATTTAAATTATACCAGCAACCATTAAAATTACAAAACAAAACATCTGATTGGTTACATTGCAAACCAAGTCACTACATGTTCTCATTTGTTACTGCACTTTGTCTGTTTTCGTCCTGGGGTTGTATGCATCCTAGCTTCCCAAAATCCAAAATAATAAAGTTATGGTGGCCACGTTTTACTACAGTAGCCCCCCCACATCCGCAGGTGATACCTCATATATAGCGTGATTTTTGCGTACATGCATATGGTAGTTTAATTGATACATTACACGCAGTAAGACAGTATCACCGTTAAATACAGTAATAATAAAGTGCATCGTACATTATTGTACAGTATTGTACCCTGTCAAATGAAAGGAATGCTGACGTTTTAGCTTAATCCACAAGAAACGATGGAGCAATGAAAAATATCAGGGATCAAGGGATAACAGAGCAATGTAAATTATGCTTTTATATACCAATGGAAGCAGTGGGAACTATGAAAAAAATTGTTACACATTTTTTTCTCCTCGAGGTAAGTCGCGGTTTTCTGAAACTGCAGACACAGGGCAATTACTGTAATTCATTCCCACAACGTATGGCCACGATATACATATTTTTTATCATTATGTCATGAGCAGTTGCCATATATTTTGTTGGTTGTCTAAATAAAAAAGGAGCCATACTGATTAGATAAGTTTAGCTAAGGCTCCCACTAGGAGTCGGCCGGTGGAAGTCGGCGCTCGGCTGTACTGCACCAGTACTACCTTCTTAGTGTACAGCCCAAGGAGGGAACAGGAGGACCTGGTGATGAATGACAAATCAATCGATTGGCGAGATCGATCTGTTGTGACTTAGTTTGCAATGCAGCCAATCAGATGTTTTGTTTGTTTAGAGCTCACTCACAGAGTTTGATGGGTGACTTTGACAGATAATTTTAATGGTTGCTGCCTTGCTGGTATCATTTAAATGATCATTCAAAGAAATTAGGCATAAAATTATAATCTAAATGACATTTATTTATTGAATATTGTTACAAAACACCCCCGGTACACTCCACCCTTTACCCCGGAAAACAGCACAGTTTCCTGCGAATAAAGACTCCATTCTAAGAACGCTCACTTCCAGTCAGGGCCTCGCATTCACACGGATCAAGCTGCGATTAGCGAACAAGCTTATTATTAAGAATTGGAATGTCATATTTGTAACTGAAAATCAGAGCCATTCTGAGCAGCAGCATTTTGCCCTTGGTATTAGTCACATAAGACAAAGACTTTGATTCATATCACTAGTTATGAAAGAAAGAGATGGACCGACATTCTCTAATAGCTATTGTTTTTGTGTATGAAATATATGCACTGTCATCCTAGTATCGAGTGCAATATCTCACTTCAGGCCTCTGGGATAGATCCAGCTTTCCCTCCACGGATACTCATATAGCCGACCAAGTCTTGCCATTGCAGTGTTGTGCTTATTTAACATACTGTTTTATAGCAAATCTGTTATACAGCCACATCTTCTATTGCACCCACAGTTTCCACTAGATGTGTATTCCCAGTAAAACAGAGTCAGTGGTCATTAACTCTCCAGTGTGCAGTGTAGAATGGCATAGAATGCCTTTATTGTCATGGAATAAAGGATGACAGAATATTAATAGTACTAATGTGTTGCTATTAAGTATAAGAAATATAAAATTAATTATAATGATTATTAAATGTTTCCCTTTATGCTTTTGGGCTCACATTACTTCGAGGTCTCCTCCAGTGTGATTTCAACACACTACACTGCACCATTCCTTAAAAATGTTATTTGTATTGTGAGGTAATCCACAGATACTGTAACCCTGTGCTTCACATTTACCAGCATCTGGTAATATTATTCCAAATGAATACATAGTTACTGCAAAAAACATAAAATGCGATCTATAAGAGATGTTATAAGATATATCTGTCTATATATATATATAGTTAAGATATTGTTCATGAATAAGGTATATAAGGGACACCCCCTTCTCAGAAGACGTCACCCCTGGGCTTTAAAATGAGCTTTTCCATAACGGTGGACACATGCTCCACCACTGATGGGTCCAGGGCATCAGGAGGTGAGCAGACACAAACACAAAGGGGGACCCGGGGGTGGCTGGGCTTCTCTTCACACTCACTGCACACGTCTCCCCAGTCCCTGTCCCATCCACAGCATACAGCTGGGGCTCAGGGAGTCTGGGAGGTCAGTGTCCTGGCCCCGCCCCCTGGCCCCTCCCCCAGAGCATACAGCTGGGGCTCAGAGAGTCTGGGAGGTCAGTGTCATGGCCCCGCCCCCTGGCCCCTCCACCTGATCATACAGCTGGGGCTCAGGGAGTCTGGGAGGTCAGTGTCGTGGCCCCGCCCCCTGGCCCCTCCCCCTGAGCATACAGCTGGGGCTCAGGGAGTCTGGAAGGTCAGTGTCGTGGCCCCGCCCCCTGGCCCCTCTGCCTGAGCTAACAAACACATCCCTCTAAAATTCTGTGACTAAGACCACAAAACTGCTGAAAGTGCTATACCTCCAGGATGCATTTCACTGCGTGTTGTACTTTGTATAACCTATGCATCTGACAATTAAAGAATCTTGAAATCTTGAACTATATTCAAATTAATAGTATATTTCTTATCTTCTAATTCTAACTGTAAAAAGAAGGCAATATAAATTCACTTGTATGCTTAATTCACAACCCTGTGTGGAGAAAATCTGGGGCTTACTTGCAAATTGCGGACGGCAGAGCGAGGCCATTCACCTCGTCATGGTCTGACTGCAAAATAATCCGCCATTAAAGCATTCCACATCAAATCACGCCGACAAGGTCACGCTCTCTTTCCCATGTAGTAAAGACAAGTGAGTCAGTATGAAGCATGAAATTCAATCTGCTGTTCAAGATTATTCACTGGGATTGCAGTAACGGGCTAGAGGTTCTGCACTCCCAGGCTGACTGCATCACACTGAGGAGGTCTCACCTTTCATGGCTCATATTAATTTTAAATAGGTCTATATTATGATGTGGTAACTTCCCAGAATTACATTTTTCCCCAGAAAAAGCCCAGAATTAATTACAAACTGTCATAAACAGGCTGTAGCCTTCATGCAGCCAGGTTGCAGAATAAATATCTAACATCTAACGCAACTCCTGCAACTTCACCTTCTCGACCCAGTGGGCCCCTACAATGGTGCGGCGAACTTAGAAATGATACTGGTGCAATCACCAGGACGATCAGTAAATGAGTCGTCACCTTTCACTTATAATCTTCACCTGTCAAACACGCCCCATCTACCCAAACAACCCTAGACTTATAAATATGTTCTACTTTCTATTTTACCCTGAAGCAATTTGGGCTAAGCTCCGCGATACAACAGCATTGATCCTCAAGGGAGTCATACTAACAAGCTTCTGGCCACAAGCCTAGGAGTTCTATAACTGCTGAATCAGCTGCTTCACAGCCAAGAGAAACTGAGATGGCAAAGGGAGCCTCACCCAGTGGCATAGGTAGGTCTGTACACCAGGTCTGTGCTGTGTGCTGCCTGGGATAGGCTCCAGGCCCCCATGTGACCCTGCTGGATGGACATAATTGCAATAATTGTTACTATTTAAAATTTCTGAATGGTGGCCCATCAGCTCTGTGGTTCGTAGCCTCATACCTCCAGGGCTGGGTGTTCGATTTCCGCCCCGGCTCTGTGTGTGAGCACTTTTTTTCTCCAGTTTTTCCCAGTGCTGCAAAGATTTCCACCCACGGTTCAAAGTTAAGCAAACTAGCATCTCATATACACAATTATTGTGTGCTTTTGTCTGTACTTTGTGATGGACTGGCATCCCAACCAGGGTGGGAGTGTGGATATAATAATAATAATAATGACACTTTATTGATCCCTGTCGGGAAGTTCTCCTTTCACCTATCCCATCATGCTCTCCATGACACACATGCTGGTGGGAGCAAACTTGACCATGACAAGCAGCCACCTGCAGCAGCACTCATGGAGCTGGGGGTTAAGGGCCTCGCTGAAGGGCCCAAGGACATGTGACTAATCTGCTGAGGCTGGGCCTGAAGCAGCACGATCACAGGCACACAGGCTTAGCCCACAGCGCCACACGCTCCCCCAATATGCATGGATATGGAAAAAAGTACAACAATGATGTTTAGAACAAGACTATTATGCTATACATTGACATTTTGAAGGGAATAATAATATTTCTAAAAAGATGATAACAAAAATGCATTTAGCACTCACGCTGAATCAACCTCTTTCTCAAATGTGCCAGGCAAAAAAATAAATCAGTACATTTCAAACCCTCAAGCCAGTTTAAAATATCCCCCTGAAGCCGACATTCCCTTAAAAACACCCTTTGGAATGAACAAAAGAACCTAGTGACAAGGGTTGTGATGTATTGTGATTATGGATTATGGATGAAACCCTCACGTGGCCTGGCTACCAATCACAAATACAAATTGGCCGGAAAGTTCCTGCAAACAAAGGGCACTTTGGCCGGCGCCCATTACTCAGGTGCACTAATAACTGTCTTGGGAAACTCAGGGACTCGAGAACACTGAGACTGACACCTTCTACTGGAGTAATGGGGGGCAACGAAAAGAGCAGAGTGTTTAAGTGTCGAGAAAGTGTCAGACCTCTCAGTACCATGACACGAAATGTCCTCACTGCAGCGCTTAGAATGTTCCTGTCCTGCTTGACAGCAAACTTTATTTACTTTGAGACACTTCATCTGCCATTTGTACATGTGCCGTGGAATTCTTCCCTTTTCACACAATCCTTTTTATTTCTCTATGAGACACAAAGGTAAAGTTGCGAGTGGCATTTGGGGTCAGTGCATAGGATCAGCTGTTCCTCCCGAGCCCCTGGGGCAGTTCTTGTAGCTAAGGGCTTTGCTTAAGGTCCCAGCAGCAATGTACCTCTTCTGCGGATCAACGGATCTGAACTGACGTCCTTCTAGATACAGGCACACAGATTCCTACCCCACAAAGCAGCACACTGCCACTTTAAGGAAAATGATCGAAATTTTAAGGAACTTAATGTAAAATAAATGGAATTTCACCTATCTATCCATCTTCTAACTGCTTATCCTGGTCAGGTTCACAGAAATAAATTGGACTTTATGGAAAATAATGAGTGGATGTTTGGAGTGGACTGATCGCAGGTAAGTTAAACTCTTTTGGGTAATGTTGAAATGTAACTTTGTACAAGAAAAAAGCTGACAATTGATATTCAGATGATTACATTTGATGAGAATTGTTTGATGATCATGCAAATTATTAGGACACACCCGATTCACCAAGATAGTTGCCGTACTTTCCTTATTATTATGGATTAGCGAGCATGGTAAGAGTGCTAGCTTGTCTAGATAGATGGGGGTGGAACAATTGCTCACATGTATTCAAATACATACATATACATTGTATCTGCTAGGAATATGTGCTGTAATATATTCTTTAACAGTGAACAATGATCAGCAGCAGGAAACAGGACACAGTGAAACACCGAATGTGCAATATGAAACCCAAGAAATGATTGGCTGTTTGCAAGCCAATCAGTATTGGTGAAACAGCATGGAATGTTGATGAAATCTTCCTAAATGAAATGAGCTATTAACCGGGCTTAGCAGCCTGAACACCTGTAAAGGTCCCCAAGCTCATAAAACTTTGGCTTCCGATCCCATTATCAGCAACATATGGTTTAAAGACGGGAGCATCAGCACTGGCCTGACTTCCCAATCTCAGGTGGAAAATGTGGTCAGAACTCAGGCATAAAAAAATTAATTTTTTAAAAGGTAAACAATCTGCATTGGATCAATTTCAGGCTGGGGAAGCGAATTCCCTGCAGGAAGATTGTGTCATATGATGACTGGACGGGATGGTGTGGAATACTAATACTGTGTGACATGCAAAAAACATAGATCATAATATGTCACAGTCTTACGGGGTAATATTTCATTTCCATCACCGTGTGTCTGTGGGGGGTACATAATATGAATGCGGCTATAGATTTCTGCTTTCAAACATCTGACCAGTGCCAGGACGTCTGTCTGGCGGTTAGCCTTTATGCCACAGGACCATCATCTGGAATATCACATTCGTTACAATCTACAGAACGTATTTCCTCGTACTGCCTACTATGCCTACCACCCGATTGGACCGGCTCATGCCTCCAGAACCACTCTGAACCACCTTTCATGAGTCTGAGCATTCGTCCCTTGCTTGTGTCTTTTGTTTATAGTATGATTTTCTGTTAACTCTGGACATCTTATAGCCATTATAATGGTTAATCAAACAGTAACTAACCCTCTTGGCCCTATCTGTGCACTGTACATATTCGGTATAGCTATACCCTGTTTGCAAAGGGTAGGCTCTAGGCGTTAAGAAGCTGGTGTACCTAATAAACTGGCCACTGAGTCAATTTATTCATTTTATATACACACACTAGCTAATGGTACAGAAAAGCTCTGAATGCAAGAATAAAAACTATGCATCAACCCCACACACACACACACACACAAACAGAAAAGAAACTAATAAAATAGCCCCATGAAATATTTAAGATTGGCTTTCTGCCAAGTACTCCCCACAGATTTGTTCTCTGCATGAAAAAAACATGAATTTGCAGCTTGAATCTTGCAATATACAGCGTATTGAAGACGCAGGAGCTGTCAGAGATAGTACCAAGTCCCCCATGCTGGTGTGCCGTTAAGCGACTGGACCGTGCTCCTGGAAAGCAGAGGCCCCTGTCGTGTACAGGCATGGAAAGCGTTCCAGGAACACTAGCAGATAAAAGTGATGCTGGTGCTCGCTCATTACCCACTTGCTTAGTTGGACTTTAAGAATAATTCTAGCAGCAGGCCATAAGAGTTTCCACATTAATGAACATTGATGGCAAGCTTGAAAAGGAATGCATTAAGAAAAAATGATGCTGCAGTACTAATACAAAGGCTAAGGTCTGAAGGTCGTGAGCCTTCCAGTCAAAGGTAATATTTTACTTCCTTGGTCTTGCTGGTTTAGATTGTGCTTTTTCACAGGGAACATCTCAGTGGAGCTTGGACTTGTTTCCCTTTTCCCATGTCAGATGGACATATTGATAGGATTTATCTCATTAAAACTGTAATGATGCTCAATTAGAGGCCCATGTCTCTCAGGGAAGAGGGAATAGCACATAATTGAACAGTAATCAATGGCAGTTTGTTGAATTCAGTCCTGACTGTCGGACAGTCACTGCCACCTGGGTCTCTCTCACGTGTGGACACCCCTGAAGTCCGTTTCCCCCGCGGTACGTAATACCACTAATGAGCAGCACGAAACTATTAGCACAGCGAGAGGGAAGATTGATTTGGCCTCATTTGCTGTGTTACAGACCTGCCCTAATTTGATGAGCGTCTCTGAAAGCCACACATCTCGCTCAGTAATGGCTCAATCATGACGCCCCCAGCTTGGTGCCTTCTAAGCAGTGAATCCCTTTCTATCCCTCGCCTGACTAGAGACCTTCAACACTGAAATATAATAAGCATTCTTCCGTCCGACTTCTAATCACTTTTTCAGCACAGAATGGTAGGACAGAATGCTTCAGCCAATCCAAAAAAACAAATTCTTTGCCATTTATTTTTTACTGAACTTACTTTACTTATTTAATTTTACTTAAGGAACCTTTATCCATCCACTTTCCATGAGTGCTGTTCCATTACATGGTTGTGTTGAGCCTGGAATGCATCCCAGAATGCACCAGGCCAAGGGCACTCTGGATGTGACAGACCAAAACACAACACATGATTTTTTTCATGGAGAGGGGATTTAGTCAGACACATCGATGTTCCAGACGTTCCTTTCTAGGCATATTTAATAAGACACTAGCGACGTCTTTTTCTCAGCTGAAGAACTTTGATCAAAATCATTTTTTTCCAGAAAATGTGTGCTTGCATATAACAACTAAATGTATATCATTGCACTGAATGCTGCATGTTGTGTTTTTCCACATAAATAAGATAAAACAAAGTATAATAATCATATTTTAGTCATTCCATTCCATCAGAACACTCCAAACTCTAATAACTTGAAGAGAACAGTTCTAATTAAGTTCTGCCAAATAGCACAGCCTCAATATATAATTATTGATATTATACTTGATATTTTTGTCCTGGAGTGAATTAGAACTAAATACAAAGCTTACCCCCTTTGATTGAAATGTACAGTCTTCTCAGGCTTTAAGTGATCCAGCAGAGATCTTGAAAGCTGCCATCACAGAATATTGCCTCAGTGATGCTGGGACCATGCATCCACAGCAAATGGCTAGGAGAGACGACCTCAGAATGAAAGGGCTCAGGAACAGCACTGCCACAAGTTCAGAAGGGGAGCAGGCAGGAAAGGCAGGAACGAAATGGAAATGACTGCTGTGCCGACCTCAGTAATGAGAGTCTTTGGTGTTTCATTTTTTGTTCTGGGTTCCCTTCTCTGCCACTCGCATAGGACTGGAGGGGGGATCTGCTTGGGGGTAGGGCCAGTATTTGGGTCCGCAAAAAGGAACGAATTTAAGATATACATGAATTTAAGCTATTTTTAAAATGTGTTCTTAAACTGTAAATGCCTGCATGTGGGGCAGAGTGTTCCCTCAGACGCAGAACAAAAGCACCAGTTAATTTAGGCAATAATAAATAAATAAATAAATAGAATTAAAAAATCTGAAGAAAGCTTCTTAGCCTCTCTTCTCATCCCTTTCTCCCCTCTCCTCTCATCCCTTCCTCCCCTCTCCTCTCATCCCTTCCTCCCCTCTCATCCCTTCCTCCCCTCTCCTCTCATCCCTTCCTCCCCTCTCCTCTCATTCCCTCTCTTCTCTTCTCATCCCTTCCTCTCCTCTCATCCCCTCCTCTCCCCTCCCCACCCCTCTCCTCTCATCCTCAATCCTCTCCTCTCGTCCTCTCCCCTATACTCTCCGACCCTCTCCTCCCCTCTCATCCCCTCCCCTCTCCTCTCATCCCCTCCTCTCCCTTATCCTCTCATCCCCTCCTCTCCCCTCTCCTTTCCTACCCTATCCTCTCATCCCCAGTCCTCCCCTCTCATCCCCTCCCCTATCCTCTCCTACCCTCTCCTCTCCTCTCATCCCCTCCTCTCCCCTATCCTCTCATCCCCTCCCCTCCCCTCTCATCCCCTCCCCTCTCCTTTCCTACCCTCTCCTCTCATCCCCAGTCCTCTCCTCTCATTCCCTCCCCTCCCCTATACTCTCCGACCCTCTACTCTTCTCTCATCCCCAATCCTCTTCTCTCATCCCCTCCTCTCCCCTCTCCTCTCATCCCCTCCCCTCTCCCCTCCCATCCCTCAGTCCCCAATCGCCCCAGCCAGCTGACCCATTTTTTAACCCCAACAAGCACAGCCCAATCACCTTGTGTTGGGTTTGATTACCTGAGACAAGTCTCGGCCCAGGGCTGGTGATCAGTCTCTATGGCGACACAGGTGATCAGTGTAGCTCAGCCCCGGTGAGTTGCCCTGCACCATGGCTTGTCTTGGCAAAATATAACACGACAATTACAATCCTCTTAAACTGGAAGAGCGGACGGGAAAACCCTGGAGCTTTAATTGACAGCTTTAATTAGCACATTCTGCGGCACGGCATTAGCAAAGGCCCTGGTGACGAGCTGCCATTGGCCGGGGAGTAGGACCTCCCATCAGTGGGGACAAGTTCATAAAGGGCTGCTTTTAAGCTTACAGCTCAGCGGGCACATCACCTGATATGACGTGTGACGGCTGTCAAGCTGTCTTATGAATGAGAAATTTACTCCTCAGTTTACAGTTATACCCCCCCCCATGGGCCCCCGCTGTCACACAAGGCTCTGATCAATGGTATCGACCCCCCCAGTGGGACTGCCGCATGGATTCCTGTCACCTGGTTTAATCTGCACTTATTCTTACTCTCAGGGATGCTGTAAGGGGGGGCTATATGGTGTGATTGCAAGGGCCCCAGGATGAAGGGGGCCCTAAAAAATTTGGAACATAATTGGATTGGTCTGGGTTGGGGGCCCAATATGATGCTTTCGTGGGGCCCAAAATGTTTAGCGATGCCCCTGCTTAAAGATGGGAAGCTAACGCAAATGAATGGAGCAGGCTGTAAGATTCAAACCCCCAGGAGGTGTGAGGCTTTGAACCACTGAGTCTCTGTAGCACACCATTCAGTAATTTCAAACAGTTATAATTACAGTAATTAGCAATAGATTCCAGATGGGTGTGGGAATGGGCGTACATGGCGGGGGCTGGAATGAGGCACACATTTGCTCATGTCAGCAGCCCCAGCTTGACCATCTCATGCAGTTGTGTTAATGCGCTCCTTGGCTGCGGTGTGAGGCACCTTTCAGCGGTGCCACATTCCGGACACGCTTCCAGATCCCGAGGCATTCCCAAACCTTACGCTCATCACTGGACCCAGACTCACTACCGCCATAGGAAAACACATCACATTGGGCTGTGGTTTTTAAGCAGATTTTCAGACTCATACCCCAAAAGCCAATTAGCACTAGGACCGTGATCCCACCAGTGCTCACAGCAGCCAAGCAGTCAGGTGCATATCAATGAGGGCTGGCCTGGGAGCCTTTCCGTTCCATTAGCCTTTAAGCTCTCCTGCAGCTGCAGGGATCCATGAGGTGGCTGGTTGTTGATTGTCGCCTCACTGGACTGGACATGTGAGGTCATGCTGCAGAGTATTAATGCCGCACACAGCCTGGTTTGAAGCTTCATACCCTCCGACGACCCCGAGACAAATGCATTATAACAATGTCAATAGAGACATTGGAATAAATCTCCCGTTAACCTTTTGACTGCTTTGATATTAAATGTGCATACTATAATACCGGCTCTGTACTTGGTTTGTATGGTTACAGGACTAATGCTGGTAAACAGGATTATCCATCCACTGATAACACTTTACTTACAGGGGCGCAAATAACGTAGTATTATGCTATGACATATGTGTTCATGAACCATAAACTAAGTCTTAGTTATATAAAGACCACATGTTCATTCATCATTAATGATACATCTTTCATGATAAATCTTTTATCTCAATTTATCAATCTATTTATCTATTATCTGTTATTTTATCAGTTAATTCTGTAGGAACTGATGTTGGAATTACTGAAAGAATAACGTGTGAGATACTGTTACTGTATTTGTTACTATATCTGTTAATTCTGTAAACCTTTGTGAACTACTGAAGGAGCTACTAAGGAACTATTGACACAGGTAATGAATAACACGTTAAATACTGATGGCGTGTTTGTTCATCATTAATGAATCATGACATCTTTTATCTCAAGTAGCTACTATATTTGCTCATGATTTTTACTTCAGGTGTAACTGAGTAACTAATAAGTATTTGCATGTTGGTTTTCAGATGTCTTTAAATTGTTAATCGGGAAAGCTTTGTAAATATGGATTCTGCTCTAGTGGCATGAAAAATGTACTTTGCCGGTGTGGATGTTGAAAACAACACTGATTTAATTTAAAATTTAAATGTAAGATACTGGCTTCCAACATTTCAAGGGCTAATGCACCAATTTAATTATGATGCATTTTTACCTTTCTGCACGAGTACTTCTGCAGTTGCTGATGTCTTGTCCTTTTTATTCCTACCGCAACAGCATGGATATCTGTAAAGGTGGAAATGTTTTAATTATAATGTTTATTGTGATACACAGTGTATGAATAGAAAAATTTCTCACCCTGTACATGAAACTCCATTCTTGGATCTTTGTCGTCCTTTCGTATGCTGATTCTGACTCAGCCTGTGGGATGCTGGGGGTCCATGTTCTGATACACAGCACTGTTTTATGAAGTATCGTTTAAAAAACTCGCTGACTTTGAGACTTATCTTCGGAGGCCGTCGCGTCTGGACTACATCCAGGTGCACAGATTACCCGCAGCGGGTGGGATGTAGATCGGACGTGATAGAAGTGCTGCACAATTGATCAGAAGTGCTCAGTTGGGCTTCAGTTGTGTCATTATTGTGTACTAGAGTCTGCTTGCAGGTAGGGGTCCACTGCGTCTCTGCAGACCTGCTATCTGTAATGAGGAAGTGCAGTAGGGGGGGTCAGGGAGGAGGGGGCTGGGGCTCTGAGGAAAATGTTCTGAGCTGGAGGGTCTCTGCTCATTATAAAATGGAATATTGGGTAGGTAAATGTGACCATTCGCTGTTGTGACTTGGCAGCCATCAGTATATATACGGAGCTCCACATTGTACCCAAAGCAGCTACTGATATAGATCCGATACTTAAACAATCATTTCATATTACAGTGAGATATAGTGCTCTGAAATGAAAAAATATTTATATATTACTGTAGTTCATAAACAAGGACCCGCGCATCTTAATAAAAATGGGAAACTGAGAATCTATCCATAAATATTGGTGAGATTTCACCAAGACACTTGTGCAACTGAGAATTTCAACAGATTTAGAATTTCTTCAAATCAGCTGCTCATTTACAAATGCTAAAAATGTGCCCAAAAATGCTGATGAAATTGTACAACTATAGTCTACCGATGCGAAACCACCACCTTTTCCATACTCTGAGGTTTATCTGCACATCCCATCGCGGTTTCTCCCTGCATCTTCTCGTCTAACCCTTTTCTCTTTGCCTACATTTATTTATTTGTTAATAGCACCTATTCTTGTTCCCGCTCTCTGTATTTTTATTCCATTTAGTGCTTTGTGTTCCTATGCATGTGCGCATTTTTCTGTCTTGACAGTATGTTTAAATTGAATTCCGATGGCACCCCCCAAACAAACCTCTTGTGTTCCTTTGTATATAGTTTGTATGGCCTTGGTAAGGGTTGTCCTTTGTCACAAATGGGCAGAAATGCTGCACCAGATAGCTTTCATTTGTTGTGTAACAATCCTCATGTTGACACCCTTGTCCCCTTGTCTATTGAGCTTATTGTTTCTCTTTAGTGAAAGGTGCCCACCACATAAACGAATGCAAATGCAAATTATTTTCTTTCATCGGGGCTAGATTACCCAGAACCACCCACAAACAACGCCAGAGGCAAAAGCCGTTTTCTGAGAAACCAGTCATAGTGCTGGAATTACAGATAACAGGCACACCACAGCATGTCTAAAAAAAGAATGCGGATTTGATGGAGAGAATATGGACTCTAAAGACTATCAGCCCGCTCCCAGAAGAATGTTCCAGAAGGCAATGCAGTTTCAGAAAAAAACATTTAGTGTCACAGATAGTGATCTCAATTTGAAGAAACATGTCTTCATCCTAAAACACAGTTATGTAGCGATAGAGTGTTCTGGGAAACTCATAGCATGACCATTCATCGATAGATATTTTTCGGTAGATAAGAACACAGTCTGTGAGATAGAGCTGGGGGAGAGGAGACTCTGATCCCTAGTGAATTTGCATAAAACATAATTAACATGTTCTGTGTAAGCTGGGACAATGTGGCTTTCAAGGGAAAACTCTCAAACCCACTTGAAAAGAACGAGCGAGCGCGAGTTATGTGGAACACTGGAACTGAAAGAGCAAACAGTCTGCTATGTGGAGCCAAGCAAATACACTTATGATTTCCTGACACTGGAGGCAATTATGGCTATAATATTTTTATAGCTTATTAAGGTTTACTCAGGGCAGGCTGGCAAGCAGATACATGGAACACAGGGATGATATGAAAGAATTGAGCTGTTTTTTAGATGGGGGAGGAGAGAAAAGCTGCAGAAAGGGACAAAAGCCAAAGATAGCTGTACCGGACCCAGCACAACTGGCTAGCCGGGCCTCAGTCCTTCAGAACTCATTTCTAACATGACTAATACTACAGAACCAAGGTGTCTTCCATTTAGGGACCCTTTATGACGGAACAATGCAGACGCAAATGAGGCTAAACTCATTTAAATTTTTAATGTGTCTATATTTGATATGTTTAGGTCCAAATTAGCCCTGTTGAATGGGCTGCCCCCCCTATCCCAGGAGAAAAAATAAAACGCTTATAACATCTATGGCCCGCACTTATTACTGATTCCTGTATTGGATTCTTCTGCTAGGCCGCAAAGCGCAACACCACTCAATATTTAGACTGAGCTAATTTGGTGCCCATGGAGCAGAGGGGTCCCTCATGGCAAAGTAGGCGTAATTCAGCCAACGAGTCCGCGCGGTTCCTTCCATTACGTCTGAGAGCTCCAGCGTACTCGGCCAGTGCAACTTACTTGTGATTTTACTGTCGATAAATGCACCAGAGGCGCCTATACAATCTGTGTATAACGCCGTCTAATTGCGCTGGTAAATCAATGACTCTCCGCCTTGCCAGCGACTCTTTGTTTGTTTACTGCCTCCCTGAAGACGAGCGCCACAACATCCAATTACTTCCTCTCGCTCTCCATTGACTCCAGCTGTACAAAATTAACTCCTTCAACCCTGAGGCAAGGTTACCTGTTTGATATTGGATTCTACTGGGAAAGGAAATATTTTATTAAGATAACGATCTCTATCTGCAACTGCACGATCACTAGGACGGCATACTCCTGTCAACGAACAGCCCATCACCCCTCTGGTGTTGGCCAGAGGTGTTAGGCTGTTATTCAATCCTGTAGCAAATATCGGGCAAGCTTCATTCTGCAGTAAGGCAGCATGACTAACCCCTGCTCTCCTTTGGCCTTGTACATCAATTGAGTCAAACAATCAAAAGCACTTTATTCCAAACTGACTGCAGAGAAACTCCATGTGATTCGGCTGGGTGTCTAGTTTCCTCTTTCTGATGCTCGGTCACCATGGAAACATCTCTGTCTTCACAATGTCATAATGAAAGTGTACTTGCCAGTTCAAGCACTGCTGTAACAGTTTGAGCGCTCCTGCATTTTTTTGGCGCCAAGGTGTGTTCTACAGGAACGATTTCAGGGATTCAAGTCATTTAAGCAATTTTGGCCTTCACTGTCCATTAACCATTTTTCTTGAGCAGTGGTAGAGAAATCGGCTGATTCTTTTCAGTCGTACCTCCAAGCAGTTCAATCTGACCACAAAGGCGTTAGATATTTATGTCCACACACATGGTGTGTAAAAAGGCAACATGGAACAGGATGCTGTTCTGGGAAAGATTTATTTATAGACCAAATTGCAACGAATGGCGTTCTGACGAGTTACTTTGATTTGTAATTATATCGATCCATCCATCATCCAACGCTCATCCAGAACAAGGTCACTGTCATATACAATTCCAGCCATTGAGAATTAACCTCGAAATGAAAATGAAATAATTAGGATAACAACACAGGCCCACATTGTCAATCAATGAAACAGTAACACTCTACAGTATTATTATTGTAATATTATTATTATTATTATTATTATTATTATATCATCATCATCATTATTGTTATCATTATTATTATCACATGCTGAAAGTTGATGTCATATTCCAGCTTGAGTAACGTGGTATATGCAGTTCTTATAATAAAATAAAGGTCCTCATCAAACTGGCAGATATTAACAATGTACAGTCAACTGAAACAAACTCAAGACAAAGGATTTCTGTCTCCGAGGGAGCTGGACTCCAAAATGATATAACCATCACCGAGCCATTACTAGACCCTATGGTGCATTTCCCTTGGGATTCAGCAGGTGGGGGTGGGGGGGGGGGGGGCTACACTGACTTGGTTCCTACAGAAAGACAACCTTACCAACACAATCATATGAAGCTATGCCTCCGAGCAACAAGCAAAAAATACACTGAGTGCCAAATGAAATTCAGCGCAAGAGGATCTATTTCAGTGCAAAGTCTTATGTTGATGAACAGTGTGAGGTCACCGAACAAAGACCCATGGGTGATTCAAAACCTACAAAGAAATATATCCATGGACTGTATCTATTTAAAAATAGATGGTCCATTCAACACTCACAATATCTCCCATTCTTCAGTGCTACCCATATTGATAATCACCTCAGCATCCACTGCACTAGGCATAATTATTAAATTATAAAATGGACACATGATTTAATTACTTAGAGCATAAAAGTATCTGCAGCTGGGAATTCCTCTTTGTCAGATTAAACACCAGTGCATTACACAGGTAACATACAAAGCGCTTATGCAAATGTACCGTGCGGGTAAACTGAAATTAGCAGCCTATCACACACATTACAATCAGGAGAGCTGGAGGCTGGGTAAAGCCTGACGATGTGGTAAGCCTCAGCTCTTGAGGGAAACACCACTTACCAACTTTAGCCATCAATAGTAAACCAAGGCATGAGGCATCACAATACAAAAACCAGGGGAGATACCTTCTTCTGCATTCACACTCCCTACCAAGCATGCATCCATCTGTACAGTAAGCATATCATACTCTGGCAGGTCTCGGGAAGAGGTCTGCCATATGGTTGGGACAGCGGGGTATTTTTAAGGATAAAAGTACAAATAAAAATGGGGGCAGCAGGAATTGAAAGGGAACAAAATTCAGTCTCACAAATTGCATGCCACTTGAATACTTTTCACCTCGGGAATTCTCCCTGTGGTCCCAATGGCCTTTTTATCTCTGGGGGTCGGCATGGTAATACAGACAGGAGTTTTAGTAGTCACCATTTATTGGTTCCCTGAAGCCTTTACTAGCCTGTGTTTGGTTAACAATTATTATCGTGAGATAACTGATTAATTTAACCCAACTCCATGCCACTACTTTTCCTTAGCAAAGTGTTCACCTCAGATTGACTTACAGAACCGAAATCACATCGGTAAGATAATCAATCAAACAGTCAATAAAAACATAAGAAAAAATTATGAATATTATTTATTTCGCATTTGCAGGTAAAAACAGACAAACTGTGTTCCCTTGTTTTCACAAATACAACACAGAAAACACAAGCAACTGGCTGAAAGATTTATTTAACTCAATATAACAAAGATAATACAGGTCAAGTGTAAGGGTTGTCTTATGCTTTATACATAATGCACCATACCATACATGGAAATACAGACGACAGACATGCACACAAGGTAAGCATGCAATAAAATATTATCTTTGCATTCATATACTATTGGTATGTGTTTTTTTCATGCCCCATTCCCAAATGCAAAATGAATACACTTATGTCAGTCATATACAGCATTGTACTACAATGTATCAAGGCAGTTTGGAGTACAAGCAGGACAAAACTATATGCATACATAAATATACTAATTGCATCCAAATCTGGTTTCAAGTCCAACCACAGTGTCAAAATCCCCATTACTGTAATATTCATGAAAGCAGTGTAATGTTTTCTCATCCAAATGGTAGGTCATGAGAGATTCAGGCACTGTACTGACCGCTCCCCATCTTCTCATCATGCAACTCAGTGCCCCCCCTCATTGCAGGACCCAGACAGTTACAGGGGAGCAAGCCTGGAGTCTGGAGGAGAGGCCATATCAGAGAACCCTGAGAGGTGTCAGTGGACTTTCTGCTGGGGACACATCACCAGAGGGAGCTTTGCAGTTCATGGGACCCCACTTAAAAAGTCACTTTTGGGCTCCCCCTCAGATGTTTCAAAAATGAAATAAATAGCTAGCAAGTAGAGTCAGAAGATCGTAGCTAGCCCACTGGTTAGCAGAACATCTCCTAAATAAGGAATGTGTTAATTGACTGTTTGGGGGCGAACAGCAGACCCCAGTGTAAATGCATGGTTTGCGTGATGGTAAACAGCCACTGCATGTCATGCACCAGGATAAAGGTTCTGAACAGGAACATCTGTGTGAGCTCATGTGTGCTTACTATTACTGTCCAGTGTTACGAGAAGGACCGGACACAGACACACCCGGGCGTAACACCAGATTCATCTCTGGTAACGGTTGGCACTCCGCTTTATAGTACGACTTAACTGAGAGATGAAAAACTATTATTTTACGCTCTCCACTTTATTTTCACAGGGACTTGTGACATTGATTTATAATAGGCATTCAGAACAAACACTCCTCTCCGCATTTATTATGGCTCCAAACTAGTGCTCAAATTCATTTTCTCTCAGGACAAATACTTGTACGAATAATAGACGTCTGTAAGACGGATAATAAGAACAGGGCGCTAATTCAGGACGAGCATTTCATAAGAGGACAATCGCTGTCAACACGTTCAAGTGGATCGCGGCAGGAAAAGCTGGCGACTGCGTGGAGAGTCGCAGCTTGCGATCCCGGCTACGCAGCTACTGGAACCCGCGAGATCGGGCCA
The DNA here is from genome assembly GCA_026780845.1 of Petrocephalus sullivani. Lineage (NCBI taxonomy): Eukaryota > Metazoa > Chordata > Actinopteri > Osteoglossiformes > Mormyridae > Petrocephalus > Petrocephalus sullivani. The sequence goes on along the minus strand of JAODKM010000008.1, from coordinate 15,677,203 downwards.
GCAAAATGGACAAAGCTGCCTCCTAAAGCCCACAGCGACTGATGTTCAGCAGAACTCCCACCCGCCGTTCGCCTCAGCATTTTTTAAGCGCGGCTGGAGGCTATTTCTATGCAGGGAAGATTATAATTTTTTCCCCCCAATGTGCGAATTACTAGGTCCAAACTGCGCAGTACGCATGCACAATGGATTTTTAAAAATTACTATGATTTTTTATATATCTATATTTCATGTTATATTTTATATATTTTTTTTAAATTTTGATTATAAACTCTTCTGCAGCCCTGGACATGCATTCAAGGGGACATTCTGAAGCTATATTAAAATTACAACGCCCTCCATTTCTATTCACATTATACTGCGACCTCCATTTTGATGTTGTTCCGAATATTCATTTATTCTACAGACCGTTTAAAAAAGGAACAATTTTGGTTAAAAAATTCTTGGTTCAACACATTTGGTATAATACATTTGGTATGAGTCATTTCCTGGTTCAATTAATAAGCAAAATATTCACACCTGACAAGCAAACTTTAAGTAAAATATATTTGCAGTTAACTGAAAGCTTAGGAGACTTTTCACTGCCAGTCATTTGCTGCTTCTGTGGGATTTTGAAAAGCATCTACATACATTCAAAAACAGTCAATATCTGTGTGGTAACAATGTGAAGGGAGCAGACAAAAGTTTATCGACCTCTCTACAGACATATATGTATATATAGAGAGAGAGAAATTCTGGAAAAGCTAAACATATACAGTGCCAGTCAAAAGTTTGGACACACCAAGCCGCCTACGAAGGTTTTGTGTCCCATCACAAAACCTGGCTACCTAACTTAAATCCAGTATATATGGTTTTGGAGGAGTCTGACCAGAGAGTGATGGAAAAGCAGCCAATGAGTGCCCAGCATGTGTGGACTCTAGTTGAGAGAGAGAGGTAAGGGGCATACGCTGATACAGCGCGTTGCCGCACACCATCACACAATAAACCAAATCAGGGAGGAGAACCTGGGCGCAGCCATGCAGAGGGTGATACCTCAGCACCACACTGTTCAGAAGGAGCTGAACTGTGTGAGGTTTTCCCGGTGGCTGGAGCGCCAATCCTGCCACCAACCCCCAAATTTTCCCTGAAGTTGGAGATCCTGCTTGCAGGTCAGGACAGCTGGAAAAGCATCCCAGGAGGCCACCTCATGAAACTGACGGAGTAATTGGGGTTAAGGGCTTTACTCAAGAACTCCTGGATTTGAACCGGCAACCTTCTGAGTCCCAACCCACAGAGCTGAACCACCCCCCCCCCCCAACAAGTTAATTTTTTTGTTTAATAATTTTTTGGTCAGTGCGTAATTCTATATGATATTCTATAGTTTTGATGTCTTTAAGACTATTCTAAAATGCAGAAATTAGTACAAATAAACTGGTAGGTAACTTTTGTACTTTGCCAGTCCCCAGTGAGCTGAAGGGTCCTGTAACAGCAGCTATGCTCCCAGGCTGCTACCACGGGCGTCTTGCCCTGATGTACTTTCCAGGTTGGACAGTCGGAAATCTCTGAAACAATCTGGCATTTTTAGGTCGCAGAGTTTCTAACACTGCTGCTCAATGTCACCCTCCACAAAAATAGCTCTTACAGGAGGGTCGCAACATGAAATGCAACTGAAATTAGGTTTGCGGCTGGAACGGTGTTCCGTTCTGATGAGACACAGTGGTGCATGCCCAGGAAAGGATAAATCTGACAGGCGGAATCATGAATTCCACAAAGTAACAGGACACTTTGCCAAAAAAAAACATTTTCATTGCCAGGAGATGGATAGCAAACGCATCAGCATCGACCAAGAAATGGGTGACTGATGTAAAAATCAGCGTCCTGAGCAGAACAAACAGAATACTGGTTATTTTAAATATGTTTTATAAGAGCATGGATGAAAATTGAGGGCTTCATTTTGGTGTAACAGAGTGACACCGATTCTGATAAGAATATGGTCATCGGAAAGTAAGTTACCACTGCACTGGGCAAGAACCTAATCATTTCAGTTTGAATCTGGGTCATTATAAACACTTCCACTAGAGTCAAATTATGGGCAGCAAACTCTGATAATCTAATAGATGGTGATAATCCAATTCCAGTAACAGTGGATAATCCCCATCATTAGCTTCCAGTTGACGGTTCATCAGTCATCATCAGTTCATTCCTGTGGAAAACCCACTCCGGATACATTTTTTATATATTTCTACTGCTAAATTTATGAAGGGAAACAAAACATTAATAAGGATGAAGGCTTTTATGGCTCTGAATGTCTAATAAGAACATAAAAAACTAAATGTTAAGCAGCCAGATCCTGGATCTAGAATCAGCTGAATCCTCCAGGAGGACTATAAGAAACACACATACATTCTTGCCCAATAAGAACTGAAATACTTCCTGAAACTCACACATCCAACCAAAGCGTATGATGAAATGGAATCCTTAAAAAGAAAAGACCATATGCACGCGGAGCGAATCCTTGCTAGGGCAGCTAATACAGTGACTGTGAGGTTTTATAAGTGTTGGCTGAGGTTCCCACACCCAGTGACACCTTTTAATTGTGAGCAGGGTCCGTTTGTAGCAGAAGCTCAAAGGCCAAAGAGAATATATAGCTGCACAGTTCTTGCCTGTCAGAACTCAGATATCTGCATATATTTCGGTACCATCATTAATTTTTCTAACCCCTGAATAGTGCATTAACTTATTTTCAGAGAACAGCTACAGTGTTCACTGGATGTTGTACATCATTACAAGATCTTATAATCACTTATAAATGAGCATAAAACTTCTTTAAAAATTAACATTTTAACAAGCATATGTAGAAACACTGTACATAACATTTAAACATATTTTTAAACATGTATCCATCCATCCATTTTCCAAACACTCATCCTGTACAGGGTTGTGGGGAATTTTTAAACATTAATTAAAGGGGCACTTCACCCTAAAAGTGCAAAAAGGTATGTCTTAGATGGGTTTTAGCCCTATCTATCCATCTAGGTCGTTCTGTTGGGAATTACCTAGTTTTGCAGATATGGGCCATAGAAATGTCGGTTTTCTCTCAAATATAATAGAAGCTCTCTGTGGTAATTAAAGCCCCAGAAAAATACATTTGGAAAGTTCAGCAGCCATGTGTCTCTTGCCAGAAAACATGACCCGTTTACTCAAGATAATCCACAGCCTTTGTAGTGAGTTTAATGTACAAACGAGTTTCTTCTACCAAACTCCATACAGCAATCATACCATCGCACAGAAGCCCACCTGGGTGGTCGTACTCGTATCTTCTGCGCAGTGATACGATTGCTGTGCGGAGTTCGCTAGAAGAATACTCGTTTGTACATTAAACTGCTCACTACAAAGTCTGTGGATTATCTTGAGTAAACGGGTCATGTTTTCTGGTATGAGACTTTGCTGTTGAATTTTTCAAAACTAGGCACCTCCCAGCAGAATGACCTAGATGGACAGATAGCCCGTATAAAACGCATCTTTTTCAGTTTTAGGGTGAACTGCCCCTTTAATTTTTTTCTGAGCTCATCTCCATCTTTTCCATAGATATTTGTGCTCTGGGAAAAGTGTTACCCAATGAGAGATCCCATACGGGACGATGAAACTGGGATCTGTCTAAAGAATATTCTCAGAAATCTTTTGGCGACTATGGGCAGGATATAATTTAAAAGGAGGCATCATTGTATATTGTGCATTCTTCTTTACAAAGCAAGTAGCGTTCTCTTTAATTAATTAAAAATTAAATGAAATAATTGCCATTTGGCCATTTCTTTGGGCCCAGTCCCGCAGGTCATCTCTCTGGCAGTATCACCTAGTGATCTCATGGAAAAAGAACAAAAAGAAGATTAATAAATGCCAAGAAAAACTAGGATCAAAAGAAGAACTGGGAATTTCAAAAAGAGCAGTGAAAGAAGAGGAAAGCATCTGTAGATCAGTAGGTAGTGGGCATGTCAAGGTAGATGTTTAAAGGTATATATCTTGAAGAATAGGTCCCTTTAACAGCCAAGTTTGTGAAGGGTCCTGGCTTGCAGTTCCCAGAGCAGTCTGTAGGGGGCGCATCCGTGTTAAGTCGTGCTATTCTGGGGTGCAGGAAATGGAGTACGACGGATCGGCAATGGGGCATTTGGGGGCAAAGCCCTTGTAGCTGTAGTATTCCACCACCTGTTTCGGCACCTCGGCGAGGACACACTTTGCCAGTGCAGCAGGGGAGGCCTAAAGGAGAGACACCATCAGCTGGGCGGAGGGTTTGGTGGTCCTCACGTCCCAGAATCAAACAACAACAGCGACAGTAAACAGAACAGCTTGAGTAAGTATTACGCATCCTGTATAATCCATGTAAGGCTCTTTAAATGAAAGTACCTATTAAGAAGACAAACATTATACCATACAGTAAGATGCAATCGGCCAAGCAGGACACATGCACAATCATATCAGATGCAAAATCATATTAGAGGCAACGCTACATTAAAAAGCTCTGCCCGGCCCCAGTTATAACAGAAGAATGAGTCAACACAAGCTCCACGCCCTGAATATGGAGGCCACACAAGGCCAGCTGGCGATAACCACAACAGAACACAGCACAAATTCAACAAAAGCCTAGACAGCCCTCTCCCTTTGCTCCTAGAAAATAATTAGCCGTGGTGGTTAATCGGGCAGGATGAGACTCTTACGAGGCCCTTAGGCCAACATGTGTATGGGTGTCACCTTGGTTTTAAAGGGTTTTTTTTAAAGTAAGCAGACTATAATTAGCATTTTCTATTTTCGATCTTTCAAAATTGAAAAACGAGTCAAAACTGGCCTGGAGGAAGATTTTTAAGCATTTTTACTTAAAAAACTGATTGAACAGCTCTGCTGTGCTCAGCACGAAAGTCAGTATTATTCTGTGAGACTGAGAGACTTCTATAAAAGGGCCTGAACTATCCACGTCAGGGGTGACGTGAGATTTCTGCCACCGTCACAGGCAGCGAGGCTGCTGTACTGCAGCACCATCTGAGGTCCACAGCAATTCCTCTGGGACGATTCTGAGTCATGTAGCTGGAATTAATGGTGGCCAACTGAAAAGCACACAGAATTTTGAGGCACTTTCAAATACTTATAATAATCATAATAATAATTCTGTGCTTCTGCAAGGCATATAGAGTTATACAGACTTAAGGACCAACACAAGGGAACACCAAATAGGCTACGAGGACAATCAGACCGACACAAACAAAGAGAATTAAGTCATGAATATTTAGACTAATACAAATTATTTCAGGGTCAGAAAGAAACTCCACCTTATATTAATGTAAAATAATTTTTATGTTTTATTTTCACTTTTTATTTGTGGAATTTTTATTTGTGCAGTAAAGAATATTATAGTATAGTACAGTTAGACCCCAGGGTACGAATGAGACCCATTCTCTAAGTTTAAGTCAAATTTGTTGGTAAGTCGGAAAAATATACATCCATCCATTTTCAGGAACCGCTTTTCCTATTCAGGGTCGCGGGGGTCCAGAGCCTATCCCAGAGTCTATGGGAACATGGCAGGGAACAGCCCAGGATGGGGCATCAACCCATCATAGGGCACATGGCAGGGAACAGCCCAGGATGGGGCATCAACCCATCATAGGGCACATGGCAGGGAACAGCCTAGGATGGGGCATCAACCCATCATAGGGCACATGGCAGGCACCAACCCATCATAGGGCACACTCACACAACATTCACTCACACCTATGGGCAATTTACCAGCTCCAATTAACTTCAGCATGTTTTTGGACTGTGGAGGAAAAACAGAGAATCCGGAGGAAACTCCTCAACGACACGGGGAGAACATGCAAACTCCACACGTGGAACCCTGGCGGAGACTTGAATCGAGGTACCAGAGGTGTGATGCAACAGTACTAACCACCGCACCACCATGCTGCCCCGTTGGAAAAATACTAATACAGTACATAATAATAATTATTATTATACAGTAATAATAAAAGTATCTACATACAGTTCAGTACTGTACCTCAAGCCCTTGGACCGCTGAAGCCATGCAATGTTTTCACGAGTATCACAAAGTAGTACATGCGTTCATTATCACGAACCATTTTATATACCCATAATTTTTAATATAACAGGCTTTATGGCAGTCCGCCTGTAAGTACAAGTCATCTTAACCCGAGGACTGCCTATATAGTACAGCAGACATCCCACTTGTCCCAGAAGTTCTGGGACTCTCCGCAAATCTCCCGAACACCCGCAAAAGATGCACCACATCACAGAAATTTGTAATTCCACTATTCAGCAGCAATAAGATGAGCTGGTAAGGGCTTTCACCGCTGCAATCTTACGCCACCTGGACAGCAAATTTTACCACCACTCTCTAGTCCCGGTTGGCAAATTGTATTGGCAGGACCCACCCTCCCAGTCAGGAAGTCTTGCCGCCAGCAACGCCTCCCCCGATTGGCAGCATTTACTGCGGCATCCCAAAACTTCCACAATGACAAAGGCAAATATACCACAGTATACGGCATTGCCATAATATCACCCTGGCCTAGTCAGCATCCACCTCCCACCCCTGGCCGTTTCACCTCCACCTCCCTGAAATCAATATGGCAAATACGGTATGATATGGCATGGTATGGTATGGTACGATATGGTATGGTATGGCATTGTATGGTATGGTATGGTATGGTATGGCAGGGTATAATATGGTATGGTACGGTATGGCATGGTATAATATGGTACGGCATGTTAGGGCATGGTATGGTATGGTACGATATGGTATGGTATGGCATTGTACAGTATGGTATGGTATGGCAGGGTATAATATGGTATGGTATGGTACGGTATGGCAGGGTATAATATGGTATGGTATGGTACGGCATGTCATGGCATGGTATGGTATGGTACGATATGGTATGGTATGGCAGGGTATAATATGGTATGGTATGGTACGGTATGGCAGGGTATAATATGGTATGGTATTGTACGGCATGTCATGGCATGGTACAATATGGTATGGTATGGTACGGAATGTCATGGCATGGTATGGTACGGTATGGCATAGTATAATATGGTATGGTATGGCATGGTACAGTATGGTATGATATGGCACGGCACGGCATGGTGAGGATTGAGTGAAATTATTTAATGTCACTGGCAGATACAGTGAGTGAGGCAGACTGACCGTCTTGAAGTCCCTGAAGGGGACAAACTGCACGATGTCCCTCAGCACGGGCTCGCCCTTGGGTGACCTCAGGACCCCGTCGTCGCCGTCCAGGATCTGCATGTCCGTGAAGTCGGCGTTTCCCACCCCTACGATGATGATGGACATGGGCTGGTAGGAGGCTCGCACGATGGCCTCGCGGGTGTCTGCCATGTCGGTCACCACACCGTCCGTCAGGATCAGCAGGATGTGGTAGCGCTGTTTGGAAGATGGAGGGGGGGTGGGGGCAGGAAGTGTGACTCATTGTTGTTTCAGAAGTTCTTTTGCATTGAACTTTCCTTTTGGCATTCAGCTGCTGAGAGGCCTGTTTGGAGCTCATGCTAAGGGAGCCCACTGTGTTTGTACCTGAAACTATACGCACATAGTATAATAGTGGGTATCAACACCACCCCCCCCACCCCCCAAATTTTCTTTGGAATAGAATAATATAGTGATTTTAATTAATCCCTTTGGGGAAGTTCTCTTTTTGCTTACCTCATTCTGTTCATCATGAAACACATGACATACATATGCGAGTAAGAGCAAGCCTGGGGTCCACAGCACAGTGTCAGACAGCTGGGGGGGTTCGCAAGGACCCACAGTCCTGAGCATGTTACTATTCAGAAGTGACCTTCCGATCCCCGCCCCCCAGCCCCCGANNNNCAGGCACAGAGACTTAGCGCCCCCCTGCCGATTTTGTTACTGATGAAATACGCAACCAGGCAAACTAAGGCAAGACTTGGAACCCCCTCCTGCAATTTCCTACAGCCGCCTGATCAGAGAAATCTACCCATAAGCACTTCTCCAGAAGAGGGTTATGGTGAGCCTGCATCTCAGGAATCTGGGGGAATAAGACAGGGAACACCCTGAATGGGATGCCTGTCTACTGCAGAGCACACACTGACACACGTGACCAGCAGTTCAGTATCACTTCGCCTATCTGGATTGTGAAACTGGAATACCCAGAGGGAGGGAGACATGCTTCACACACACTAGGAGATGTGAGGCCACAGTGCATGCTAGCACACAGCAGTACCAAAAACACCACTCTGAATCTATTCCTGTCAGCTGGAAGCCTCCCTGAGCTCACACATGCCATTAGGCTTCCACTCGAAGTGGGCTATCCACTTTTTTTTTGTTACGCACAAGTCACACGAAGAAGCCTTGGTCATTGATCACTTGTACTGTAACTGGATATGATAGGGTGCAGGAGGTAACAGGGGATACATTATTAATGAAGGTGACCCCAAGGATGCAGTGGTGAAATGGGCAGTCGGCTAATTTCCCCCAAACCCCAGCTGTAATGAATTGCAGCCAAGAGTGGCTGTTGAACACAAGAAGCAGCTGCACAAGTTCACCTCTCCGATGAATTTCCAGCATAGCTGAGCCGCCGCGTTTCCGCTTTAACGGCTAAAGAGCTTCGGCTGACAGGCGGGAGCTACATTAACAGCCAGAAAACATTTGAAGAATACAAAATTTGATACACCTCTAAATTTAGACTGAACTGGGATCAAAGACAGCTTTCTTTTGATCTTTTAACTTCCTTAAGATATCAAAACAAAAATAAATTAGGATGAGCACAGTTCCTGTCCTTCACCACATATCTCTGAGGGCACGCAAGGCCGATGGGGCTCACTGATGCATCTTTGGTAGTCTCCTCCCTGGCCGCCACCTTGGCCAGCCGGCTGATGATGGGGGCCACGTTGGTGGGGCCGTACAGCTGGATCTTGGGAAGGCAGTTCTGGTAGGCCTCCACGACACCCTGGATCTCTGGCCAGTGAGAAACCAAAGTAGCAGTTAGCATTCCAGCAAAAGCCAGCAAAAAGTTCTCACACGTCATACCCAAGAGCCTTTCAGTATGATTGCTTTAGGCCATGAATGAAAGGCTGCCTTTTGACAAGTAGATAACAATGTTTATGGCATCATTTTTACCACTGGAACTCAGGCAGGACTTAATAGAGGTAGTGTACTAGTTAATGGTAGTGTACAGCAGAACTCGAGCAGTCCCTTACCCTCACACTCGTCGTCATCTGGGTTGAAGTTGATGGCAAAGTCATGAGAAACCTGGGTGTAAAAAGCAGAATGAGGGTCAAGCTGGGGATATGCATCCCCATGGCACCACAGGCCATCTGGGATTTTTCCAGGGAGTCTATGGGTATGCAGGCCAGCAACGGTTATCATGGGGCATCCCATTTGAACTGACCAAGCATCTTTCCCATAATGCAATGAGATCCACACAGCCCTAAATGGGGAAATCCTTTCACAAAATGAAGCTAGCTTTCACAATTTTGACCTGCCTCTACAGTGTCAATACTGAAGACTCTGGGTATAAATTTCATTACTCAATTCAGGGAAAATTATAATACTACAATAATCAAGCAAGCCTCACCAAGGGTTCTAAAATATAATAAAAAAAAAAACACCACCAATGAGAGTCCAGTGAGAGTGTTTACAGAACACATAAAATATCCAGGCTGCACACAAGGATAAAGGTATAACCCTTAATGTCAAGTATGATTAAAGCAACCATGAATTGCTCCAAGTCACAGAATGTAAAACTATGTCCAAAGTCCTCCTTGGCGATTTAATTACAAGGTAAAGGCAAGGTACCCATAGTTGTACACTGAACAGTATTTAACCATTAGCCCAAATAACTCCAGTTCCTTTGGAACAGTTTACGTTTGCAGCCATATCTTAATAACTAATGATCAAGGGAGACAGGCTTGGTGTTTCCTCCATGTTCATTGAATTTAGAGTAGCAAGCAGCTACACTTTTTATGGATTATATACATACCTCATAGCACATCATAGCTCTCATAGCACATCATAGCTCTCATAGCACAGCATAGCTCTCATAGCATCATGAAATGTCAAGCAGAATGCTTTTTGGACTGTCAATCCACCTAAAATGTAGATTTGCTAAAATCAGTGTGCAGGATGCTCTTGTGCTGCGTTACTCTGACACATAACTTGACCTAAAGGTGTTTGTGTTCCAGCCAGACAGTGAGCAGAGCTTTTGGGATGTAAGGGTCAACGCATCAGACATAAAGGCCTGCAAAGTTAACCACAGTGCAGGAGTGCTGCACATTCTTTTCTTTTTGGAACAGCAGATTGCAGTCAGCATAGGGCACAATGCCGAGAGCACCTAGGATGGGATACAAGTCCATTGCAGGACACACACACGCACAGTCCACATGTTCATCTTTATGTGGACTCTGCATTCATTTCTGTCTGCATAACCCTAATCACAACTATGACAACCTTAACCCCTACCTTAACCCATGGTTTTTTGTGGATTTTTTTTTAGAAAAGCTTGAGGTTACATACATACTGTATGTGATTGTATTATATGCATATTCTTGTCAGGATCCTGCTGACATTTTAGTCTAGACAAAGCTAGACAATTCTAACATTCAAATCCATGACTATGACTACAGTGAGCATTGTTTCTTCTAGACAGGACGACAAAAGTAGTTTGACAACCTCTCAAGCAAAATTGGAATGAGTAGTTCTGAGATTATGAGAGATGAATGCTGGGACAAATTGCAGGCGGGGGTTAACAATTAGTCAATCACTATTTATAGACAGGGTGATTAAAATCAGAAGCAACTTGCAAACATTAGGGCCCTAGGCACAGGGGTGGAAAAGCCTTCTTCAAAGATATCGTGAAGCTACACATTAACCATGTACCTTTACAATTAATCTCTGAGAAGAATAGTGGACTTGCTTACCTCATAATTTGGGGGAATTCTTGCACCAAATCCTAGGGCAGAAAATCTTTTGTCACTGGAGGAAAAGAGAAAAAAAATGCACATTTTCCTCACTGCTATGTTTGGCACATTTTATATCGCAGTTTATCTCAGACATAGAAGCGTCTTAGCAAATCAGAACCAAGACATTATATTCTGAAGGAGTGTGAGGAACCACAGAGGGAACAGGAGAGAGGGAACAGGAGAGAGGGAACAGCAAGAATGTATGGGGAAAGATGTCCTTATGTGAAGCAAGAAAGACAACGGAGTCAGAGTATGGCAAGGATGTAAAGGAGCTACACAGAGACAGAAAGGAGGCAAGTGAATGAAATACCCAAGAGTGACAGAGTAACGCAGAGCGGAAGGGGAGAGGATGGAGAGACGGTGACAAGAGGAGAAGACGAATGGCCAACAAGTGGTCAGACCTTCAGGGACCCCAAGGGGAGAGACACAGATCAGACTACACAGCATGTCACATGACCACCAGGCGTCAAGCATTGGTTCCCAACCCTGCAGCTTCCCAGACAAGTCAGGGGAGGATGAATAAGCATTCCCCAGAGTGCCCAGGTCTGCCCTGGCAGGAACATTCCGGAAGGAAAGCGTTTTCGGATCTCTCTGCGCGTCGGGGTCGCCCGCTGAGAATACTGTGATCTGCGTCTTTGCCCAAAATCATTAGGCTGTACAGAACTGCCAAGTGTTTATGCACCAAAATCAATTTTGGATTTAAATTAAAATCTCAATGACTAAAGCAAACCTGGAAGCCTAACAGGAACCCAAGACAGCGACCAGAACTCATGGGTTAGCTCATGGAAGCCCTTACAGAAATTCACTATGGTTTCCTATGGTTTTTTGGGTTTTGGGTATGGGTTTTTTTACAGTAACCATGGTTTTACTATGGTACCTCATGGTAATTATGATTACTAAGCTCCTACCCATAGTATTACCATGGTTTACTTATAGCACTGCATGGTAACTGCAGTGAAACCATGATAAAACCATAGTCATAATCTCATGGTTACCCATAGTAATACCATGGTTCATTTTTGTAAGGGAGAGGAGAAATTATGACACTCTGGCTTACGAACAGCTGATGAATCTACTCGCAAAATACTGCTTTCATAGCTTGCATTCTCACCCACACCCCCCCAACCCTGTGCCCTGAGCAGCCGTGCATCTCCCGCTGCACCCAACGCGTTAGCATCCGGTTCCATCACGGCTCCACGCTCCACAATCCTGAACAGCATCCCCGTAATGACAGCTCCGGGTCTGGTTCCCGTCAATGCTTCCGACCGGCGCTTTGATTCACGTACCGCGGTGGGGGCGGCACGGGCAACGCGACTCGCCGCTCGGCCGAGGATGTTAGGGGGACGGCTGTGAAATATGGCCGCCACGATTTCTGCAAACACAGCCAAGTCTCACTTTATAGACTGTCAACATGAGATATATAGCCCTGGGCACATGAACATGGAAACTAACATCGGGAAATGAGGGTGAGAAAGATGAAATCCATCCAGCGAGGGAGGGAGACACTTTGGGAGTGCTCACACCGCCGAAGAGCCGAGGGAGGGAAGAGCAGCTGAAAAGGGGGCTCCAGCATTACTTTGGTCAATGGGACGAGAAAATGATACGCGAGAGCAGAAACTCAGACAGAGCTGCGAGTCGAACACGCCGGCATTGCCTTGGGCCTCCGGAAAGGAACAGGGACGCCCGCTGGCAGTTTGGAGACAGGATTGTGCAAAATCAGACACAACCTGACGCAGAGGCCGAGAAAAACCAAAATAAAGCGACCTGCAACATTCTCCCGCTAACCATGGGAAACGTCCGGAATGAGCTCACGGCTGCTTAATTGCCGCTTCGACGGGACGGCGAGAGCCAGTGCGTCCTCACAGCTGCTCTCCGTAACCTCACCCAGCCAGAGCCGTTTCACGCACAGAATATGTAAATGTGTTATGTACGCTCTGCCAAATATAGAAACGAGCCGGAAGCCATCGCTTTTATCTGGTCCCAGCTTACTGACAGAGTCAACATGCAGGAGTACGTGTTGAACACAGAGTCATTACGCTAATCGGCCTGTACACTTTTCTGGGGTTTGGGGGGGGGGGGGGGGGCTACAGCAGGGCTTCCGCCTACCCTTCCCGCATAGTACTATGTCCTCAAGTACAGTACGCCCAGCCCCCCCTCGAAAAAACACCAAATACGCTGCTTAGTAACCGACCCCCCCCACGTGTCCCTGCACCACTGGAGCACGTTCGCCAGTGGGAGCGCAGCTACGCAACTGCACCTCTCCTCCCCCATTAACTCATCCGCAGTGCTTTAGGGATGAGCAGGTAGATGAAGGAAGTGAGCTTTGGTGAACAAAGCCTCCCCACGTCCAAAGAGCAGGCTAATGGAAGAGAACGGAGCCCCAGCAGAGCCCCAGCGAGACCCCCCCCCCCTCCGTTACTTCTCATCTAGACCAGCAACACACACACAACGCCATTCGTTCATGCTTTTGTTAGGCTACGAGTGCTGATTACGAGCTAACGCAATGACGAAAATGCTCTACAGAATTTCCACATTTACAACTTTCCGGCCTGTACAGGGCAGCACTAAATCTTTGGGGCCTTACATGAGTATTAAGATCTTGTTGCAAAGACAACGCCCTCCCCCCCCACCCAGTTTCTGAACAGAGGACCAATAAAACGCTTCAGTGACGCACGACAAAAGCGCCGCGGTCCTCTCTGAAGCAGGCTGACGCAGGTATGCAGGACAAAGCCATTTTCCGGACGAGAGAGCGGATATTAACAACGATTCACATGCGGGCGATTTGCTATCAGCATCTAACCGACATTCAGCATTCAGCCATTTTGGCAAATCCTACCATTACATTCCACAATATAACTCATAATTTCTTATCAGGTTTTTTGGCATTGAGATATGACTGCAAGAACATTGAGGCATTTAAATATAATTCCCTATGGTTTATTAAAAATTACACAATAAACAGAGAGAGATAAACATCTATTTGTTCTTTACTTTTTGTTATTCACCTGGTATTAGAATTATATTAGAAGCATGACACATTCCAGATTTTCTGACGTGGTCATAGTGCAACGTCAAAACTATAAAAAGAAATAAATCAGGCCCAATCTTCCAGGCACCATTTAGGATAGCAGAGGCACTATTACGGCCTAATACAGTGTCACTGGAGTGATGCTTCTGTCCATTTTCAGCAGCCAGACACAAAGCTAATTCCCGAATGATCAATATTAAGAGCATAAACCATCCTGGACACCAGCCTGTAATGAGTCGTGTGACTCAGACATTCCTGGCTATCATAAAAAGCACGGGAGAAATCAGGCAAACAACAGCCACTGTGATCAATCACAGTCACACACATCTCCATGTCGGAATACTTTTCTCCAGAAATTTCACACTTTCAACAAAATTGTCAGGTTTTTTAATGCAGTGGAGTTTCACCTCTTGCATCATTAATCAGGACAGAAGCAGTTCCTTTGTATGTACCACAGTGATCTACACTTTAGCTCTCCAGTTTGGTGCTTGTTTTTATTACTTTTATTGAGCGGATTTTTAAATTTCTGCAACGCCGCCATCTCTTACAGTCGACAGAACCTAATCGATTTAGGTTTAAGTTATAGTTTGTCTATTTCTAGCGA
>JAODKM010000008.1:15644828-15662481 GCA_026780845.1 Petrocephalus sullivani | reverse complement strand
GGGAGTGGCACTCCAATTTCGTTGTACCTGGTACAATGACAATAAAGGCTATTCTATTCTATTCTATTCTATTCTATTCTACACTCGATGTGTGAAATGCTCATTTGGGGTTAAACCCTTAAATGAGAACCATTTTAAATGTCATTACCAATTAACAAATCAAATTAATTGGTTTAATTTACAATTTAACCCTAATGGAGTTACTATTTAACCCTAATGGTACTACTATGGATAATCTATATTACACAAATATCATACAAATTAAACAAATATTAAATTATCGCATGGGACTGGCCTTGTGTTGCCTGGGTTTGGGCCCAGGCCTGCAAACTCCCCCTCCCCCCCGGGCCATGTGGCAGAGTCGCCTCGGAGCTGCAGGATGCGGCTGGGTGTGTGGGCTGCAGTGGCAACAAAACATCCCATCCTGCCGCCGAAGAGCAGAACGACACATTTCCGGGGCGTCGCGCATCACTGGCGGCTGTCAGGGAGATGCCGGCAATTTGCAGGAGACGCCCAGAACTTCCGGGACAGGTGCGATGTCTGCTTTTTTATTTCATGGGAGTCGAGATTCCACCCGCAGGCCAAAGACACAATTAAGGCATGAATAAGCAAACCTGCAACTCGAAAATTTCCTGTAAATGTCATTTTCTGTGGGTCCCACATTCTATCGAAGAGAGCCCCCCCATGACCAAGCACTGAATAAGCGGCTGAAAGAATATTACATTAGCTATATATAAGCGCGTATTAATTGTTATTATTACTATTATTTATTAATAATAATAATAAGGTGGCTCTGGTTGATTCACATGGATGCAAACGACCAATTAAAGCAAACTGGGCTTCCGGAAACATATACAGCTACGCGAGTCAGGCGACTCAATGGATCTGTAACCCGCTCTGTGAAGGAGCAGCATTCTTGGCTACTCAGGCGTGACCAACGAATGACACGGCAGTTGGGAGGCTGGGAGCCTGGGGGTTAGGGATGTGAATGGGATGCCGGTGTGGCGCTCTGGGGCGAGCCGTTTAACCGTCAGCAAAACATCCGGCTAATGAAACAAGTGGAACGGCGAGGCACGCTGAGCAACTGAAGCATTCGCCAAGCTATGCAACACCTCAGAAAGTTTAATGAGCAAGTGGAGAGGAGCCCACTATAAGCAAGGTGGGGGGGGGGGGGTGGTGAGCTGGAGCGCTTTGTTTCAGCATTCACAGGCTGCACAACAGCCCCAGTCCCCGAGTTTAATTATAGAGCCTTCCTCCGTGCTTCCTCACCCGTGCCAGATAACAGGGCCTGGCACCTGTCCCCCAAATGCCCCTGGCACAGCTCACGGAGCGTTCTGGCTGTGGCAGGAGGGCTGGGCCCAGGGCACAAGCCCGGGAGCGGGACCCAGCCCGGCCCAGAGAGGGAGGATGGGTACCAGGGGAAGCCGCACAGAGATGGCGATGCCAAGCATAACTGCTGGTGCACTTTGCCCTAGCTAACAGCAGGCCTACTGCTGCCACCCATCCCATATTTTACTGGATTGTCTTATATTGAAAAAAAGAATGCTGTGTCCTGTTTTGAATCAATAAGGCATGCGATTTTTTGTATTTTTCTACACATTATTTCATGCATAGACTAGATCAGGGTCCCCCAACCCGAAAACATTTTAATTTGGATCGCGTGACCAACCCCCCCCACACCCTCCAAATTACTTCATCATGGAGGGTGGGGTCCCTTATTTCTTCCGATTTAAAGTAGAAACCCTAAGATGAGCCGCTATGTCGGTTCCTCTGTGCCCAACATGAGAGGTGTCGGTTCTGATCCAGTCTCGGCCCGAGGCTCCTGCAAACTCCTGTGAGCCATTCCTTAGATCCCTCCTTGACATCTGTCAAGTCCACTTCGGCTCCTTTTAGAAAGGAGGTGTCTTTAATGAAAGGGGGCCTTGCAGCTTCCCGCATGCGTGTTTTACTTTCCTGGTTCAGAGGGGAGCCCCTTCAGGGCTGCCATGATTAGCCAGATTACATCAATCCTGGACAGGATAGACCAGGTCAGCATTCCGCGTAAGGACAAGGACTCAGGAGCAGGTGGTTGTGGGTTAAAATCCCAGAAGGAGCTATGCTATTGTACCATTATAGTGCTTAATCTGAATTACTGCATTATATCTATATATTATATCTAGCTGTAGCAGTTGGCAAAATGCTGTTAACATCTAATAATAAACATCAATCTTTCCTGAACCTAGTTGGCTGCCGTGTGCAACCGTCCCAGTCTTACCCAAAATCACTGATGTTAGAAGTGCATATGCTGTCCTGGACGATGCGATCATTACCCGCTTATTTACATAGCAAACATCTCTGTAACATCTGTCAGATAATTAGACCAATGGAACCAGAGGGATCTCCCACCAGAAAGCTGTTAAGCCTAAAAGCTACAGCCATGCACACAGACCGAGGTAGCAGGAGGTACCGCGGCGTTGTGATTAACGCCCAACGAGGACAGAATACGGCCAACTAATAGCTCGCTTGTGTACACTAGCACACAGACCAGACCGGATGCAGCTTATCGCTGTCATTATATAAAACATTCTGAGCATTTCCCACCACAGAAGAACAGGTCAAGTCAAATGTCCTAAGTTCAAAGGCAGACAGCCTCCTAAGAATGGGAACTGGTCTCGATGGCAGATATCAGGATATATTTATCGAAACGCAGACAAATGGGTGATAACTACCTGTCATAATCTTGGCAGATCTCCCCCACTGCTATCAAGGCCTTCAGATACTCATTTGGCTGGTATGGGTTGATATAGTGCAGGGAGCAGCTGTTCCGAGGATCCCCATTGGATGCTGTGAAGTCTATTGCAACCTATGATAACCAGGAGAAGGCACATAGAATGAAGAGCTGATTCCGGTCAAGTTGAATAGCTCTGTTACAAAACTGCTGCTCCCTTTTGGGAGGAAACGTGTGTGTTTTTTCCCTGATGGAGGTACAGCGATCCACCATCTCTGTGTTACCAGTTGTCATGGGAGGGATTCTATAGCCCCAGGTACACAAGATAAGACACGGTGTGTCTGTGGCAGTCATGTCAGACAAGATGTCCCTAGATGTTCCCAAAATATATAAATATGCATTTTCTACAGTAGCAGAAAGACAACAGAAAGTGCCTAAAAGAGTAAATGGTAGCGTCTCGATGCAATTAGAATTGATTTTTTCTAATGGCCCTTTAATATGATCATTACCATTTATATCCACAATGTAACAGAAAACCTCAATCCAAAAAGAATTTTAAACATTTTAAAAAGAAAATAGATTCTGACAGACAGCATGGAAAGGGGTAAGGCTGTCAAAAAACAGGTATTGCTTGTGAAAATGTCATTCCAGGAAAGTTCTAGTTGGGCACCACCTAAGGTTAAGACTCATCACACATCTAACAGTTTTTTTAAAGAGTGAAGCAATCTGAAGCACCCAAACCAGGAAACCATACTGTAAATGCGCGTAAGGCTTTCACATTAACCCCAAAACGGCGTGTAAACATTTATCCAGATCACACTAGGCACTCGACGTACCGTAAAGTGTATCTGGCAGCCCCCCATGATGTAGTCCAGGAAGGAGTAGACTCTGTGCAGCTCCAGGGGGAAGCAGTGAGAAACGACAGGGAGATGTTTATCACACATATACCGCATTGGTGTCAGAGAGAAGATCGTGGGCCTTTTCCAACTGCAGTGTGAACAAAGTCGTCAGTACAGTTAAACAAAACCTTAAAAAAAAAAAAAGGTTTGATGAAATTACAGGTACAGTTAGGTAACCGGAACTTTTCTTGGGAATAACATACTGTAAGGTGACAGAAGAAGAAGGGACCACAAGTGCCATCAGGAAACGCTAAAGATTATATATGGGGATTAACCCAAGTATGCAGGCTAAGTCACCATACTGTCCTTTTCATGTCAGTCAAGTCCAGAGCAATAATAGGCTGCCGTCTGCAGGCATTTCAATTCCCACAAAGGGCATCAGATAGAGCTGCTTCAAAGGCACAGATAAATGATAAAACACACAGAATGGATGGAAACGGAGGCCAGGGCCACTGTGCTTCATGGCTGCCTTATCCTAGTAATGGCACTTGTGGGCTTACCTTGAGCTCATTCAGGATGACCAACCCGGAATTTTTGTAATTCCTCTTTTTGGTCTTGTACTTGGGGTTTACGCAGTCCCACGTGACCTTGGAGCACAGGGAAGGCAGAAGAGCATATGGAGCCATATCAGCCCCGGGACACAGGAAATGGATTTGTCCAAACAATGCCAAAAGAGAAAGGATTTCCCTAACAGAGACAGAATGCGAAGACTGCATGCTCAATACAGGGCCAGCGTAAGAGCGCTCTCTCTGCACCCACCTTGTCTCCCTCGGTAGCTTTCTGCATCTCCCTGAAGGTGGTGTAGAATTCCCCGATGAAGTCATGTTTCCCCCTCGAATCATAGTCCCACACCAAGCACTTAGGCATGCAAACAAAACTGTCACTCAAAGATATCCCATTCATCCGTTCCAGTCCTTCACTTAACTCAGGAATAAAATCTTATTTCCATGCCTGAGAAAGTCAGTATTGAGACTTAAGTATGACTAAGAACAGGGCATGGAAGATGGATGGGTTCATAGGTGGGTGGATGAATTGTACAGATATACATTCACTCACAAATAACTAAATAGCAGGATGTCTAGGTTTCCACACACATAGCACAGGTGTTGAACTGAAGCTCATGATTATGTAGGTGTGAAGTCAAAACAATCTTAAAAATAAGTTAAAAAATAAGTTCTTGAGTCTATGGACCTGCAAAGGCTCAATATAAAAAGCCCAAGGCATTGCAGAGCATGTTTATCTTGTTATTTTTAGTATTATCCAGCAAGCTATTAATCAAAGTTTGGCATCATACTTGGAAGCAGGCTACTTCGGGGCTAGGGATGTGTTGACAGTGTGGGGTAAGGTCACTGAAGACCCAAGGCAAGAGCTCATTAAGAGAACCAAACACAGCAGACTTTCCTGTAAGGCTGCCCACCTTCAGCTTCCTGTCCTCATCACAGCTGCAGAGAGAGCTCAGGGACACCTTGAAGGGTTCCCATATGGGATTCAGGTTGTTCTTGATCACCTACCGAAAGCCAAGGACACATCAGATTCCCAGGAGCCCTACAACAGCCCTGTGCACCGAACATCTAGCGGTGTACATGCATGAACGGGAATTGGAATATGGAACAAGTCCGCGATACAAGGATAGATCGCAGCTTACCTGGGCCTTTGGAGCAAATCCAGTAAGCAACAGGGAATTTACATTGAATGAGAAACTTGACAGATTCTGGAAAAATCAGGAGCAGTCTTACCTCTGTCCTGTGGACCAGCTGCTCTGTGTCGTCGTCATTGATGCGATAAATCTCAAGGAATGGGTCAGATTTACTGAAAAGGTCCTTCAAAAAAGAAAAAACAAAGGATAAAGAAATGGCCGTGGCTGTGTACAGGACCACCCTGACCAGATTAAAGGTTCTATCAAATTTTAAAAAAGAAACACAATTCATCTGTCTGTGACGTGTCTACAGCCAGTTTGACTGCAATGTTTTATCAATGGCTGTGACAAATCTAATCTGAAAGTCAATGCAAAATATCAGCATCTCTCAAGAAGTTAAGATATTCAGTAATCCACAATCTGTGTGGATGCTTTAGAAGAAAACATTGAATTTCCGTAATTTTTTACAATCTCTCTTTTTTCTTTATATTACATCTCTTTCCCCACAGATACCGGAGTAAATGCAGAAGCTACCACAGCACAAACTAGAAAATCATGTCAGACCGACTTAGACGTGCATGTCTGTCACCACTCGGTCACAGCCCTGGATCATCCACCATTGACCAAGACCACAACCCTTGTCTCAGAATAATCCCTTGTCTAATTCACATTGTCTCTACTTGCCAAATTCTCTTGGTGAAGTATATGGCTGCATTTAGAGTATGTCTATGGAGGTCATGCATCCATTTATGCATCAGGCTTCTAAAATGCCACCTGTAAATATCATCTACCATAACCGTCAAAAGAGAAATTATTTTCCTTTGCATGCTAACTCTTTCAAAGATACCAGAGGCAACCACAAACATATTATAATGCTATCATCAGCACCTGGAGCACCATAAAGGGGGTGAAAGTTAGGGGCCCGAAAAAAATTGGGAGTATAACTGAATTGGTCTGGGTTGGGGGCCCAATATGATATGCATTCACGGGGGCCAAAATCTCCAACAGCACCCCTGATCAGCATATCCCTGACAGTTGCAAAGCCCAAAGTTTCTACTACCAGTGGATTCGTACTGTTTGCATGTGGACTGGTTTAATCACAAGCAATTCTGATTACAAGCAGACAGCATTCTTCTGTTTTCTTTCAGGAATATTGTGTGTGTTTTTTTGGTATGAAATTCCCCCTTGTGGGGTTATTTGTAAGGTACTGAATCAGACGTGTTAATTAAAAGGGCCAACATCAGAAGAGCAAAACAGAAGGTATGGTGTTTGCTGTTGTTTGCAGTAAGTAGCTTGGGGTAACGGGGGGTGTTGAGCCCAGACAAATGTGAGAAATGGTAAGTGGGCATAGGTGTGGGTGTAGGTAGGAAGGGGGAGCTCTGTGTGCAATGGGCCGCCATGGGAGGAAACACAAACCTAAAGTTCATTCCAGAAAAGCCCAGAGACACATTTGTGATGCTATCAACTAGGGCTTGTGTTAATACCAGCATTCATTCTGAATAGTAAACCTCCTCCGCCTAATGTTAGCTTGTAAGTCTGTGGGGTGGGCCATATCAATAATGCAGGCGTAAGATATTTAATCAGTTAAACAGATTAATTGGCATTAGGCAGTGCACTGTATCTGTGCACTGTATCTGTGATAAACTATGATACTTGGCCTTGAACTTGTGATGATTAATGCAGTTTTAGTAGCACTAAGCACAGGTGTGTGGATGAGTTTGTCCAGAAGAGAGGTTTGTGCACACCTCAAATGGCCGAAGTCTTTAGTTTGTTTCTGAACTGTAGAAGTTACAGAGGCTGCTATTTTGAGTTACTTATTTGCACATCATATTTTCCTTTAAAATACTATTTGCACTTTAATTTGTATTATTTCATTTATTTAATTTGTATTGTGATTACATATATTAGTTACAAAAATAACTGAAGCTTTAAATTTCATATTCAAATGTTTCACGGGTCATTATTCTAATTTACTATGGGGACGCACTGTGTTATGTTATGTTAAGGCAGAGACTGGAGAGCAGTGACATTCCCAGGTGTGCAGACCTGAGTAGGTGAGGTAACTGGAGCCTGGAACAAGAGCCGCACCCACAGGACGCAGAGATGGAGGGCATGGCAGAAATAATCACTGACTAATCAACTAACCCCTAAAAAAAATAGTAATAAATTAAAAAAAAAAATTGACAGATTAGTCGACTACCAAAATAATCTTTAATTGCAATCCTATTGTCAACACACCTGTCACAATTGCTCATCATGATACAATAGTCCAAAGGGAGTTGTAGGGTCAGAGACAGCCACTCCGAGGAAACATAAAGGAGAACGTCAACCAATTAGATTAGCTACCTGCTAAGTACACAAGACATTATCCTACCAGCACATAGCGTTGCCTAGCTAGGTTAGCTGCCAGGTTAGTGCACAGACAATCTGCCAGTGCAATCACCTAGTAAGAACAGAGAAAGTCACTTTCTCACTAGAGGCACCCAGCTAATAGAGAGTCGCCTGATTAATAAACAGAAAGTCATTCTCTTGGCATACAAAATCAGCTGGTTTTCATAGAGTCATCAGATTATCACCCAGAAATTCATTCCATCAGCACACAGAGGTACCTAATTAGATCAGCCATCTAATTGGCACATGGAAAGTCATCATGTAGGACATTTAGACTGTCGACGCACAGCTACTCCGATTACACTGTGTCTCTCACAAGACCCTTAGTTACATCAGAGATATAGGAGCTCTTGTTCTTTGGAAATAATGCGTATGTCTGCCCATTATAGTGTCTCACCAAAAAAACTTAAAAGCAGGTGGCTCCAAACGGAATTCTCTATTTAATGTTTAGAGCAAAGCACAGGGAACCCGCAAGGGAACTGCAAGCAACCTAAAAGAAGATAAAGGCTCTGCAGGAACACCTCCATAGACTGTATATATATCCATCCATCCATCCATCATGCAACTCCTTATCCTGGACTGAGGCTCAAGGTATACTTTTTATAACAAAAGATATATTTCACATATATTTACAGAGTGTTATGGAAAAATCAATGGATGGACGGATAGATGGATGATGTCACACGTTATGAGTGTACAGGCTAATTTCAGGGAAAAAAGAAGCACATCAGGCAGACAAGTTCTTGTTTGTTGGTAGGATGGAGGCGGCGCAAGCATAAAACACAGCAGTCATTATACTGCATTACACATGCCTTCATAATGCATTATAATGCATTCATAAAGTATTATAAACCCGCCTATAACTATTTATACAAAGGCATAACACATTACAGTATGTTTATCATGCATTATGAATACATGGAAGGTCTCATCTATAACGCACTATAGACACCTTTATAACACAGTACAAAGCATCCTTAATTCTTATACTGACAATTACAATGAATTATGAAGGTATTTAAGGTGCATTATAGATGAGCCCTTCAAAGAGCATTTGTGATGCATGAGAAACACAGCTAAAATGTTTTATGAATGTGTTACAATGAATTATAAGAACAGTAATTAGGCTTTACGAATATGGACTTCAGAGAAAGTGTTACCAACATTACCTTGTCATCAAGCTTTTTGGCACTGAAGGAAAGCTCAATATATCCATTGTTTCCAGAGATCTCCTCTGCATGGACCTTGGAGTTAAAACACATGAGCAAAAATGCGTGAATTGTTAAGTAACTTAAATGCATGGTTTCTTTTCAAATTAAGTGCTTGGTGCAAAAACAAAATATTTATTCGAATCCCATAACATCAGCACCTCACAGTACCTACATGTCTATTTTAGGTCCTTGTTTACCTGCTGCTGCATTAGTCATGAAGTTTCAATCCATTAGCAAAACAGCAAATCGCCAAAATACCAGCCCTACACATAGTTCCCCTGGAATATTATGGTGAGCTCCAAGTACCTATCACAGTGCCATCAAAACCAGTTCCCATCAACTGCCCATCCACATGAAATCTCACTGAATTATTCTTTTCAGTCCTTGCAGTCTCCTGCACTAAATGGACGTTTTTCTGCTTTTCTGTCGTTTTACATCCAAAATGGCATCTCAGCCCGAGTTATAGCATATTTGATACCCCAGTCCGAATACTAAAAACTCAGGTGTCTTTGGGGTTTGTTAAAATATGAGTCTGAAACAGTTTTACTTTAACAAAATTAATTAAACTCCAAATTTCTAGAGAACAACTGCGGCGGCGACCTTGAACTGTACACAACAAGTGCAGACAGCTACATGGGTAGTCTGACACTTCACCCCCCAGGATAGTCTCCTGATGTGACACATTCCCCAACCAGTCTGCCCCAGTTATCCTGCCTCAGCCCCCTCCCCGACCACCTGCTCGCCACCGGCTGTCCCTGGACCTCTGACAGGTAGCCTTTGTGGTTTCAGTCCGCCTCCACACACCTTTTTGATTCTACAGCTACATTAACAAGTTCTTTCACATCCATGCTTCAGGCTGAGGGCGCAGGCTTCTCCTGGGTAATTCCCATCTGAATACTGCTGAGAAACTGTATGCCACCTATGGGCAGGAGTTGGTATACAATCATGTTCTGGAACTCCTCTCTCAAACCTTCCTCGCAACTAGTCTTAATTCTGTTTTGTAGCAACAAGTGACCACATATTTCCTCTAGCTGGTTCATTTAGGCATTGCAGAAGGGCAAACCGCAATGATGCAGCTGTCCTGTTCACGAACGCTGAACCTACGGTTATGGTGGACTTTCCGGCATACTTCCCATATTTCAGCAACAGAGGCTTTACCATCTTCTTCTGGGCCACAATCTGAGGAATACGGGAGAGTCATCATTCATCCACAAACATCAATCATCAGTTGCCTGTTTTGCAATGTCCCAGAAAGTGTTTAGTAACACTTACAGAACACTGTATTTTTGACAACAATTAAGTTGTTTTGTGTTGAGCAGCACATTTGCTAATGATTAATTACACTAATGTATTCCTTATTGTGACCACCTTAAGGTAGCTGTTCTACAATGGAATCATTTCTGCATTGTGGTGCATCACTGTGTGATTCATTTTGGTGACATATCATTGGAATAACGAGCATTTTGACAAGCGACTCCACACAACACAGGAACGGCGGCGTCGTCCTACCTGCCCCAGGGTGCACTCCACACCCCCTAGGAAGTCATCGTCGCGGGTGCCAATACTGTGCGTGCCGTGGATGTCATAGACCTCGAAGCGCAGCTTTTGCACCTCCTCGAAATAATAATCTAGCGTGAAGACCTTGGAGAAGACAGGATGCAGGTTGCTCTTGATGACTTCCGTCCGGTCCAGCTGATTCGGAGAGATGTAACGTAACAGTCACGTCACAGTGGGTTCCCCTGTACGCAGGGCAATCAGCTCACAGTACAGGTAAGCACACC
Organism: Petrocephalus sullivani; assembly: GCA_026780845.1. NCBI lineage: Eukaryota > Metazoa > Chordata > Actinopteri > Osteoglossiformes > Mormyridae > Petrocephalus > Petrocephalus sullivani. Next base: position 15,651,856 of record JAODKM010000008.1, on the reverse strand, counting down.
GACCAGCCCAGCGATTTCACATGAACCAGCGGTGGGGAATATCCTCAAAATCGCCAAAGCAGCAGTATCTTCAAACAGCTCCCCAAAGCACTTGGGGGTTAAGGTCCTCATTCAAGTGCCCAATGGTGACGACCATTCTGCTGACCCTGGGATTTGAACCAGCGACGTTCCAATCTTAACCTGCTGAGCCGCACATTACAGCCCTGCGTCTGCAAACAGCCTTGGGAAGTTGGGAAGCAACTAAAAAACTGAGCAAACTGAGTAATGTTTACATTACTGTGTTAGAGCAGCAGAATCCTGCACTTGGGTTACATTCTCTAGGTTCTTCGTAGCACTCTGATCACACTTTTCATTGCTTGTTTCTGGTGTCCATTTCACCCTTCATGAAGGTATATCACATCTCTACTCAGCAATGAATATCAATTAAGCATCATATAAATAGCTTAAGGCAACAAAGACACTGACACTCATTAATAAGCAATATGGGTTGTTCAATACTGAGCATAATATAAAAAATATATTGACTGTTTTTCAACCGTCAATCACGATTCAGTGCAGGGCAGGAACTGCCTTTGAGTGTCTTGGCTTGGTGAACGTTGATGACATTGTGCCAAGAAGGTAAAGAAATGAAGCAAGATACTCTGTGAACTCGGAGCATTTCTAAAAATGCAGTTTCCCGTTTTCACTCCAGGCCAGTGTTTTCCCAACTCAGTCCTCTTTCAAGTGCTTCTGAATCCAGGGTCAGTAGATGCCGTGTTCTTCACCTCTACAGACGAAAGCAGGACTTGTTTCGCAGAATGAGTCATTATTGACAAAAAGCTCCTTATATACAATGGCTGATTCCATGAGAAATGTATTAGCATAAAAGATTACTGATATATTCATTCTTGATCCATCATCTGTCTAGGCAGCTCTGTGAACAACGTTTTGTTCATGAGTGTGACAAGCAGCAGCACATGAAAATGATGGCAACTAGTCAACATGGGAAATGTCTCCAAAAAGAACAGTTCCAGGTTAGGTGTGGAGGGGGGTTATATTCCCTGGAAGAAATGTTATTTGGCATCAGTGTTGTTTACTAGTCATTAGTGCTTATAGTTTTTCCAGTATTTTTACATGTAATACAGGGTGTACACATAGGTATGCCCCTCTCTGCAGAATCAGTGACTGTGTTTGTCAGTGTCTGTGTTGCATTTCGATAGATTCAACATTTGATCATTTTTCTTTGCTAATGAGCAGAAAGAGCCAGTTTCCTCACAGACCACCCTGTCAAGATTGCATTTATGTGGATTTTGCGTCTTTTTAAAGGAATTTAAAACATCCACCCAACCGCTTTTTCAGTACAGGGTCACGGTGGCTTTAGGAGTGCTGGGAGGGAGCATTTCCCTTCCCTACACCAAGTTTATCACTAGTTTTAGAATGTTAAACATTACTTTATTATCATTAAATGGAAATAAAATATAAGAAACGTGATTAGCCTTTAACATGGCACCACAATTAACTTGTGCGTGTGGAATTTTTTGGTCTCGATATTTTGGCCAAAAGGCCACTGAGGATCACAAGGCAGCAAACTGCGGGACAACGTCGATATGCAAGAACAAAACTATCCCAGTAACTCACTTCGTTATTTTAATGAATAATATAATTTGACTATTAAGCATTGCTTATTTAACAAATTGTATACTGTAAGATTGCTCTCAGTGGGACAATGAACAGAGCCGTGTGAAATGGGGAAGCACGGAGGGAATAAATATGTTAAGACAGGAGCGGAGAGGGATGAAAGGAGAACGGGGGGGATAATGAACACAAAAGAAATGCCTTTTAGCACAAACAAGGGGAACTGAATAGACAACGAAAATACAAAACGAGGATATGTGCAATTATCTTGGATGCCTTAATATTTTATCTTGCATCCAAATAAATCAAATTTAATTCAGATATGAAATTAACAGTTAATTAAAGGTTAAACAGAATTTCATAAACATAATACTTAATAGGAGATGACACAGGAAGGCAAAAGCAGGTATAAGAAGGACTAAAGTGGAAAGCCTGAAGTGGGAGTGTCCCAGAGGGGGGGGGGGGGGCGGGGTAGGTGTCCTCCAAAAGTTCCTGAAGCAGGTTGGAGCAGCCACTAAAGGGTCCAAAACCAGGGGATATAATAAAATAAAGGGCTAATATCATAATGATCAGCTTTGATTGTTAGAGGCTAATATGGTCGCCATTGCAGTTCCTCATCAGTGTTCCCCAACCTGGTCCTTGGGGAGCTGGGAGGGATCAAAAATGTGGACTGTCTGGGGTCCCCAAGGACCGGGTTGGAAAACCGTGATTTCAGTGCCGGCCTAAAGATACAGACAAGAAATGCATATGCAGCTAGAGATATGAGTTATGAGATGTTATTGTTTGTTATGATATGAGTGGACTTCCGTGACAACAGTTTGTTTACTTCTAAATCACATAAAGCTCAATTCTCAGACTTCTTTCAAACATCATGAGGGGTGGATGCATTTTGAAGTCTTAACAACTAAAAAAAATGGAGAGCAAAGTTTAAAATTAAAATTAACATCAAAGTTAAAATAATAACAATTATAATAATAAGAAGAATCTGCCAGTGTTTTAGAAAAGGATGCGGCCCTGGAAAAAAGTAGCAGGAGGAAGGCAGAGAACAACGTGGTCAAGAGGAGCGAGGTGGTCAAACAGAGCGATGACGTGGTCAAGAGGAGCGACGACGTGGTCAACAGGAGCAACAACGTGGTCAACAGGAGCAACGTGGCCAAGAAGAGTGACGACATGGTCAAGAAGAGCAACGTGGTTAAGAAGAGCGATGATGTGGTCAAGAGGACTACCCTGTCAAGATTACGTTCTGCCAGTGTTTTAGAAAAGGATGCAGCCCTGGAAGAAAGCAGTAGGAGGAAGGTAGAGAACAATGTGGTCAAGAGGAGCGACAATGCGGTCAAGAGAAGCGATGTGGTCAAGAGGAGTGATCACATGGTCAAGCCCTTTTCTACACCAAGGGTGTGGGACATGCCAAAGGTAGAGCCCTTAAGGCACCTTCTTAGAACACTTAAATTGGAGTAAACAATGTGCTACAGCAAAAATCTTTGCTTGTCTTAAAACCGGCCTGAAAAGGAGACTGATTCCATTCAGCTGGCCCAGAATGGAATTGGAGAAAATGGCAGTGGCCAAAGGGCGTGCCCAAGGACAGGCAGGCCCCAAGGAAGAAGTGGGAGAGAGGAGGAGGAGGTCCCAGCTAGCCAACCTGGACCAAGTGAAAGCAGGAGCCGAGCCCCAAGCCGCCTACCCTGCGCGACCGGAGAGAGGCCAGGGACTCCCTCAGAAATCTGCTGAGCAGCTGCTCATATATGGGCTGATGGGCTGCCGCCGCGGAAGAAGGACTGACAGAGACTTTAGGCGTTAATACAGAGATGAAATGCGATAAGAGTAGACAGGCTAAGCTAAGCTAACATAAGATAAGATAAGATACGATAGGCTAAGATAAGACATGATAGGCAAGGCTAAGCTAACATAAGATAAGATAAGATAAGATAAGATTAGATACGATAGGCTAAGATAAGACAGGATAGGCAAGGCTAAGCTAACATAAGATAAGATAAGATAAGATTAGATACGATAGGCTAAGATAAGACAGGATAGGCAAGGCTAAGCTAACATAACAGTTCAACGCCGGACTACAAAACTGATTTCTGGGCTAAAAGGAATGTCTTAATAGGAGCGGTTAGCTGAGCTCAATCTGTTCAGCCTGGAGCAAAGGAGAGAAAGGGGGAGCATGATCCAGGTATATATGATTCTAACAGGGCTGGATGCTGTCCAAGTAAAATCGCTGAGCTACTAGTGGAATTCTCCCCAAACAAGCTTTATGGGCCGAATGGCCTCCTCTTGTTTGTAAATTTCTTGTTGTTATGCTCTATAAGATAAGATAAAATTAGTTTAGAAAAGATAAGACGGGATAAGTTAAGCTAAGCTAACATAAAATAAGATTAGATACGATAGGCTAAAATTTAGCATCGCTAAGTTTTTAGGCACTTATACACATACCCATCACAGCATTTTTATTTGGCACTCTCATCGTCAATAAGCGAAGACAGGAATGGGAGGGAAAAGCTGTTATGAAAAAAAGTGTGTCAGAATCACAGAGTTCCCTCATTTTAATGCAGAAAGACTCATTTCAGGTTTACTGAGAGCTAATGGTTTTAAAAGCGGCCGTAAATAACGCGGGCTTAAGTCCGGCTAATGGGCTAATGGGCCTCCGGCTCCGCGCCGCTGATTTATAACATTTAAATGCCAACTGTTCAGGTAAGTAACAGGTAAAGGTGTCAACAGGCACTTTTTACTTAAATTAATGCTAACGTGCATTACCACTTAGTGACGTTGATTCGTCCTGGTTTGCTAACTAACTATTGAGGTAATGTGAACAGGAAGCCATAGTCTTCCACTTGGGGATTCCGCTGGGGGTTTCTGGAGGCCTTGGCTACAAATGCAAACTATATATTTTCAGTGTTTCACGACCCCCTTATGTTCGTGCGCGGTGTTCGGACCTGAAAAAAATAAACGCTAATGGGTAAATCGCCGATCGAGGCGGGATCGTCAACCTGTCCCTATAGAAGGACGAACATGCCCGCGGTAAAATGTTTAGACTTAGGAAAATGAAAAGTTATATATGAAATATGCATTTCGGTCAAAATGTCAGAATTTGCTGTGGTGATGACCTCCCGCGGACATCAAAAAGGCAAGGAGCTCTCATGATACATAATTTTCTTTTCGCACGCAGCCATTCATTGAGCCAAAGCTATCTGGTCGGTTGAAAGGAGACCGTGTTAGATAAAAGAGCAGATAGCGAGAGGTTTCTCCTCAGATCATCCAGAGACGAGCATGTGGCTAAAACGTCTGCTCTTCAGAAGTATTCTGCTCTGTTGCAGTTTGCAGTTGTTTTTTTCTGCAAACCCAGAGAACATTAACAACATGTTGCTTAGAGTGAAATTCATGAAGATGAAAAATATATGTCAAGGAATCTGAGCTGACATTTGATTCCTCCTTATAGGCACATAAGATATTTCATGCCACTAATTCTAGTCACATAACATTCTTGCCTGAGGGAGCAATAATATGGCCTGTCTGGGGGTCTCTGAGGTCTGGGCTGAGCAAACCTGTCATTTTAAATATAATTTTTCTTTTGAAAAAGAGGGCAAAGATTCAGACATGAGTGAAATTTAACACATTATTCTTTAAGAATGATATGAATTCCTCTATGCACTCTTGCTTCTACCCTTTAATATAGCCATGACTGGATGCATGACACAAACAGCAGCAGACAGTATGTATTGAGATTTACTGGCAAACGCAGCAGAGTACAGCCGTCTTTCAATATTTCAGGCATACGTCCAAATCTGAAGCCCCCGCACACCTGTTAAAGCTTACTGCAACACCATTGACAACTTACTGCAGTGCATCATTCCTCATCAGAGTAGATAGATAGCTAGATTTTTGGATAAATAAACCAGACAATACGGTCACACTAGACATTAATAACTGCATGACTCACATCAGCACTAATGTGAGGTAATACTGGTTCATAGACGTTAAAATTTCATATCATCCAGTTCAGCAATAAAGCAATTAGCAATTTGTTAAAAAGAGAAGGCTAAAAATGTTAAATTACTAAAGGTGTGCAACTCAGTGCCACAATCAGCACTGCACCCGTGTAGAAGCTGATCCAAATGAACAAGGATGCAAGCTGACCAATGCTGACAGCATCTGGGGAGAAACTGATTTCATCTCTGACTCTGCTGAGCAGGGTCTGTTTTACTTTCATTCTGACTGGCAGTAAAGAAAAAAAAAATCACCTTTTTCCAGAGTGGAGTGTGAAAAAACGGCTGACACGGCTGGCAGCGGGCTGCCTGTGCCGGGAGACGGGGTGCTAGCAGTGTCTCCTGACACGTCGAAAGGAGAAGAATCGTCTCTAAATAGCTCATCGCTTTGGACCCGTCTGCTTGTGAGGGTTACAAAGGGCCAAACAGGAACCAGAGAAAAGCTCCCAGGTGCTTCTTCAATCTACTTTTACAGAGATACTGCATATTTACACATATCTTTAATATGATGGAAATTGCTTAACGATTTCACCAGACTTGCCTCTGGTTTCATACTTAATGGGAGGTCATATTACCATATACGTTGACAGTGAAAGAGGACTGAAGCTTTGCTCATTCAGTCACTTGTTTTTTGGAAGGGTGCATCACATTTGATAGATGCCACTGCGCATATAATAAAATGTATTATTCAAAGCACTGATTGGTGTCCTCCTTTATAATCGGCACAATAAAAATCATCCAGCCACTCGTCTTCCAGAACCACTTAGCTAAAAGAGAGAAGTACCAGTCTTTCCCAGGGTAGGGAACACCCTCAATGGGGGGTCAGTACGGCGTCAGGGTGCACACCCACACATTTAAAGATGCTAAACTGAGGTATTCAGAATAAATGTGGACAAAGGGGAATGTGCAAACAGGAGAGGAGACTCCACCGAGATCTAGGCTGGGAACGAAAGCCATAACCCTGGGATGATGAGGCTATGGGGCCACCTACTGTACCACCTGTCACCCCAATCAGCAAAGCATCTAGAACCGTCTTGCTGAACTAGGATTATTATTAGGCATCCAGGGTCTTGTTATTATTAACAAAGATTCGTGCCTAAGAACAGACCCTCATCTTTATGCAAAATGGTGCGGCATCAGTACCGCCGCTCCCTATACGCAGAGTACGCAATCTGCTTAGGGCACCAGCTCCCAGGGGGGCACCATCCCAGCTGCTCAAAAAAATCGTTTTGTATATTATAATAATAATTTAATATCAATAATATACATATACAAATAAACAAAAATATAAACGTATATATTGCATTTTAGGGTGAGCGCAGAGTAGGCTAAGCACACGTGATGACGCGCGCGCCCTCACCTCTGTTACGGCTGCCTATTTGGCCAAAAATGATAATAATTGAACAATATGCCTGGTCCTGGAAAGAG
>JAODKM010000008.1:15617100-15634512 GCA_026780845.1 Petrocephalus sullivani | reverse complement strand
CAAGGAATGTCGTAGTTGTATAACTCCCTAGACAACTGATTTTTTTTCCCCTTATCTGTTTTATATGAGGTAATCCTGTGTTATTTAAAGTCTGCGCTTTGTTGTTTTGTTTCTGCTGCTGTTTTGATGATGTTTTGTTATTTTTGTATGATAATGAAAATGCAATAAATATAATTATAAAAAAATAAAATGTTTTGGTCTGCACTTCTGACCATTAGCTCAGAATAAAGGGAGCTGACCAGGTGCAGAATAACTTCTCTGGGAGTCCTCAGCCGACATGGTTAGGAGACCCCCAAATGGGCCACTTGAGCTATTTTATGAGCCAAAAGGAGCTGATTGCATACAGAGAGAGAACAGCAGCCTGCTCCCCCTAACGCATGAGCTGGAATAAGCATGGAGTGGAAAGAGAAGCAGCAGGCGTACAGGATGAGGCAGGAGCAAACTCACCTGGCTCCGGAGTGTAGGTGAAAGGCTGGACATCGTGGGACCTCCCGGCGTTAGTCAGCACATAAATGCCCACCGACACCGGAGCGGAGATGGCCAGGTTCTGATACGGCGGCACTTTCACGATTAAGTGATTCTGCAGGAAACCAAAAAGGGGGACACCAGCGATCAGCTTCATCTGGCGAGGCTCGAGGTGCGGAGCAGATAGGAATTACACAGAGCATGCAGAGATGCCAGTAGCTGTGCAAAAAAATCAAAGATAGTCAAAAGGAAGTAGGAAGGTTGATATCGAGGTCATATCAAGAGAAGCTTCTGTGTATTTAGATGCTGGCAAGATATTCAAGACTCAAAAAGAAAACATTCAAAAACAACTGTGGTTTTAAAGCATAACATTCAAACTTAGACCTGCAGATCCGCAGCCGCAGCCAAAGCCTAAGGCAACATTGACAAACAAGTCAGAGAGGATCAGTCTAACATAACATATCATCATTTTTACACACAATAACACTCTGCACATCACTGAACCTAAAGCACTTTAGAACAGGGAAAAAACTTGCAAATGAAAGTAATTTATCTTTAAATATATTTAAATGGACATTTTAAAAAACACATTACCTGGTGGAATAATTCTGTGTCGATCTCAGCTTCTGCCTTCCAAGATTTCTCATCTTGAAAAGAAATGTACTTAACTTATCTCATAGATATATAAGGATATATAAAGATATATGAGGATACTTCAACAGATACAATGGGAATGAGATGCATTGGATGTAAATGCCTGGGTGCCTGTCTGTACCTGAGGCGTTTTCCTGGAAGATGACTTTGGTTCCCTTCAGGAAGTTCTTTCCGATGAGGAAGACCTCCTCCCCTCCCTTGGCTGAGCAGCTATGCAGGCTCTTCTTCAGGATTTCGGGCACCCCCGCTGGCTGGGCTGTGGCCAGAAAAGAACACAAGCAGGCCGCTTTAATGAGGAAGGCAGAATCAAACCGAAATGCTTCCCACAAAAATGGCAGGAATGTTAGAAATCTTCAGGGCTCCAGCACTTCAGACAGCACTCGTACAGGCAAGATGCCTGATCACCACTTACTATTTCTTCCAACAAAACAGCTAAAATCCATTACCCAACACACCCCAGGGCAACCAGAGCTGGAGTATAGAGACACTGATCATTCGGTTTTCCTTGGAAGCAGCATTCATAGATGACTGAGTGAGTTCAGACCGTGCTGGCTTCCCTTCTGTGGTACGGTCATTGCACCAATGGTAACATGGTGGTCTAATGGTTAGGAAAACAAACTTGTGATTGAAAGACTGATTTGAATTCAAATCCCTGAACAGTAAGGTACAACGGAGGCATGCTGAGCAAAGTACCACCCCCCCAAGCACTGCTCCCTGGGCGCTGAGTTAGCTGCCCACTGCATGTTACAGTGCCACATACCGGTTAAATGCAGAGGACACATTTTGTTGTTCTTGTGCGTCAACAATGTCATCACAAAGAAAAAAACAGCAAGACCACTATCTGCTCCATTCTTACCCAACTGTGGGGCACTGAGTTTTGTTGCAAACATTATAACAAGCCCTCCACCCCCACCTCCTATGCATTCCCACAAACCTCTCAGCTTTTTACAAGTTTCCCCCATTTCACGTAGGTCTGGGAAATTAAATATTTTTTTATTCATTTTTACCAATATGATGTTACATTAATATTCTGCACCCTGCATTTCTCCCTGGCGTCTTTGGTGTTCTCCATGCTTCTTCATCTTCTACATGATCTGACTGGTAGTTTTCCATATGGCGCCATCAGGTGGGTTGGTTCTATCAAGAGTTTTCTGGAAATATACTGGAATGTGTCCTTGGCTGTGGAAGCTCAGAACACCTTATCTTTGTGGAGGGTCCGACATGGGGTTGAGACACAGATGAAGATGTACACGTTTCACAGATCCAAGAGCATCTCATTTTCTTTCATCTCATATTGCGACTGTTTTATCTATTTTTCATTACAGTTAGTCACTATGAAACTCAACCATCTTCAGAGGAGGTCCTTGCTGATTCATCAGCAGCTGCCCGATCTACCCGTTACGTGTGAATTTGGTGAGCTACCTTCTTTTACAACATAACTGATACAGCCAACGCTGTATGTAAAAATAACTCAGTAGTGAAGAATTAATTTTGGTTTATGTGATAGCAATCATTAATGTTTTAAGTTTGACGTACACATTTTAATTTGCCTTCCTGAAGGTACTATACAGAGTCTACAGTTTAATATCCAGTTACTGGACAGGGATCACTGCTCCTTTGTCTGGATTCATTATTTAGGCCATCTAGTCAGGGACCAGCTCTGCTTCATGTTATTATGAATCACTGAAATAATCAGTGAAATTCACCTGAGGTTTTTGCCTGATCTGTTTTAGTGAGAGTTGGATGATAAAAACAGAACAGTGCACTTGCCTTTGTATGTCTATATGTTGTTATTGAATGTGAACTATAGCTTGTTATTTTGTGCATTTCATGATAGAAAAATTTAAGCCAAGTCGACTATTGTTAAAGGTGATATGGAACCTCCTGAAGTGACAATCAGTGAAATGTTTGACGAGCTAAACAGATGTGGACGATAGCTTTGGCTTAGTTATTCGGACCAAATTCATGATTAAGGCTGACAAAGATGATACTTGGCCATTAAATGGCATTTAAACGTGTTTGGAGTAGGAGCAAACATATGAGAAAGACGCTTGGATCTTTCTGGGAAGAGCTGGCGTAAGTGAGAGATGCGCTGAAGCAGACTAGAGAAAGCGGGAACCTGCTGCGGAGGGTGGCTGCATGCGCTGAAGCAGACTAGAGAAAGCGGGAACCTGCTGAAGAGGGTGGCTGCATGCGCTGAAGCAGACTAGAGAAAGCGGGAACCTGCTACGGAGGGTGGCTGCATGCGCTGAAGCAGAATAGAGAGAGCGGGAACCTGCTGCGGAGGGTGGCTGCATGCGCTGAAGCAGAATAGAGAAAGTGGGAACCTGCTGCGGAGGGTGGCTGCATGCGCTGAAGCAGACTAGAGAAAACAGGAACCTGCTGCGAAGGGTGGCTGCATGCGCTGAAGCAGACTAGAGAAAGCGGGAACCTGCTGTGGAGGGTGGCTGCGGAGCAAATGAAAGTGGAGCAGGAAGTGGGTGACATCACCAGGACATTGTCCACTTGGTCAGTCCGTCCTGTGAAAGTGTTAGAGGTTCTGAAGCACTTGGAATGGGGTGGAAAAAAAGCACCCTATGAGAAATGGCAGGATGCCGAGCTAAAGAGACACCGACACGAGCAATTAAGGGCATGATGCCTCATTCAAACAAAATAAAAAAAGATCTGGGTGACAAAACACAGCACATTCAACTGCATATGCATAGAGAGACAGCAAAGCCGGAAGACATTTACAAGTGATCGAAAGAAACTCCCCTGTAAGGGATGTTGGATATGGGGAATCAAAATAAATGACCAATAGTTTTATGTGCTGCACCCGTGTGATGGTATGGAATTTTGAGCACACTTTTCACCTCAACAGAACAAAAAGCTGTGGAAAAGTGGACATTAAGGAGCTAGGAGACAATAGGCAGGATTTGCCTGGGATGAACTGTACAATGACATCAAATCAATCCGTCATTCCAAACCTGACTGGTGTCTAGTGATGTCATGTTCGCAGAAGAAAGGAGCAGCCATTATGGATTTCTATACCCACTTTCAAGTAGCTTGGGGTCAACACACTGAGTTTCCAGATATAAAAACAGCAGATCAAGCTGGTGGAAGCAGCTGTGCGCCTCTGCAGACGGCCCTTCTTAATAATGCTGACCCTGAAGTGAGGCGTTTTCATAAAGCCATGCGTGCAGATTGGGAAGGTGCAGGTATGACACGCTGCAATAGCCGATTCCCGTGTCAGACTTAGGCATGACATGGAAGTGAAGCTGCATGGCGTTCAAGGAAAGAAGGACACCAGAACTCCTGCCCCTGCTCACGTCTATGGAACGACGATCAGACAGACGATATGCAAGTGGGCTATCAATCAGGCTCATGGAGTAAACTTAATAACGGATTGCAATTTCAGCAAGAAGAGAAGTTTCAAAAAGCTCTTGACTGCAAGAGAAAATAAATCTCACAATTTTGTGCATTGGCAGTTAAATTCATTGGTACCTACAATTACCAGCCTTCTGTGTTTGAATGGAAAGTTTAGACAGACTTCATTCTCTTGATTAGGCTGAAGGCACACAGTAAGTTGTGAGTGTCTGTGATTTCAAGATCATTTTCAGCTGTCAAAAACCCTGTTTTATATTCAATGCTTAAATCATATTTTAAATACCAAAAATTACTCCCTCGCATTCTGACAGTTATCCTGAAGTTGTTGTTTCTGTAGACTGGGTGTGATCTCCTGCTTGGAAGTGAACGCTGTATTTTCAACAAGATCTAAGAATATATCAGTGGCATTAACATGGGAACTGATTCTCAATAGGAATGAGAACCTCCAATACCACACAGGACCTATAGCATAATCCACCATGACCCAGGCATTTATAGAACATAATCCATCATGACCCAGTGACGAGGGAAGGGTTTAATCTCTTAAATCCCTTGTGAATCTCACAGGTGAGGTTTAAGCCTAAAGCGACAGATGGATTCCTAGAATAGTTGGGTGGAGCCCCAACGCAGCATAGGACACACTTACTGCAGAGGATGGGTGATGAAGGGGCCTGGAGGATGAGAACTGAGCCATCAGGCCGTGGGATGTTGACCCGGAAGACCAGCCGGGCACGTGTGCTCTTCTTCTTGGAGCCAGCCACCCCAATGCGGGCCTCCACGTCAGCGTTCCTCAGTTTCAGAATGCCCACGCAGTCCACCCTGCAGGGGAGGGCACACATATTAGCCCAGAGATGGTGTGCGCTGCAAGCCTTCTGCAGGCAGGGGGCACCACTGGTATGAGAAGCACCCCATGGGGGTACCATCTGGGAGAAAAACATGGCTGTCCCACTAACAAATAACATCTTTCCATCTCAGGAGAACCCTACTTTCCAAGACAGATTAGATAGGAGAAAATTTCTCCAGAGAGCTGACTTTAGGAGTAAATGGCATGTATCATTGTATGAGCTGTTGCTATGTCTGGTGGCTCATCACACGCTTTCAATCAGGCCGGCGTTACGACTCGGAAATGATGAGTCACTGCATCTGCTGATAAGAGGGAGAGAATGCGTCCTTACGCCAACGTCATGCTGTTACTGGGGTCGAGACACACTTCGATGACGGTGGTGCCCTCGATGTCCACCTCCTTACAGGCAGTCGTGTTGCGGCCAGTCACCCTGCAAGCCTGGTAGAATCCGTGCGGCTTCACGCGCCCTGTGTCATTACCCACAAACACCTGCAGGATCACTGCCTCATTCACGCCCTCCAACTGTGGGGACAAATGTTGACATTTTTTCAGTGGCAAGCACATGAATGGTCATGGGGTTTGCAGAATGTTCACATGATCAAGTCAGCAACTGCACACATTAATTACAGATATTTTTGGTAACACTTCCTTCAAGGTGACAGAAAGACTTAGTAATGGTGTGTTCCATTTGCCCTCGGATTCCGAGTCTTGAAGCCGGAAGTGACGACATGCGCGATCCCGTTTCTCGGAGATCCGGGAAATATCTCGAAGCAGTCCAGAGTATCCAGAGTTTCTGATTCAAGATGGCAGCTCAGTGATATTTACATTTTTTAAGCACTTTAGCGCTGTTTGAGTCAACTTCATAAGCTGTGTACACCATACAGTGTTATTATAGTTGATAGATGTCTTGCTACAGTCATGTTATACGTGAAATGCAGCATTCTGTGTCGTTTATCTACTGGCAATGCTAAAGAATTGTTTGGTCGATGTTGCAAACAAATGACTAGTTGAACCATGAGTCGCAGATCCTGCGCACCTGAGTCGAAAAATTCCAATAAAAAAATGTAGATGCCTTAGGGTATGCCTAGCTTTAACCTTATCAGAGTTCTAGCTTCTGTGGCAAAATCTGACACGGTTTTCCCCGAGTTTTCAGCGGATGTGACGTACTCTCGGCAACCGAAACTCGGATCCCAAGGCAAATGGAACGCACCAAAACTCAGTTACTACTGAAGTACAAATTATGAACAAATATAGTTGCTAAATATGATAAAAAATGTGTCATGATTCATTAATGATGAACAAACATGCCACCAGTTTTTAACTTGTGTTATTCATTATTTGTTCCTTCAATGGTTTACTAAGATTTATAGAATTAATAGATATAGAGACAGATATAATAACTGCTTGGGTTAAATGATGTATCATCATTAACAATGAACAAATATGAGATCAACTGTAACAATTTGTGGTTAATCAATACAAAAGCAATAGAAATAATTAGCGACCAATATTGGTTTTTTAGGTCCGATATCGATACTGATCATTAATGGGGCCGATATGCATTCGCTTATATGTGCTTTCTTTGCATCCATCTTCAATGAGAATGTGGCGATATATAGTCCACTGTTAGAGTACGGCTGTTCTGAATGTTACTTTTTAAATGAATGGCAAATGATTAAATATACAATATAAAACAAAAAAAAGTGATATATATTTTTTTTCTTTTACAGATTAAGTATTCATAACAGTTTAAGCAAGAAAAAGACATTAAAAATAAAGCATCGAATAAAATGTATATGCCTGAGCTAAACAAATCAAATTAATAGATGCTTTAAAACCATTAATACCTTTTGCTTAATAACATGACAGTTTGGTGACGCATTTAAATTAGCAATAAGAGACTCCATATTGTTGTCAGCTAACGTTACACGTATCATGTGAGAATCTCATAGGTTTGAGAGTAATGCAAGTACTGTAATGTAAAGTAAGATAAGCAGCGTGGAAGCTCAAATAAGCTCCTGTTGCTGCTACATAACGCTGTTAGAACTTTGTCATTACAGGTAACATTGCTGGCTCATACAGCAGTGTACTACATTCACTAAAGAAAAAATACCCGGTCTGTTTATCTGAATTAACGAGATACACTTTACATAAACACACATTTGGGTGTTATTTTTTTCTTTAGTGAATGCATGGCGCTTCCGTAGGCTCATGTTACCGCCACAACAAGGGTCATTATTTGGGCATTTTCAGTGGTGTAACTGGGAAAGTGGGAAGTGTTTTGTAACTGTTTTAATCTGGGGAAAAATCAGCTGCTTTACCCCCCCAGTCTCAGCAACAGTCCTTGCTCAGCTGAAACTCCTCTCTCCTCTTGCCCTCCGTGGGGCTTCAGGCTGCGCTCGTGTGTGAGCATGGTGTGAGTGACAGCAAGTCTTCAGCATTGACTGGCTATTACTAGTGTGACATAGCCAATCAGAGATTGTTGTGGGCGGGACATTAAGTGAAGCAGCGGGATGAGAGCAAAGAGCGCAGAGGAACAATTAAGGAACAATTAAAATAAAAATGCCAAATCCAATAAAATCGGCAAAATGCCTAATATCGGCTCCAAATAAGCGACCTGGCCGATAATTGGTCGAGCCCTAGAAATAATCCCACATTATTTCTGTCACCATAAGCAAAGTATTTTTAAAGTTTGAAGGATGGAGTAATATCAAATGGAGCAGATGTATTACTTCTGCTCTTAGGCGATCACCAGGAAATGTGCACATGTGCATCTGTAGAAAGTAATCTCATTAGCTAATTACACGTGTGGTGCACGATAGGATGTCAAAACTTGAGCTACACATCACATGGTTTATTTCAAAAAGTGGATGTAGTCTGAAAGCATGAACCCGAGTCTCTGAATTTATACACTGACTGACTTGTGCTGTCACTAACTGTAGCAGCCATTAAATGAGAGCTGGTAGTACTTAGCAGATGAAGCTAGGAGGCCAGTGAAAGATGCGGGCCAGGTACCTTGACGGTGGGGAAGCCCTGCTGTGTGCGATCCTTGACCGAGCCTCGGCTGCCCTCTGTCAGGTATCGTGCCCTATGCTGGGTCTCGGGCTGCACCAGGATCTTCAGCTCTTTGCCTTCGGCCTTCACCGGGAACTGGCCCAACAGCGTCCCGCCTTTCTGACTGGCTGCCGGGGGACATTCCGTTGAGCTGCAGAACAAATATTAAAATCCCCAAGATAAATGCAAATGAATTTAGATAAACCAACATTTAATATCCGAGGGTGACTTCGCGACATGACAGCAATGCTATCGTGTTGCCAAGACATTATAGAATGCACTGGTTAACCAGTCCAAGATGCCAGCACTGCTAATTGTGTACTCTAGGAATTCTAAACCAACTGGGTCAGATGATTACTGCTTTAGGATATCAGTAAGTAGTATGCAAAATTTTGCAATCATTTGTGATGCAAATACTGAGCCTAGCCCTTGACTCACTGCAAAGGTTTGCAAAGCTAGGCCTCTGATTTGCCATGTAAATGCATTAACTATTATGTGACTGGTATCTTTAACTAGTTCCCAGGCTATGGCGATGCCCTGAGGGGCAGATAATCACTCCTTCGCTGAAACCATAGGCTTTGGCCCGCGCCGCTAAACGGCTCCAACAGAATGCCAAGCGTGTGTTCGTTTATCCACAGAGGAAGGATCAGCCTGGGTCTTGGAACCCTGCCTCCACTCAAAGTAGAAGGCCAGGGTCAAGGCCTGGATCCCAGCCACTTCCTATCAGCATTCCAGCAGAGCCGCAGCCTCACGCGGCTTCCAGCTCACTGCCTGCCGTTTACAGAGCCATTTACAGAGCAGCTTATCTGGGCCGTGTGAGGGGCATAGGCCTGTCTGCAGGCATAGGCCCTGGACTGGCTGCAATTAATCAATACACAGGCTGCACCATCAAGAGCCATCCATTGCTTTAAGGGAAGAAGAGGGATAGTCTGCTATATACCTACTGAGTTTACTGCCATGATCGGCCTAAACCAGACTAGGGTGTCCTTTTCAACAGACTTGCTGAGTTAAGACTTAAACCAGACTAGGGTTTGATTAAAACTGAAAGAGTAACACACTTCAGTAAACATTTTAGTTTCTGATTACATCAAGTCAAAACACACAGACAGAAGTGCTTTGTACCAGTCTTTAATACTTTGACTATCAATTTATTGTATAGAGCAGTATGGCAGCACTGTAAGCAGCACTGTGGCTCCACATGGCCAGGTTCAGGGCTCTCAATCCAGCCCCTGCTCTGCATTTGTGTGTATCTATATGTGGAGTTCACAAGTTCTCTCCATCTTGCATGGGTCTCCTACCCCAGTCCAAAGATTAATTAGTCTCTCTAAATCGCTAGTAGTGTGCATTTGTGAGCATCCTGTGATGGACTGGCATCCTGCCCAGGGTGGCCCCAGCTTTGTGTCCAACGTAGCCTGGGGGAGCTTCCAGGATAAACGGCTGAAAGATGGAGGCATTTTTTGTGGTTATTTAAATGAATGAAACCCCTTAAACACTAAGCGTTTGAGACCTGAAGATTGTTTTATTTTGTTATTTTGCATAATATGTAGGTCATATGGGGGTAATTTGCTTGTGCGCTTTAAAAATCCGCAGCTACTTCATTTCTCTTGGTCCACTTTGGGAATGACCAAGTAGCAGACAGCATCTTCACGACACCAAGGGAGGAAAGGCTTCCGAAAGGAAGTCCAGGGGGACGTGTGACTAACAGAGGGTCCTTTCACAGAGGCCAGGTACACCCACCTCGCTTTGGGACAGGCCTTGCTGTCGGGGCCCAGCTGGGACAGGACAAAGTGAGGCCCCTTGGCGCTGTCAGCGTCGAACACGTCCATGCTGGCCTCCTCGGCCGGGGCGGGCTTGGGCCCGGGCCGCTGGCGCGGCGTGCGCTTGCGCGACTTGCGGGGCACCTCACTGTTGTCATTGTAGGAGTTGGAGCTCATGAGGCTGAAGTTGGAGGCGGAGTCGTCCATCCACATGCTGCTGCTCTGCTCCGAGTCGGGCAGCAGCTCGTCCTGGCAGGACATGCGGCTGTCGTCCAGCAGGTCTTCCGGCGGCGGCGAGATGTTCAGCACGGTGCGCCGCTTGGATGGGGTGGTCTGGTGCTGGGCGCCAGCTGCTCCTCCCGCCGCCGCTCCTCCTCCCGCCGCCGCTCCTCCTCCTCCTCCTCCTCCCGCAGCCACGCCTCCTCCACTGCCCCCGGCCCTGCTGCTACCACCACCTCCACCACTGCCGCTGCCGGGGCCTCCACCGCCGGACGCAGCGGCGCCTCCTAGCGGGCCCTCCGCACCGAGCATCTCCGCTCCCCCTCGGGTACTTACCCCCTCAGCCGGAGCGCAGCTGTCGTGAGCGGAGCCCCGGTCAGTGACTGAGGTAGAGGAGTGTATGGTGGGGCTGGAAGAGGCAGGAAAAGCAGTGCGAGGACCTCCCATGGGCATAGAAGAGGAGGTGGAGATGGCATCTGCGGTGTGTACAATCGCACAGTGAATAAGGGCATCTCCACCAGTGTTGGCTAGCAGTCCCATTCAAGCAGCGAAATTTTTTTTTCCTCCCAATTTTAAATTCCATTTTTTTTTTTTTTATTTTGCATCATAACTTGTGCGTGTGCTGCGTGTGCAAATATGTCGACTGCGTATGTGTCCATATGCATACATTTATAAAAAAAAATAAATAAAATTGTGGTTAAAGGTTAAATTTAAAATTGAGAAAATATTGGCCTCCATTACAATTTTTTTTATTTTTATTTTTTTAACAATTCGGGAAATAAAGGTGATTGAAATGTAAATTGAGGCAGATAAAAAAAAAACATAAAAAATTATCTATTGTGATTGTTTTATGATGTTCATCAAACTTTAGCAGAACAAAGTGGGAAAAAATTGTTCAAGTCAATTCCCGAAAAAAGTTCAGAGCGAATGACGATTATCATGTGTCAGATGATGCATGCCAATTGGAGCTTTTTCCCCCACACAGGTTGAAACAATTTGGTTGGGACTGAGCGTAGCCATGGAAACAAAGTAAACAAGCTTCTGACCTATGAAGCAGAGAACTGCAGACCATTTTATATGCAGACACTCCCTGCTTCAGAGGGAACTTCCTGGAATAAAAATGAGACAGCGAATGAGCAACAAAAGCTGGTCATTCAAGGTTTAATCTTGTATAGATGTTTTTAAGCAAATTCTGTGAAAATGGAACTGACAGTTTAGCATTTGTATTTCCTTCAGCCTGGGTCATCTGACAAAGCTACAGAAGGGTTAGAGACGAGTCTGAGGTGGCGAAGGCTGACCACAATTCAAAAGCATTCTGAACGAGGTGGTTATGGAGAATCGGCATGCGGGCTTCTGGCAGATAACAGTAGTGGCTCGATAAAAGCAGAGCGGAATGAAATGAAGTAGATATGTGCCTTGTTTCAAATATGTTCCATTTGTACTGACATGCTATTGTGTTTCGCGTTAATGAATTTTCTCCAGTTGGTAAGCATTTAAAAGTAATCGGATTATGTGGACACATGTCAAACTGAAGCAAACAGCTTACAGAGCAGGTTATTAAAAACTATTTAAAACTCCTGGCATATTGGAGGCATCACATGAAAGGGATTAATCACCATACTTGCTTTACAGAGTAAGTGTCGGGAAAGTGCTGGAAAAGGCTTTGTTCCATTAATGTTCTGTTAATGTGGGAGGGCAACATTCCTCTCCAAGTATTACTACAGCAGAGGCCTACTACAGAAGTCCCAGAAGGCCCCTCTGCTTAAGGACATGTGTGTGGGAAGGGGCAAAGAGAAGCATTTTGAGCAAAGTGGAGCAAAAGCCCAGTCAGCAATGCAGCGGAGGAGGAACTGTGGCCAGACACCACCAGATAAAAATGACAGCGGCGACTCCCATCCAAACCACAGCAGCGACAAGCTGCAAAAGTGAGACGCAGCAGTGAGTTTGGATAAACAAGAGGGGGGGGGGGGGAACAGGGCCAGGCTTGTATGTCAACAGATTCATACACGCAGGCCTCAAACTGCAGCAATGCCAGAAGGGATGAAGTGGCTGGGAATCTCAAAGGCCACCTTTACCTAGTGTTGACACGGTTGCTCTGATGTTCTGCCGCAAGGCAGTAAGAACACCTTTTCTTACTGTAAAGCTGCTAAAATTATAAAAACATGCACCAAAAGATACACGAAATAAGAGCAGCTCTTGGCACAGCAAGAATGGATCGTTGCAGAGAAGGGGAGAAGCTCTCTGGTATTTTAATGCATTTTCATCAGTGGGATTCTGGGACAAGCCAATGAAGACAAACCCACAAACAAAATTAAGTTTATGGTCTAATTGGGACTTTCACATAGACGAATTTCTGAAAAACAGCTACATTTTACCACATGCAAAAACAAAAATATGGGAATAATGGTCCAAAAGCAGTAAGAACTTACTTCGTACCATTTAGACAAGAAATAGTTCAACTCAGACCTCAGGGTTGATCTTACGCGATCATTTCTGGATAAATCAATAACGACTAAGAAAAGCAGAAAAAAGCTGAAGACTAAACAGGAAAAAGCTGACTGGCTGTGTTTTATTCTTATTGATTATGCTACCTGACAAACACACTAACCTGATAAAAAACAGAAAATATAGTAATCATGCATACTTTATGAAACAAAAGTAAAAAGTCGTGCTTCGATTTTCATAATTCAAGCATGCGTATGGAATGTTATTAGGGAGAAAAAAAAAAAAATCACCTTTTAAGGGGATCCAAAAACCACCGGTGATAAGAACTGCAGAGCAGGAGAGGATACAGGAGAGGGGAGGCTGCCAGATGTTCAAGAATGCTTTCAAATTGCTCATCCCTTTGCCTCTCTTTCTTACAGCTGACCATCACATTGAGGGCCTGTACCATCATGAAGCCTTCAACACACAGCGCCCCTCGAGAGCGAAAATGTAACTGAGCGTGCTTGGATGGTGACTTCATTTATTCCCATACACAACCAGCCAACAGGGTCTTCTCTGTTAGCTGTAGTTATGCAGCGTAGGCCGTTTAAAATGTGGCTAAAGTTTGAAAGTGCACATGTATCTAAAGACAGATACACATTGCTTCTTAAAAACATAGTGGCTCAGATGCTGAGAAAGGTCCACAGTTTAGGTGTTTCAGTGTATTTGCTCCAAAACAGGCTTTAAGGCCACTGATCTTCAGAGACCAACAAACAGATATTAGGTGACAGTTTGCTATTCGGAGGCATTCTAATGACACTGAGGGCAGACTGCAAATTGTAACTGCAATCTGCACATCCGAAAACCCAACAGGCTCCAGGCTCCCTAGCAGACCAATCAGGTTCCTCTAGAGGAGACCCGCAGCACATGGGTCAATCCAGTTCCATTTTCACACATTTCATATTCTATCCTATAACTTCAATAAAGGGAAACGAAACAGTGGTTTTTGGAGACCTTGATTTGTTTTTAACAATGGAAAACAGCTTAAATATATATAAAAAAACATTTAACAATGTCTGTTATGCAAAGTATTTCACAATTAGAGAACCGAATACTTCAAAAAGGAAAAAAAATGGGAACCACAGCCGACGGTCTGCAGCCACTGTGGGCACTTGGCCCTGTGCTGTCTATTTGCAGACCTCACTGCCAGCAGAGAAATTGCTTCCATGTGCTCGCGCTTTGAAAAACACAGCGGAGAGGCTGTTCTTCCCAAGACTCTGAGCAACAGCGAGTGAAGCCTGCTTAGTATAATCCCTCAGCTTTGTTTAGGTTCCCTACTCTTGGTTTTGGCCCCTCTGGTCATGTTGTTGTTACAGCCTAAGCACTATTTGGGGGCCTGTGCTGTATTAAGGGAGTGGCCATCTTTTATTGTCCTAACAGGCAGTCATGTGACCATGTAAGAATTTATCCTCGTGACAGCTGTAGTATTTGCAGTAGGGGAAATGAGTCACATGAAACTGTTAAACTAAAAAAATATAAAAATGTCCAGCAGATGGACGGGAGTGAAGGGACCCGTACCACTTGGGTCACTGGAATTAGAGCCTGGAATGTGAAAGCTAACCCTAACCCAAATCTCTTCCCCCCCCCCCCCCCCCCCCACCACTCCATACTTATTCCTTCCCTCCGATTCCCCCCTGCTGGACTGCTTATGTACCACTGATCCAAACAGGCTACCAGAACTGCTGAATAATGCGGATGGGGGGAGGAAAATCAGCATTACCCACCCTCAACTGTCCCTTCCCAATCGATTAGACTTTTGCACTTTTTATTTTTTGGTAGTTTGTGACATTAAAATTCCATTAGAACCAAGCTTAGAGACCTAGACTTAAAATGAATTTTAGAACAAATTAAAATAATTTTACCACCAGATACAGTGGTTAACATTTTTTATTCCTTTAATAACATTAGCCAATCGTGGGATTTCTACATTTTAAGTTCCTAAAGTTGTGGAACTTTGTGCCTCTTTTTAGCTATTTGAAAGAGGATAATCACAGTCATAATGAAGCAACACTTTCTCAGAAGTCAGAATACACCTTGATTAGTGCAGTCAACAATTTGGTATAAGAAGTGGTCTTGCACCCAGGGTTTCTCCGATTCACTTGCTTTGAAGAAGTAACACCCTTCCATGGTTACGCTGCAGAGCAGGAGAGCAGTTTTAACAAGCCTGCTAAGTCCCCCAGATTAGAACCACCTTACTAACTTCACTCGACTTTGCGACAATGGTTCAGCCATAATGGCCAATGAAAGAGAAGCACTACAGCGCTAACTGATGCTTCATGACCATTTACATCTAAAACATGTACCACATGATGCATGAACACATAAAAGGATACTTTAATTACAACAGGGTTAAATTGACATTACACAAAGAAATCCAAGCCAATTTCATGCCCTAATTATTTACATAGCTACATGCACACAGCTAAGAGAAGTATACATGTACTGACTGACTATTAGTAGCTCTTAGACAATAGACTGTCATCCTATTACAAAAGCATGCCTTCTTTAAAGGGGCAGACGGGCTGAACTGAATATTCCCTTTGTGACGTAGCAGTTTTCAACAGCCATTAGTGCTGAGGAAAGAGTTTGATTAATACACACATACAGGAGGTACAAAGTCCAGTTAAATGAAGCCACCAATAAAAAGATAACATTTATTTTTACTCAATTTCCAATTTTTGACTGAAACCAAAGCTGAATTTAAAAAGCATGGTTTTGTACAAAGCCTAAATGCAATTTCATTACTAAATCTGTTAATCTCCGTAACATAAAGGTTTAACACCTGAGACTTCCCTGGCAATTTATGTTTACATTGGTAAACTCAAGCTGGTTGCAAACCAGCCGTTGCCCTTTACACATTTTATGGATGGCCGTGGCAGGAATATCACAGCATTATTGCTTTTCATTTATTTATGCATGTTTAACTGTTGGCAGCCTCCCAGAAGACAGAAATAATGGGTAACGAGGTCCGGTGAGATTATCCTCCCAAAAACAGCGGAGGCAGACAGACTGAGCTAAGAAACACATTAGCAACCTAAAGTAATGACCAGAAGAAAAATCAAAGACTCCACGACAGGATGAGGCTGTATTCAAGACACCGGTTTTATTAAAAGAAAAATCTGATAACATCCCATTTTGGTGGAGGGTCCTGAGTATGAGGTACCCAGCATCAGGGGGCGTCCCAGAGCCATGTGTCCCAGAAACCCTTGCCCGCTCTGATGAGGTGGAAAGTGGGGGTGGGTAGGGGTAGAGGTCCCCCCTTCCCGTGTCATCTCAGGCAGAAATCGCTGCCTGTCTTTTCACTACACACAGTGCTCCAGATTGCCTTCTGAAGTACCACAGAAACATCCACTGGAGGGAAAATCTTATAATTACTCACTTACAACAGTAATAAGAGGATCCCAATGAAATTTGAAATGCAAAATAGAAAGAGATATCTGAATGTTAGAGCAAACTGCACTGCACCCTTGAGTGAGATTTGATGAGTTAAGTGTCTCTGAGACTAAATGTTTTCACTAGTGACAGAGTGACACTGCCACGCCTCCCACCATGAGGCCTGACTCTGAAGGGTCCAGCTAGAATGCAAGTCAAGTGCATTAATGGCAAAGACAATTGGCATCCTAGCAACATTAGAAATTTTCACTATTCTATACATTTTTTTCATGTTGAGCAGGAATAATACTGTTTAATTAAATGTTGCCTACGCACATGACATTCAGAAGCTATATAATTTCTATATTAACTACATAATTTACTAACATAATGGTTGTTTGCCAAATGCTGGCACATTTACTATAAAAATGGAGTTTGCAAGGAAGGAAATGCATATTCATCCTACTCATGCAATAAACCTAATTTTGGCAGAACTAAAAGTCTGATTGCTGCTGGCATCCCTACCTGACAGACACACCCTGCCCTGGAAAAGCAGGGTGGGGAATATCGCCGCTTGAATGGAAGGATCTGATGCAAGATTATGGTGACGGGTAGGCTTTTGGTCACCAGGGGCAACAGGAGTTGGCGCCATGACAACAGCGCCTCTCTGCCACAGACGAGCATACTAAACCGACTCACTGCGTAGTAAAGGCAGTCCTGCCCATTATCATGATGGTATCAAGACTAAAAATGGGAGGTGCTCCATCTGACACCCGTTCTGTAGGTTGTTCAGGTGTCAAATCTATCAAAATGCACTATTATTAGACTGCATTTCTTAAATTTATTCTTCAAAGAATTTGGACTTCCATTAATAGTTCGTGTCGACGTTAATACTTGTATCCTAAAAGAAAACAAGATGTAACATTTCAATGACAGCAACAGGCAGTTATGAATATGAAAGAAAAAGTATTATATGGGGCAGACAATGAACTAAGGAGGAGAAGGAACACGACATTCAAATCACACTGCCTGTGCAGAGCCACGAGAGGCAATACTGAGTACCATAAATACTGAGTACCATAAATACTGAGTACCATAAATCGTGTCCCGGAGAAGGAGGCACGGGGGGGGGGTTAATTTAAAGCAGATACAGAGGTTAGAGAGGTGGGAGCTGGTACAGCAACCCAGCTGGAGGGG
>JAODKM010000008.1:15589356-15610095 GCA_026780845.1 Petrocephalus sullivani | reverse complement strand
TTATATAGACGATACTACGATCTTTCTGCTTTGGCAGATCGTCAGTACATAGATCGTCTTCACGATCTCATATCGTCGTATCGCACACCCCTAGCTGTGCCAAACACTTAAAGAAGATGTTTGAGAAAAATGATTCACAGCAGGTGCATCAATAAATCTGCCAACATTCAACAAGAAGTACCAACTTATATGAACCATCTTACAAAACATGTAACATCCTACTGGAGGCAGAGGTGTTGCGCCACTCCTAGATATTTCCACAACATGGAAATCATGCAGTCTAGCCACTAATAAGCTATGCAGGCATTCAAAACATCAGTCCAGTGCACTGAGCAGGCTTTTATATTAAAGACAACAGGCACCAAATGGATGTGTGACGCATTACACAGATCATTATAATGTGGTCACATCAAGAGAAATCTAAAAGCACAGAGCAGAATCAGAAGAAATCAGGACAATTGGCTTAAATGTATGATGGGTTTTAACATGCAAATAAATGCCCCACTCTCAAACATTATAAACAGAAGGATAAAATGAATAACTTTCCTGCTGAATAACTCATGTAACACACAAAGCTTGATTAGTTCTGTGCCCTTTCCTTACCAGTTCTACTGGTGGCAGTAGAGGGAAAATACTCAGCTGATGGCAACCAAAGCAATTTAGTTCTTTTACAAGTAAATAAGAAATGTAATCACTAGAGCCATCATTCATGGTTCGAAGCAGTTACTATTAATGAATACCAATGCTCAGCTTATTGCTTAAGAGATTCAGTACTCAACTTTGGAATGCAGGGATTACAGCTGAAGGTTCAAGTAATTTTTCTCCAACATCCACAGCACAGTAAACCAAAAAGGGCCCACACTGAACACTGCACAGGGTTGGTGGGCAGCAGGGGCGGGGATGTTTACTCCATTCCACAGTAACCACCATGTGCTCCTTATTATGCATGATCTATGCCATACAATAAGGACGAAAGGAGAAAAAAAAACTGCCTTTGGCCTTTTAAGAGCCATTAAAAGTAATGCAATTCAGAGAGCCTTAAAAGCTTAATGTCGGCATATCAAATGCAGATATAAGTGCCAGGGCCTGTTAAAACTTGATTCTGTGCTACCTGTGGCAGTTCCATCGTACCTATATGCTCCTTAAATCATGGAATGTTTTGTGTGAACTTGGACATTCTGCAGAATTTTTTCCAGCTTTTCAGTGTTCAAGGCCAAAGTATGTTCTTCTCCCATCCAAGAACAACCCAAAACCATGATGTGTGACCAGATATTATTTGACTCACTAAATTTATGCAGCAACATAAACTACAGTCTTATTTTTCCCCCTCACCAAATGAAGATAGATGCATTTCTATGTATTAACCAAGCATAAGAAAACACCATGTCACTTAAAAAAATACAGATTAAGTAACCACATTTATCATCAATGCTGTTTAATAGCACATACGTGTATACACACATATATACTAGAAGAGTGACAGTACATGCTATATTAATTGAATTGATCAGCACGCATACATGTGAACTGCAGTATTATGATAGGTCTGTCATTTTCATATACATACTGGGGCGAATACAAAAAAAATTAGGGCAACATTTTAGAGCAGATGGCGTAAATTATCCACCTCCTGGCTGAAGGTAGTTGTATACTTCAAACAATCAATGTCATTTCATAAATGCGGCGTTGGATGAGCGATGATCCCACCCACTGTCTACAAATGGCTAACATAACCCACTATCGACAAATGGATGACATAATGTGACAGCGTGCGGTTGGTCAGCAGGCGGCATGCTTTATATCGCACTACGCTTGTCTTTAAATGGTGTAAATCAACGCGTATTCCTTCATTTACGTTAATTGTTAATGTAACAAAATGACTTGACCACTCATCATGATGCGTTTTTTTGCCCCATTTATGTGGGTCCGCTGCATCAAAAACATTCTGCACTTTCTTGGGTTGTGGAGTTTGTCATATTGAGTATCAATCTACACTTACTGTTCTGCGACTGCCTGTAGTTGCTTCTTAACAGTGATACTCTTAACTTTGAACAAACAAAAATAAAGCACGGACAGGTTACCAAAGTTAGGAAGCACTTTTAATTTGAATGTTTTTCCTCTCCTTAATTTTATACAGTAGAGACATAAACCAAGTTGAGTTAGTTATGCTGCCATTTTTCTGAATGGAGAATTGTTACATGGAAAAAACATTGTTTAATGTTCATTGTTTAAAGATACCTAAACCGTAGAGTTGCCAAAAAACCATGGCACATACCAAACCATGGGAAAACTAATCATTACTAGGGCTGTGCTAAAAAAAAAATCAATACGACAAAGTACAAGATCTTCTCCGAGAGACCCATGGAAGGAAATATAGGAGATTTACTGAGGCTCTTCTTGGCAATAAATGGGACTTTTTGCCAGCACTGTTTATGAACTAAATGATTCTATTAATTGGTAACTGAGTAACTAGTTATGGTGTTTTCCAAATAAATGCCAGATCTGGCCAATTTTTTGACTGGCTTCTTACACATTCTTATGTCCTGACAGCAACACCAGTGGGATG
This sequence comes from Petrocephalus sullivani, assembly GCA_026780845.1. Classification (NCBI taxonomy): domain Eukaryota; kingdom Metazoa; phylum Chordata; class Actinopteri; order Osteoglossiformes; family Mormyridae; genus Petrocephalus; species Petrocephalus sullivani. The sequence goes on along the minus strand of JAODKM010000008.1, from coordinate 15,607,529 downwards.
AGAATACTGACTTGACCCAAACGCTATTTACTGCAGCATTATAAGATTCGCTATTTGTTATGCTGTTAACTAACCATGCTAATTGCAGTTTGCACAATTAAATAAGATTATCTGTATGAAACTTAATCAACGAGATGAATAAATACCACCATTTCACATAACCAACAGTTAAATCACTATAAGGCTATTATATGAGGTAAGTTTACGAACAAAATCTCACCGCGCTTCTGCGCTCGCCGGTCTCTATATACCGTCTCTTTGCTCGTGGGTCTGGAGGTGAGCACTGCCTGCTGTAGTGAAAGTATAGGCTGAACCATTTTAACAAAGGGTAGGGGGTCTCCAAATAAAAACTGATAAAAAAAACTTCAAATTATGTAATGAGATATATTAACCATGTGTTTTTTTTTTTTTGCAATCCAGGCATTATATGTCGTATTATTGAGGGGAGTGAATGTCATGGAGAACAGTGAAGAGCAATTTCCATGATACCTGCATTTAAAAAAACTGCATTTATTCATGATGCTATAGTTTTACCAAATATGAATGCAAGACCTGCATTCAGAACAAAGGCACATCCAGTTAGTCTGTCTGAAACAGTCAGTCTAAAAACTCTGCCTTTTCAGTGTGTATATTAACATTCTCCCAGGAATGCCTAACACCCTACGCCTCAACTTAGATGTAAGTGGGACCTCAAAGTAGTGAGGAATTCCACCTATTTTCTCAAGTCACATGCACACAAGCGCGAAAAGATGTGATAAAAAAATCCTACAGTCAGAAGAAATAGGAAAACCAGGAGGAATCACAAGCCAGGTTTGGCACAGTCATTTCTCAGGTGGCGAAACACAGACACATATCGCCACGACAACACAGGGATGCCATTTCACAAGATGCTGGGTGTACCCCACAGGTATTTATAAAGCAAGTGGGAAAACTGGTAAAGCTGGGGGCTTCACTCCCCCATGCATCTAATTTGAGCCTCCTGGTCTGCTCTCAGCTCAGCATAGCACTGCACAAGCAAACAGATCCACTTAAGGCCTGGACAACGCTCCCTTTGTTTCTCATCTCACTCAGCAAGCCCAAAGTAACGTCCAGAACAACCAGCTCATTTTAAAAGGTGCCACCAAGTCACACTATGCGGGGGGGTGGGGGGTGGGGGGGGTAAAATGAGTTAACACTCACACGGCTTGTTGCAGAATGGAAGCATGAGCGTTTAGCTGCTAATTAAAGCTACAACATCACCTGCAGATATCAAGATAGGAAAAGTAATATCACTGGCAAACCCCAAGGGACTTACAACTGCTCAGCTTTAAAAATAGCCTACATACTTACCTGCTGCATCTGCATTCCCTATAAGGTTTTCCCAAATTTACCGAAAGAAAATCTTTTCCACATAGTCTGCACAAGCCACTTTTATTTATTTATTTAGTTATTGTCATTGTGTTATTTTTGTCTTATCTTCTTTTTCTGGAGTTTTGTCATATTTATCTAAAATATTATGTCCTTTCCTTTTCCTTATTTTTTCTATGCAGCACCATGTGGGCCTGAGGGAAACGACATTTCAGTGTACTATATATACTTGTATATAGCTGTACTGACAATAAACTCTCTTGAATCTCATGAGAACTTGCTGACTTGGCGGTAACATCATTGAATCAGGCTGATAAAATAAATGGCCTTAATAACTTAGTAATATGAAATGCTCTATCCATCCATAAACTCGCTCCCCCTCATAAGAGTAAACCCTCTTATTGGGTGGGGGCAGAGAACAGCAAGGAGCCAAGCATGCAAGGGGCATCACACGTTAGTCCTACAATAACAAATATGCTGGAAGACCTGTGTATAATTGTGTTACCTTCGATAATTATTTAAAATGTGAAGGGAAAAGGTGACAGTAATGACAGCACGATGAGAAAACCACTATCACGATTAATGGGCCAGTTTTGATACCTGCAAATGGTTGACTGTTTGACTCAGCTTCTTCATATTCTCTGGCACTCCCTCAGTGAAATGGAAAAATTGCAAGATGCTAGAAAAACTTTCAAGTTAGGGAAAACAAACATACAATTATTTGCTAGTTTGCTAAGTATGCAGCCAAACGTTAAATTGGGCTAAAAGTAAATTCAAGGAAAATACGTGAGCAAGCATTTTTACTGCTCTGAATGTTTGCCGTGCAGCTGGTCAACAGTAGCACCACCTGCACACTTGGAGACTAATATTAATTGTGCATAAATAAGTTCATCCAACCATTAAGGTCACAAGGAGCAGCAGGTATTTCAGGAAATGGGAAAAGCTTCACCTATGGGAACAGAGAAGAAACTAAACTATACAAATTCACCACCTGCAGATACACCTGCAGCTGATCACCTGGACATGTCAGATACCTTTCCAGGATATTTCCCCTTTTGAGATTACTCAAGAGTTCTTTGCGCTCTCTCATCGGCTGCTTATCAGCTTGACTTGTTCCACCAAGCTGGTTACACTGACGTATGATAAAGGCCATCACTTTTTGACAGTTATGCCTGTTTTGATCCACTCGTAACTCAGCATAATGAATACTTACTAAAACCCACCAGGGTGAACAAACCAAACAATCACTGTAGAGTGAAATTATGCTTTAAATAGTATTGTAAAATTAGTCCCTTGTAAAAAAAACTCCCTTACTTAAAAAAAACCATCTGAATAGCCTTGAGTCTCTGGTGACTATACCAGGATTTGTTTGCTGCTCTGTAAATATGGTGATGTGCAGGTTAAGTTTCTGTGCCCATGTCCTCATGGTCATAGGTTCAAATCCTGAAGTAATATCACAGCCACACCCTTGACCAATTTCTCTACGTGAATGAGTAAAAGTAACACTAATCTGTTCTGAACTTCACCTTTGCTTTAAAAAAAAAAAAAAAAAACCCTAGTCCGAAAAAAGTCTTAGTAATCCTAATTAGAAATCTGCACTTTGGAAAAACAAAACATGTACTTTTTCCTTATATGTTTAAGAAGACTGCTGAAGTTTTATGTCCTTGTAGGTGTAAGAATGCAAATTAGTTCAACGAACCATGATAAAACCTTGGCAACAAAGGCAGGAAGTTTAAGCCTGAAAGCACAGGAAATTAAAATTACACAACAACTGTAACTTTTCCCCCCCAAATACAAATGCATGGACCATTGCAGAGGACCTAAAAATGCCTCCCAGATAATCTGCTCGAGGGAAATCTGTCCAACCCCCAGTGGGCGAGTATAACAGAAACAAGGATGGCAATAGCTTTAATGAAAACCCATTTACAGTGCAGGAGTTGGGAAATCTGGATCAGCAGCACAATGATGATGGGCTGCGGGGTTATCCACATGGGAATAAGTACCAGGAGATCAAAAGGAAATGACCAAGGGTTAAAAATTCAGACTTAATTTCCCATTGGCAACACCCTGCCCTTTTTAACAGGTGGCCTGAACAGACAAGAGCATAGCTGTGAGAGAGAAGGCATGGAGCACAAGTGGGGGGGATTTCGGATGCAGGAAAAGCATAAGGCTTCTGCCTGAAAATGGTGCCATGGCATGGTAAGGTGAGCCTGTAACCCAGCCCAGCCACCGCTTCCTCCACAAGTACACAGGTTGACAGTAGCCCTGTCTGGACTCATAAAAAATTCATTGCGGCATTGACTTTGGAATGGGGAGACAACATCGAGCTGGCCGCAGCAGTTTGGTCTCAACGACTGTGCCACAAAACTGCCCCATGGGGCAAAGAAACACCATGCTCCCACTGTCCTACAGTTCCACAAACAATCTGTATCTGGGATGTTCATAATTTAGATATATTTGGTTCAGAGGTTAAATCCATGGCTTTATAAAATAAAAACTTGGATGCGTTTATTAAATAAGGTTGTTCATTCCGATGTCACACCCTGGCAGCACATAGAAGACACATGATCTCTCTGGATCAAACGCCACACGTACACAATCAACAGACTTTCCATTATTCTAACCAGAGTGCTTTTCTGTGGTATTGTCTACAGAAAGCGAAATTTCAGGCAGTAAACTGCAATGTCCAAAGCCTGTTGTCCATTTACTATGCTCGTGATAGGGGTCCTTCAATGAGAAAAGCAAGAGAACCATGTGACAAGGATTTGCAAGTTATTATGGGGCAGGGCAAGGATGATTTGACTATCACATAAAAAAAGAAAAGAAAGCAAACATAAAAAAAAGTTCAGAGCCAGTTTGGGAATTAGAGTACTACCCAGTCTCGGGGTTGAAAGCACACACGATGCACCAATAAATTACCTTTCTGCAAACAGGGGCAGGTACAACTAATCTAAAAACACTCTTACCACCTGATTTTCTCGCCTGTGACTTCTATTCCTTCCTAAAAAATTTTTTTCTTTTTTTTAGAGAAAATGACTGCCACTCCATTTTGCAAATGTTTTTGTGACAAAATTGGCAAACGCTAAAGAGTTTTCTGTAAAAAAGAAAGAAAAAAAAACCCTAAGAACATTAGATGGGGTTACTAATATAACAAACAGTGAAAGGGCACTTGCCCTTACAACAAGCAAAGTAGTCTATAAAAAGCTTGTTTTTGGTTAACATGCAAGCCATGCATGCAGAGGAGTCAACTATGGACTATGTGGAGGGTCAAGGCAAAGATGGTGAAAATGCATGACTAACAAAGACGAAAAGGTTATGACCAAAAATAAATTAAAAGAAAAACTGATAAAAATAAACACAGAATGCCTGGCTGCACATTCAACACTAGCGAATGTGCAACAGCCATGTCGGCAAATGACTGCTTTTCATTCATCAATCATCTTTAAAAAGCTCTAAACAAAAATCCAACAGGGCCCATGCCAGTAGCTCCAGGTAAGAGAACCTCCAGGGTTCATTGTGACATCCTGCATTGTCTATAGCTCCTCTGTGCCAAAACACACAGAATATGTAGCATATATTTAAAAGAGATATTACTTCATATACTCACAGCAGCTTGGTTGAAGTTAACCATTAACTTGTGCAGTACTAGCCCCATGGTTCCAAACAGAACATCTTATTTTATGTTATATTATATAAATTTGGGCAGAGCCACAATTCAGTACTATGACTGGATATCTATACTTCCCTGCAATGACAACCCATTCCCTGAGGTGACAGTCAGAAGAGTAGTGCTGCTTTGTTTTTGTTGTTTTTATGACCGTTTTGGATTTTCTAGCACTAAATGGAGACATGCAGACAGCACAGCAGACAACGATTTGGTAAAACAGGACCCAGCCATACCATATAAAAGCTTCAGGTAAGCCACAGTGCCAGGAAGCAGAGCGCTCCTACTCTCGTGGAACTAATTTCTTCCCTCAGCAGATAATTTGCCTATGCTGAAAATACAGCCCTCATGCAGCACCTAGAGGGCATGCTTCCAGTTTCCAGAGCAACGGCACGTCCGGGAAACATGACGGCAGCCATCGTCAAGCACTGTAACTAGAGGTAACAAAGACTACTTTCTCAACTCAGGTGAGGCTTCTGGAGCCATAGTTCATCCCAGGCAGTGACCTGAAACTTAGGTGAAAACATCAGATCTACACTTACCATCACCTGCATTATTTCGCAAATTACACAATGACAGCAAAGACAGCCCAATGTGCAAGCTGCACTCAAATAAATGTCAAGCTACGGGTTTATCAGCAGGCTTGGACATGAGAAGGCCAAATTGGAGCCTTAAGTCATGAGCAGTCAAGCAACGCTTTTCTAAACAGAATGTTTGTGATCATGATAAAGCCACGGTATGCTGCATTGAGCAGACTTTCACCATGAAAGTGAAAGCCAAACTATAGCATTAAAATACAAATCTTCTAAAAAAGTAGAACAATTACAAACATCAACTTTTTCATGTGCAATCCTTGCTTTAAGACTGTTGGGACCAAGGTTTGAAACAAAGTCAGTGATATACAATACAAAAAAGAAATATCTACGCTTAGAGGGATTCCGTTACACAGGAAGTGAAACTCAAATCTTCAATTGAAGTTTAGTTGTGAACTTGTGTAGAAAGAAATCATGGCCACGGATGCAAATCTTTAAATGCCTCAAAAGCCTTCAACATTTTCATGTACAGCCATTTAATAGAATACAGAATGTATGTGACCACGCTAAAATTAAAAGTACACCCTGCATAAATGAGTAAATCACATGACAAACCTTGGAAACCGAAGCGGAGCGTAACTTGTTAATGAGGCCGTGCTATTTCCATCACCCACTCCACAGGCCTCCACTGGGGCTTGGCAGCGCTGCCCTCTCCTAACCAGCTCAGCCCACCTTAGCCTTAAATCAGCTGCTTGGCAACAAGAAGCAGACACTTCCCACACCTTTTATAAAAAATGGGGGGGGGGGGTAGCTTTTCAGGTCCGCTAATACTGCTAAACTATAGAGAAGACCTTGTGCATTCCTGGCTTTTTGTTGTACAGATCTTACAACAGCCCTTTAAAAAAAAAATTGATAAAATCTGGGAGGTTACAGTAAAGTAGATTCTAAATTTTCTTCATGTTTTCCAAGTTGACAATTTGAAAAGTGTTACATTTTCTTTTGTTGACAGCTTGGTGGATAACACATGAAACAGTGCATTAGAGTGAGAACCACCAATGCAAAGCAAGACTCTCCCAAAGCAGATCAGTGCTGCTTTGTTTTTGCATTAACCATTCATGGTTTTTTCCAGCAGTAAATGTAGATTATAGAGACATTCAAAGGAATCCAGGATCTTAAAGCAAGAGGGAAATGGCACAGAGTGTGTTTGGCAAAGCAAAATTAATATCAATGGAGCACACACACAAACACACACATATTTTGACAGCAGCCACCCTGATACCACTGGTCCATCTGCTATGGTGTGCCAGAAAAGCCAGGACAGAGGACTCCCTATAACATCCATGTCCACCCGGAGAGAACATGCGGTCTTCCCTTACTTCAGCATCAGCCATGTGCTGAAGGAAAATGGACTGTCAAGACAATTTATCACAATTATTACCTAGCCCTAAAATGGACAGCCCATTCTGTACTCAACCATACTTAGAATAAAGAACCCTACCATACTGCATGTATGAAATATAACATGTTTCCTTTCGAATGGCTACGGCCTTTGGTTCATAGCTAAGCCATTCCCATATAAATGTGATACAGATATAAAAAGAACCAGGTGTCTATGCTTATCTGGGATTTCCTTCTCTTGGTTATGAATGAGGCTACAGAACGTTTATTAAAAGCAGTACACACGGCCCAAGCCCAAAAATAAATCTATTAGCATCTTCTCAAGGGCATTTCCCTGTCATTTAGGACAGAACGAGCATATGGTTCTGCCATCTCCACAGTCCTATTTGGATCACATGACCTCAAGCTGCATCAGGGCACACAGTTCCTGGGGCTCCAGCACAGTGGTGGGTGGGTAAAAATGGATAGCAAAGAGGGAGAAGGAAAGTCAGCAAAAAGGGAAAAAAAAAAAAAAAAGTTATTAGCACAGAAAGCATCCGTTTTGTTGAAGTAATGCTTTACATGGCATGAATAATTCCCTTAGTGGTCACAGGGGAACTCCACCCTTGATTTGATAAGCAACACAGCATTTTGTACAGAATTTCAGACTGGCTCAGAAGAAGGTCATGAACTACTGAACTAAGTGCGCACCTTCATAATACATATGGGAGGTGAGTTCACACTCTCTGTTGTGACTCAACAGGGAAAACCTTACTTAACATTATTCCTAGCACAGACCAAAAGAAACTTCCAAGTATCTCCCAGAACAAACGCTGATGTGTTCAAATGCCCATCATGCACCCGAGTCATTAGTAGATTAGTAATACAACAGACCATCAGTCCCCAAACATATCAGTTCATCAATAGGCATGTTTCCTGTAAGTACAGTCTCCCCCGAAGACGGTAGACCCAATGAAGAGTGAGTGGAAAAAAAACAGTGCTTCCAGTTTGTTGCGTGACGGCTTCAATTAAATTCTGCTTATATACTACCAATTATAATTAAAGGAAGATCCACTTAAAGTGGATGTGTTCATTGCATAACTGTAATACTTTACTGCTGAACATTAGAGTATTTGAGCTGGCAACCTCTGGTTACAAGTACATGTCCTAAGACCATCATGCTACCCACTACAGAAATCCTGAAAGCAGTAAAAAATCACCACGTCAGCTAACTGTAAACTAATAATCAGAGAAGCAGTTTCCTGAATATTAAATTATGACACTCAAACATTATATACAGTCACCCAATGCAACACATGCTTAAATAGTATCGCAGCTTTATTACTGCATTTTTTTTCTTTTTCAGAAAAAAACTTTTATAAAAGGTACTCACATACAAGCCTCCATTGTATTATTCTGGGCCAAAACCAGCACACTTAAGGCACACGTCTTATGCTGTTCACTGGTTCAATTTTAGCACACATTTTGGTTTATTAAGTAGACTAATGGCTCAATTTTGTCTTCAAGACTATATTTCATGTGTGAGTGATGCATAAAAATATACTTCCTGTGTTTGAGAAGTTGAGCAATATGTAAATATGGTGTGTACACCAAGAATATAAAGGATAAGCATAGGAAGATTTTCAGGTTTAGTTTTATGAACTTCCAAACTAATTATACATGAAATATTTTCTGAAAGTCAACATTAAAATCAGGTTAGCTAGCAACCAATATAAATCACTATAAAGCTGTGTTCACAGAAAGCGAAACTAAAAAAAGACCAAGGAACATGACCTGGTCCTTATGCTACTACACATGGATAAATGTTCATGTCACTTAACCCACATTAACTGCAACTGCAATCTGCAACGCTCAGTTGCTCAAGATCAAAATATTCTTTTAAAATTAGGGCTGCAAAAAAACCGATTATTTTGATAATGTTAATCATGTGATCGGGTGATCAAGTAGTCTATTAGTTGGTCCAAATCAGGGTTTAAAGAAGATTTAATGAAGTGCAAATGCTTTAATAAAAAAAAAACAAAAAAACAATTTTTTGTATTTTTCCCCCAAGATTTCAAAAAGTAATAATATGCCTCATTACCTTAATACTGCCCAAGCCTAGTAGCAACTTCAAAACAATTCGTTTCACTACACTGCTTGTATTTGTTTGTTTTTGTTCCATTAGATCAACACTCAGCTCATCTAGTGGAATAGCAAAGCTATATGCTTGTACCAACCATGACTGTCTGCATCCATGAACAAAATGTAGTATGCATAAGAGTCGGCATATACAACTGTGCATGGACCATAACTGCAAGTGGAAAAAGTGAAGTATGAACTAGTCTTTTGTTAAATTTATTTTTACAATCAATTGTACAACGGCTCTTTCCCATTTTTTTTGTTGCATTCAAGCTGAACAGCTTTTTTGCCACTCAGTGGGTGTGAGCACAGTGCTGTGATGTCATGTGCATACACTTTCCATACACTTTTTTGTCTGCAACAACTAGCAGCATAACGATTTGCAATTTTTGTAAAAACAAAGTTTTGAGTGGTGGAAGTAGTGTTTCGTGGTAAATCACACTAAACAAAGCACACACAACTGAAAAAAAAGCAGTGGATAATTTGGGAGTCGCTAGCTTGGGCTGTTTTACGTACTCGCTACAGCTTGTGATACACTAGGGGCTGCTATCGCAACAAAGTTGCTGCTGCCAGTGGGAGAAAAATTATGGGGCATTTTAAGCATTTGCCACTTGAGCATTCTCTCTTGGAAGATATTCAAACTGAACTGCAAATGCCTCAAACACTTAAAACAAGATGTACAAACGAGGAGGAACAGTATGTTACGTATGTTTCTAGTAGCCTCATTAACAAAGCTTTTTGGCATATATTTCTTTCATTTGTATTTGCTAGTTAAAAAAAAGATCGGTATCAGATCGGTGCTCCTGGTATCAGGTATACTCAGGTATTCTGATCATGTCAATACTGAACAAGTGGGATTGATGCACCTCTAGTCTAAAGCAGTAAGCCCTCACCACTCCCCACCATTATTACTGACATACACATACAGTAATACCTTTGTGTGCCATATAAGGAGTTTAAAAAATAACATTTTTTAAACTGCATTGTAAACTAGCTAGAAGGCTAAACTGAAAGTTACGTCATACATCTGTTAACTTGTTTCATGCGCAGCCTAACCCTGACAAAGGCAATAAATTGCTGATGTCATTACCAGAAATAAACAACAGATTACTTGTCAGTCAGCATTTTGTGATATTATCACTAATGAAACTTTTAAGCATACAAATTAAGCAGCACCACGACACATCATTGGAACGAGGGTTAACATAAAAAAAAAAAATTAAGGATAATTTTTAATCTGCAGGGCCAAGAAATTCACATCTACTATTCAATTAAATGTTGGCATGTACCATACACTGTGAGAAAATTGCCAAACATACATTCTAATTATTGAATTCAATAATTCCAAAGACAAGAGTACTTCAAAGAAATTAGGAAATTATTCTTAGAAAGAAACCAACAAATTATTTTTAGCAAATGAGGGGGGTGGGGGGAGTTAAGCTAAGCTTACTCAGTTACAGACTCACTTTATCAGTTGCCAAAGTCGACAAGGGCCTCATGAAACATCCCAGACTCCTACAGATTAAAACTGCGTTAACAATCTCTTGCTGAAGAAAAGCATATATTCAGAGTTAAACTGTGGCTTTTGTTTAGGAGGGCATGGAAACAAATTCTTTCCATCCCACTCCCAGTGAGCCACACGCCACACTCCCTGCTGCTGGGCCCTTGCTCTCCCAGGCCTGGCAGCACTTTCATATCACCCTACCTCGAAACACCACAAGTGACATGCACTGGAACTTGGCCGAGCATCAGCATTGCTGCCGGCGATCCATGCTGATGCTTCGCATCTTTGCTGCTAACGGTTTCTGACAGACAGGGGGTATTGTATGTCAGACTCTGCATTCCACATCAACCACAATCCCAGATAAATATGGGCCAGTAGTAAACAATTCCAAGTAGAGGACACCAGCAGCTGACCTACACTGTGTGTGATTCTGCAGTAAGGGTATGTGACAGGCAAACCTTTCACTCATGCTGTACATATATACCAGATCAACTGCTGTAAACATTTGTCTTATAGATTGACAATGCATCTATGGATAAAGATAACCCAACTTCTTGGTTGGATACTCTTGCCTTCACATGGTTATGGTAGACGCACAAAGTAGCAGTGCTGGCACAGAAATCTCCAAAGCATAGGATAACAGAAGAAGGTTCATTAATATTCATAACGGAAGAACTACCTGATGATGTCTGCACTATGATAATTTTGGGAAACTCTTGGTTTGCAGTAAATTTTGCAAGCAACAATAGCAATAGTCAAGACCATGAGGTTTCTAACCAGTTAGCCAAGAAATGTTACTAATTTTAGCCTGAGAGATGGACGACATATTGGTTAAGTGAAAGGTGATTGTCATTGCTGATACACCACAGCACACAACAACCTCTGCATTTAACTTGATTTTTATAAAATCAAGATATCAGCAATAGTCTGTGTCAATCTTGGCCAGAATTGACAGATTATATTTAAATAATTAATACTCAAAATTAGCAGCACCAGAGCTAAAGACAGAACTACTGAAATAATAGAGGTTCCTGCATTTTCTGTAGTGGAGGATGAGAGATTTAATCTTCTCAATCACCACTGAGAAGAGGTCTCAAAGTATCAGCTCACAACATGTTTATAATTCATTATTAAATCTGGCCCACAGATCAAAACAAAATAACGTCATTCAGCTCATCTGTGCTGGCAACCCATGTACCCTCCCCCCCCCCCGATAAGTGGCAATTCCTTTAATGAGCTTGATCTTTCATTGTACGGATCAATTGTTTGCCTTTCGATAATATTTAAACAGCCATTTCTCCATGTTTAATAATAAACAGCACCTCTCTGCAACAACCAAACCTGCACTAAAACACCAGCATGAAAGGAAGACGAGGCAAATCTGCAAACCTTGTGAAGTTGCCTAGTATTGGTCAGGGACAATGCTGTAATGGTGGTATACAGAAATACTTATAATACTTTCTGAGGTGGTACACAGCATAAAAAGTTTTAAAAAGCAGTTTTCAAGTGACAAGCTTTTTAAATAATAGCTAGCTGGCCGATCCAGTGTTTTCCCATAAGGCTAAAAAATGATCAGTCCTCCCTTCCCACCCCTCGGGTGTCAGATCTCAATGCCGGCTGTTTAGCGGATTGTCTTTATATCGTTGTTTCTAGGCTTAATTTATTTGATCTTTGGCTTGAAAAAATTAAGTGCCCTGCTTGGTGTTGCAGTGTGTGTGTTTCAATATTACCGTTTATCCCAAATAATTCTTAATTAAACATCGCATATTATTTTTTAGACATTGTACAGTCCTAATTAATGCATCCCTAATTAATGATGTGTAATTAAGGTTTCCATTTTTTCGATTAAATCGATTAATCGGATAAAAAAGAAGTTTTTAAATTCACTTGTTTATTCAGCAATAGAATATTATCAAAATTGAAAGAGCAAAAAAAGTGCAAGAAGAAAAATGCAAATCAAAAAACCCAATATCAGAATTTGTTTCAACATTAACACTTGTTTTCTATATTTACAGTAATACACAAGTGATCTCACATGGCACTATTACATATACTTATTTAGCAAAATTAGTGTATTTGAATGTGGAGAGTTTTAGCTCAGAGCCTCAGGCACCGCTGCCTATTCAAGTGTTGTTTTTTGCTTAAACAAGGCAGTTAAGATGATTTCTGGAATATTATTTGATCATTACTACAAATTTCATTATGGAAAAGATGCTTTCTTGTATTTTCTGTATTTTTCCATTGAAAATTATTGTTGTAACACTGCTCAGAGTCACGCAGAAGTCCCAAGGGGAGGACGAGCTTTTCGTTGCCATTATTTTTTATTATTTAAAAAACACAACAGCAATTTGACATGCACTCATCAATTCTACGTTACTACCGAATATGTTACATGTGCAGAAAACCTGACTTCCAAGCGCACTCTACTCGCGTTTTTATGTTTGCAATGTAACATCATAATTTATGTGTAAATATGCTCTGCATAACAATGCACAGACAACTAAAGTAGATGATTACAGGTGAAGAAATACCCCTTCACAACATCTAGCCAGGTCAAGAGCACTCTTGAGGAGGTAGGCATATCACTGTCAAAGTTTACAATCAAGAGACACCTTCTTGAATGTAAATACAGAGAGTTTACCACTAGATGCAAACCACTGGTAACAATGAAGAACAGGAAGGCCAGATTAGATTTTGCCAGAAAAAAAAAAGAAAAACTTAAAAAGCCTGCCCAATTCGGGAATAAGGTTCTTTGGACGTATGAAACCAAGATCAACTTCAGAATGATGGGAAGAGAAAAGTGTGGAGAAAGAAAGGGACAGCTCATGATCTGAAGCAGACCACATACCATGGAGGCAGTGTTATGTCATGGGCATGTATGGCTGCCAGTGGAACTGGCTCACTGGTGTTTATTGATGATGTGACTGCTGACAGAAGTAGCAGGATGACTTCTGAAGTGTTTAAGGCTATGCTCTCTACTCAGATTCAGCCTAATGCTGTAAAACGTATTTGAAGGCACTTTACATTGAGAATGGATAATAATCCCAAGCACACTGCGAAAGCAACCAAAGTGATTCTCAGGGTAAAGAAATGGGATATTTCTTCAATGGCTCAGTCAGTCACCTGATCTAAACCCAATAGAGTATGCCGTTCAACTGCTGAAGACAAAACCGAAGGCAGAAAGACCAACAAACAAGCAGCAACTGAAGGCGGCAGCAATAAAGGCCTGGCAAAGTATCACGAGTGAAGGAACACAGCATTTGGTGATAATCTATGGGTTCCAGACTTCAGGCAGTCACTGGCTGCAAAGGACTTTCAACCAAGTATTAAAACAATACGTATATATTTTATGTTATATTTCTCCGTCCAATTATTTTGACCCGCTGAAAATGGAGGGACTCCCTGAAAAATCACTGCAATTTCTGAAAGATTAATGTAATACCTTTGTCGAACTCCTTAAATTGCTTAATTTCAAAACCATTATGGTGGTATATAGAGAGAAATCTGTAAAAATGTCATTAATGTCCAAATACTTACGGACCTAACTGCATATCCCTACTCATAGAACATAGAGACAATACAAATTCCCCAAAGAAAGTAAATGTTCAAATAATACAACTACATTATAGTACAAGGTAGGTCAGTGGGCAGCACAGTCATCTCACACCTTCGGGATTGGGGATTTGAATGCCACCTACCCCCTGTATGGGCATATTCTCTTGTCATGTGGCTTTCCTCCAGGTATTCCAGTTTCCCAGATTAAACCTAAGATATGCAGTTAGGTTAATCAGAACCTCACAACTGCCTCACAGTGTTTGGCTGTGTGAACATGCTCATATATGTGAATAGCAATGAACTGGCATTAAATCTAGGTTGTACTGCAGCCTTGTGCCCTGTGCTGCATGGGACAGGCTCCAAGCCCCTCCTGCATTTCTGACACAATTGATTATAATTACATAAACAAGTTTTCCAAAAGGGGAAAATGCAGGAGGAAGAAAATATTCCAATTCTACTTACTTGACCTGTTTCACCTAATCAAACCTGATCTTCACCATTCAATTAAGATAGATCTAAAGTGCATATCATTGTCAAAATTTAAATCCTGCCACAAAACGACTGTAAGAAAATTTAATGTGGATGCAAATAGTACCAGACTGTAGATCTACAGAAGAACTATTTCTGCAAGTATAAGACACCAAGAACTACTACAGGTTTGTACAACTGAAAAACGTATACAAATTTAACATATGTGGATAAATACTACTCTCTGACACTTGTCGTATAGAAGTCATTAACCCCCCCAGGCCCACAAGTTGTGTGCCCAGCCACCCGCTTCAAAACTCTCAGGATAACAATAAAACCGCCTACCTCAACTCAGTTTATAGGAACTGTCAGATGGCTCAGTTATGTGACGATACCCTATGTGGTTTATCAGGTGTGTCAAAGGCAGAACTGAGCCAAACAGATTGTCTAGCATGACACTGTTACCAATGGGAAAGGATTTTACAAAGAAAGGCTGTCACGGGTGCTTCTGAATTAAGGTTTCAGGTGAAAAGCAAAAAATACCTGAACATTAACTTTTTCCCCCCCCTCTAAACCAGCAAGCTTTCATCAAGACAAACAACATGCCTTTGTTATGTGTCCCATTAACACAAATGTCCTTTAAAGCAGTGCCAAGTTAAGCAGACCTTCAGCTGTCACCATGGAGACTTAATTTCTCAGCCTTAACCACAGTATCTAAATGCAAAAATAAGACTAACTTTACTTAACAGCACAGGATCCATTTCTGCATAGCCTTCTTTACCTTGAGCATTTAAGCATTACATTAATATAAATAAACAGATGAAAACACTGGAATAAAATGCAACAAAATGCATACATTTAATATACATACAATTATATAGTCAACATACTTGCCATCACTGACATTTCATAGCAACACTACAAATAATTCTCCCAGGTCGAGAAAGAATACAATCAAATTCTTTCCATTATAGGAAGGGGTGTTTTTATTGTGGGCAAATATTTTTCCCCACTCTTTAAACAGATGAAGGGAGCCCAGAGATGGACCATAGATACGCTGTTTGCACACCTGCCCTGTTAAATATAATAAATAGGAGCTTTACCTATAGAGGTTGAATCTCAGTAGACTGGCTTTTTTTAAACAGCATAACTAAGCTAACATAAGCCAACAGCAGTTCCATCAACTCATGCTTATTTTTGAATAAATACAAAAAAAAAAATTCTTAAAAAGTCTTTAAAACTGACACAGCCACCTTCACAGGGTAGCCAACTTAACAAGCCATGTGTTTTCTGTAAGCCACCGAAATGCCCATTAAAAGGTTAAAGAAGAAACTCCTTCTGTTGGTTTGTAGCAGAACAAGCAGAATACCCCTTAACTCACAGAACAATGAGAGTGGGCAACTAGAAACAGAATACAACAGGAACCATTGAGTACAAGACTTGCAGTCATAATCAGGCCGGATTAAAAATACCTCAACAATGACAACAGCAGCAGCTAAAGTAGCAGCTGTCCAGCTATCACAAATGACCCACAATATTGTCTTTAAATAAGGTTCATGTTGAACCACAGTGCAAGAGAGAAGAAATTAAGCCAACACATTTCAGGGAGAAATAGCTCTTATATTATTTTGACTTTTAAGTGACCATTGAAGCTACTTTTTCAAATCCGAAACTTTTTTGTTGGGTTTACGCTTCATAGAAGAATACAGCAAGGATATAGGTAGGACTGAACTGCAAAAGCAATAAATATAAAGTCAAAGAGAGTAGAGAGTACACAACAGTTCACAACAACTCAAATGTAGCTAGTGACCCAGGTTAGGGCTTAGTCATAGGCCGCCACTACTAATCTCCACATTCTGTTTTTGTATGCACTAAGTACACCCCACGGATTTCAGCATGACCAATGCCTGGTATATATGGAGTTCTCTCCTGTTATATTTAAGCTCTTTGAAATACACCGGAAATTAAAAACATCTCTTATTGAGAAAAGAATTTAATAAAGAAG
Organism: Petrocephalus sullivani; assembly: GCA_026780845.1. NCBI lineage: Eukaryota > Metazoa > Chordata > Actinopteri > Osteoglossiformes > Mormyridae > Petrocephalus > Petrocephalus sullivani. Next base: position 15,590,937 of record JAODKM010000008.1, on the reverse strand, counting down.
ACTTTAAACGGCACATGTGGGATACCAGTCATTCAGTTGTTCAGTACTTAAAAACTATGTTTACGGCGACTCTGGGTTTCACAGATCAAGATGGATGGTGCTTTTTTTAGTGAGGGAAGCTCATCTTGGTCATTACCAACCTACACAGAAAAACAGAACTGTTTCAAATGGTCTTAAGACGAACAAACTGTAAAATATGGAAAAAGTTCAGTGTACAGCTAACTGCCAAAAGTGCAAGGATTCCAGCTTCAGGTTTCAGAATCCCAACAATCAAATGCATCAATTTGCGCTTTGACTTTCGCAGCTTCACTCTATCGCGTTTTTTCCCCCAAATATATTCATTAAAAAGTTGATCGAGACAGTGAAAATGATACAGTACGCTCAGTTGTCTGACTCAATTATATCCTCTTCCTATCCTGGCCACTGATTGGCTCAGCCTCACGCAAGTTTGTTTCTCTCATGTACGCTTCTACATCGCTACACATAGGAAGCATCTTTACTCTTGTAAGTTTTTGCGATTTCTGAGAACTTTTATCTAAACTTCACAATAGCTCCAAAACATTCTGCTTCTTCTAAGCCTTCTGACGATGAAACCAAGCGCCGGAGGAAGATGCTTACCATCCAGGAGAGGGATACAACAATAATAATAATAATAATAATAATAAGATATTTGTAATGTCTAATATGTCTTATTTTCTCTTGTCTAGTATATTGGGTAATAAGAGTGTAATGGTGACTAAAAGGTGTTGTTTCATGTCTAGATGGCTCTAATAATGTTAAAAACCTTATTTAAAAACCTTATTTAGAAGGTCGTAAACAGGTTTTCTATGCTTTAACTACTAAAACATTCGATTTATAAATAAAGAATCCTACTTCGCGGATATTCACTTATCGCGGTTGAGTCTAGAACTGATTAAATGCAATAAACGAGGGCCAACTGTACTGCTATGCATTATATTATCAAGTGTAAACCCTTTAACCAACGATCCTTATTTTAATGCACAACTGAACTAACGATTTGCTGGACTGATTCAATGACACTGGTAATAGAATTAAAAGCAATGAGGTCTTCAACTAAAGTGAAATAATTTAGAGATGGTTCTGGTAAATGCCCTTACACTTCTAAAAAAGGTATGCGAAATAAATTAAGTCATGAACCTTACATTTACTTTTTAAGTAATGAACATGAAGCTTATTTAAAGTTAATTTTTGTGGGTCATTCGTGATAGCTCGACAGCTGCTACTTTAGCTGCTGCTGTTGTCATTGATTGTTGAGGTATTTTTAATCCGGCCTGATTATGACGGCATGTCTTGTACTCAATGGTTCAAATGACAAATGTGCAATGAGATTATGTTCATTCATTATCCTTAAAACGAACCCTACCCCTTAGAGTTCCTCGATACTTGGTGCACGAAGATGATGCGTTTATCACGGATATAAATAACTGACACACCATGTAAAGCTGTTATAAAACATAAGACAGTCACCCATAACACTTTTTTTTTTTTTTTTTTTTTTTTAAGCGTTCCCGCGGTATTTGGTTTGGGGGGGGGGGGGGGGGACGGGGGAGAATATTGTCA
>JAODKM010000008.1:15574585-15589256 GCA_026780845.1 Petrocephalus sullivani | reverse complement strand
AAAAAAAAAATAAAATAAAACTCAATTTAATAATATATTTTCTGTTTTTTTTTTTTTTTTTTTTTTTTTGTTGGGTCGAGGGGGGGTGGGCGGGGGGGGGGGGGGGGGGGGGGGGGGGTGCATGGCAAAAATTGCACAAATGCATCAGGACAATGCATCTATTCGTGAACAGTGGTAACTTCTGCACATCATGATCGTGTCTTACTTGGCCATTGGAATAAAGTTTAGTGTACCCTGTTACGGTTTGATAAAATCCTTTGTATTTATGCCAAGTTGAAGTGTTCTGTGGCGTGGCTACCCAGCTCGATAGCTAGCTCACGCTAAACACAAACTCGCGAGCGATTCAGCCAAAACCCCAGGCATACCATCTTACACAGAGAACGCTTATAAAGTGACAATATAGACCAAAACAATAACTCCATGTCATATTATAGATCCTGAAAGTGCTTACAAATAATACTTCTCATCTAGCTGAATGCGTTCGTTTTCTTAGCTGTACATACCCTACAAATGAAATGAAAGTAGGCAGAAGCAAGCGGAATCTTTGGTCGCGAAGCCTATCACACCTTCATCGCCATCGAGTTATCTTATTTACAGAAACAGGTAGCTGGGTTTTGTTCGCTAAAAAACACTTACGGACCACAACGGAACCGATCAGCTCAGGGAGCTGCCCTTCCTTTCCCCCCAACTTCCAAGGTAAACAGGCTCCAGTCATGAATTTGGAGGGAGAAATGACAGCTCCACCAGCCCATTGCACCGTATTAGGTTCTACGTTTGCATAAATGTACAGTACACAAGTCAAGGCGGTACCGACACGGCCAAAGAGGAGGAGCAGGAGGAAAACACAACATCACAGACGGGCTGCACGCGCCGCACCACTCACGTCGGACAGAAAACACGGCTCGCGGCTACAAGCGGAAACGATACTCGGAGTAAAAATGAATATGATTTACCTTTGGAGTAGAGGGATTTGGGGGAATTAAGGTCGAGATCGGCGCTGAGCAGGGAGATGAAATCAGAGGGCATCGCAATGCCTCTGAGAGAGCAGGGGAAACCGGACACCTTTTGGTAAGGAAAAAAATGTAGCTAGCTCCTTAGCCACGGAAGAGTCGCCAAAACCTTTGAAAAAGTTAAACCGGACGACAGTGTTTTAAAAAGGAAGCGGAGAGCGAGGAAGTACGTCTCTTGCAAACTAGTTTAAGTTATTTTAAGTGTCTGACGTGTCCGGCTAAGTCTCCTTAAAAGCCGAGCTAATAACGTTACCCAGAAGCTCGTCCGAAGCCTTTCGCTTTTCTGCTTCCTAGGCGACTCCTCCCCTACGCGCAGGCGCGCCAGCTCGCGAGGCCGTCACGTGACGCCGCGAGCGCCCGGCCGGGGTTGCGCGGAATTAGCTGCCGCCCAAAAGTGCGCTGGCTGGGTGGCGCGCGTGTCCCGCCGCTCCTCTTACATCAGGCGCTATGAATCATTTCACCCTGACTGGCAATCGACGCCCACACTTACTCCAGAACTGATGCGGGAAACATTTATTCCAACAGTAAAAGTATCAAATAAGTTATATATAAGTGATTCTTAATAATTATTTATTCTTTATTGCAGTGTTTTGGTACTAAAAGTGATGCTAAAGAACACCTACTTATAACTCGAAAGTCGCCGAATTTAGCGGTTAACAGTACAGTGGTTTTATTTATACACCCAGACCAGCCTGCAAGCAAGATCTAAGACTGAATTCTACTTCTATTAAAAAGTCGTGTTATTAAATACAGTGCACCTACATATTGTACTTTAACACCAACGTATAATCCGATTTCTTAACACTAGTAACACTAGCTAGAATGCTTTTCTTAAAACCTAAAACATTCCAATTATAAAAAACATTGTGCCCTGAGCATCCATTTACTATACCCGCGTGCCCCATGCAGGTTGGCAAAGCACCTGAGCCTATCCCAGAAGCTTAATTGTTAAATACTTAGCATAGTTATTTTGTATTGTAGTCTACCTCACATTAAGAAAATAACTTTTTTCAGTAAAGAAGCCTTTGTACATAATTAGTCCTGGAATAACGAGCCACGTATGTCTTATTATTCTCTCAACACAATTGTATTGTAGACAATGAGTAAAATATGTTAAATGATTAATGGAGATGGGGGTGGTATTCTATTTATGAAATATATTAACAGCCATGTACCCATGCACTTATAAATGAAAAATCACAGATTCGTTTACCGTCATTTCACAACAGATTTCACAAACATATTCCTTCATCGTTTAAGATGGCAATTTGGTAGATTTGTTTTGGCTGTTTATAATTAAGCTACAGTCAAAATCATGTATGATTTCTGTTTATGTTTGCCTGAAAGCATGTTTTTGCAACGCCCTTATGGTAATAATCTACTTTTGGCAAAAATTTCTCATGAGTTTTTCCAGTGAAACATGCAGATGAGAACAACTATGTACTGTGGCTACCATATATCAGTCAAGGAATCTTACATCAAGTCTATATTATTCCATTATTCTCCTGGAATATGCTGCATCAAAATCGTTTGTTGTAGTTTAACCCTGGAGACTATTTACAAGGTAATGAAATGCTTACGTACATGTAAATGAGTGTGCAGACTTGTCTCTAAATGAAAATCCCATGCCAGCCAGTTGGCCAAAGTTGGCGACCCTGACATATGCATACTTCAAAAGCATATTAGGGTTTGAAAACCAAATAAAATATGGCTCTTAATTATTAAGCAATAATAATGATGGTGTTGAAATGAGAAAGGCCCTGCCAAGAATTCCAGGCAATAACAGCTGCTGATATCAAGACTTTGGAAATAATTGTCAGGTAAAGACCCTCTGCAAAAACAGACAACAGTTATATCTCATCAGGTCATTCTGTAACAAAGTTGAAATTATAGACTAGTTTTCCAGTGACCAATATAGGAGCTTTTTAATCATTCTACATTAGTCATGTTCAATTCAATTCAGTTCAGTACATTTTTATAGTACCTTTCACATTGACACATACACAGTTGATGTTGCAATGTGATACATTGCAACATTAATAAGAGAGAAAAATGCAAAACAGGGAAAATTAAAGAAATGAAAGCCAATTGACAATGGAGGAGAGGAACCAAAAACTCCCAAGTAGGGAGAAAAAAACCTCTGGGGGTCAACTGGCTGCCCAACCCCCCTGGGCATGGTAACATTATTAAAAAAGAAAGAGTGGCCTGCTTGCTAAAAGCAAGATGTAAACTGTGGTCAAGGGCAAAGCCAAAGTCCATCAATGACTTAGTGCAGTTTATCACATGTTCCATTCTTCCACAACTGGTAGCCAGTGATTGGCTCATTATGTATGTTGAAATTTTAAATATCCACTTGACTTATACCAACATAAGACACTTTATCTCATAAACACGATAACTCAAAAAGTATTTTATAAATCTTATTATTGCTTCACATAAACATTATATGGATGAAGATCTACACCTGAGTACGGAATACAGAATACGGAATACAGAACGAACCAGAAACAAATAGGAACCATGAGGGGTCAAGATAAAGGCAAGTAGATGATTAAGGATTTACAGGGGATCCAGGCAAAGACAGGCACATATATACACCAAGCCAAGGTCATCAACAAGGGATAGACATGGGTCTTTAATACTTAACTCATAGACTAGGGATCGGGAGCTGCACAGAACATGTGAGGTTCATAAACAAGCACTAAGGACTCAGGTATTAGGAAGTACCAGGAAGATGGCTTGGACAGAACATACCTATAAAACTAGACAGGCAGGCCTAACCAAGAACAAAGATGTACAAGCACATACCAGCACTGAAATACACGAACACAAGAAAATAATTAACGTGGGCTAAATAAAACCAAATATCAAAATAGCTGACAGCAGGGATGCACAGATCTCGGCTACACACTCAGCCGCACAGGGGACCAGGAAACCAGGGGCCATGGTGGGAATCATACTTTGCATTCTGAAAGCAAGTGCATAATATAGACGCCATGTGAAAATAAAAGCATGATCACAGATATTTTCTCTTTTATTTTTGTCACCAGTTTTCCTGAAGTAGGAATCTAAAGAAAAAAGCTAAATAAACATTTTTACGTGCTGTTTTTCTGCACAGGCATAAGTTTTAGCCATCATTGGTAGCAAAACATTCCTTGTTATGTGTATAATTTTTTATGTCACAGAATTAAGCAAAATGTAGGTTTTTTTGCGCATTCCAAGGTGTATTCAGACACGATTCGGGTGAAAAATAACGCCAGCTTTATGTATAACATTTGAATAATCACTGAAATGGCATTTTAAAAGGCCAGTGTGATTCTCAGAATAATCTATGAATTGGAATACCACTAAGTGCTTTTGGACTTGTTTTGGAGGAATGGCTTCTGAGACAGTTATTAGGCCGTGGTTCTCTTCTCTCTGTCGCTTGTTTTGAAACCAGACTTTTTCCTTGTTTACTCAGCTTGTTGGTACGCTCTGTATATTTGTGCTCTCTGTCTTTTCTACATTTTCAGTCCCACGCAGTCTAGAGTGAGGGAACTAAAATCTTTCAGTGTCTTCTTCGCTTTCATCCCTTCTCAGCAAGTCCCGGCTACGGCTTGGTTAGCATGGGCACATTGTGGGGACTCAGACGGCATCTGTATCAGAGGTTTTTGGCAGACTGCACAACCACCCAGAAGACAATACCTACTAACGCACATATACGTTGTTGTAAATATTATTGCTGACCAGAATGTGTCCTCCACACCCCCAGCCAGCATAGACACTTAGAAGGTTGCTGCTCTGTCTAAGCCCAAAGTACCCAGTGAAAACATGCGAAGGAGAAACAAGATAAACAGCAAACTATACACACACAAGGGGGAGGGATTCAAACCCCCCAACTCAGGGCAGGTAGCAGGGTAACCCCCCGAGGCACCATTCTGCCTTTTAGACCTGATATATACATGTGCATTTGAAGTCATTATGTTCCTCATAGACACTCCCTGTCACACAGCCCGCCAGCATCTGCCTCTGTTCTTCAGTGCGTGCTCCAATGCCACATTTTTATTCATCCATGGGGATCCAGTGCAACCAGTCACAGTGATGGACTTTAATGTTTAATTAGACAAGCCAAATTAGATATTTGGAAATAATTTAAGTATATTCAGATGCGTTATTGTCATTGTTGTTTCCACAACAACGAAATTTAGAAGTACATCTTCTCCAGTGTCACAGCAAAACAATAGACAAGTTGTAACAATAAAACAAATAATTCAATAGCCAATAATCCAAATAGACAAACAATAAATAAACAACACAAAGACTAGCATTGCACATTTCACCAATTATACCAAGTATACTATCATTTACATTCTTTTTATCCAGTGGTTTGTGGGTTCCCGTTTTATAGGAATTACAGGGATAAACGCATCAGTCATTAGTTAAAAATTCAGCCAAACATCCATCTATCCATCTTCTAACCACTAATCCTGGTTAGGGTCTTGGGGAGGTGGAGCCTGTCCCAGACAGCATGGGGTACAAGATTGGGCCACATCCTAGGCAGGATGCTAGTCCGCAGGGCACATACGTACATACACTCACGCATGTAACCGTACACTATGAGTAATTTACTCTGTCAGAAAAAAAGGGTACAGCCCTGGTACAGTTTAGTTCCCAGAAGTACAAATAGCATTAATGTACCCCCAATGGTACAATAATGTTCATTTCTGTACCTTCTGTATATTAAACTAAAAGGTACATTTACCTACAGCTAGGGTACAATTGGCAGACAGTTGAGGGTACAAAGGTACAAACTGGTACTTTTCTTCCGAGTGTAGAGATGCCAGTTAGACTAACTGCATGTGTGCTGGACTGTGGGAGCCGCAACCAGCAGAAATCCTGTTATACGATATTCCTGTAGTCCAGTAAGTATAAATGCATGCAGGTGTGAATCCTGCACCGTATCTGACTGAAAGTAAGCAGGAAAACGATATCCATTAGTTTCAACAAGAAGAAATCGTTTTGGCACCAGCATCTGATATCTTCACATCTAAGTATGTGCTGATATTCGTCAGTATCGATTGCAAATTTGGAGGTTGATTGAGTGAGTCATATTGCTAATTTAGCCACATTAAGTTAAATACTATTAATCCAAATTTGCGGCTCCACCACCAATACAGCATTAATGATGTTGGTCCACCAGCACTAAATACAACATGCCGGTATAACCACCATGGTCAATATGCTAGTTATGCTGGTAACCAGTTATTCTGGTTTTTTGAGCAGAGTTATGTTATTTTATAGTTGATATCTTTGTAATTGTCTTAAAATGTAGAGAATAGTACAAATAAACCTTTTATGGTAGGTGTCCATTGACTGGCACTGTAGGTAAGTTATGATAGGCCAATAAAAATAATTGTATGCTTTATTTTGTCCGGCATTCCCTGGATTTCCCATAAATATCACAAACCCCTTCTGATTTTAAAACTGAAAAACCAGGAAAAACCAGGCTGCCGCTCTTTTGCTTTTCTGATTGGTAAATTCCAAGAACGAAGGATACAAGGACTCATTAGGCCTTGAAGGTGAAATGTTACTATATGCAGTTATTTATTTGCATGCAAGGTTTGAAATGATCTTTTTTTGATTTTTTATTAGGTGCTGGTTATAATTGATGTCAAGCCAAAAGACCTAGGTTTGCCTACAGAGGCGTATATCACTGTGGAGATATATTTATCTTAAATAATGACTTTGTATTGTTCATAGCAAGAGCAAATGGGACAGAATACTTAAATATGACTGGCATTCTTTTACTAATTTGATTGTCTTTATGAATGAACATGTTCACATTTAATGGTATCAAACCTGTTTATAGTATAGAATTTTGTGTCCACTATACAGTAGAAGGCATTTATGATCCAACTGATGTAGCAGCTCCCACAATATATCATTGCTGCTCCAGGATGGAACTCCCACATCCAAGACTAGTGAAAGTGGGGCAGAGGAGGCAGAAGAGCATTTACTCAGGTGTACAAAACCAATGCTGACATTTTATTTGGGGCTCCAGTACACTAGGTATTTGTACTTGCATAATTTTAAAATTCTACTGCTGTCTGTTGAAAGTGCATATTTGCCCTTTGCAGAGACATTAAGGATACAGCAGTGGGCACTCTGTCAGCGAGCATCACTAACCAGGTAAATGGACTGAGGGGGCTTCACTCCAAGCTACTGGATATCAGGAGCTACCTGGAGAAGGTGGCGACTGGCAAACTTCCTATCAACCAGCTGCTTGCCAATCCCTTCTGCCTCGAAACCAATGAGCAGATGCTAGTGGTCTACCTGGTCTCCTTGGTCCGTTCAGTGGTCGCTCACCACAACCTCATCAATAACAAGATCTCGATTCATGATGCTGAGGAACAAGAAGAGAAAGAAATGAGAAGAAATAGAAAGAGGACGAGGAGAAGGTGCCTCTTCTAAAACAGATAAGGAGGAGAAATTAGCTGCTGCTTCCGGAAAAGGCCTGAGTCAGCCTTGGCTGCTTGTAAAGCTTTTAGTGCTTTTCACAGTTTCTCATATTTAAATGTAAATCTGAATTCATCAAGAAAGTCTTGGACGGACATTTGACTCATAATAAATATGTTTTAATTGTTATATTTTCACATACTTTTATTTAAATAATAATTCACACTGTACTTCAGGTTTTGAGAAAATGGTAACAGATTAATACAGAAATGCAGACTACATCTATAATATCTATATATAGATAGATCAGTTTAAACGTTTCATCTTTTATCACTTTTGATTCAATGAACACTTTACAGTACAAGGAAGAGAGGAAATTATAGTTAATTGTGTTATTTATAGTTTAACATATAATATCAAAATATGCATTACAGGTGAGGCTATAACATGTCTAAAGAGTGTTTATATATATATATATGTGTGTGTGTGTGTCTATGTCGAGGGTGAGGTGTCTTTTCTGGAAGCTGTTAAGATTCTTTCATTTGCAGACTTCCGTTTCCATTTGTACACCTGATCCCAAGCAAACTGCAGAGCTTTGTGAGTAGAAGGTCTACAATCTCTTCTTCTTCGGAAGGCTGGAGGAGGAAAATTGGATGTTTGACAGAATTAGTTTCGTAATATAAGTTTATATCTGGATTATTATTAAAATCATTTATTCACTATAACATCACAGAAACAGCAATTGCACAAACACAAATATTATCAAGACAAGGTGCATCTACCTTGTGGTGTCGTTGCTCTTGGCTGAATGCAACTAGGATGACTGAGATGAAGAGATTGAGGACCACAAAGGTCATGAAGATGATGCAGGAACCAATGAGGAATGCACCAAGCACTGGGTTGTAGTCCAGAATCTGCGAGAAGTTTCATCTGATCACATAACCAACTTTTCTTGGTCACTGCATCCGCTATAGGCAGACTCACGCACACCACTACTCACCTCTTCATAGTTGAAGATGCCCAACTGCAAGCTGACTATGGTCTGAGCAGCCTCCATAAGAGTCCTGTAGGAGTACAGCTTCCAACCATACATTAGATTACACTGCAGTAGGAGACAAGATGCTGTATCAAGTTCACAGATTTCTTACCATTCTCCAATTAATTTGCTCCATCAAATACAGTGAATTAGGCATCGAGTCACTTAATACAGTATCGTTACAGACACAAAGTGATGTGTAGTCCGGCCAAAAGGCAATGAACCATAAGGCATATTGAAGATTGAGTGATTCTTCAATGGAAACTGATGTAAACAATGAAGTGGCACGGTCAGTAGCAGAAAGGCACCCGGGGTTCTCACAGCTATAGAGTAGGCCAGGAACATGATGGTCATAACGATGATGAAGCCCGAAATGTCATTCCAGGCCCTCTTCAGCGTGGACGTGATCATGTGCAGCTTGGGGTTGAGTCTCAGCAGGTGCCACAGCTTAATGGTGGCCAGCAACACCAGGAATGCAATCAGGTAGCCCAGTACAGAGTCGGCTGCGGCTGTCTCGTAGAAACTGGGAAACCTGGCCGAGGGCGGAGGACAGTAGCGCAGAGCGGTGTACCCACAGAAACCTCTTATTTAAGGTGCTAGTCAAACAAACCAGGCAGACTTCATTGATCTCAATACTTTAACTAAAGCACTGGATTTGGGAAAACGCTAGTAAACTCTAAAAGCTAATAAGGAGATGTTCATCACTACCAGCTCTCTAAGGGTTTGGTTGAGGATTATATAGAATACAGGTTAACTGTCTAACTTCACCAGTAGGGCAGCTCAGGGTAAAATCAATACCGCGTAGGGTGACGGTGTTGTCATGGGTCGGTCCACTTACTGGTCCTGGTGGTTGTGGTAGAACTCCATGTCTCGGTTCCCCAGCAATGTTCTTTTAATGTAGACGGAGAGCGCGCTCCAGCTCAGGATGATAATAGCTAATTCCAAAAGGTTCCACTTGCTGCTGAAGTATGCCCTCTTCTGCTGCCTCATTAGCTTTCCCTGCAAGGGCCAAGACAGGCTACCTTTGGTCATTTCATTTTGATATAGAGGCACTGTTTATATGCACAGATTCATTGCTGAACTTTCTTCAAAATTGCAATCGAGAACCAACCAACCTGAACAAACATGTAGTAGAGAATGAAGATGAAATATATAATCTCAGAAGCCATGACAAACATCTGCAGGCCACCACTTGACTGATACAGGCGAACAGTCTGCAGATCAGTAAGATACTGGAACGCTCCTGGAAAGTTCAAGCAGTTCTGCTTACAATTATTCTAATAATAATGATTACATTCCAAAACACCAAAACACCAAAAAACAGTCCCCTTACCATTAGCTGCGGTCTCGAATATTAGAGTAACAATGCAGAAGAGGTTTACATTAGCATTGTAGACGGTGAACTCTACAAAAACTGCCCGTGTGTAAATATCAATCCAGGTGTTCTCAAACAGGTAGTGAAGGATTCTGCCCACAAAGGAAACATGGGAAATGGCTTTTATGGAAAAAATGACAGTAAAAGAAAATTCCTTTCACAAAATTTAAATTTTTCAAAATGCAAGTACCAAATACATGCCACATGTTATTTTGAACTATAAATGTTTTACTTTTCAAAACATTAAGCTGTAGAACTAGGGAAGTGAGGCAGTGTAATTCTTCCAAATTATTAGCTTTAATGAAAATCAGGTGTTTTCTGCTGCTGGCTCACCTTCTCGCATGTTCCTGGCCAGGCCCCAACTCAGCCACAAAGCCTCCCCCTCTGTAAAGCACCACGTCGCCCCACATGGGACACGTTCGGAGCTGACCCTGACTCTGGTATGTCCAAGCAGTGCGGCCTAGTGTGTCGTTGGCAGTGCTGTTCAGGCGCCAGCCTGGCCCATATTGGCCCATGTCTTCCACGTCCCAGGAGTACACACTCTGGCAACCTGGCACCAAGCGACTCATGGAGTGGGACACTGGACAGGAGTTTCTCTTCACCCTCGTCTGACGGATACGAGCATTACCAACCAATCTGGAATTTCCATCTGTGATGAAGCCTGCAGGAACATCGGCATGTCACCATGATTTTAATGACTTCATCGTCAATTAATATTATATTAGCGGTTCCTCGTTTAGCGATTACCACTGTTAGCGACCATTTGCAAATACGACACCAATTAAAAAATATAATTTTTCCGACCAATGGGCACATTTACGGGCAATAACACATGCCAGAGTGGGACTGATCTTTGAAGTAATATGTACAAAAAGTCTAAATGTCCACTTCACAAAGGATAAAAGACATGCAGCATGGAAGATCAAAGTTAAATTGTAAGCACAGTTGTGGTTATTGCCTTCAGCTACTGTGATTCTCACTCAACTGCCATTTCGCTTAATGACCTGGTAGTTGGAATGGAATTGGCTATATACAGTTTTGCATTCTCCTTTTCAGTAAGTCATTTACATAAATAAAAATCAGCTTGTTTAACTGTGACATTCAGAGTCGGAAAACTGTCACCTGGATTTTGTCCAAAGAGGTTGCTGAGGAGGATGGTGTTGGTCCAGGTGAACACATCGCTAATACTCATGGTGTCTGAGACGCCAGCGCCGAAACTCTGCTGAATGTGCTGGTTGAGAAAGTAGGCATTTGGGTCCCTCTGACCATATGCTACTAGCAGCAACATCCACATAAACCCCATATAGGCTGCGACAAGTGATAAAAAAAAAGAAAAATACAATCATTTGGATTAAAGAAAATTTTATTTTTTTGCTCATAAAGCTATTGGATAATGAGAACACTCAGTATTGGTTTTGGTGGTTTGACTTTAAGATGTTGAGGTGACTCTGGCAACGCTTTCAGCATTATTACTTACCGAGAATCTCTGTGATGAGCCCGAAGGCTTTCTGCTCCTTTATCATGTTGTTTCTCATCCTCTCGATGTCGGTGGGCGGAGGGGGCTGATAGTAGCTACATGTGCTGTCTCTCCTTGTGCCCAGCACTGCCTCTGGGTCTGTTAGGATGGAGAGGGTGTAGTAAGGGCTTCAGTAACACTTAAACTCCCCAGAAGCTTTTAATTTAAGCAATGTTTCCAGTTATAGCTACAAGAATGAGTCCTGTAACTGCTTTACCTGAGCTTACGAGTGCCTCTTCAATGGTTGCATCTCCATACCCCTCCTGGTCAATCTTCTTCAGCACCAGAGCAAAGAAGACAGCAAAACCTAAGACCTGTAACAAGACATCCAAGCAATGCTGATGAAGTTTCCCTGGCAGTTGCTAATGCTGGAATTTACTACGGTGAAGCTACAGGCTTCCAACAGCAGCCCGATGACCAGCTGGTTGTCATCTTCAGGTCAGCTTACCTTCAGAGGCTGGGTGACAAAGAGGCTCTCAAAGAATGACACCAGCATGGAGATCAGCCAGCTTATGGACTTCTGTTTCCCGTAGGTGAGCCCGTACATCATGGTAAAGTACGCCGCCACTCCGCTCGTCGCCGCTACCAAGAACCAGCCCACAAAGACAAACCACCAGGGCAGGCCGCCCTGGCAGCACTTTCTGCCGCTTTTGTGCTCTGGGGGGCTGGGGCTTTTCTCAACATGCTTGTCCAGTGGGCTCCTGGAGGAGAGCTGGGCCTCTAGCAGACTCTTCATGTCCTGCACCTGCCGCACCGCCTGGCCGTAACTTCTTGGACTGGGAAAGCGAGAAGGATCCAGGAGCTCCAGCTCCTTCTCCACGTGACGTAGCTGTCGGTACAAATACTCACTGTAGTCTCTCTGTCTCTGGGAACCACTGTTTGACCTTTCTGGGCTCCCACCGCGGCTGCTCTCTGCATGCACATCAAAACACAAACACATTATTATGCAGCAAACCAACTTGAAACTGTAAATTTCTTCTACTGTTTGTGCATACTTACATAATGATTTCCCAGTTTATGGATTATTGTAACTAAGACAAACCCACAGACATTGTATATACAAATAAATTTATATTTAGATTTTTTAATGAAATAACATCACACATCACACATCAAAGACTATGAAGCACTAATTCGAAACAATCCGTCGTCTTGTGCTCAAACACATGTTGGTAACACTTTACATGAGTGGGCACAAGTAATGTATTACTTTTAGCACGACTTGTTTGATAAGCGTCAGGGTGAGGAGCCTTATGCTAGCAGTACACTTGTCCTTGATGTATCAATTAACCAGAAACTAAGGGTTAATTACATACCGGTCCCATATTTGATCGCCATTAATCATCAATCATAATGGTTCATGTAAATCATGCAGGAACTATATAAGTTCATGATTTGTTCTTGAGTAGTAACAGAGTAACTAAGTTATTTGTGCCCCCCTCAAGTACAATGTAACCTAGGTGTTTATCTCAGGCAGTTATATGGTTGTGTGACATTTAAAAGCTGTCATATCTACAAAGCTGCCACACCGCTCAAAATTTTACAGTTTCACTGTTCAAAAGTTTACATGAACTGTGCTCGAATATTGTATTGCTTAATTCAATTTTCACAAAATTCTAGGGTGGATATTATTTCATCAGTTATTTAGAAAGCTCCCCCAATTTCATTTCATACACCATAAATGTCCAAGAAAACCTCTCTGTAATACTGTGTTCACTGAAATGTTTTGTTATTACAAAGATACTGATCCATATCATTGTACGTAGTTTTGTGGTATGCTTAAACATGTGTTGTTACAACATTGTTCTTGCAAGCTCATCTAAAAAAAATCGATGAATGTATTCTTATACTCAAATTATAATGACCTAATGTCAGGACGAGGGAGGCTTCCTTCTTGCAGCCTTCGGAATAGAAGGCACCCCCCGCGCGATTCTGTTGCTGGATGATCTCCTCCACTAGTGACAGCAGAGTGTTGATGTCGGCCGTCCTTTCAGCACTCGCCTCACGCTGAGGAACGGGGCTCCTCCTTGTCTTAGACAGAGACTGGGCAATCCTCCTGATATCCTGGGGGAATTTCACACATTCTCGAGGCTTGTAATATAGGGCAGACAGGTCAGGAATATTGAGATTGTGGGAGTTTTACTTACACAAAAATGTTTTGAGGGCAGAATGAAAAATGACTGATTCAGAGAGATGTCAGACCAACCAATCAGATGTCTTGGTCCTGCCTCCTCTAGTTGCTTGGACCCACCTCCTCTACAATGTGATTGGTTATCTCTCTGAACCAATCATTTTTTGTTCTGCCCTCAGAACATTCTTGTGTAAATAAAACTCCCATAAGCGAATATTTTCATGAATATAAGCCCCTCACGCATCATAGTTGGATTTGGTTCAAAGTGACAGCCATGGAGAATTGATTATGAAAGGCATTCTTGTACAGCTGTGTAGAGGACTAAGGATGCGTAATCATATGAAGAAGATTACCTTGACAACGGCGCTGGGAGTGATTTCCTTGTGGGCGCTCCCTGGGGACGGCGGCTGGCGTGGAGACACGCGGCCGCTCTTCCCCTGCTTGTTAGGATCTGTCTTGGCTTGACTGCTAGCCAGTAGTACTTTTTTTTCTCTTGGTTGGGTGTTTCTAAAGATGCTCACAATTAGGAGGTTGATGGGGAACATGATGATGGAGCTCTGGACACCTATCATGACCTGCTGCCAGGTGAACTCGATCTGACCTGGGTACAGGCAAATGGTGCATTGCTCTCTCAGAAGTATTGTCAAGGCATAAAATAGCTGCCTATGTCTAACTGTAGAAATGACAGTAGCTCGATGCAGTGCACATTAATTAGAGGGTATGGAAGACCTGGGACAATTGTTAAATGTTGGATTTTTGACACACTCAACAACAAGATGCCATACCCAAGTCCATTTTCTGCTCAGCTGGGTCCTTTGGAATTCCCCAGAACATAATGTTGGTCAGCATGGTGCAGAGCAGCAGTGAAAAACAGCAGGAGACCCGCTGTACCCGCGTGAAGTTACTGGCTGGGGGCCGGTTGATCACAGAGAACCAGATATGACCGTCGCCAAAATCCTTTGCCGTCTTCATGAAGAACAGGTTACTGCCAAAAGACACAGAGACAGACGTCATGCTAAGGATTACTTTACTGGAATCCAGACAATGGGTGATGGACAGCTTTAGGGTATATCAGGCAAAAGGGTTATACTGAAGAAGAAGAAGAATTATACTTTATTGATCCCCTTGGGGAAATTGACTTTTCACCTCCCCCAACCTTGCTCTCCAT
>JAODKM010000008.1:15546838-15564194 GCA_026780845.1 Petrocephalus sullivani | reverse complement strand
ACACAGCAACACAGCTGGCAATCTAAGCATTGTGTAAGGTAAGTGTAAACACTGACTTCTGATGTATATAACACAGCTGGCAATCTAAGCATTGTGTAAGGTAAGTGTAAACACTGACTTCTGATGTATATAACACAGCTGGCAATCTAAGCATTGTGTAAGGTAAGTGTAAACACTGACTTCTGATGTATACATTTCAAAGTCACAGTATTCCTAGACCTCACAAGGGGTCAATTCATTGCAAGACACTTGCAAACATTAAATTGTATATATATAAGATAGATAATATATAACATAATAATCCATATGGTCCATATTGATCTGACAGCATAACCCAGTTTCTGCAGCTTTGGTGGCTGCACCTTCATGATGGGAATCTCCTGCTTTACCAAATTTTACAGGTGCTCCAATGGATTGCGATCTGGTGACTGTGGAGGCCATTTGAGTAGTGACCTCATTTTCCCATATTATTTCCACTTTTTCTTCTAGAAACATTTTTATTTCCTGTTTAATTAGTTCTTTAAATTGGGGAGTCAGTACATTCAGGAGTCTGGAATTTAACTTCCATATTGAATTGTTACTTTTACTGTTCAGCTGTATTGATAATAAGATCCGACCGTGGTTTGAAAGGTCAATTCTGCCAGTATCACTATCTTGCACTTTCTGTCTGTCTCTTTTAAACATAAAAAAGTAATCAACTCGTCAGTACAAAGAACACTCGCAAATAACACTCAGGTAGCACTGTGGCATTTACGCAATGCTCAACTGGTACTAGGGGCCCAACGTATGCCAAGAAAGTATCCCCCACACCATTACACCAACACCACCAGCCGGAATTGTTTGTACAAGGCAGGATGGATCCATGCTTTCATGTTGTATTTGGGAAATTCTCACTCCACCATCTACGTAAATATCGCAGCAAAAATCATCAGAGCAGAGTCTCATCTGACCGGGAAATGTTTTTCCAGTCTTCCACTGCCCAATTTGGTGAGCCTTTGCCAACTGTAGCCTCAGCTTGAAGTTCGACGCATTCAGAGATGCTCTTCTTGAATACCTTGGTTATAACGAGCGGTTATTTAAGTCACTGCTGCATTTCTATCACCTTGAACCAGACTGGCCTTTATTCTCTGACTCCCTGAGCCATGCCACCTTCAAAGTCACTTAAATCACCTTTCTTCCAATTCTGGTGTTTGATGTGAACATTTAGTGAAGCTCCTTTAACCTGCATCTGTAGAATTGTATACACTGTGGTGATTGGATGATTAGACGTTTGCTTAAATAAGCAGTTGAACTGGTGTATCTAGCAAAGTGGCCAGTGAGTATATATGCAAAGGCCATGCACTGACTACACTGAGACCACAGAAGTGTCAATACCTCCCACTAACCCTACCCACTAACCTCATCCAAACATTTTGCTGTGTAACTCAATGTTACCATAACCCATGATTTCACTCATGATCTCCCGTAATAGAATATTTTCCGTTCTCGTTTACACATTTATTACACTTACTGCATGACCACAAGTAGACGGCACCAGTCTTTTTGAAAGCGCCGTCGCCATCGGCTTGCAGTGTGACTGCTGACGTGCTTGGGTGTATATCTCCTGGGTCAGCCTGAATCTGAAACCCACCGTTATCGTGGCGAGGCACTCTCAAGGAGTCACCCGGCTACAAATGACAAATTTTCATAGTATTAAAAAAAATACGGAGCACGTTTATTTTTTTATGGAAATGCAAATAGAGAACATATGCATAAAGAAGGATTAGCAAATAGCATGTGATTGTAAGATGTGCAAATTAAATCATGCCCCATGACTACATATCCCTGTATGGAATGAGTGCATGCATGCACACACATGGGACATTTAAAGACACCAGTCTGTTGACTGTGGGGGAGAATATTGAGGACATGCTAACTCTGATTAGGTTAAAATCAAGACACAGGTTAGAAGACAAAATGAAACCTACCACAGAGTCACTGCAAATTACAGTTATATTTCCAGCATCTAGAACCATGTTGGAGAGGCTGTTTGTTGCATTCACCTTTACATTCACTGGCCCTGTAAAAATATTTTCAATAGTGATCAAATTCCGAAGTGCTCTGATCTGCAGCATTATAAATATATGTATATATTTAACATTGATCAATGCTATTACAATAACAATAAAGGTCTACATATCTTTTAGCAGCTACTATACTGTCACCGCTCGATGAAAGCCTCATATGTCCTTTCATATTTTCATATTCATATATTTAATATTAGTCTCTTACTCTTATCTCTACATATGTTTAAATAAATAAAGATCACTATAGATTGTTCGGCATGAATCATAGGAGAAATCAGACGAATGAACGGGGTGGATGGGCACCTTGAATCTTGGCCGAAATGCTGAAAACCTGCAGACCGCCGTCCAGCATATCCCTTGTCTCAGAATAACTGTTCCTCTCTCCCGACACCTGGAAACGGAGCTGCACTGGGGTGCCATGCTCCAGCGACACGCTCACCTGCAGTCCGGAGCTCAGGCACGAGTCCTGGCCTTGCTCCACAGAGACCCGCAGACCCTCCACGGCCTCGAGGAGGCAAACCTGCAACGGTGCAGATACAGCTCCTGCCGTCACGTCGTTGGACGCTGACAGCGCCACCTGGTGGCAGCCGATACCTAGTCGCTGCTGAGCCAGGGGATCCATCGTGATGTTGCATGGGATGATGCCTCTCGTTGCCGTGGCAACGGCCAGCAAAACTTCGCCGTGCTGTAATCTGTATGTGATGTTAGTTCCTGGAAGAGTTAAACGTTCCTAGTTTCACAAACATGTCATGTGACCTCTCTATAATAACATAAGCATGTGATGTCAGGCTGTCAGCTCAACGCAAACAGACACATGCTAGGAGGAGACTTTTCCTACCGGCTTCCAACTCAACCTGGATTTCCAGTGAGCTGCCATAAAGGGCCTTGCACTTGTCGCTCTCCCAGGACTGGTTGGCACTGTAGCACCTCACAACGCCAAATTCAGTGGCTGGCTCCTGGACAGCAATGGCTTCCTGTGCTGTAACGTGCCACTCACTGGTGGTGCACTCCACACTGACAGTGAAGACACCAGATTGGTTGTATCTGTGAACCACGCTTTCTGACCTGAGGGAAAGACCCATATTCTCAAACACAGCACTGCACATATAATCTCTGGTTTACAGCATGACTATTAAACTGGTGTTTCAAGGTAGTAATATTATCTCTGACCTTCAGGGAAAGGAATTCAAAAGCAATGCATTCATCCAGATTGGTGTCTCTGAATTGCCCATGGTGTGAGATTGCGTGAGAGTGTGTGACCTGTGAGTGTGTGACCTGGCTGAAGCGTGCTCTCCTGTCCTGGGTTCTCTTACTTTCTCCCACCAAGACAGAGAGAACTACTCACTTCTTTGGATTGTAGGAATCAATAGTGTGACCATCTCCAGCACTGAGGGAGCAGGTAAGATTTCCCTGGAAAGGATGAAGTAGCCACTTCACCGAGATGGTGACATTGTCAGAAACTGCTGCAACCTCACTCATCAGCAGATGCAGGCCTGAGGGCCACAAAACACAGGAAGAGGGACAAAGGGAGAAAGACTCTTTGTAGTGCGGAAGAAAAAAATGATTACAAATAAGATCCTCAGCTTGTGTGTTCAGGTAGGTCACAGACTAACATTTAGCATCTACGGTTTTGGGCAAAAGAGATCTATGGGAAATATGTAAGTGAAATTATAAATAGAATAGAATACAATATTTAAATGAAATAAAGAAAACAATATCAAGGTTTACATTAACAAAACCGATCATTTCTCCTAGCAGTGAACATCAAACGTATTCATAATGCCCCACAGCACTGACCGTCTTTGCAGTGATAGTCCACTGATAGGTAGCTCCCCAGCCGTGGGCAGGGCTCCCCAAGCAAGCCGGCATTGGCAGTAACCTGGCACACCTGCAGTCCGTGGCAGTGTCCTGGGAACGCAGCAAGGCGAAATAGAGGCACCTCTTTGCAGCTCAGTGAAAATATTACAGCTGCCCTCAAACCGACCATATATGTCGAAACAGAAGTCTACAGCGTCCACTTAGTCGGAAAAAGGAAGATTCGGTATTAAAGGGGACTCATTATTTTGGCAATTCACAGACATGAGAGTCCTGGCGCTACCCAGGAAACATGATATAAAAACACAAACACCCAGTTGTTTCCGTCAGCATGTAATAAAATATGTTTTCCTCTTTCTGCATGTCAAAGAGTGTTTTAGAGAACGACAGTCCCTTGTGGTTTATAACTGATGATGGGACTGGTTAATCGGGATCTGATACGGCTATTGTGATGTTTTCAGTACAAAGGCATGTTTGTAATGGTCTTGTAACGCAGAGGCAGGTACATTGAATTGTGTTTCAAAGAGGCTTTTATTGGCGGCCTATGCATCTGGTCCACTGTTGTCCTGTGATCATTAGTGATAGCAGCCCAGCTAATGTACAGGCCAACCCTGCACCAAACACATGCCCTGCACCAAACTTCCCACCTAATTTCCCACATTTCAATGTCAGGTACCATAAAGTACAGAAGATTATAATTAAACAGGTGATCTCAAGTCAGATTTATTAAGATATTACTACTTTTGACTGACTTAAACCCCAATGGCAATAAACCCACAATATCACAATAAACTTACTTAACATTTTAAAGTATTGCTGTATTGGTTTTCTCTTGTGTTAGTTACAGCTTGTGCAGTTCTGATAACCTGATAAATTGTTGTGTTTACCCAGGTTATCATTTGTATTAATAGTAGATTTGTTTGGAGATCAGAAATGTTATGAATAAAAAAAATTGGGGGGGCACAAATACTTTGTCACTGCACTGCAATAGCTTAAATGTGCTGGGGGGGGGGTTACTCTGTCACTGCACTGCAATAGCTTAAATGTGCGGGGGGGGGGTTACTTTGTCACAGCACTGCAATAGCTTAAATGTGCTGGAATAAAAACAGAGTATCATGGGCCCCCATAGCTGAATCAGAAGCATTAAAAAGAGGACTAAGGCTGCAGAGTTTTGGGTAAAATTTGAATCCAATATTTTTTTTTTCCACTCAGAATCAAGATCAAGATTTTCTCTCATGATTCTTCAGAAATATATTTCTCTCTCCAATATTATTTTGCATTACATATTGTCTTAGGTCTAATGCAAATATGTAATGTCCATAAAATGGATATGCACCACTCAGAAATAGTTTGCATATGCCAGGGTTTTTTCTGCTCGCCCCCTGTTGACATTTATGACTTGAGATCACAGGGTACTGAGACTAAGTTCAATGACACTTCCAATGGGCACGGTCAAAGCACAGCTGCTGTGTGCAATACAATACCTTCCACCAGGTGGCTTACATCCACCCAGCTGCACTCCTCCGGGACAGACGGGGCTTCCCATCCCGGTGTTGAAGGGGGAGTGGGGGTCACCTGACAGTAGTGTGCTGTCTTCCTGCCGTAGAAGCTCTCGTCAACCTGGATCACCTGACCTGATCCACACTGCAGAGTGGCATTATGGTTCGCACATGCCAAGGAGCGGCCCGACTCTGAGATATACAAACAGCGGGGATTCTGGGTAATTGCTCGCACACACAAGCAGAAAGCCGCACACTAATGATCCAGCACGAGAGCAGCAGGGCCGGCTGGACTTACCAAATTCACAGACAAAGTGTAACTCCAGGCTGCAGTTGTCTGTAGCCTGCCACTGAAAGCCAGAATGCCTCAGGATGTGAGCACAGGAGGCCCCCGGAAGTGGCTCTTCAGCCCAGTTAGCATAGCTGACGTCAGAGCCATCCAGCCAGGACAGAGGGTCTGCCAGGTCAATGAAATTAGCAAAGAAGAAACCAAAAGATCTTCTGCTCATATCAGTTCATGAATATTCACGGAAATACCAAATCATGGTTTTTGTGAGCTCCTTCAGTTACACAACACAAAGGAATCCCTGTGCATTCAAAGCGTACTTTAATAAAATTGCATATTAGGTATCCTTTGGTAATGTGGACTATGGAGAAGGTACAAAGCCCTATTGAAAAGGGGGTGAATTACTCCTATCTGTGTGTTCTCCAAAAGGCGTCTGTGGCTAATCTGAGACAGTAATTGCAACTGATAGGAAATGATAGGAACATTTTTTTACATAGAAACCAGCAACAATAGAAAAACTTCCCTCTAAATAACATTTTTTGTAGAAAACACATTAACGTGTCGCTTATCAAGTACTGGGTCATGGTAACTATGGAGTCTGTACCTAGAAGAATGGAACACAGGACAGAGAAACACTGCAGGGGTCATGGTGACCTCTCACGGGGCACACATGCACACATACATGCGCACACACACACTAAGGTCACCTAGCTGTATGGTTTTTGGACACTGGAATACCCAAAGGAGAACCACACAAACATGGGACTACAGGCGAATTCTACCCATGCCGAGTGGGGGAGGGATCTGATCCCTTCTTGTGCAACAACCCAGCGGGTTGTGTGCAATAATTCCCAAGTGATGCGTGCAATAACAACCTAGACGGTATTTTCTTTTTATAACCTTTATATTTATTTCTATGTTATTATAGGATTATTATTTATGCTGCTGCACTTTTCACCATCTTATTTTCTCTTCTAACTTGGAAGCGAACTCTGTGAGCTATGCCGAAGAATCCCAGTGTGCTTGTGCAATGTACAATGGACTCCTGTACCTGGGCAAATGGCAATAGCGTCTATCTATCTATCTATCTATCTAATCTGTCTATCTATCTGTCTGTCTAATCTGTCTATCTATCTATCTATCTATCTAATCTATCTATCTATCTATCTAATCTGTCTATCTATCTATCTAATCTGTCTATCTATCTATCTATCTATCTAATCTGTCTATCTATCTGTCTATCTAATCTGTCTATCTATCTATCTATCTATCCATCTATCTATCTATCTATCAGCTTATTCATCTAAAATGAATGTAGCACAATACAGTACATTACTGAAAAACTTTATAATCCGCTCATACGAAGATGAAGTTAGTTATGGAGCAGGGCTCCTACCTTCAGCTGCAGTGAATTCCAAAGTGAGGTTCTGTCTAGCAGGTGCCAAACCCAACCACCAGTCCTGTTCCGGCTTCAGGTGCCTCTGCAGGAACTGCTGGGTCTCGTCGTTCAGGATGAAGGCCAGATGTCCTCCACCCCTCTCACACCAGCCCTGAGCACTGAGGACGGAGCGCTGCAGGCTGACAAACTCATAACAGGAGCCATCAAAGCTCTCCTGGTACTCTGGGCAGAGTGGGCCACCTGCCCGCTCATCCGCACCTGACCAGCATGCGACCAGCAGGACAGTGGACAGAACCAGCAAAGCACGGGTAGCACCCATAATCACTCGCTCCCTCACAGATCTGATGTAGGCACCCCCGCAGTCCACCTTTAAAGACTAGTGACGTCATCCACTATCTCCTAGTGACCGAACAACGTGTGTGAGCTCCAACAATGGGCCTGAACGACCGATGGGCTGGTTTTGTGTGGTTCAAGAAGATCCATTATCTCTGGCACACCAAGGCATTATAAGCAAACAACAATCAAGCCTTTAATTCTTAGCATCTGCATACATCTGGGTGCTTTGCTACTAAACTGGGCAGCCATGCTCTGCCCCACCTGCAGGGAGAGATAAGCTCTGTGGTACCGCATGCTAATAATCATGGTCCCTGTTAAGTACCTTTCATCCAATCAGGTTTTGTTTAATATTTTCACCTCCATTGTTGTAGATGTCCTAGTTACAGAACCATGGGTCATAAATACAACTGAAAGAAGGTGCTCCTCACCCCCATTTTGAACATTTCTTTCAATTTACTAATAACACATACTAATACATTCATAAAACATACATTGCTCAGTATATAATCCAAAGTGCCTCATGATTTATGAGTTAAAATGTATTCATGTAATACATGCTTGCAACTGAGATATAATACTGAAAAACACTTGTAATCGCTACAGTACAGAGAACACCACCTTCGATCTGTAGCCAACAGTACACAGATACAGATGACAAGCAGTTTATTACATTACAGCTACTACCAGTTACACTATTTGAACAAGTAAAATTAGCAGTTTGTTGGTGTAGTAATTATTCTAGTGGTATCACTATCTATGAAGCCCATATTCAAAAAGCAAAATAACTTTTTCTAATGTATTATTATAATATATTCTTATAATTCATTGTAACACATCCATAATACATTATACTGGTAAGTATAAGAATTAAGGATGCTTTGTGCTACATTATGAAGGTGTTTGTAGTACATTATAGATGAGACATTCATAGACCATTCATAATGCATAATACATATGACTATAATGTGCTATGCCTTTTTATAAACAGTTATAGCCGGGTTTATATACTTTATGAATGCAAAGTAAAATGACAGTTATACGGTCTTATTATATCTGTGGTATTAGTAATAGCACTAATGAAGGCAGTACTGGACTACTGGATGTTATACTGCTGTATGTTAGTGCTTATGGTAGTGTCACAGATTAGCCAGGCATAAACACAACATATGAGAAGACAGATAAACTGGATCAGGCATCATTTTCTATTTATTAATATTAGTTTTAGAGCTTGGTTTAATTATACACACATTTTATTTTTATTTTTAGATATACAATCGCATTTTAGGGCATTGATAAAAATAAAATTATAGGCTAATGGATTTCAAGAATAAAGAAGTAATATTTCGGTTAATGTACAAATATTTCGAGATATGAACTAGAAATAATTTGAGATTAAAGTCGAAAGGGGACAACAGACACCAAGAGACAACGCTGCACACGTTCACCACCGATGGCCTGTCAATCAGCGATGCTTGCATTGTGCTGTTGCTAGAATGCGCCCTGTCTGTCTATGTGGCGTACAGGTGGTGGCACCACTGCTAGGACTGACTGACATCCCATCGGGGCCGTTCCTCTGCCCAGTGCCCCGGGCGTCCAGGGATCACTGCGACCCTCTACTGGACAGACAACTAGGAGACAGATGGCTTAAACCCTTGGAAGGATTGACCGATCCACGCCAAATTTGCAGGGTCCCTTCCCAGTACTGTCCAACAATAGGTCATCAAGTTTGGTGATGATTGGCTGAAGCAGCCATGAGATATAGCTGTTTGATTTAAATGGGCGTGGCACAGGTATAGTCTTGGTGTGGCTTTTGGCCGTAACTTATAAAAACCTTATGTTCTTTTTTATAATTTTTCATCTACCCTATCTGCTGATTTGAATGACACCAGACTTATGTAGGTGGGATGAAAATCCTAGGACCCTTATGAAAATTCCACAGTTCAGACTCATACAAACTAGGCCAAAATGCCAAGAGGTAGAACCAAGTTATATATGTTGTTTGATTTGGTCTAAGGAAGTGAACTGGCTGCATAACAAATTTTAAGAGTCAGCTTGACAGATCGGGAGAAATAGGCAGAAATGCAAAAGATGTCGCTGTAGCGCCCCCATCTGGCTGACTTGGGTGCCCTTCGCAGGGTCTACTAAGGGCCCCTAGCTGAATGGTGACTGTTAAGCCTATCAAATGGCAGCTTGATTTTCATTGGCTGATTTTGGCCACCATTTTATGACTTATGGTTGCCAAAGTATGGGGATGACCTCAGGCTTGGCCGTAGTAGATATGTGCCAAATTTCAGTTGGATTGGCCTAGCAGTTCAGGAGATATAGAAAGTAGGTATTTGTAGCGCCCCCTATTGACAAAATGCAGTCAGACTTGGTACATGTCACCATAATTGTGTTGGGAAGTAGGATTTCAAATATGGTTAAGGTAGGCTAAGGCAGGGCAAAGTTATAGCTGTCAGACTAAAACAGGCCAAATGTGGGCAGGATTTGGGCGTGGCTAGTGGCTAGAATAGACAAATGTCAGACTTTTTTTAATAAGTCTTGATCAGCTCAGTGGACTGATTGGTATGACACCACATTTGTCTGATTTGGTCGGAAGGGGTAGGACTTTAAGGCAGAAGTAGGTTTTGCAAATTATGCAAATTAGCAAAAAATCTAAGTAGGCGGATCTTAATACGTCCAGATTAAGTAGTAGGACATAGCTGCCTGCATCTGCAGAACAAAGAATTTTTACTGTAGGACTAACAGGTCAGGAGATATTAGCAGAAAAGTACTCTTAAAATCTGGCTGACAGACTTATAGTCTGAGTAGTGGGTAGGAATTGACATCCTCCTGCCAAGTCTGGTTGGTCTAGGTCTTACGGTTTAGGGTGCACATTCAGTTTTAGGGAAGAAAAATAATAATAATCCTAACAAAACCAATAGTAGTCCAATGCACTTCGTGCTTTGGACCCCTAATAAAGGGTATAAATGGACATATAAGGTTAGGGCTGTAAAATACTGCAAAATATTTTATCACGATAACAATAATTATTATAAAATTTAAAGCTGTTCAAGTTTGAGACGCGAAAATGTCGCAGCAGATTTTTATTTTTTTTTCCCAGCAGCTGCTCATGTTGCCCATAACTATAATGACTCACATGTACCGCCAGACAAACAGCACGTGCTGCCGGTCTTATGCTGGCCGTAGCCTACGTCGGTTTCTTTGATGTGACGTTTACGATCAAGTAATTAGGGTCCTTATCGACGGTTTATCAAAGTATATGAGGATACGTCGATATATCGTTTGTATCGCACAGCCCTAGATAAGATCTGCATGTTTAACCCTGTTTGGGGCGTATGGTTTGCAATTTACCTCAGCATACGTGAACTTTTACAGGTACAGGTCCATGTTCCCTATTTCCAGTGGGGACAAAGGTAGCAGAAAATCTGCTGGTTGTCCAGTTCCTTATCATTGGTGAAATGCTTTTTTTTAATTAAATTTCCTTAAAAAACGTAATGCCATTACATAATACTTACATAAATTACATCGGCTTTTCGTTGGTCTGTTTGTTTCCTGTATTAGGGAGACATACAGTAAAACAATAAAACAATAAAACGGTTTATTCTATGAAATTCAGTTTTCGTTTCAGTTTGCTTACAAGTCATATATTTTTGTGTCTTGATTGTGAAAACACAGCTCAGACATAACATTTCTTATGCATTCTTATTTAATCAGCCTGACATCTTACCAGTCTATAGTACTGTATCACTCAAGTTTTGCTTCTTGCTTCTTTAAGTAAAAAATGTCACATTCTTCATAATATGGACGCACGGTGGGCTACGTTCCATTATGGACACACATTTCCTTGCATCCTCTACTGTACAGTATGCATTATTTTTAGCTGCAGACATTCTCTGTGCGCTTATCCCACAGAACAATTGGGGGTGATTCCATATTATGACCAGGAACTTCCTGCACAGGCGCGTATTTATTCGATCACATGACCACTCGCAAATTAGGTCTAAATAACAGAACCTTCCTAATGAGATAGAAAATGACGTATCCCGAATCACACTTAAAAGCAACGATCCCACCGTAGTTAAATATGGGGCAGAAGAGACATATCACAGGCAAGAAAGGAAATGCAGGAGATATTCGGGAAGAACGGAAGAGAAACGGCCGAGCCTGTAAAAGCGACTGTGTCAGGTATATATTATATTGTTTGCATGGTTTTGCAACAGGGATGGGACTACCGATGTCCTGTTATCCCAGAAAAAAATTATATCCTGTATTACTGCAAGTCGTATAATGAGCGACGGGCGAGTCGCGTACGTCATGATGCACAGCGCACGCGACACATGTAGGGGGACCAGATGACCCCACATGTCATCCTGGGCGCTTTGGGCTACTTCGGGTTTTACAAACTACTCTAAACTTGAAAGGCCCCTTTGCTTGAGAAATAGTTCGGTTCTTCTTGTGCTTTGACTGGTTTGTTTTCCTCATCCAGCAGTTTCGCATTAACATCCAGGTCCTTATGATTTAAATGGCAGTATTTGCAGATAGAGTCCTAGCTCGAGGTGTCCGGGATGACATGGATTATCTGGTCACCATGTAGAATGAGGGCGTATGAGAGAGTTTGATGTTCGGGGGGGCATAACATAATTTAAATGTATTTATCTATATAAGAGAGGCGACGACGAATAAAACCAGATTAAATGCTGGGGGTAGGCGTCCCCCCGTCCCGCCAGTTACATGTGCTGGTCGGTACTCACGACCGAAGGAAAATTGTATAACTTTCATTTTTTGCTTAAATAGTAAATAAACAAACAAACACACGCTAATAAAGCATCATGGACAATAGCGAGCGGCACTGTTGCTGCACACCTGTCGCTTCACGCCTCCTTGTATGTTTCTTGTGTGTGTGTGTGTGTGTGTGCTCCAGGCTACAAGATGATTTCTGCTAGCAAAACTGCTGCCTCTTTAATAATACCGGAGAAAGAACATAAGGTTAAAAGAACATTAATATCCATCCACCCATTTTCTGAAACCGCTTATCCTATTCTAGGTCGCGGGGGAAGAACATAGCTATTTATACACATGTATCATAAGTATCAGGCAGCCTAAACAAATCGAGGGAAGATCGCGAACAGGTCCTAGGTATTTCAGTTTATGCTCGGCTCCAGATCACAAATTGTTCTCCCATAGACGTCTTAGCAGTTAGTTTAGTTTATGTCAGTATCTGGTAGCTGGCAAGCAGATGGAATGAGGGAGCAACGATCATATACGTATTTTAAATAGGGACGACGGTGAAAAATTAAGACATACAGTACAGTAAAACCGAAATGTATCAATTACGTGAATAGCACGTACATACGACTTGCAATTGGAAATTAAATGTGGAATACTCAGAACCAATTGAGTTTAGAGAGAACCACCTTTGTCATTGGAGCTATCTTCTTGGTCGGAGTTATCTATTTGAAAAATACAGTGAAAGCCAAGTACATGGCCAGACTTAATGATGTCCACCTTGCAGCAATTATAAGAGGTGAATTTGCTACCTTCCTTGAAGTATGTTTGCAACCATATTTAATATTTTTGGAAATGCTCTGTGAAAGTACCTTTTACTCCAAATGCAGGGTTTATCAATGTATGTATTATGTGTGGGAAAAAAACAGCTGTGTTACGGCTTTAACGAGACTGAACTTTGTGCTTGGTTTACACTAAAGCCTTTGGATGAGGCCTCCGTTATTGTGTCATGTCATAGCTGAAAGTCTCATTGTCCTCTTAGGAATTTGAAAGGCCTGAAACAAATTCCTGACCAAATGAAGAACATGTCGACTTGCTTATACTGAGAGCCTCTGCAGCTGGATGAGTTTGCAGTCCTTTG
This sequence comes from Petrocephalus sullivani, assembly GCA_026780845.1. Taxonomy (NCBI): domain Eukaryota; kingdom Metazoa; phylum Chordata; class Actinopteri; order Osteoglossiformes; family Mormyridae; genus Petrocephalus; species Petrocephalus sullivani. The sequence goes on along the minus strand of JAODKM010000008.1, from coordinate 15,550,924 downwards.
GGTTAGCCGAGAGGTCACTGGGCTGCTGGGTTCAGTAACTGGAAGTTGTCCTGCCATACTGGTTGCAGAATATAAAAACATTTTGAATAGTATATATTGTAGGTCTGTATTATGTAAACAAGCACAATTACAGTAAGATTCCCAAGCCAGTGATACATCAATCACTGGCAGTTTCTTTAAGGTACTTATCACATAAAATGTTAATACCAGTATATAATCACAACAATCATTTCCATGTGAAACCACGAAAGTGAGGCTGTTCTAAATATTCCTGACAAAGCAGATAAACAGCCCCACCCTTAGGCTGATAAAAGAAACTTCAGTAAAACAAAATATGTCCTACCTCACTAAGCTAATAGACTTCAATGTTTTTATCATTACCTTCGATTTAGTAATTGACTGGATATTTATGGAACATGACCCAATGAAGCATGCATCAGTCATTCCAGTTACGTGCACAGAGATGACTGACACACCTATGTGCACAAAGATTTGACACGTTAATCCATTGTTATGCTGAAAAACAGAGTCTGGGGCAGAGGTGCAATGATATTGGCGTTTAATCAAGGCAACGATGACAAGCCTAGAATGTGGAAACGTAAGACCTTAAATATACACAAAGGCCAGAGACAGGAGCGAAACCGGCATTACTCAAGCTAGGCACAAGAAAGACACAAAGACGACCAGGGATAGAGGGCATGACAGCACAGAGCAAGGCAACAGGAACAAGGCAAAGGGTAATACACCGAGGGGCTGCATGTACACGCCCTTAAATGGGCAGTAATTAGCCCCTGATCGCTGCCAGCTGTGACTGGTAAGCACTCAGGCACCACGCCGTGGCAACGGGCAGGGTGGGTGGGGTCAGGGCAGAGACGTCGCCCATCCCATGTATAAACTGTAAATATGAATGTTAATTTTGTGTTCATTCTTGTCAGTGGGCGAAAGGAACATGTGAGTGCAATTGTATAATTAAGTCTTTTGGGAAATGTGAGGGTTAAAGCTGCATCCACCCCGCATATTATATGATCACCCTGTGATATATCCAGTATCAATTCACCTCCCCCCCTTACATTTTATTTTTGCCTAGAATTTGCTTCACTAAAATATTTGGTCAGCAGCCACACTTAGTATATTATAATATCTTTGCAATATATGTGTGTGTATACAGATATGTAGATAGATAGATAGATAGATAGATATAGCTTTACTGAAACGCCTCTTGTGCTTATTAATCACGATTAAGTCAAGATTTCTTTTACTTCAAAAAGAAAATTGTTGTTGTTTGATTACATTTTTCGGTTTACCTTGTGTGTGTGTATGTGGTCTGCAGGCCGCATCCCCGACTGGTTGCATGGCACACTGTTGCGTGTTGGACCAGGCATGTTCTCCGTGGGAGACACCAGCTACAATCACTGGTTTGATGGGTTGGCTTTGATCCACAGCTTTACCTTCAAAGATGGTGAGATCAGACACACAGTCGATAGAGCAAAGATGCACCAGATGAATGGCTGGGAATTAATTTGGTGGCATTGCGCTTGGTCTGTCCGTCAGGTGAAGTTTATTACCGGAGTAAATTCCTCCAGAGTGACACCTACAAGAAGAACATGGCAGCCAACAGGATTGTAGTTTCTGAATTTGGAACTATGGTATATCCAGATCCCTGCAAGAACATTTTTTCAAGGTAAACAAAAATATTTGAAATATACATTGGAGACAAACATGCTGGTATCATGAGTATCTTGTGTCATTTATGAGTTGAGCAGCAGGTGATTTGCTAGTTAGGGACCTGGTCAGGAATGCAACCCGAATGTTCCGAGATTAAGTGGCGAGATGGTCATGCTATTGTCTCTTGGGCAAAATATCTAACCTGAACTTGTTCTGAAAAATATAGTTGTATAAATCAAACAAAATGATTAGTGGTTTTGGATTGCATAATTAACTAAGCAAAAAATATATTAATAAAGCCGTCTCTACATGTATAATTTGTCAATAATTTGCAATGTCCTAGTGCAATATTAACCATAATAATTTAATAATGTCTTAATTTTAGATTATTCAGCCATCTGTCCAATACAATTCCTGACTTCACAGATAATAATTTAATAAACATAATAAAGTATGGGGAGGACTATTACACCTCATCAGAAGTGAACTACATTAATAAAATTGATCCAGAATCCCTCAACACAATAGGACGGGTAAGAAATTCAAGCAAAGTTTCATTATTATCTTGTGCCAAAGTCTTGCATTTAGGAGCTGTCCTTTTGCCTAGTGATATCTCGAATTTCAGGTCAACTACAGGGATCATATTGCTTTGAACCTGGCAACTGCACATCCTCACTATGATGACGAGGGAAACAGCTACAATATGGGAACGTCCCTCATTAAACTGAGCCAGCCTAATTATGTCATATTCAAGGTGCCAGCCAAGGCTTCAGGTACGAGGTCCAAGGAACGTAGGCAGCGTTTTGCTACTCTTCCTATTGATCTTATTAAGTAAATGCAATTCAGGATTCATTGCCTAATAAGATGAGTGCAAGAATATATAGTTATTAAATGACACCCACAGCCACCTTTCCTGTAGGTAAATCAAGCAAGAACTCTGTTCTTAAGAGCATGCAACACGTGTGCTCAGTCCCTTGTCGCTCGCGGCAGAACCCAAGCTACTTCCACAGCTTTGGGATGACTGAGAACCACATCGTCTTCATCGAGCAGCCGTTTAAACTGGACATCGTTAAACTGGCTACAGCCTATTTCAGAGGGTTCTCCTGGGGAAGTTGCCTCAAGTATGACAAAGATGACATTGTAAGCATATAGAGAAGTTGCAAGGCTTCGGATGATAAACATAAAAAATGTTATGCATTTACATTATAAGTGGCCTTCAACAATTGCTTTTTTGTCATTTTATTAGACATTGATCCATGTGATCAACAGGAAGAGCGGCAAGGCCATTTCCACAAAGTTCTACGCAGATGCACTTGTGACGTTTCACCACATCAATGCTTTTGAAGAAGATGAGAACATTGTCATTGATATAATTGCCTACAAAGACAGCAAACTGTATGACATGTTCTACCTGGACAACCTAATGAAGGAGACCAACCAGTTTATTGAGACTAATAAGATGTCGTCTCCTCCTGTATGCCAGAGATTCGTCTTGCCCCTCAAACCCAGCAAGGTACAGGGGATTATATGGCTTCTGATTTCATTGTGTTAACAGCCAGAAGTTTTCATGGTGTTAAGAAACTGTATGCCATTTTGCATATAGTTACATACATAGCATATCATCCAGCTGTTTTATTACAAAATGAAGTTCTAGCATGGACAGACAGCAATATCAGAGTTGACCAAGAGTGTTGTACTGATCTTAGGGGGCAACAGTTGGAACCAACCTTGTGAAATTTGTCAGCACCACGGCCACGGCAGTACAGCAAGAAGACGGCTCAGTGTACTGCAAACCTGAAGTTCTATTTGAAGGTATTGTAGTGCCCCCTATCTGTGGGGGACACTTTCCTGGACCTACTGCGGATAGCCAAAACTGCGAATACAGGATATGACTAGTTTTTCCTGTGCATATATACCTGTGACAAAATTTAGGTTAAATTAATACACAATAAGACATCAACAACAATAATAAAAAAAAAAAACAATATACTGTTATAAAAGTTGGCTTTGAAGAACTGCCAGCAACACTTTTATGATATGGTACCATTATTAACGAAAGTTTAGGGTGCTTTTGACAAAGAGCACAGTGAAACTGGCAAACAGCACATACACCAAGAAATGCGAAATACTGCAAGCAGTTTAATGCTCTAATCTGTGATGTCCTCACCGCTGGGGGCCCAGAACTGACAGGAAATTTACTTTTGATGCCTGGGAAAGCCATAGTTTTTCTAACCCTAACCCTAGCTAACCCTAATATGGGGACTTAGCCAGACACTGAGGGCAGTAGGAAAGTATGAAATATGCAACTTAATGCTCTAATCTGTGATGTCCTCACTGCTGGGGACCCAGAACTGACAGAAAAATGACTTTTTATGCCTTAGAAAGCCATAGTTTTTCTAACCCTAACCCTAATATGGGGAT